>CM053581.1:345236059-345274271 GCA_028627135.1 Pseudochirops cupreus
GCCAGGAATGCAGGCTTTCTGCCCTACACTTCTCCACCTGCCACGCCTGCGGACTCAGGCCAAAGTGCTGTGCTCTCACTAGGCCAGGCATCCAGCTCCCTGCCAGAAAGGCCTCAGGGCCACTGTAGGGACTGTCTCCCCTCTCAGCCCCCGAAGCCTACGAACTCTTTCTCTGCAGCCCGGGAAGAGGAAAGTCTTCGAGAGCCAATCTGGACCTATGTGGGCCAGTCAGATCGGTATAGCTGTGTCGGCGTCGGCGATGCAAGACCTGCCAAGAAGACACGTTTGTCCCCTCCTGATTCAGGCAGGGATGCAATGTGTTCCGGGAGGGAAGTCGGGGACCAACGGGACTACTGTCTTGCAGTTGGAGAGGCCAGCGCAAACACCTGCCCTGTCGCAGCTGCTGAGGACTCTAGCTACCTAGCAGGGCTAAACGAGGCTACCGCTCAAGACAAGGAGAAGGGGGACTCCATTCCCTGGTATGATATCCAGGGCCCCCAGCCACCCTGGCAGCCTGTGTATGACGCCGGTGCCGGCAGCAACAGCAACCCCGGTACCATGCCGCCCTTTGCCCTGGAGATGGAGAACTCAGGCTTTCTGCCCTGCACTTCCCCACCTGCCATGCCTGGGGCTGCAGGGCGAGGGGCTGTGGACTCACTAGGCCAGGGGCCTCCGTCCCTCCCACAAACCTCCCAGGGGCAGTGGATGGACTGTCTCCTCTCTCTGCCCCCAAAGCCTATCGACTCTGTGCCTGGAACCCAGGAAGGGGAAAGCCTTCAAGAGCAAATCTGGACCTACGTGGGCCAGTCAGATTGGAATAGCTGTGTTGGCGTCGTCCCTGAAAGACCTGCGGAGGAGACATGTTTCTCTCCTCCTGATTCAGGCAGGGATGCAATGTGCTCAGTGAGGGAAGTGAGGGGACAACAGGACTACGGTCTTGCCCTTGGAGAAGCCAGGGCCAACACCTGCCCTGAAGCAGCTGCTGAGGACTCTAGCTACCCAGCAGGCCTGAAAGAGGCTACTGGTCACGACAAGAAGGGGGACCTCATTTCCCGGTATTATATCCAGGGCCCCCAGCCGTCCTGGCAGCATCCCTGTGACTCCACTCTCAGCAGCTGCAGTGCGGGAAGCCACCACCCCAGTACCATGCTGCCTTTTGACCAGGATGCCATGATCCCTGGCCTTCTGCCATCCGCTTCTCTCCTTGCCCTGCTTTCTCACCCCACACAGGATCCACTGCTCTCCCTGTGGGAGAGGCCCCCTTCCCTCTCAGGGATCGCAGAGGGCAATCATATGGGTTCTCTCCAATCTCATAGCCCAAAGCTTATGGACCCCTTTACAGCAGCCCAGGAAGAGGAAAGGCATCAAGAGGAGAGCGCCACCTCTCGCACCCAATCCAAATCTGATGACTCAGCAGTGGGGCCAAAAGCACCAAAGAAGAGACGGTTGTCTGCCAACGATTCCAGTGGCCACCACTCCTCTTTCTCCTCTCTAGAATGCCTCTCTGAATTCCTCTTCTGAGGAGGAGCAGCCACCTGCTGGACACCTAGGACTTTCCCACCTCCTTCCATCCAGGCATCCACGCCTCCATCTCTCCACGCATCCATGCCTCCATGCATCCATAGACACAAACACACAGAAATGCACATGCAGAGACACCGGTTTTTAAAATTGAGTTGTTCATTTACTTTTAGTTTTTGAGATTCCGTTCCACAGTCCCTTGAGGTTCAAGCTTTCTCGCCTCCCTCTGCCACCCCCTTACATGGCAGCGTGCAATCAAGGATAGCATCTGCAAATGCTTTCACGTTGGACATTAGTCTGGTTGTATAGAAGGGTTGTAAGCCGTGCAATAAGCAAGGGGAAGGGGAAACCAAACCGAACACGGGATGTAGTTTGCTCCCGTCTCCATTTAAGCCTCGTTCTTTCTAGAACTGTCTCTGAATGTTCCACATCTCCTTCCATCCAACGTCTCTTAGACTCCTCTCACAACCTTGTGTTGCTGAGAAGAGTCCAGTTTATCCGAGTTGGTCGTCACACATATGTCGTGTGTGTCATTGTGTACAACTTTCTCCTGATCCTGCTCTTCTCCCTTGGCATCAGTTTGTGACAGCCTCTCCGGGTAAACATTGAAGTCCATCTGCTCCTCATTTCTTGTAGCACAATTGTATTCCATCACATTCGTAAACCACGACTTGTCTAGCCATTCCCCAGTTGATGGGCATCCCCTTAATTTCCCATTTTTTCCCACCACAACTAGTACTGCAATCAATATTTTTGTACCTATGGCTCTTCCTCCCACTTCTATGACCTCTTTGGGATACAACCCTAGAAGTGGTATTCCTGGGTCAAAGAGTACGCAATTCTGTATAGCTCTTTGGGCCTACTTCCAGATTGCTCTCCAGAATGGCTGTATCAGTTCACAGCTCCACCAACAATGCCTTAGTGTTCCAGTTTTTCCACATCCTCTCCAGCATTTGTGATTTTGCTGTTCAGATACCATTTTTCAATGAGAAAAGCAGCAGTTGCTTGGACTCTCAGTGGATGGGGTGAGGGATAAGGACGAGTTCTGACCCTGAACAAAGGATATGAGAGCAGGTGGGCCAATTCCAGTTCAATCAATCCACCCGGAGGGCCTTCCTGCTTTCTGCTCAAAGCAGAGCACCCACTTGGGGAGAAAACCCTGATCTGGGTCCATGCCTCTGTTGCCAGTCCCCACAGCCCCCGCCCCGGCGCCGGCGGCCCCGGCCACGCCCCCCCCCCCTTCATTGTCATGTCTGTCTCTGGAAGGCAGGGTGCTGCGCGCTCCAGCTCTGCCTGCCTTTGTCTATGGATGAAAGTTGCTAGACTTCCCCTTTTGCACAGGGCAGCAGGACAGTGCACTGACACCCCAAGCAGACAATGAGAAGCAATTCGGGAGCTCAGACGTGCTGGACATAGCAGGGAGCCTTGGCCAGTGAACTTCAGCCAAATTTGGACACGCCTCTAGCTACCAGAAACCAGAGAAACAGCCTTCTTCAGCTCAGGAGCAACGCTGAGCAGAAGTGGCAGACTCAGGACCTTGTTCAGTTCTTTCTACACATCCTGCTTATGCGGTGGTCTGCCGTCAAGCTTTGGACTCTCGGCGCCATGGTGCTTCTGTCAAGGTATCTGGAAGTCTCCATCACCTGGTGCCTCAGTTTGCATCCATAACACGCCCCTTTCCCTCCTGGGATCAGCCCCTTGCCGGCCTTCCTTAGCCTCAAGATCATCGACTCCTTGTCCCTGCTTTGCCCAAGTGTGCTGTTTCTGCATGGGGTTCACTCCTCCACACCATCCTCTTTCTATCTCTTTCAGAGAGATCACTCTTGACTCTGAGAGTGTCTGTGCTTTTCATGTTTGTGTTTTTGACCGCAGCCCTCTGTTCCTCCAGCTTCCTCCAAAGTGGAATGTGGCTCAGTTGGGGTGTAGGTGCTGACAAGAGGCAGGAAGGCCAGGGAGGAAACCACTGATCTCCCAGGCCATTTCATTCAGTTTTGTTTAGTTGGGTTGTGGGAAGCGTCCTAGGTGTCTCCCTGAGGGCAAAGGGAATCCTGGGACGGCCCTTGGTAGTCATTCAAATGTGAGCTAAAGCTGGAGGGGAGGCTTGTTTCACCTTGAGTTTTGGAGAAACGTGGCTTCTCCCTCTCTTAAGAGCAGCTATTTAGTGTTGATGCTAGAAGACGCTCTCCAGCTCTGGTGTCTTCTTTCTTGCAAATGTTTTCTTCTCATTTCTCTCAGTTCCAGGTCAGGAAAAATATTGAGCTTCCCCTTTCCAGATTGGGAGCAGGAGGTCGAAGTGGTACAGCGGATGGATGGCACAGTCCAATCAGACTTATAAAGTCCTGCCTGTCCCACCTTTCTTCTTTTTAAAAAATTTATTTATATATTTTTGTCTTACAACATTCAGTTCTACAGTTCCTTGAGTTTCAAATTTTCTCTGCCTCCATCTCCTTTCTTCTACCCACCTTGGCTACGTGTAATCAAATATAGGATCCAGAAATACCTTCACATTATTGATCATTCAAGTTTTAAAGAAGGATTTTAACCAGTGGAGTGAATAATGACAAAGAAGAAACAAAATAAAATAAAACAGAACAAAAAAAGGCAGAATACAGTTTACCTAATTTATTATTCAGATCCACCAGTCTATTCTTCAGCCTCTGCAAAGTAGTTTTAATGCTGCTTTGTAAAACATTGTGAAATCTGGTATGGCTAGGCCATGTTTCTTTAGTGCTCATGCTATATTTACAGTGCCTATGATCACAATCCACATAACATGATGTTGGATTGCAAAATACAGCAGATTCTCCTGGTAGAAGACAGAACTAAAACATGTATTCAGACACCAGAAAACTGAATCCCAAAACCTATATGCTTATTCCACCATAGTACTAAAGATTTTACGAAGCCATCAAACAAAACCCACACCATCCTTCAGCTTTCCCACCAACCAATAAAGTATCAATATCTACTCTGGAGCCTGTTTCCTTGTCTGAGCATCCTGTCTTCCCCACCATCTTGCTGCCTCTTACCAGCTTCCTGTGGGCTCTGCTTCTCTTCAGCAAACTCCTCCCACCACAAGTCCATGGGATTACATTCAGCCTCTTAGGGGGCAGAGTTTACTTTAAAATCAGGGGAAGGCCTTCAAATTCCTATTTTCATTATGCTTCCCTAGCATTTTTTTTTCATTAAATCCCTTGATGTTCTGGGCCTTTTGTTCTTCCAGATGAATTTTGTTACTATTTTTTCTAGCTCTATAAAGTAGTTTTTTAGTAGATTGATTGGTGTGACACTAAATAGGAAAATTAATTTAGGTAAAATTGTCATTTTTATTCTATTAGTTCCACCTAGCCATGGGCAACTGATGTTTTTCCAATTATTTAGATCCGACTTTCTTTGCGTGAAAAGTGTTTCATAATTGTGTTCATATAGTTCATGGGTTTGTTTTGGCAGGTAGATTCCCAAATATTTTATAGTGTCTACAGTAACTTTAAATGGAATTTTTCTTTCTCTTTCTTGCTGTTGGACTTCTTTAGAAATGTATAGAAATGCCTATTTTATGTGGGTTTATTTTATATCCTGAAACTTTGCTAAATTTATTTATTATCTCAAGCAGATTTTTACTTGATTCTCTAAGATTCTCTAAGTGTATCATCATATCATCTGAAAAGAGTGATAGCTTAGTCTTTTCTTTGCCGAACCTGAGTCCTTCAATATCTTTTTCTTCTCTTGTTGTTGCAGCCAACATTTCTAGTGCCAAATTGAATAAGAGCGGTTATAATGGACATCCTTGTTTCACCCCTGATCTTATTGGAAATGCTTCTAGCTTATCCCCATTACATATAATACTTACTGATGGTTTTAGATAGATGCTACTTATTATTTTAATGAAGACTACACTTATTCCTATACTTTCTAGTGTTTTTAAGAAGAATGGGTGTTGTATTATGTCAAAGATTTTTTCTGTAGTTGTTGAGATAATCATATTTTTTCTACTAGTTTTGTTGTTGATATGATCAATTACACTAATAGTTTTCCTAATATTGAACCATCCTTGCATTCCTGGAATAAATCTTCTCTGGTCAAAGTGTATTATTCTTGTGATAAGTTGCTACAGACTTTTTGCTAATATTTTATTTAAAATTTTTGCATCTATATTCATGAAGGAAATTGGTCTATACTCTTCTTTCTCTGTTTTGACTCTTCCTGGTTTAGGTATTAGTACCATATTTATGTCATAAAAAGAATTTGGTAGGACTCCTTCTTCTCCAGTTTTCCCAAATAATTTATGAAGTATTGGAATCAATTGTTCTTTAAATGTTTGATAGAATTCACTTGTAAAACCATCTGGACCTGGAGATTTTTTCCTAGGGAGTTCATTGATGGCATGTTCCATTTCTTTTTCTGAGATGGGGTTATTCAAGTATTCTACTCTCTCTTTAGTTAATCTGGGCAATTTATATATTTGTAAATATTCATCCATTTCACTAATATTATCAAATTTATGGGCATACAATTGGGCAAAATAATTCCTAATTTCCTCTTCATTGGAGGTTAATTCACCGTTTTCATTTTTTATATTGATTTTTTTGTTTTCTTCTTTCTCTTTTTTATCAAATTGACTAAAGGTCTATTTATTTTATTGGTTTTTTCATAAAACCAGCTCTTTGTTTTATTTATTAGTTCAATAGTTTTATTAATTTCAATTTTATTTACCTCTCCTTTAGTTTTCAGTAATTCTAATTTAGTATTTAATTGGGGGTTTTCAATTTGTTCTTTTTCTAGCTTTTTCAGTTGCATGCCCAATTTTTTATCTCCATTTTCTCTATTTTATTCATGTATGCATTCAGAGATAGAAAACTTCCCCTAAGAGCTGCTTTCCCTGCATCCCACAAGTTTTCATATATTGTCTCACTGTTGTCATTTTCTTGAAAGAAATTATTGATTGTTTCTATGATTTCTTGTTTGACCCACTCATTTTTAGGATTAAATTATTTAGTTTCCAATTAGTTTTTAGTCTCTCTTTCCATGGCCCTTTATTACCTATAATTTTTGTTGCATCATGGTCTGAAAAGGATGCATTAAGTATTTCTGCCTTTCTGCACCAGATTGTAAGGTGTTTATGCCCTAGTACATGGTTTATTTTTGTGTATGTGCCATGTACTGCTGAGAAGAAGGTATATTCCTTCTTATCCCCATTCAATTTTCTCCAGAAGTTTATCATATCTACCTTCTCTAACATTCTATTTACCTCCTTAAATTCTTCTTCTTCTTCTTCTTCTTCTTCTTCTTCTTCTTCTTCTTCTTCTCCTCCTCCTCCTCCTCCTCCTCCTCCTCCTCCTCTTCCTCCTTCTTCTTTTGCTTTTTGGAGGGAGGAGGCCAGGGCCATTGGGGTTAATTGACTTGCTCAAGGTCACAAGGCTAGTAAGTGCTAAGTGTTTGATTCTAGATTTGAACTCGGGTCCTCCTGACTCCAGGGCCCATGCTCTATTCCCTGCACCACCTAGCCTCCCCCACCTCCTTAACGTCTTTCTTGTTTGTTTGTTTTTTTGAGGTTATATTTATCAAGTACAGAGAAGGGGAGACCGAGATCCCCTACTAGTATAGTTTTGCTATCTATTTCTTCCTCTAACTCCCTTGACTTCTACTCTAGGAATTTGGATGCTGTACCACTTGGTGCATATATGTTTAATAATGGTATTGCTTCATCGTTAATAGTGCCTTTCAGCAGGATATAGTTTCTTTCCTTATCTCTTTTAATTAGATCTATTTTTGCTTTTACATTATCTGAGATAAGGATTGCTACCCCTGCTTTTTTTTTTACTTTAACTGAAGTGTAATATGTTCTATTCCAGCCTTTTACCTTTACCCTATGTGTATCCCCATTTCAAATGTGTTTCTTGTAAACAGCATATTATGGGATTATGATTTTTAATTCATTCTGCTATCTGCCTCCATTTCATGGAAGAGTTCATCCTATTCACATTCACAGTAATGATTATTATCTGTGTCTTTCTCTCCATCCCATTCCCCCTCTCCATTTATGCTTTTATTTCTCCCTTCTCCCCTCCCCTCCTCAAAAGAATTTTCTTTTGACTACCACCTTCCTCCATATTCCCTCCCTGTTATTCCCCCTCCCTTTTCCCTTACTACTTTTTCCCTTCCTTCTAACCTCCCACCTTTTCTTTTCCCTTTCCCCTCCTACTGCCTGTAGGATATGTTAGATTTCTATACTTAAGAAAGTATATTATTCTCTTCCTGAACCAAGTCCAATAAGAGTAAATCTCAAACAATGCTCTTCTCCCTCCCTTCTTTCCCTCTACTATAATACATGTGATCCTCTTCATGTGATGTGATTTACCCTTTTCTGCCTCCTTTTTTCTTCTTCCATTATAATCACTTTGCACCCCTTAATTAGGTTTTTTAATCATCACATCAGTTAATTTATACCCACACCCTCTGTCTATGTATATCCCTTTTAAGTGTTGTAATAATTACACAGTTCTCAAGATTAACAGGCATCATCCTCACATATAGGGATGTGAACAGTTTGCTCTTATTGAATAACAAGTTTTTTGGTTGTTTGTTGCTGTTGTTGTTTTGGGTGTGTACGTGTGTTTATTTTTTCCCTGTTTACCTTTTCATGTCTCCCTTGAGTCTCATATTCAAAGATCAAATTTTCCATTGAGCTCTGATCTTTTCATCAGGAAGGTCTGGAAGTCCCTTATTTCACTGAATGACCATCTCCTTGCCAGAAAGATCATGCTCAATTTAGCTGGGTAGTTGATCCTTGGTTGTAGTCTAAGCTCCTTTGCCTTATGATATATCATATTCCAATCCCTCCAATCATTTAATGCAGAAGCTGCAAGGTCCTCTGTGATCCTAACTGTATTTCCATGATATTTGAATTGTTCCTTTCTGGCTGCTTGTAATATTTTCTTCTTGACCTAATAATTCTGGAATTTGGCCAAAATATTCCTTGGAGTTTTCATTTTGGGATCTCTTTCAGGAGGTGAATGGTGGATTCTTTCAATGTCTATTTTACTCTCTGGTTCTAAGACATCAGGGCAGTTTTCCTTGATGATTTCTTGAAAGATATTGTTCAGGCATTTTTTTCATTATGGCTTTCTGGTAGATCAATAATTCTTAGATTGTCTCTCCAGGATCTATTTTCAAGATCAGTTGTTTTTCCAATGAAATATTTTACACTTTCTTCTATTTTAAAATTTGTTTGACTGATTTTTGATGCCTCTTCAACTTTTCCAATTCTAATTTTTAAGGAATTGTTTTTCTCAGTTAGTTTTTGAATCTCCTTTTACATTAGACCAGACTTTACTTTCAAGGATTTATTTTCCCCAGTTAAGGTTTGAATCTCCTTCTTCATTTACATAATTATACTTTTTAAGGAGTTGTTCTTTTCAGGGAAATTTTTTTTCCATTTTGCCAGTTGCATTTTTAAAATCATTGGTAGTTTTTCTTCTACCTCTTTAATTTGGCATTTAAAATCCTTCTTGAGCTCTTCCAAGAATGCATTTGGGGCTTGAGATCAGTTCATACTCCCTTTTGAGGTTTCGCATGTGGCTACAGTGTCAGTGCTGTCATCTTCTGAATTTGATTCTTCTTGCTCACTATAACAGGATTCTATAGTCTGTTTTTCCAGTTTCCTTTTGCCCATTGTGCTTGCCTATTCTCTGGCTTTTAAAGTGGATCTCTGCTTCTGAGGTACAGAGATCTCTGACCCATGCTTCTCATGCTGGGAGTTAGGGGCCTGGTTATTGGCTTAGTGTGCTGTGGCCTCTGAGTGCCTAGACTGAGGCCAAGGCCAGAACTTTTGGCATTCCCCCAGGGTTACACTGAAGTCACAACATAAAGTGTAAGGGAGTGGTGGTCTGGTCACTTCAGGTTTCTGCCTCCACACCCCTGGGTTAGAGCTCAGGCAGGCTCAGCTGCTGGTGGCCAGCCACTCTGACGTCTCCTGATTCCCCTGCTTATGTAAAGGCACACCTGGTGTTCTGTCATTAGTGCTTGCTGTCTCCACCCTACTGGGGTTCAGGATCTCCCACTGGTCAGCTGAGATGGGGCTTGTTGGGATGCCTCCTGTCCTGTACTTTAGCCTCAGCACAGCCACAGCTGCTCCCTTCCTCCAGGATTCCCAAGCCTGCTACTGGTTCCACTATTTCTTGATTTTATACTGGAGCAATATTCTCTGGGTTTTTCGGGGTCAGAGAGGTAGATGAGAGCAGCTATGGTTCACTCCACCATCTTGGCTCCTGGGAGTTCATGCAGTTGGTTTTTAAACTTCCAGACTGTGGACTGATAACCCAGGACTAGATGCCACTGGCACAGGCCCTGTACTTGTCTTTTACCCATCTCTGAGAGACCCCTGCCCTTTGGTGAGAGGTCTGGGAGTTGCCCCTGCAGTGGGTGAATCAGTTGGCCTGGAGTCACTTCAGATCCACTATGGTTGGGTCTGTGCTGGTGCAGCCCCCATGCTCCACATGCTCTGTGCTCTGCCCCAGTCTTGCGCAAAAAATCTTGACCTGAGCATTCTCTGTGTTGTTGACTGGGGCTAGAAATCTGCCACACTCTGTTTCCTAGTGGATCCTGCCACTCTAAAATTTGTTCAGATTCACTTTTTAGTGGTAATTGAAGGAATTTATGGGCAAACTCAGGTGGGTCACTGCTTTTATTTTGCCATCTTGGCTCCACCCCCAATTTTGAGTCTTTCTTTCCAAGACTTTTGGACAGCTCTTACTGTTATAAAAGTTTTCCTGACATCAAGCCTAATCTTTCCCCTTTGAAATCTCCTGGTTCTGCCTTTTGAAATTAAACAAATTAAATTAAATTTGAAATTAAACAAATTTTTTAAAAGCAGCTTATTTCTTGTCTGTTATTAAAGTGGGCTCTAGTCACAAGGTGTGTGGGGATAATATTTCAGTCTTCAGGTGCAATGGTAATGGGATTTGAAGATCTTCCATGCCCCTTGTATTGGCAGGCTGGCAGGTACTTAGCACTTAGTTTTCAGGTTCATAATTGTGTCAGGTGTTGAGACCCAGAACTTGTCAATCCCCCAGTGGGATGAACTTGCTGATGTGGCAGGAGGGGGTAGTGCAGGAAGGAGCCAGAGCTAAGTAGGGGCTGAGCTGGAGTCAGCAGGGTCACCAGAAGTGGCTGAGCAGTAGCAGGTGGAGGCACAAGCAGCAATGGTGGCGGTGGAGGCAGTGGCAGTAGAGATACAAGTGGCAGTAGTGGCATGAACTTCTTCTGACAGCCAGCCAAAATGTCTACTGAGGACTTCTGCTGAGAATTGATGGGAATGAGAACTACTGGGAGTGAGCAAAGTGGAGGCTGAGTAGCTGCTGTGAGGGAAGAGAGGAGGGTCTTTGCCTGAGGGAGCCTGTTTTGTTTTAAAGGCTTGGGAATGTGGGTATTCACTGCATTAACTATGTGTACCATCTTCATGGCTACTGTAATGACTTTGACTTTCTGGTTTTGGGAGTTGGCTTTCTGGTATTTGAATAAATGCTTTGGCTCTGTCCTCCATGTGGAGAGCCTGTTACATTTTGTGATTCACAACTACACCAGCATATTTATAGCACCATGGGCATTGTGACTATTGCATTGTTTTTACATCATGTTTTTTGTGCTGTTGTTTTCCAAGCACTATTCATTTTAGACATTCCTTTCTGCCTCTGAGCCACAACCAGGGCCCCCAGTCACACTGTCACCATAAACATTCTTGTTCCCTGCAGTCCCTACTGAGGCTTCAATCTTTAGCTCACCCCTCTGCCTGGGAACCAAAACCTGGGACTCTTGCCCTCGTGTGCTTGTTCCTCCTTGCCCACAGTCACAGGCTGGGACTGAGTCTGTTTAGTACCCCTGTACCTGGCATCCAGCAATGGTGGAGAGCTCAGAAGTCTTCCCACACTGTCCATGAAGCAAAAGCTCCTGAAACTGAGGCTGTTGACGAATAGGATGGTTCTCATTGCTTGTTGACTCTGTTGTCCCCAGGGCTTACTGTTGATTGATTCCTCAATGTCAGCCTAGAAGTATTTGCACTTCAATCAGGCCAAATCATCACACTGGGAGGTTGGATCCTTCCCAAGCTGTCTTAGATTAACAATTGCTTTACCCCAACTTTTAATTATTTCTGCCATTCAAACTTCATGTTGAGATATTATTTTATATAGTTCGTAGGGGGATTTAAGAAAGTCAGGTAATTTCCTGCCTTATTACACCATCTTCCCAGAATCATCTCCTTTTAAATCTTTCAAAGTTGTTTTATTTTACATTTTTGTAGCGGCATATAAATATTTCTTCTAGTTTTGCTCACTTTTACTCATTGCATCAGTTCATACAAATCTTTCCAGGTTTCTCTAAAGCTATCCATTCTGTCATTTCTTATGGCACTGCACTATTCCATTTGTCATAATTTGTTCAGCCATTCCCCAAATGATGGGTTTCCACTTTGCTTCCATATATACATATACATATATATGTGTATATATATGTATGTATGTATATGTATATATACATATATGTATATATATATATAAAGTAGAACATAAAAAGAATTGTACATGAAACTATGGATCTCTATTCTATAGAACTTGCTTTTTAAAAGTACATAAAAATTTCAATACATATACATATACATATATTAAAATCTGACAAAGTTATTCTGCTTGCCAATGCTTCTTCTTGAACTTTTCTGTTTTTTCTGTGCCTTTTAAAAATGTTTCAATGGCCCTCCTTTTATTTCTTTACATTACCATTGCTAGCTTGCCCTTCCCCTCAAAATCTAGCCTCAAATCAAAAGCAGGAGGAAAAAAAACCCTTGTTAACAAATGTACGTAGTCAAGGAAAACAAATCAAAACAGAGATCATGTCCAAAAATATTGTCTCTTTCTATGTCTTGAGTCCATCACTTTTCCGTCAGGAAGTGGGTAGCATGATTTATATCTTCCTATGCAGACATGGTCGATTACTGTTTTAATCAGAATTTATAAGCCTGTTTTTCATGAAGCTGTTTTTCTTTATGTTTTTGTTATTGTATAAATTACTCTGCTGGTTCTGTTTGCCCACTCTGTGTTAATTCATACCAATCTACCAGGGATCCTCTGAAATTATCTCTTTTTTATTTCCTTATGGCACTATAATATTCCATTACACTCCTATTACATAATTTGTTCAAACATTCCCCAATCTGTGCCATTTTTTCTATTAAAGGATAATTTTTCTAAGTGACTTTGGTTCTTAGTCTGTTGGAATATTTGCATTCCCAAATATCTTCGAGTTTATAGAAGAAGTTTCTTGCACAATATTGACTGTGGTTCTTTGGTACTTGAACTCTTTTGTATATACAGTATTTTTTTTTCTTTGACCAGGAAACTCTGGATTTTAGCTATGATATTCTCGAGTGTGTTCAATCTAAGATTTCTTTCAGAAGTCATTTTGTACATTCTTTCTCTTTTGACTTAGCCCATCTATTGATCTAGGCAGTTTTCTTTTATCCTTTCTTGAAATACAATGTCAAATCTTCTTTTGATTGTCACTTTCAATGAACCTGATTCTTAAATTCTCTCTTCTTGAGCTTTATGTCAGTTGTTTGTATACCTACCTACACACACACACACACACACACACACACACACACACAGATACAAGAGTATATATTTATGTCTATCAGACATCTTACATTTTCTTAAAATTTTTCAATCTTTCAATTTTCTGCTGTTTTGTGGAGTCATTGATTTTTTTGTTTGGTCAATTCTAATTTTCAAAGAGTATATTACTTGGGTGAGGTTTAACAATTTCTGTTCTAACCTTTTTATTTTCCTTCCAATTCTTTCCTTCAGAACTTTCACTTTAATTTTTATCTCATTTCATTTCTTCCAGATAATCAAGTGGTCCTTGTGGAAAATTCATTTATATTTCTTTAAGCATTTGTTTGTAATTGTTATGGAGTTACTCTCTTTTTCTAGGATAGATTTCTGAATGTTTGGGGATCTACCAAAATTCTTTACTGTAGTTATTGCCTTCTATTTTTTTCAAATCTTCAGTCTTGGTTCCTGAATTGGGCCTTTGTGCTAGGGCCAGACTCTCTCCTCCGATTTAATTTTGGGTGTGAGAGTCAGCCCTGCCTGGTCTTGATCTGTGTCCTCTGAGTTATGCTGATCTCTGCCTCCTGAGGTGTACTAGTGCTGAGTAATGACAGGTGTCAGCCCCATGGATCTTTGAGGTACAGAATGTCACACTCTCAGGGCCTCCTGTGGTATCTTAGGATGGAGTACTAGATATCTCGGAGCTCCTGGGTCTGGAGTGTCTCACTGACTGTTGCTGTTCCCAGGTGCCTTCAACTTTTACTGTTAATTTAGGGAACTGAGTTGTAAAGCCAGAGAAGGGATAGGTAAAGAACAATTGCATATTCAAATGACATGCATAGAGAAGAATGAAAAAGGTGCAGTACCAAGTGTTGGATTGGGAGGTATAGGACCAGGGTTCAAATCCCAACTCAGCTACTACTCTGGCCTTGGACAGGTCAATTCATCTATTTTGGCTTCAGTTTCCTCATCTATACAATGAAGTCCATACTAAGTGGTTTAAACTATAAATATAAATACATTATGCTGAGATTCTGAACCTGGAGTCAGGAAAACTGAGTTATAATCTAGCCTCACACACTTACTGTCTGCATGACGCTTGGCAAGTCACTTGACTCCTATTTGCTTCAGTTTCCTCACATGTAAAATGGGGATAACAATAATAATAGTCCCCTCTTCTCCGGGTTGTCTTGAGGATCAAATGCGATCATGTAAAGCTATTAGCACAGTGCCTAAAACATAACAGGCGCTGTATAAATGTTAGCAATTGCCATCATTATTGTTTTGAGCTCTGATTCCTTATTATTATTTCCAGCTCTAATTCTGCTTCTTCTTCTTCATGGTCACCATCCTTTATTATCATCATCATCATTATTAATCTCCAGCTGTAAATGCCCAGGACCTTCCATCCTCAGCTGGGGCTAGAAAGAACGAGGCTGGCAGGAGCTCTGTCCAGAGTTCTCAGAAGCCCCGCCCCCGAGGAGGGGTCCGCTACCTCTCCATTGGTGCCTCAGGCACTTCCTGTTCTGAAAGACAGGCGACTTCTCCAATCCGAACAGCCCTTCCCCCCCCGCCCCGCCCCGCTCCGCTCCGTCGTGTTCTGTTCCTTAGCAACTTGCAAAGAGTCGCTTCCACATTAGCAACGGGCTAAGACCTCACCATGGCGGAAGAGGAGGAGGAGGAGAACGTCGCGCCGCCTGAGAAAATCATCCGGAGCCAGCTGGTGTTTCTGAACCTGCTGGACACGTACAGCAGCAAGAACATCGGGAAGGTGAGCGGCGAGGGGCGGCCTGGGCCCCCCGGGGCCCCAGCCCAGGCTCTGGAGCCAGATCTTCCAGAGAAAGCCCCGCAACGCGCACGACGTGGAAGGGGGCGGGGGCGGGGGCGGTGAGGAGGTGGGGAGCCGCGGGGCGTCCAAGACAGCAGATCGGGAGCCTGCCGCAAAATCTACCCGCATGATGGTGTCTCCAAGGCTTGGCCAGAGGGACCGTGGTAGCTCCTGCCGAGGCTGTTGCAAAGATTCCCACTGCTGCTTCCGGGCTAGCCCAGCAGGACGGTCTTATCACCTGCTGGCTGGCCCTGTAGCAAGTGAATTCTTTGACTACAGTAGCCGAGCATGTAAAAAGATGTTTGTTAATGGCCCTCAGTCCTGGGCAGGACTACCTTCCTACTTTTGCAGGAACGAAATTGCAGAAAGGGCAGAAGATGCTAAGAATCACAAAAGATTATCCTGCAAGCATTAGCTCACTAGCTGGTCCTCTAAATATGAAATAGTTGCCCAGTCACCACAGACTGACCCTAGGTGAAGGCCTCCACTGCTTTGAGCTGATCTTCTGTGTAGGAGTTATGGAAGGATGTGAAGAAGAATCATGCACACTAAGAAACCATGAGATCTGTCAAGTGTGGAAGTACATAGGTGCCCCTGAACCCACAAGCTCCTGACTTCAGGACCAACTTATCTATTCACTCTGCCACATAGTAAGACATTTAAAGACACTTAAAATAGATGCTTTTTGAAATGAATTGCAGTCTGCTAAGCTCGATAGGACATACAGAGTTTAGCTGATATATAACCCTGTTCCCTCTGCCATGTAGCTTACAGCTTAGTAGAGAGGGATAATATACATATATGAAAAAGAGGATGCGTGAGAGATGCAAGAAAAATGCAGCAACAAGTCCAAGAGAGGAAAGGTCATTACTACCTGGGGGATCATGCTGAGTATAGACTGAGTAAACTCCAGTGGCTCCCTATCACCTGCAAGATCAGATACTAACTCTTCTGTCTGGCATTCAGACCTCTTCAAACCAAACAAAGCTCCCCACCCCCACCACCTTACTCCACCCCACCCCCACACTCTTCTGTCTAACATAGACCTCTCTGCCTCCTGTACTCTTTGATCAAGTGAAAATTGCCTTCCTGTTCTATGAACAAATGGTCTCAGGCAGTCTCTCAAGCCGGGGATGCTGTCCTTCCTCATCTCTACCTCCTGGCTTTCTTCAGGCTCCAGCTAAAATCCTACCTTTTTCAGGAAGTTTTTTTTCACTTCCTTTTAATTCTTGTACCTTACCTCTGTTAATTGTTTCTTACTTATGCTTTATGTGACTTGCTGGTACATATTTATCTGTTTGCTGTCTCTCCCATTAGATTGTGAGATCCTTGAGGGTAGGGCCAATGTTTTGTATCCCCAGGATTTAGCATGGTGCCTGGAACCTAGCAGGTGCTTAATAAATGTTTATTGGCTGATTATTAATTAGCTCCTTATCATCAAATCTCATCTCTTTTCCCCCTCTCTTCTTCTTTGACTTCTCTGTAGCATTCAGCATTGTAGAATCACCTCCTCCCTAATACATTCTCTTCCCTTAGATTTTTGGCACATGTTTTTTTTTCTTCTTATCTCCAGCTTCTTCTCTGTCTCCTTTGCCGGCTTAGTATCTTCCTTACACTTTTAAACAATGTGTGTTCCCAAAGGTTCTGTTCTATAGCATTTTCTGTTCACTCCATTTTAGTGACCTCATCCACTACTTTGGTTCCAATTATCACCGCTTATACAGATGGTTCCTAAGTCTGTATCTTCACTCCAAACTTTTGTCCATAGTTCCACTACCACTGGATAGCTTCTTGGATCACTCACCAAGGGATTTCAAACTTTATAATTTATCATATTCCACCTCAGACCTGTACCTCCTGCTGCCATCTTTGTCTCTCTTAATAGAATAATCATTTTCCTGGTCACTTAAGCTTGAAATTTCATTTATTTGTGGTTCTTCCTTATGTCAGTTCATTATTGTTCTCATTTGGCACCTCTTCTCAACTCCCACAGAATACATCCTTAATTCTCACCTAGCCTGTTAGTCTCCTGTCTCTAGTCTAATCCCTCTCTAATCCTTCTTCACCACTGTATCAGTCATCTTAATGCATCCATTTTTTTCATGTCACTTCTTTACTCAGAAACCTTCAGTGACTCCCCATAATTTGCAAAATAAAGTTTCAATTCTTGACCTTGCAAGGCATTTAAGGCCTCCCTCAATTTCCCTATATCTTATCTAAGCATTATCTAGCTTTTCCATGTCCTTCAGCTCACCGCTGAACAGATAGAGTCTCAATAAGAGCAGAGTGAGACTATCACCTTATTCCAGAAAGCTCTGACTTTCTTAATGTAGCCCAAGGTCACATTTACTTTTTTTGACTGAACTCTCTGTCCATTAAAAGTCTCAGATCTTTTTCAGACAAATTGCTATCTAATCTTAAAATCCAAAATATAAGACTTTGTATTTATTCCTATTGAATTTTCTCTTTTCTGAAATTTATCCTAATGCTTTCCCAGTGGTTCTCAACCTTCCTAGTGCCATGACCCTTTAATACTCATATGAGGGCGTATCTGCATGTGGGCGGACCACCTGGAGACAGATAGAGGAGCAGTGTCTCATTTCCTAAGACCATCAGAAATATGTGTTTTCCGATGGTCATAGGCAACCCCTGTGACCCCTGTGAAAGGGTTGTTCGACCCCCAAAGGGGTCGCGGCCCATAGGTTGAGAACCACTGCTTTAGACCAATGGTATTCAAATTTTTTTGATCGTGCACCTCTATCAGTAACAATTTCTTGAGCAAGCACCTCCAATATAGATATATATGTACCTACTTATTTTTAATTAATACATGTACAACTCTACTAATAATTATGCATGTTATAAAATTTACACAGAAATAGATATCGAAAAAGGAGAAGATGAAGATGAAATAATATTTGATCTTGAAGTCCAGCACAGCCACTGGAATTTACAGAGTAAGGAAGTGATAAAACAAGACCCGCATTTTAGGAAAATCACTGTATAGAGGTTGGATTGGAGAAGCAAAATACTTGGGGCAAGTGGAATAGTTATGGGGCTGTTGCAGTTATTGAGGAGACAGATGACGAGGACCTGAGTTAAGGAAGTAGTGGTATGAGTGGATAGATGGAGCCCAATGCAAGAGATGTTGGCAAGGGAGGGAGGTAGCTAGAGTAAGCATTTCTTGGGTGTTTAATACACACCTGCCACAAGGCTAAGTTCTGGGGATACAAATATAAACAAACAAGATAGTTCCTGCTGCTGTTCTTATGGAGGAAGACAACATGTAAAGTAGAGCTAGGGAGCTGGATGGGGGGGAGGGAAGTCTGATGTGTGAGGAAGAAGAAGGAATCTAATATAATGCCAAGGTTCTAAACCTGAGAAACTAGAGGCTTATTGATGTCTTTTACAGAAATGGGGAGTTTGGAAGAGGGGAGAACTGGGGAGGATGTGAAATATATGAGTTCAATTTTAGATGTATCAGTTTGAGATGTGCCTGAGAAAACCCATTTTATATGTCCAATAGACAGTAAGCACTGCAAAGCAAACCAGCAAATAGCTTACAAAATGCTGTTTTTGGCAACTTCTTTATTTAATTTGGCAAAGAGAACCCGCTTGTCATCCTTCCATATAGCTCCAGTGTCCCTGTCTCTTCTAGTTTTATTTCTAGCATGAATATTAATATTATTGTTGTTCAGGTACTTCAGTAGTATGACAGTGAAGACTTTTAACAGTTAAATGAATGTTTATAGATGTATTCAAGACAAAGATTCTTAGCACTGTCCCTTTACTCTTCTGTTATAGCCATAGTTGCTGAAGATGGCTGCACAGGACTGAGGGCTCATTTGTTTCATGGTTAGCCATGGCCAAAGAATTTATTACCTAGCAACAAGCCTACTGGTAGAGAGCCTGCAGCTAGGTTCTTCCTTAGCAAGCAGGCAATAGTCGCTCATTTGTAGACTAACTCAAGGCCAGTACTCCAGCACAGTGTAGAGGCAAGAAGATTTGGTCCGGGGTTAGGACACTTGAGCTCCAGGCCCAACTCAGCTGTTGTCCAACTCTGAAACCTCAGATAGATCACACCACCTTTTCCATAGAAGGACGGGGTTGGACTGGATGATATCTAAGGTCCCTTCCAGTTGTAAGATTTGGGAGAGGAGAGAAGTCAGGTGAAGATAAAAATGTACTGTTAGATCCTGGTACAAGATAGACTGTGATAAGTGCAATAAAAGAGGTCCAGATTAAACTAATCATTTAACTTAGGATATTTAAAGCATCACAGTAGCATATACTTTCTGTGTGAACTTGGGCAAGTCATTTAACCTGTGAGCATCCCCAGTCAATCAGCAGCTTTCATTAAATGCCTACCATGTGCCAAGGCGAGAATCTAAGACTGGAAATTGCAGCTCAGCTGTTGACCTGCATCAAATGTCCCACACAGATAAAATAACAAGTTCTCATCTCTACCACCCTCTTCCCTCTACACCTCCCTCCAAAAATATAACGTAGAAAAATACAACTACATATACAGACATATACGTATGTATTTGACAGGGGAGCAAATCCTTCTTTAAATAGTTATTTGTACTTGGAACAGTTTCTGGTTTTCTCGTAGCACTTATCTAACTGCACGGTTGGGGCTTCACTTGAAGAAATAACAGAGGAAGAAGAAGAGGATGATGAAAGCAAATCAGCTGGCCCAGAAGGCTCAGCACCTAAATCAAAGGAAGGCACTTATCAGATAGTAGGAACGCTTTCCAGCCCTGAATGCAAGCCTCCAGAATTTGCCTTGGAAACCTACACAGTAAGTCTGGGCTGTTTTATCAAGGCTGGGGAAAGGGAATATATTCATGTCTCTATGCACACTTTTACCATGGGCTGCTCTTCCCTTTTCATGTTCTCTTGTTGCTAAAAGCAGGGGAAAGAAATCAAATCTACTTGGATTGTGGCTGATAAACCCACCTCCATTTTAAAGGTGACGAGGACATTACAAGCTAAGTGATTAAACTGTAGAAAAAAAGGACATGTTATATCTGGACTTCAAACGCATAAATTCCTTGTCCTTTAGCCTATATTTTTAGGATAGCTTATTCTATATTACTCAGGACTGTTATTCCCAACTTATTAAAAACTTGTTAAAACCTATAAAGTTAAAACTTACTAAAAATTAAAAAAAACATGTAAAAATAAAGGATCTTGGAATTTCAAGAAATGAGACAGACCTATAAAAGGAATATTTATAGGCAGGAAGGCCTTCCCAGCACCCTTAAAATAAGGAATAACACATTTAGTCAATGCATAAGATCAGTATAAACTGGGGCTGAGGGGAATACAAAGTGTGGTGATGCCCACCTACAGTCATGTAAAAGGAAGAAGATTTTCTGAGTTTCAAAACTCTGATCAGCAATGAGCAGTCATGACCAGAAGCCTGAGGAAACAGCCCCCCTGCCTTGGAATGAGGAGCAGAATGGGACATACAGCTCCAACACAGCAATCATATTGATTTGTTTTGTTTGACTACACTTATTCGTTACAAGGGAAGACTTTAGTTGCTTGCAGATTTTAGTAGGAAGTGATGGAAAATAAAAGAACATCAATAAAGCATTTAAATACACAGAAGGAAAAACAGTTCAAAAGGGGGCACACACTGGGAAATGTTGGTGTTACTCTGTTAAGCCTAATTTGCACTTTTTTTGCTTTTTTTTTTTTGGAGAGGGAAGGCAGGGCAATTGGGGTTAAGTGACTTGCCCAAGGTCACACGGCTAATAAGTGTTAAGTGTCTGAGGCTGCTTTGGACTCAGGTCCTCCTGACTCCAGGGCTGGTGCTCTACTCATTGCGCCACTTAGCTGCCCCCCATGATTTGCACTTTTTAAAAAAGCTAACTGTCACTTAACTCCAATTGCCCTACCTTCCCGCCTCCAAAAAGAGAAAAAAAAAGCTAACTACATAATAGAAGGTCATGGTTTTATACACAAGTCTCCTAACTAATATGTTGATAATTAAAACATTTTTTAAAAACAAGACAATGTGTTATGATAAAGAGCACTGAACTGGGAATCAGGAGCCCATGGTTCTAGTCCCACCTCTGCTACTTTACTATTCAGGCTACAGTTTCTTCATCTGTAAAATGAGGGGTTTGGATTAGACCATACACCATAATAATGCTAGCCAAGAATGTGATGCTAAGTTATGATATTCAATGTAGCAACAATTTTTCCTCATTATTAACAATTCTACTTAGTCCTTGCCTTCAGGAGTTTTCCACTGTCCAACAAAAACAATGGTTTTTTAACAGGTTTATTATTTACCCTATATTGATATTTTCCATGAAAATAAGTAGCTCTTTTCTTCCATACTTGGAAAAGATGTTATTCCATTGAAACAAGCATTCTTTCCTCTGATAGAGCTATTTCTTTGATAATCATTTTGGATCATTTGAACCCCAAGAAAGGCGAAAGCCTGAACTAATCGGTCAGACTGCTTTGCTTTGCTCTAAAAATGCCCTTTTCTGTGTCAGCAGTTTCAAAGACCAGATAAGGCTGACAAGAAGCATTCTTCCTGTTTGTGACAGGATGCCTGCAACCAGAACAGTGGGACTTATATCCTCTTGGTATTGTATGGGCATATGCCCTCCTGGAATTGTAATTTCCAACTGACACTACTTTGTCAATTGTCTTGTCAATTTGTATTGCATCTTAATCAACTAAGAAACTTCCTTTCTCATGGTATAGTTAAACACAAATGGAAACTATAAATATGAGGGACACAAACATCCTTATTTGTGATTGTCTTGAAATATATTTAAAACTGTTTGTTCTTTTATCAGACAGTCAGGACTTATGTTTTGGCTCTCGAAAGCACAAATCTGCTAGCTTTAAGGGAATAAACAATATGAATTTATAATCATCTAACCTGTTTGCCTCTTTTAACCAAACCTTCAGGTTGACTTCTTCCCAAAGAGGATTTGCCCAACAGGCTAGCAATCTTCCTCTGATTTTTTTGAACTTGCATGCCTTTACCCCCAAGCTGTTAATAAAAACTCCATCAAAAAACTTCATTAAATTGACCAATGATTTAACTATTGTATCGGGTTTTTTTACATTTCATTAGATGTTTCATCTTCTATTTCCATAATAAAGATTATCCCTTTCTGCCATGTGCCCGTTTTCAGAGGATTATAGGAGTTCATGAAGGATCTTAGTGGTCTTACTTCCTACATTTTACAAATGAGGAAACTGAGATTCAACCAAATTAAGTAATTAAGTGACTTGCTCAAGGTCATAAGGCCTGTAAGAGGAAGAGTTAGGACTTAAACTCATATCCCCTTCATTCTAACCTAGTGCTCTTTCTACTTCTGCACACTCACTGCCCTTGTTTATCCTTTTCATTCATGTTTCTTTGCCAAGTCACAAATTCACTTAGGTGTTGTTAATCTGAGGTCTATAAGTTTATTTTTAAAAGTATTTTTGGGGCAGCTACGTGGCACAGTGAATAGAGCACCAGCCCTGGAGTCAGGAGGACCTGAATTCAAATCTGATCTCAGACAACACTCCCTAGCTGTATGACCTTGGGCAAGTCATTTAACCCCAATTGCCCTGCCTCCCCCCTCTGCAGAAAGAAAGAAAGAAAGGAAGGAAGGAAGGAAGGAAGGAAGGAAGGAAGGAAGGAAGGAAGGAAGGAAGACTATTTTCATTGAGGGGAAGCTAAGTGGCACAGTGAAAAGAGCACAGCCCCTGGAGTCAGGAGGACCTGAGTTCAAATCCAGATTCAGACACTTAGCACTTACCAGCTGTGTCACCTTGGGCAAGTCACTTAACCCCAATTGTCCTTCCTTCCCTCCTCCAAAAAAAAAAGACAAAAAATATTTTTATTGTATTGCAACTTAATTTGTTTCCTTTGTAATCTTCTATGTTTTTATGCTTTTAAAAACGTTATTATGAGAAGGCATTTACAGACTTTACCCTACTGCTAAAGGGGTCTATGACACACAAAGAAGTTATGAACTCCTGATTTAGGTAATACCCTCTTTTCTAATGTTTTGAGAGGCAAAATCCAATGGGGGTGACCAGTTTAGGTACATTTTTTTCCCCGTTGGCTATTTCAGTATGGAAATGAAATTAAATGGCTAACGGCAAGAGTAAAATTACAATGTTAAAGCCGTGAGACTCTTTTAGAATATTCTATATTTCCTTCATGGCCCCGAATAAAATTGCTTGATTATATAAATTTTGAACTGGAATGATCTATGCCTTAATCTTCAGGGCACTAGGAAAACATTTAGCCATCACTCAGACTTATGGTGGGAGCAGGACAAGAAAAACCTGTTATTAAAATGTCAATATAATAGCAACAATAAGTCCTTTAAAAATATTTTTAAATTTTAGTGATACCTTTTGCTTTTATAGTGCATTTGTTACCAAATATGCATATTCCCCTCTACGCAGCAAACTTTTCCTATTTACAAAGAATTTGCCAGTTACAAAGATTTTTTTTAAAAAAAGTCATTAAAGCCTACCAGCACATTACATCTAACATGTTTGATAACATATACAACATTCCATACCCCTTCTTCCCCACTGCAGTGAAAGGAGAGAAGTGCCTTTCCTTATGTCTTCTCCTAGGCCAGGCTTGGACCTAATTACATAATATTCAGAGTTTTTTGTTTGTTCTTTATAGGTTGTTTTAGCCATCATATATATTGTTTTCTTGATTCAGTTTACCTCAGTCTACCAATTCATATGTCTTCTTCTGTTTCTCAGAATTCCTCGTATTTCTCATTTCTTATAGCAGTATCATAATCCATTATATTAATTTATTCCAGTTGTTTAGGCATTGCACAAGTGATGGGCATGTACTTTGTTTCTAATTATTTACTATCACAAAAAGTGATAGTAAATATGGTCTGTGTGCTACTTTCTGTCTTTGGGGTATATGCTCACCAGAAGGCACCCTGGATGAAAGTATATGAACATTTCTAGTACCTTTTTTCCCTGCATAATTCCTAATTGTTGTCTAGAATCATTGGGTTATCTTATAGCTTTACTAACAATATATTAGAGTGACTGACTAACTTTCCACAACACCTCAAACACTGATGATTTTCCATTTTTTGGGTTGTCTTTGTCAATTTGCTAGGTATAAGGTAAAATTTCAGAGTAGTTTTAAAATGTATTTCTTCATTAGTTATTTGGATCAGTCTCATGGTCGAGTTTGAAATTCTTTTTTTATTGTTTATATCCTCTGACTACCTATCCATTGGGGAATGACTCCTGTTCTTATATACATGTATCCCAATAGTCTTAGTGCAGTTTAAACTTAAAGTTTAATTGTATTAATTCCCTGAATATCTTAGATATCAGACCTTTATCAGAGGTAGTTAATATGAATAATTTCCCGCCTATCTACAGTTTCCTTTGTCCTAACTGTATTGAATTTTGTTCATGTAAAAGCTTTTAAATTTCATAGAATCAAATTATTTTATTTTTTGTTATCTCCTTTGTGTTATTCTCTATTTGGTTAAAATTTATATTCCTAGCTATAATTGTGAAAAGTATCTCCGTCTATTTTCCTCCATCTAAAAAATTATGTGACCAATTATATTTAGGTCACTTATCCATTTGAAACTTATTACTATGGTATATGTTGTATGAGGTTGGACCAAACTTATTTTAGTCTCAAGTCCTTTTAAAGATATCTTAATACCTTAAGAGCAAAGAGAGTATTGTGTTGTTATGGAAGTTATTGGTATTACAGAAGGAGAATCTAAGCAATACAGACTACCCAGTTAAAACAGAACAGATTACTATACATTTTAGGCATTCTTGAATGAATTAGCAGAGGTTCCCAAAGTGGGTCATACCACCCCTGGGTGGGTGCTGGATTGACCCAGGGGAATGGTGGAAGCCTCATGTGCAACTGCGGGGGGGGGGGGGGGGGCGTCAGATAAAAACAAGGGGGTGGTGGGAGCATAAGGAAAGAAGAGAAGAAAAATTTGAAAAATTGTTCATACATGTTTCACGTGTTGTGTAACAGAGTTAAAGTGATTACATTATTTTCCAAATAAACACACATAATGCAAGTTATAACCAATCAGTGGTCAAGTCCACCAGCAGGTCTTAAAAAAGTATGTGTTGGCACTCAAGCACATCCCGCATGGCCAGGGAGTACAACATGCATTGGCAAGGAATATGTGCCTATAATGACTTGTTTACAGTTTGATACTATATAGTTGCATGATGCAATATTGTGTCACCAAAATTTCAATGCAGGAAAAAACTCACAAATTTACAAGAAATTATTAAATTTAAGATGCATCATTTTAAAAATATATATATATATATATTTTTAAATGACACAGATTTTAAAAAACCATTAAAATGTTAAAGAAAGTAGATTTCCAGGGGGACACCAAGTAATTTTTTTTTAAGGAGGAGGTAGCCCAAATAAGTTTGGGAACTTCCCCTAAAATCTGGTTAAAATAATGCTGAATAAATTTAGAGATAGTTTAAAATGAATTTATTTTCTTCCAGTATTTTCTAATATCTTCCTTCTGAATCTGAATTATTTATTTATTTTTTTGCAAGGGGGAAGGCAAGGCAATTGGGGTTAAGTGACTTGCCCAAGGCTAGTTTTGTGTTAAATGTCTGAGGCTGGATTTGAACTCAGGTCCTCCTGACTCCAGGGCCAGTGCTCTATTCACTGTGCCACCTAGCCGTCTCTGAATCTAAATTTAAACATAACAAAAAGAAGTCCATTTAAAATCAACTCCTGTTTAAACTAAAAAGCTATTTGTCCAATGTTAATTGCCTGAATTTTTGCTGAACTTTTCACATCAAAAAAAGCATACGGTATTAACAGAAATATAATTTTAAGTAGAAATTTCTTTGTGGATATAATTCATGTGGCCTTGTACTAATTTAGAAACCTTAATTTAATCTAAATATTTTATGGTTGTTCTTTTCACTGCTTGCTACAAATGACTCACTGTTGGTTTGGTGGTCTCCTCCCTTCAGAACCTTTCCCGAGAAGAACTGTTGTTGCACCTGCTTGAATGTGATGTTATCATTTATAACATCACAGAAAATATGCCACAAGTTGATGAAGCTATGTGGGCTGTTTCTGGTCAGTGTTTTTTTTCATTAACACTAACAAAAATCATGTATATTGCATTTGGCCTGATAAGAGCTTAAATCAATACTGTGTAAATCAGGGTCATAAAAGAAGTGATCTGAATTATTCTAAAATTCTAAATTGAATACTCATTAAAATATGTCTTTATGTATGTACTTCACAAGGGCAGGAAATTTTTGATCATCAAAACAAATATGAGATAAAACTTTAAAATTCACTGGAAAATATAATTTCAATAAATACTAAATTGATTAGTAGTAGAATAGGTTAGTGTTTAGTACCTAGCTGTGTTGCTGATTTAACATTAAAAATGAATAAATGGCAAAAGAGGCTTAAAAATTCACTGAAGAAAATAGTTCCCTAAAAATTAGAGTTGTAGAGGTAGAAGCTAATGACTCCATGAGACATCAAGAAACAAGAAAACAAAGTGAAAAGAATGAGAAATAGAAGAAAATGTGAAATATCTCACTGGAAAAACAACTGACCTGGAAAACAGATCCAGGAAAGATAATTTAAAAATTATTGGACTACCTAAAAGTCGTGATCAAAAAAAAGAGTCTAGACATCATCTTTCAAGAAATTATAAAAAAAAAACAGAGGGTAGAGTAGAAATGGAAAGAATTCACTGATTACCTCCTAAAAGAGATCCCAAAATGAAAACTCCCAGAAATATTATAGGCAAAATTCGGAGCTCCCAAGTCAAGGAGGAAGTATTGTAACCAGCCAGAAAGAAACAATTCAAGTATTGTGGAGCCACAGTCAGAATAACAACAGATTTAGCAGCTTCTACATTAAAGGATCAAAGGACTTGGAATATGATATTCCAGAGGGCAAAGGAGCTAGGATTAAAACCACAAATCATCTACCCACCAAAAGTGAGCAAAATTTTTCAGGGAAAAAAAAAATGAACATTTAATGAAATAGAGGATTTTCAAGCATTCCTGATGAAATAGAATAGAAAATTTGACTTTCAAATACAAGACTCAAGAGAAGCATAAAATGTAAAGAAGCAAGAGAAATCATAAGGGATTTAAGACAGTTAAATAAACTTTTTACATTCCTACATGGAATGTCACTAGTGAAATTTAGTAAAAACATAAACTGAGGCACATTTTTCCAAGCAAGATATAATTTTATTAAGAATGGCATGTTACCTGCCAATAAAAGGGTCAGTGTGGCTGCCTCGGTTTCCAGACAAAGACCCTGAGCAAAAGAACAGCTCCTTTTTTACAGGTTTTGGATAGTACAGAGCAAATAACAGAGCAGAGTAAGTGACATTTGGAATTCAGGGAAACATGATTGGTCACATAGTTGAGTCATGAAGAACAATATTAGTGGTTGGAAGTGGTGAATAGGAGCCAACAATTACCTCCCTTCTCTCCTGTGGCTAAGAAGTGTTCATTGTTTGAGTCTAACTGCAAGGTAGTGACCAA
Organism: Pseudochirops cupreus; assembly: GCA_028627135.1. Classification (NCBI taxonomy): domain Eukaryota; kingdom Metazoa; phylum Chordata; class Mammalia; order Diprotodontia; family Pseudocheiridae; genus Pseudochirops; species Pseudochirops cupreus. The sequence goes on from CM053581.1 coordinate 345,263,573, forward strand.
GAAATCCTTGAAGGACAGCTTGGTGGTGTGAAGATATTAGGCCTGAATTCGGCATCCCCCAGAGTTAGCAGAATTCTTTGAGTCAAGAATAGAACAGTGATTAATTAGCAAGAGAACTAGGTTTCTAAACTTAACTCATTACAGGCCAGCTGAATTCTGAACTGAATTCAGAAACAGAAAACCATGATTAAAGCAGTTACAGGACAAAATCAATTAGTTGTAAATAGGATGAATAGAAAAAAATTACAGAATCAATTTTAATTTCAGGAAATTGATACTTGTAACTTCTAAGAACTTTATTATTAGGGTACTTTGAAGGAGCATACATAGACAGAGGGCCTGGATGTGAGTTGACTTTGATGATGTCGAAAAAAATAAAAGTAAGGGATGAGAAAGAGGGATGGCTATGAAAGGAAGATAACTAAAAAAATAAAATTAAGAATTAAAGAAAAAGATGCACAGGGAGAAGAGGGAAGGGAAAGGTAGAATGGGGTAAATTATCTCACATAAAAGAGGTGCAAAAGAGCTTTATAATGGAGGGGAAGATGGGGAGAGGGGAACAGAGCTTGAACCTTACTCTCATTGGAATTGGCTCAAAGACGGAAGAACATACACACTTAGTTGGGTATAGAAACATATCTTACCCTACAGGGCAGTAGGAGGGGAAGGGGATGAGAGAATGCAGGAGAGGGGCTGGTAGAAAGGAGAGTGGTTTAGGAAAGGCAGTGGGTAAAAGCACAACACTTTTGAGAAAGGACAGAGTGAAAGGAGAGAGAGAAGGGTAAATGGGGAAAATAGGATAGAGGGAAATACATAGTAATTGTGAATTATTTTTTACAAGTTTCTCTGATAAGGGCTTCATCTCTCAAATATACTGAGGACTGAGTCAAGTTTATAAGAATACAAGGCAGTTCCCAATTGATAAATGGTCAAAGATATGAACAGGCAGTTTTCAGAGAAAGTAATTAAAGCTATCTATAGTCTTATGAAAATTATACAGTTTGAGACTGTATACCCAAAGAGCTAAAATAAACAAACAAAAAACTGTACCCTTTGAACCAGCAATGCCACTCTTAGATCTGTATCCCAAAGAAGTTTTTTTCCTTAAAAAAAAAAAAAAGGAAAAGGACCTATACATACAAACTCATTGATAGCAGTTTTTTTTTGTATTGGCAAAGAATTGAAAATTGAAGGGATATCCATCAATTGGAGAATTACTGAACAAGTTGTGGTATATGATTGTGATGGAATACTATTGTGCTATGAGAAAGGATGAGCAGGCAGACTTCAGAAAAACCTGGAAAGATTTACATGAATTGATGCAAAGTGAAGTGAGCAGAACCAGATCAGTGTGCACAGTAACAGCAACATTGTAACAATGATCAACTGTGAATCAAAGCTATTCTCATCAATGCAATGATCCAAGACAATTTTGAAGGATAGGTGAAAAATGCTATTCACCTCCAGAGAAAGAACTGATGGAATCTGAATATGGATCAAAGCATATTTTTTACTTTATTTCTTAAAAAATTTTGGTCTGTTTTCTTTCAAAACATGACTAACATGGAAATACATTTTGCATGAATGTACCTATATAATCTATATCAAATTGCTTGCCTTCTCAATAGGAGGGGGAAGAGGCAGAGAGGAACAGAAGTTGGCACTCAAAATTTTAAAAAATGAATGTTAAAATGTAATTGAAAAAATGTAATTGGAAACATATTTAAATAAAAAAATAGATCTGAAAAATCATCTGTATAGAGATGGTAAATGATCCGTAAGGGCTTTTAAGACCACAAAGTGATGTAGTATAGAAGGAAAAGAGATGAGGGCCTAGAATAGAGCCTAAGAGGAGACCCATGGTTAATGAGTGCAACCTGGTACTAGCAAAGATGATTTAAAGCAGGAGCATTAAGACAGGAGGAGAACCAGGAGAGAGGAGTATTGTAAAAAACCTATAGAAGAGAGAGTGTGCAGGAGGAGAAATTTATTGACAGTTTCAAAAGCTGCAAAGAGGTTAGAAAAAATGAAGACTGAGAAAAGGGCATTCGATCAATGGGAACTTTGAAGACAGCAGTTTCAGTTGATTTAAGAGATTGGAAGCCAGACTGCAGAGTGTGAGAGGAAAGGAAGTGGAGTCAGGGATTATAGACTGCTTTCTCAAGGACTTTAGCCATGAAAAGGAGGAGAGATATAGGATAGTAGATAGTGGGAATGGATGGATCAAGAAAGGGTTTTTTAAGGATATCATTGGTATGTCTGAAGAGAGCAGGGAAGCAACCAGTAGATAGGAAGAGACTGAAGATTGGCAAGAGTAGGAATGATAAAAGGGGCAGTCTAGAGAAGACAGGATGGATTGAGATCATCGAATAGGTAGGAGGGTTCTTCTTGCCTCTTCATGTGGAACAGATTTGACAACAGGAACTACAAATAATTGTACATAAAATGTGCTTATAATAAACCATTTCTCTCTCCTCTCTCTCTCTCTCTCTCTCTTTCTCTCTCTCTGTCTGTCTCTGTCTCTGTCTCTCTGTCTCTGTCTCTGTCTCTCTGTCTCTCTCTCTCCCCCCTCCCATTACAGCACTAAGTGAAGAAACAAGCCGTTTTGAAAAACGAAAGATATTTATCTTACTATCAACAATGATGACCTGGGCTCGATCCAAACCCCTTGACCCTGTAAGTAACAAGGCTTCATTTTATCATCCACCTATCCATTCATCTTTTTATCTAGTCATCCATTCTTTTAACAAGCATTTATTAAATGTTGCCCATACCAAGGTTCAATGCTGAATGCTAAAGGTGTTAGAAAAAATAAATGAGACTTGTTCCCTACCCTGAAGTTTAATAAGACAGAGAAAGGCAGCTAGGTGGAGCAGTGAATAGAGCAATGGCCCTGGAGTCAGGAGGGCCTGAGTTCAAATCCAGCCTCAGACACTTAACACAAAACTAGCCATGGGACCTTGGGCAAGTCACTTAACCAAAATTGCCCTACCTTCCTTCCCCCCTCCAAAAAAGCAAAAAAAAAAAAAGACAGAAGACATGTAGATAAATATCTGTAAAGTAAAATGATACGTGTATAAGAGAAGCATAAGAAAATGCTGTGAGACCTGAGAGTTAAAGATATTGTGCCAAATACTTGTAACTACTTTGTGTGAAATTTTCTTGCACATACACTTATTTCATTGAAGTTCTTATTTATTTAGAACATTCTAAAGAAAATTTGTTGTCCCAAATATTCTCAGAGCCTAAATTACACTCTAAACATTTATATGCTTTTGAAAGCTTTCTTTAAAATTTTTCCAGGTTTTAAAAATAAACTTTTCTACATTGAAGTATTAATTTACAGTAGGGATTTTCTTAAGCACTTGAGAGAATTTTCTTCAATAATTTTTTTGTCCTGAATTGAATACAACTCATAAGACTGTAAGCTTTCTTATTGAATCAATAAAAGTACAGTGCTGCTCTCTCTATATTTCTTTGCTGGTATGGCTGTTTTGTTCTCTTTTTTGTACCCTAAGACATATTCAATACATGACTTTGAACTTGTCTATGTATTTATTTTGTAAGTGTTTTTAATGCACTTTTAAAGTGTATTTATCCTTTCCTCTCCATTTGACTAAAAAGTCCTCAAGGAAAAGCCTCATACTATCCTTCTGTATCCTCTCATAGACCAAAATGGAATATTTTTTGAGCACTCAAGAAATGGATTGTCTGGCTGCCTGACTGAGGGAAACTAACTGTCCTTGTTTTTAAGAGATTGATGTTTAGTATAGTCTTCTCCACGCCATCCTTGGATCTATAGCATCTCCAAGGTTTTATACTTTGAAGTTTCACTCTCCCACAGAAATCTCCCAACACCTTTCCCACACACTTTTACACTAAACCTATACTTTTCCTTCATCAAGATCTCTAATTTCTTGACCACACTATTTTCTTCATATTAATCTCCCCAATTCTAAATTACCTTGCCTCTATACCTAATATTTACCCTATGGTCTTCCACATTAGTAGCTCGGTAGATAGTACCCTAGAATTTCCTGTCTGAAAGACCTCCCCACTTCTGAATAACCTCTCTATTACCATTCTTCTGTTGCTTCACTTATGCTACTGAGCATCTCTGGAGAATATAACAAATTAATCTTATTTTGTCAACAAAGTTATGATATAAAAACTCAACTGGGCCTGAACAACTGGTCAGCCATCCTAATTTCTTCATTATCACAAGTAATATCAGAACCAGGATATGAATTTGAGGCCCTTTTAATACAAATATACTGTTCTTTCCACTATACCCTCCTCCCACATACACACACCCCTTTCAACAGAGCTTCCATTCACTCCTTTCATGCCCCAAAATTTCTATCATCACACCTTCTTTATTCTTTTCCTCTTATCTAAAGTGAAAAGGTATCCCTATTCTTTATTAGTGTTAATCCCTCCACCCAAGTCCTTGACCTCATCTGGCCTCCTACAGACCCTTATTCTGTCAATCATCTCCTTCCATGCATTTCTCCTTATCTATTTCCCTCTCATCTATCTACAAATATGCCCAGGTCTTCTGAATTCTAAAAAAAGGTCTTCCCTCAACCTCATTCAAGTACTGTCTCATCTCTCACCCATCATGGATGATTTTTAGAAAAGTATTTTATATCTAGTGATTCCACTTCCTAAATATCCACTCTCACTTCAACCCTTTTTTATATGGCTTCAATCCGAATAACATTATTGCCCTTTCAAAACTGTATAGTGATCTCCTAATTGCCAGATTCAGTCACCTTTCTGAAGTATTTGTCACAGTTGACCATATCTTCATGCCATTTACTGTGTCATCCTGTGGTTCCCATTCTGTTGAAGCTATTTTGGGGGTGTTTGTGATGAATTTAATTAAAATTTAATTAAAAATTTAATTAAAGACACAGAAATCTCTTAGGATAAGAACAGGAATTTATTCTCTTCCCCAGGAGAAGAGGGTGGTCTTCCCATATGGAGGGAGCAGGGTTTTAAACCCTAATTCAGTCAAGCCCCATTCCCTGACTGTCCTTTCTCCCATTGGTTGAGAGGCAGACTCATGTCTCGGCAGGACAATCTTCCCCAATGGCAAGTCACAGGGAAGCCGGCCACTATCTCTCAGTGGCTGGGAAACAGGCTTACGAAGAATAAGGATGCTGATTGACACAAAAGAAAGAGGGAAGGGTCCCAAAGCAAGGGAGGAAGAGTGAGCTCAGGCTGTCCCTGACTCCCACTGGCCAGGAGGAGGGGTCCACAGATGCAGGAAATCGGAAAGACTCCTGAAAGGGCTTGCTGCTGATTGACAGCAGTAATGGAGGGGGGAGGGCAGTTAACAACCCAAAACTGCCTGAGAAGTTTTCACTCTCCCCAGACAGGGGAACTTAGAGATTGTGACTGAAATACACCATCCATGCCAAAAGCCTTTGGTTATGGGCACATTTTACCTCATAGAAGGGAAAGGAATTAAATTCAGACACCTGAGGCAAAAGTGGGAGTTGAAGAATGAGAAGAACATGAGGAAGAAATCAAGGAAAGAGCAAGGTTGCATCGTGATAGGCAAATGGGCTGGGTTTTTTATAGGAAAGAAAAGTGGCTCTGCTTAGGTACTATTGATTGGTGACCGATGCATAGTGGATAGAGAGCTGGCCCTTGAGGGTCCCAAGTTCAAATCTGTCCTCAACACTGTGCCACTCTGGGCAAGTCATCCTCCAAAAAGCAAAAAAAAAAAAAAGATATTTTTAAGAATTTCAAAGTGAACAATAGAATTTCTTTTTGCTTTTTTTTTTTTTGGAGGGGGGAAGGCAGGGCAATTGGGATGAAGTGACTTGCCCAAGGTCACATGGCTAGTAAGTGTTAAGTGTCTGAGGCTAGATTTGAACTCAGGTCCTCCTGACTCCAGGGACAATGCTCTATTCACTGTGCCACCTAGCAGTCTTGTGAACAGTAGATTTTAAAACTTTGTGTGGGCTTAATAGCACCATATAGTGACTAATTAGGTTAGAATAGTTGTATTTAAGGGAACAAATTTTGGACTTAGAATCATTCAAAAAGTAAGTTTATATAACAGTTTTGTTACTTTAATGACTGTGTGACCTTAGGTGAGTCATTTAAAATGGGAATTATAATATTACTTTCCAGGTTGTTTTAATAAAAACAGTTTGTAAACTATAAAGCACTAAATGGAACTATAACTATTTGACATAGAAAATGTAAGTGGTTCTAATATACAAAATTTTTGTTTTACAGGATGACCTTGAAATTCCCTTTAGTGAAGAGGATTATCGTAGGAGAAAACCTCATCCTAATTTTTTAGACCATATAAATGCTGAAAAATTGGTTCTAAAAACCGGAAAAAATGTAAGTCTTGAATCAAGAAGACTACGGAGTGGAAGAAAAGTTCTTTCTGGTTTAGTGTTTAATTATTGTTAAATTTTTTCCCCCTACCTCAACTACTTTGTTTCAGTCTTTTTGGTATTTTGTTTTTGTTACTTACTTATTCATTCATTCATTTATTTTATTTATTCAGTTGTTTATTTATTACTAAATTTGATATGGCAACTTAAATCCTACATCAAGGCATACAGGCTTTCTTATCTAGGTTCTTTTATGTCAAAGAAAGGTGCAATTAGGAAATAATATATTTCTGTCCTAAAGTTTTTCGGTAAGATTTAGTCGTAACATAGGGTTAGGAATTGACCTATTATTTCTTTGATTTAGGAAACTCCTGAGTGAGGCTGGCCCCTTCTCTGTAACTGAAAGTCTTAGGGAGCTTCCTAGAGCAGTGAAAGTTTCAGTGACTTGCCAAAGTTCATGCAGCCAAAATGAGTCAGAGGCAGGATTAAAGCCCAGGTTTTTCTGGCTTCAAGGTCAGCTCTATCATTACACCACACTGTCTTTTGGCATTAACATACAGATTAACATACAAGAATATGGAACATGAGAGCAAATGGTTCTTGGCAGTTCCTACTTCCTTGCTAAGCATCTGGTTCCTTAAAGCAATGAGCTCCCTTAAAAAGTCCTGGACCTTGAGCATATTCATTATCCCTCTTACTGAGGTGGAAATGATGCAAACAAGGGACTTATCCTAACACTAATCCATATGTGCTCCCCTCAAGACCAAAAGCCCGAAGGAGCCTAGGGGTTTGCGGTTGTTTTTCTTCTAAGAGATTCGCAAAAGTCACTTACTGGTCAGGAATTGTTGGGGGGAAACGGAACATACAGTTCCTACAGATTGAGAGGTCCTGCCTTTTCAGTAAATACTAGTAGTTCTGGTACCAGTGACTATCCCTTGCTCCTCTACTAACTTCTTCTTCCCAATCAATCTACTATGGGCCAAAGAAACTTGTTCCCTTTTGTGCCTTCTCCCCTTCACAAAACTTGGAAAGCTATCCAGTGCCTCAGGGATACCCTGGGATAGAGCCTGCAGATGATGATGCTTATTGCCCCCACATATCTCCTCTACAGTGAGAGTATAGACCTCTTAAATCTTGAAGGTGTGACAATGGCTAATATACATTAATATACAAGGAATCATTTGTGATTCCTTTTGTGGATGAATTGGCGAGCTCCTCCACTGTGAGTCACTGCTCATTAAGCACCTGCTATGGGCCAGACACTATTCTAAGTACTGAGGATGCAGATTCCGCCCCGCCCCCCCCCCCCCCCACCAAGAAAATGCAGTTACTGTCTTCAAGGAACTTACAACCTAATGGGAAAGAAACACACAAAAGGAAGCTGAAAAGCAAGGGAATGAAGGGTGGGAACATAATTGTAAACAGCTTTGGAAAAGTGCAAAGGAGTGCAGTCAGGTGGGAAATGAAGAGATGACCGGCCTTAGCACCCCTCTTAAAATGAAGATTTTGGAAAAGTCTTTGCTCTCCACCCTCCAAAGAGAGAGTTAGAAAGTACTGATGAGATGTGAGTACCAAGGTTGATGAAGTCTTTCAGGATGATTAGTTTCCCTTAATTGGTATAAATTACAACTTAACCATTCCTCCTCATCTTATGTAATACTTATCCATGTTTTCCCATAGATCTCCACTAAATTAGGGCCACTCATTGAAAGCAGTTGAAATAAGGGCTCTTCAAGTTTGAGGAATCTAAAAATGAGTAGGAGACTTAATTAGTTTCTTCTACCAGCTCCAAATCTTTCATTTGGTGGCAGATGCCTTTCCATATGAATGGTTATATGGTAACCCTGAGTCTTCATTGCAATCAGGAAAGGAAACCCACACGCAAGACTTACAGGTTCAAAGGATATTTATTAAAGGATATTCTGTACAGCCAACTGAGGTCTGAGGAGGGCTGGAGATGAAAATGGGATGATTTCCCAGCATTTATTTTGATTAGGAATGGTCCCAGTATCTGACGTATGCTAAAAGTTCTGCCTCTTTTGGGAGATTTCCAGTATGGTGCTGGGGGAGCATGGGTGTTATCTGCTACATCTGCTTCCAAATCTATGTTGGGATCTTTGAGTTAAGTGATTGGTTGATAGCGATGACAGTATGAAAGTAGAAGTTTCCCTGACTTACTCAAAGTTGACGAACAATGGTGCCAAGATGAACATTTTATGAGGTTATTATGAAGAAGAGGGGAAGACTGGCTAGTTTAAGGAATGGAAGAAAAAAGTAAAGGGTAATTAATACTTTTTTAAAATTCAATTTTTATTTACTTTCTGAATTTATTCCCTTCTGCCTACTCCTCCCCCACCCAATAAGAAAGCAAGGGAAAAAAAAACTCCTTCAAATATGTATAGTCAAGCAAAACAAATCCCTACCTTAGTTACATAAAAAAAAAAAAAGACTTTAGTTGGCACTCAGAGGCCGTCACCTCCATCTGGAGGTGAGTAGCATATGTCAGTATGAGTTCTCTGGAACTGGTTACATCGTGTGGATGAGTTCCTAAGGCTTTCAAAGTTGTTTGTCTTTACGGTAATGTTGCATAAATTGTTCTGGTTTCAGCTCATTTTATTTTGCATCAGTTGATACAAATCTTCCTAGGTTTTTCTAAAACCATCCGCTTCATCATTTCTTATACTACAATAGGAATACTTCATTTGCATATCATTTGCCTTGTTTAGCTATTCTCCCCTTGATTAACAATTCCTCACTTTCCAATTCTTTACCACCACGAAGAGCTGCTCCACGTAATTTGTTATGTGTGAGTCCTTTCCCCCTTTCTTTGCCCTCTCTGGGGTACAGACTTAGTAGTGGCTACCACCGGGTCAGAGGATACAGACACTTTAATAGCTTTGGCCGTTGTTCCAAATTGCTTTCTGGAATGACTAGACCAGGTTAGAGTTTTTACCAACATTGCTTTAATTTACCTGTTTCTCCATAGCCCCTCCAGAACATATTTCTTTTTCTTGTCAGCTTCGCCAGTCTTAAGCTGGTGCCTCAGAGCTGTTTTAATTTGTGTTTTTCGCACTGTTAGTGTTTTAGAACATTTTTTGTATGCCTATCAATAGCTTGTATCTCTTCCCCTAAGAACTGCCTATTCATGTCCTTAGTTGTTATTCTTATAAATTTAGATCAATTCCATTGGTATCTTAAAAGGCAGATGACACTTAATGGGATGTGTGCCGACTCCGTAACAAGCATCAGGAATATGGTTTTGGATTGCTCTCTCAAGTGAGGAATAGTAGAAATGTTTACGGTTTTCCTTTTTTCCCTTCAGATTCTACATGTGAAATGCTAACTCAGATTCCACAGAGTAGGAAGAATAAACTTCTAATACATAAAGATATTAATAAGATAGTAAAAGATATTTATTAATAGTTATATGTGAATTTATATGAATATGTATATTCTTTAGCAAACAACATCAATTTATGTTCTCAGAGTAAAGAATGAAAGCACTTGCGATTACAAAATTCTAAGAAGGAAATATATTCTGTAAGAAAGGGGTATAGACCTGAAGAGATCAGTGGAAAGCACCATAGCAATTAAAGATTTGTTGGCCTCGAGAACACGCAGAAAGGAACCACCCACTCTATTAGAAGTCATCCTCTAAGAAGAATTTAGGATTACATAACACAATTATTAGTGATATGCCACATCTTAATCTGACTGGCTACAATATAAAAATAATAATTTAATATATATGCTAACTATATCCATAAGACTTTCTCCTCTTCACCACTTCATTTCCTCACCCCAAAAGCTAAATATATAGCTATACACACAGTGTCCTGCAATCCCAACTTCCCTTTAGTCATTTCTGTCTTTATCTTGGTTATTTTTCTCATTCGGCCTTTATTCAGTCCCCAAGGGGAATCATCTTGGGGTTTTGTGCTTCAAAACATAGAAATCGGGGCGGAGCCAAGATGGCGGCGTAGCAGCAGCAACACATCACAGCTCTCACATAGCCACCCCAAAATACCCATAAAATAGGACTCTAAACCAATCCTAGAACTCCAAAACGCACACAAAGATACTCCCCACTAAAGTCAGCTCAGCTACGAGGAACCATATCAGCACTGCAAACCGAAACCAGCCTGGCCTGAAGCCGAGGCTGTGCCCCGGGGGCGGCTGGACGGGAGGAGCTGAGGAGCTTCAGGTGAGCGGATTAGCGGCAGCTGTGAATGGGATTTGTGAAAGGCGGAGATAAGCAGTCCAGCCAGAAGGCCTCCAGAGTGCAAAAGCAAAAGGCAGAGGTTTTGCACCCGCCTCGACATTGCAGCTTCCCGCCC
>CM053581.1:345274771-345296348 GCA_028627135.1 Pseudochirops cupreus
TATGTTTCTCTATAGCCATAAATATATACATATGCGTATACATATATATACTTTCCCAAACCTGTTGTACTCCTAGCCTTTGTTTTTTTTATGTATGGTTATATTTCTTGTTTCCTATCCCTTCTGCCTCCTCTACTTTACTTCTGATGACTTGCCTCTCCCACTCCAGGAATCCCTTCTCTATCCTCTTATTCCCATAAATCTTCTATACCCCTATTTACCTGTTCTCTCACCCTCCCCTCTAAAGATTCCTCCCTTGTCCTCTCTCCCCTCCCTATGCCCCTACCATTTTATTTCTTCTGAATTCAGAAGACTATTATACTCTTCCAAATCTAAATCTAAAAATTCTAGGTATTGTTCCCTCTTACACCCATTCCTGATGAAAGTAACTTACCAGAACTGCCAGTCCTCCTTTCCCATCTAATTCCTCTGCATCAATTCTCCCTTTTGTACCTCAAATAATCACTCTTTTAAGCTGTACCTAAATGGTTTTACTTTTTAAATTCATATCATTCTCAGGTTTTCCCCAATCTTTCTTATAAACTACCCAATTATTGATAAGAATATTAGATGTCCATTTTACATTTTACATATATGAGAAATAAGCAGTCCGTCCTTATGGGTCCCTTTTATTCAGTCTTTGTTATGTACCTTATATTTCTCTTGGTCCTTATATATTGAATCTTCTATTAAGTTCAGAATTTTTTTGAACAAAGTCTTAGAAGTTGGAGAGTTTATCAAATGTCCATTTTTTTCATTCAGGATAATATTTAACTTTGCAGGGTATATTTTTGTCTGGAGACCTAGTTCTTTTGCTCTTTAATATATTGTGTTCCAAGATCTACAGTCCTTTGTTGTCTCTGCTGCTAGGTCTTGTGTAATTCTAATTTTGACACTATCATATTTAAATTGCTTTAATCTTGATGCTTTTAATATTTTTTCCTTGAGCTGGGGGTTTCGGAATTTGACTATGATATTTCAATGAGTTTTCCTTGTAGGATCTCTTTTAAGTGATGGATGGATAGATTTTTTCCTAGTTCTATCACCTGCCCCCCCCAATACTTCAGGACATTTTTCTTTGATTATTTCTTGTATTATTGTATCAAGATTCTTTTTTTGATCATAATTTTCAGTTAGTCCAATTATTTTTAAATTTTCTCTTCTTGATCTATTCTCCAGATCTCTTGTTTTTATTATAAGATGTTTTGCTTTCTCTTCTATTTTTTCATTATTCATATTTTGCTTAATCTTTTCTTGGTCTGTTATAATTTCACTGGCTTCACTCTGCCCAATTCTAATTTTCAAGGTGCCATTTTATTCCTTAAGATTCTGAATCTCCTTTTCTAATTGGTTAACTTTCCTTTCATACACTTCTTGTTTTTCTTGGATTATTCTTATTTTCTTTTTTAGTTTTTCCTCTATCTCTTTCATTTGATTTTTTTGAAATTAACTTTTGTTTACTTTTAGTTTGCATCATTTATTTCCACAAGATTTTGAGTTACAAATTTTCTCCCCTCTTTCCCCTGCTCACTACCCCCCAAACAGCGATCCCACTGTATACCTCCTCCCCCAATCTGCTCTCTCCTGTATCCTCCCCCATCACCCCTCTGACTTTTAGGTAGGGCAAGATGGATCTCCTTACCCCAATGCCTGTATTATCTTAATTCCCAGTTGCATGTAAAGAATAATAATTATAATAATATATACATATATATTTTAACATTTGATTACAGAACTTTAAATTCTAGATTCTTTCCTGTCATTTCTTGTCCCCCACCCCCCTGGAAAGACAAGCAATTCAATACAGGCTGTACATGTGTAGTTACGCAGAACATTTCCACAATGGACATATTGTGAAATACTGACTATATTTCCCTCCTTCCTATTCCCCGCCCCCTTGTTCTGTTTTCTACTTTGTCCCTGTTGATTTACAAAAGTGTGTGCTTCTAACAACCCTTCCCCCCCTGCCCTCCCCTCCATTATCTCCCTCTCATACCCTTTCCCCCTACTCTCCTCTAGGGCAAGATACCCAATTCAGAGTGTATGTCATTCCTTCCCTAAGCCAAATTCAATGAGAGTAAGGTTGACCCATTCCCTTTTGCCTTCCCGTTCTTCCCCTCCATTGTAACAGTTATCCCTTGCCTCTTCTATATGAGGTAATTAACCCCGTTCTGTCTTTTCCTGTCTCCTCTCATTCTATTCCTCTTCTTCCTCTCAATTTCACCCTTTAAATATCATCCCTTCCTGTTGAATTGATCCTGTGCCGTCTGTCTGTGTACACGTATATACGTACACTCACATATATATTCATATGCTTATATATACTCTTATATATATAGATGTATGTGTATGTATACATATATATATATATGTATATATATATTTATATTTATATTCCCTTCACCTATCTTCATACTGAGAAAAGTTTCATAAGTTACAATTATCGTTTTTCCACGTTGGCATGTAAATAGTTCAGCTTTGATAAGTTCCTTATGATTATTTTTCCATGTTTACCTCCTCATTCTTTTTGTATTTGAATGTCAAATTTTCTATTCAGTTCTGGTTTTTTCAGCAAGAATGCTTGAAAGTCCTCCACCTCATTGAATGATCATATTTTCCCCTGAAACATTTTACTCAGTTTTTCTGGTTAGGTGATTCTTGGTTTTAATCCTAGCTCCCTTGATCTCCGGAATATCTTCTAGGCACTTCGATCCCGTAATGTGGATGTGCTAGATCCTCTGTTATCTTGATTGTGTTTCCACAGTATTCAAATTGTTTCTTCTTGATAGCTTGTAATATTTTCTCCTTGATCTGGGAACTCCAGAACTTGGCTATAACATTCCTAGGAGTTTTCTTTTTGGGATCTTTTTCAAGAGGTGATTGGTTAATTCTTTTAAGTTCTATTTTCCCTCTGGTTCTGAAATATCACGGCAGTTTTCCTTGAGAATTTCTTGAAGGATGATTTCCAGGTTCTTTTTTTAATCGTGGCTTTCAGGTAGTACAATAACTTTTAAATTGTCTCTCCTGGATCTATTTTTCAGGTCAGTGGTTTTTTCAAGGAGATATTTCACATTGCCTTCTATTTTTTCATTTATTTGAGTCTGTGTAATAGTATCCTGATTTCTCATAAAGTCATTTGCTACCATTTGCTCCACTCTAATTCTGAAGGAATTATTCTCTTCAGTGAGCTTTTGAGATTCTTTTTCCATCTGGCAGATTTGGCTTTTTAAGGCATTCTTCTCCTCATTCGCTTTTTGAGCCTCTTTTGCCATTTGAGTTAATCTATCTTTTAAGGTGTTATTTTCTTAGGTAAGGTTGTTGACTCTCTTCATGATTTTCTTGTATCATTCTCATTTATCTTCCCAATTTTTCCTCCACTTCTCTTATTTGGTTTTCAAAATCCTTCTTAAACTCTTCTATGGATTGTAACCAGTTTACATTTTTCTTGGAAGCTTTTGGTACAGGAGTTCTGACTGTGTTGTCTTCCTCCTATTTCATGCTTTGATCCTTTTTGTCCCCAAAAAAGGAATCTAAAGTTGGATTGCTGAGTTTGGTTTGCTTCCTTTGCCTGCTCATGTTGCCAGTCAGTTAATTTGATTTTTGAGCCACAGTAGATGTCTGCTTCCAGGGGGGAGAGCTTTGTCTCAAATTGCTGGGGTTTTCACAGCTGCTGGAGCTATTAGGGGGCCACTGTTTCAGCGGCCCCCATCAGCTTTGGCTCACTGGTTTCACACCTCAGGACCACCACCCATGACCACGATCCCGATCCAGGTAGGTTAAGGCAAGAACACTTAGCCTCTGAATGATCGCTTGGCCCCCCTGCAATCTGCATGCCGAGAGCTCTGAGGCAGCCCTGTCGAGGTGACAGCAGGGCCGCTGTTTCCCCTGCTTTCTTGTCCTGCGGGCCGGCAGCCGGACCCGCTTCTCTAACCTAGATTTAGCCAAGTTCCACTGACCTTTCAGTTTGTCCTTGGCTCTTATGGGTTGATAATTCTGGAAACTGCCACAGCTGCCGGTAATCTGCTTTCCCGTGTGCTCCAGCCCAGGATTGTCCTGGCCGCCCTTTGGCTTAAGCCAGTCTCGGCTCCCAGAGTGCTGTAATGAGCCCTTCCCATCTGCCTGTTGGTCTGCTTTTAGTGGGAACTTTGTTTCTCTGTACTTTTGTGGGTTCTGGAGCTCTAAAATTTAGTTAGAGTCATATTTTATAGGTGTTTGAGGTGGTAATGGGGGGAGCCATGGACTTTTCCTGCTTCTACACTGACATCTCTTTCATTTGATTTTGGAAGTCTTTTTTAAAGATCTATCAATTCTTTTTGGGCAGCTGACCATTTCATGTTACTCTTTAGGGGTTTCCTTACTTCAATATCGTCCTCCGAAGATGAACCCTGGTCATCTCTCTTCCTATAATAGGTTTCTATAGTTGGATTCTTTCTCCTTTGCCTGTGCATTTTTTTTTGTGGTGTTATCCTAATAATTATTTGTAGTCATCTCTAAACTTGGGGTATAGGCAATGTTGCGCCTTGCCCCAGATCTTTAGCTCTTCCCTCCAGCCTCCTGTAAGTGCCCACAGCCAGGGCCTTTCTGCCCCACTGGCTTCTGCACTCACTGGGCGGTTGTGTGCTGTTTCCTTCTCTACCCTGCTGCTCTTCGCAGCTTAGCTGGGTCTGGCTTTCCTGGTCAGCAAAGGAAGCCTCCGTTGCCCAACTGTCCTTTCTATCCCTGGGGTAAAAGTTCTCGTGGCTGGGCCAAGGCAGCTTTTCAAACCCACTAAGCCCAGGCCTTGCCACTTGTTGTTTAAGGGGCTAACTGCTGACTGTTAAAACAGACTGTAGCCTGGGAGTGTTTCTTCTTCACAGAGACAAAACCTTCTCTTAAAGTTTTTTCTGATCTAAGATTGTTATTTGAGGACCCTAGTTATTATGCCTGTGTTCTTATTTATCTCCACCCATAGTTTGTTTGCCCTAAGGTGCTATTTTAACTGTTTTGTCGGGGACAATCTTGAGCTCAGAATTTTTTGACCTACTCCACCATCTTCCCCAGCATTAGTTTCTTCAAGTAGTGACTAATTTGATCTCCTTGTTATCTAGGGGACTGTCAAAAGTCTTCTCCTGCCCCTAGTTTGAAAACATCAGCATACGTAAAAGAACGGGGATGCTAGAATTGAGGGGGAGGGTATCAGAAAAAAGAAATATCTAGTTCTTTCGTTTTGCTTTTCCTTTTATTTTTTGGAGGGGGAAGGCAGGGCATTTGGGGTTAAGTGACTTATCCAAGGTCACATGGCCCTTAAGTGCTAAGTGTCTGAGGCCAGATTTGAACTTAGGCCCTCCTGACCCCAGGGCCGGTGCTCTATTTACTGCACCACCCAGCCGCCCCTGTTCTGTCATTTTGTAGTAGGACAAACTGCAATTTACTGTTCTGATTTTGATAGTGGTACCAACTGATGTTCTGTTGGAGAACAGAATATTGTTACCTTCATGAAATCTACTTCATAAAGTCAAATTTCTTGAAATTTAAGACCCTAAGAAATTATTTAGCTTTTCTTTTTAATGGTTTATTATAATAAAGTATACTTTACTGGAATATGGATGAGCAGTACCATTGAAGACTTTCTGTTAAATAACTTGTCTATACATTTAATGTAATAGTAAGTGAATGATGTTCTTGGTAATTTTGTAACAAAAAAAAACCTCGTATTTTGGCTTTTATTTTTCAGAACTATGTATTGTGATGAAACTGCTGATGAATGCTCTGGAATCAATATACATCAGCCTACATCTTTTGCTCACAAGTTGCTTCAGCTTTCTGGAGTCTCTGTCTTTTGGGATGAGTTTTCTGCATCAGCAAAATCTTCTCCAGGGTCTTCAACTGCACCGGTGGTAAAGCAAATATGTTAATAACAGTTGTTTATTAGCATTTGCCCCACATTTATTACAGCATCCTTTGTGGAAGTACTGTGATTCCTCATTGTGGAGTAGTCATGATCCCAGGTTCTTTAAGTCTGTGGGGGTGGATTGCAGACCTTGATAGTATCCTATCAAACTGAAAAGGCTTTGAATATAGACAAGGCATGATTTTGTGTTTTGTACAAGTTGCAGCTCAACTAAGTTTGCAGAGTCTCATTACCAGGCACTCTTCACCTGGTGGTGAATTTTCGTATCTGTAGCAAGTCACAGGGACTGTCTGCTGAGGTCTAGAGACATTGGTGAAAGAAAGCAGTGATTGCACTGATGAAGTTCCCCTTTATAACTCTTTCATTATTTAGGTACGTTTGGTGTATGAGAGAATAAAAATCAGCCTTAGATTGATAATTGTTTTAAAGACCTTCTAGACTTAAAATGGACAATGTTTACATATTGTATTTATAGGGATAATATCCCTAGCAGGTTTTTTTATTTTTCCCTAAATGGATTTTTAATCACTCTCCCCATATCAACCATTATAAACTTTCTTCTTCCTCATGAAGCTCCTAGTGTCACTGGTGAATTCATTCGCAGCAAATGAGTGCATAGAATAATTAATGTTTATCTAGCACTTTTAAGATTTACATATTTATTTATGTATATTTCTGATTTATGTATGGGCTATCTCCATTTTACAGATGAGGGCAACTGAGACTGGGTTAAAGACTCATTGAAACTGAGCTTAAGTGATTTGCCCCATTTCAGAGCTAGGAAGTGTCTAAGGCAAGATTTGAACTCACTTGATCTTTATTTCAAGTCGTAACATACTATCCACGATGCCACTTTTATCCTTCTTTCCTAAGAAAATAAGAGACCCTTTTTGCTCTGCTCTTTTATCTGTCCTAGAATACACCTTATAATCCCTTTAAATCTTCATCTGTTCTTGTCTTCTTGTAGTCCTTGCCAAGCTCCCTCCTCCTTTACTTGTATGTACTCCTTCCTTTTCCTTCTGAGAGCTCCCTGTGCTTTATTTTTTCTACCAGCTTCTTCCTTACAGACATGTTCAGGTCTTCCTTTGTCTTTCAAAAGCTTTCACAGACCCTGTCATCCTAGAAAGAGCTTGTGTTCACTGCATCTGTTTTGTCAGCACCTACTGTCCCTTTCTTTTGGCTTATGTGGCACTGTTCCCTCCAGGGACTCCCACCTGCTTCACCTACCTGCTTGACTGTTATTTCACATTCTCCTTGGTTGCAACATTGTCCATCTCCTGCCTGCTTACAGGAGTTTTCCAACACTGTTCTCTGTTATCTCTGTACTTTTCCTTGGTGATTTCACCCATTTCTCTGTATTTCTTTCTCTCTACATAGCTGACTCCCAAATTTAAATATTTAGTAATAGGAGCATAAATTTAGAGTTGGCAGGGATTTATACGTCATTGAGTCCATTCCCCTCCTTTTAGAGATCAGGAAATGGAGGACTACTAGAGAGATTACATGACTTGCCCAGGGCTATTCAGCTAGTACATAAAGTCTAAGGAAGGATCCAAACCCAGGTCCTTGTAACCATTAACTCTAGTGTTTTAGTCCTAATCTTTCTTGAATTATACTCTTGCATCTACAGCTGCCTGCTGAAAATCTTGGCTTGGATGTCTTTTTGCCATTTCAAAGTCATATCCAAAATGGAATCAATTATAATTTCTCTTCTACCTTAAACAGTTACCTTCTTTAAACTACTCAGTTTCTATTGTAGCCTGTTACACGTAGTAAGCACTTAGAAAAAATTTTTTGAAAAAATTTGAGTTAAATTGAAAATGTGTCAAACAGTTAAAAATGCTCTCCCTTTTATTAAGAAAAGAATAAATCCAAGAATCTTTTGTAGTGTAGATTAAGTAATTGTATGTAAGTCTTTTCTTTTTGTAAATTAGATTATTCTTTAAAAGCAGTAGAGACACTTGCAGATGAAAGAAACTGGGGAATCTTTTTGTAAAGGAGAAAATGCTTTTATACTATGAAGTTGCCTTCTAGTTTACTGTTTTCAGGCTACAGGTTTTCATATTAGGGTTTCTTAATCTGATGTTATATTTATATTGAGAAGGATTTTCCTGTACTTGTCTTTATTATTTTATTTTCATTTTTTTTTTGCTTTTTAAAATTTTTTTGCCTTTTTGGAGGGCAGTTGGGGTTAAGTGACTTGCCCAAGGTCACTTGGCTAGTAAGTGTTAAGTGTCTGAGGTCAAATTTGAACTCAGGTCCTCCTGACTCCAGGGCTTGTGCTCTATTCACTGTGCCACTTAGCCACCCCCCTGTACTTGTATTTTTTTTTTTAAAGACCTGATTTTTTTCAAAGTATTATTTTCTCTTAATTTGATTTATACCAGCCTTTCTGCTAGTATTTTACTACGTTTGCTCTTTGCTTTCTTGAATATTGGTTTTTTAGAGCAGCATAGTTTTCATAATTTGCTAACATTTTGCATTTTCTTATTGCATTTTATAGGAAACTGAACCAAAACTTTCACCTAGCTGGAATCCGAAAATTGTTTATGAACCACACCCACAGCTCACAAGAAATTTACCAGAGGTAGCACCCTCTGCCCCTGTTCAGATTGGGAGGATGATTGGTAGAATGGAGCTGAGCCTTACATTAAAGCAAAATGAAGTACTTCCTGGAGCTAAGGTTGGTTATTCATATTATTTTTCTGTAATACTAAGTGCATGGTGTCTAATCTCTGTATAGAAAAAAATTATTAACTACTATGGTGACTCCAAGTAACTAGGATACCACCTCCCAGTTTGCTTCTGTGGATCCTCTACCATTTTTATACTCATCCTAGCAAATTCCTGTCAGAATCAGGCATTCCCATTGTGGTTACTGCTTGGCTAATTCCTGAAGCCTTGTTCATTTTATTAGTCAGTTTATTCTGCTGTTCTCCACTGCCTATCATCTAGGCAGTGAGAAGACTTTTTTCCTTTTGGTATGAAATATGTCTTTCTTGGTGTATATAATTTAGAATTCACTATATAAATTTGTACTTAGTATATACACTAAAGAAAATTCAAGTGAGGAGGAGAAAAATGAAGTTCAAAGTGCTTCTGAAAGATAATTTTTATTAGACTACTGTGGAATGATCTATAGTTTAGATGGAACTGAATAGTTATATCTGTGCTTTCATGGAAGAGGATTCTTTTACAAAGCCTTACAACGTTTTGAAGAAATACCATTTCATTATAGATGGACCCCTATGCTTATCTCCCAGGGAAGAGTATTGAATAGTGTATTTGAAAAGCAGTGAGACTTAATGCTTCAGTGATAATTTATTGTTTTGAAAACTTTATTTGCAGTGTATATGTAAAATTGGGGTTAAACTTAAGAGGTTATTACTTATATTATCTGTAATATTATTGTTTTGTTTTGCTTTTTTTGGGGGGGGGGAAGGTAGGGCAAATGGGGTTAAGTGAGTTGCCCAAGGACACACAGGTAGTTTTTGTGTTAAGTGTCTGAGGCCGCATTTGAACTCAGGTCCTCCTGACTCCAGGGCTGGTTCTCTTCAGTGTGCTGCCCCCAATATTGCTTTTGAAAGAAGATATTTACCTTAGATGTATGTATTAGTGGAAGTCTTGAGTTTTGTGTTTGATGACTAGTCTTTATTCTAATGAAACAGTGCCTATTTTGTATTGTTTCATTTTTTGCACTTGTTTCTCTCAGCACCTGGTTTGGCGCCTGGCCCATATTAGGCACATTTGTTAAATACTTGGTGAATGATTTTGTTTGGTTGTACTCCAAAATAACACTACGTAACTTCGTTTTATGCTTGACATACAATCATATCATGATCTTATTAAGTAGCATAAGGCTATTGGATTCTGTTTCCTGCTAAAATTCCAGTAGACACAACAGAAGATTACTGTATGGGATAAAGACCCCAAAGACCCTTACCCAAATAAACTCCAGGTAGAAAGAGAAGCTCTTTATTCTAAAGAGAAGTCTCTTGAGAGTTGGGAGTCACCCATTCTATATAGGTCTGGTATAGGAAGGCACCCAACAAGAGTCAAGCAAACAGTTATATACCCTTACACAAACAGTTCTAAGAAAAATCTCAAAAATTCGCAGGTTCCCTCCCATCACCCCTCATGTAGTGCTGGATCATCAGCCCATTGGTGGGGTTGTATGACCTCACAGTCTACACAAGAACCTGGAAGATCCCTTTCACCCAAAAGCAAAAGGGGGCCGTCACCAAAAGCCCCTTACAGGAAAAAGGGAGGGGGAGTAGGGGCACACTGCCTGATTTCCTCAAAATCAGGTGATTTACAGGAGCATGAAACTTAGGCCTAGAGAGATGTAGGGCCTAGCTCAAGTTTGCTGACTGTCTCCTTCGTTTTGTGAGGTTGCTTTCACTTATCTCATTCAGTTACTGTCTTGGGGAGGGCGTATATTTGTTGTTTTTAGGAGGAACTATAGCAATAGCATTTTGTATTTGTATTTTAGTTGAGTTGTCTGATTTTTAAAAAAAATTTGAACTGCATTTATTTTATTTTATGGTTGATTTTTGCTTTTATGGCAAAGCTATCTTCCCATTATGTATTCTCCTGTTGAATCCTTCCTTGTAATACTTTACCTTCCTCCTTTCTGTTCAGATTGAGAGGATGACTTGTAGAGTAAAACTTAGTCTTCCATTAAAGCAAAAAGAAATATTTCCTTTCATTTTGTCTGATAGTACGATAATATTGTTACATTAACATAGACCATAATTTGTTCAACAGTTTCCCGGTTGATGAGAACCTTCTTATTATCCAGTTCTTTGTTTGTGAACAAAAAGGGCTTCCATGAGTATTTTTCTATATATGAATTCTTTCCCTTTCTTTTTGATCTATTTAGGGGTAAGAAGGAAGGAAACAAAGAAACAAACACTTATAAGGGTCTATATGTGCCGGGTATTGTGTTTTAGGAATATTATCTCATTTGATTCTCACAACAACCCTGGGAGGCAAGTGCTGTTGTTATCGTCATTTGACACTTGAGAAAGCTGAAGTGGACAGAGGTTAAGTGACTTGCCTAGGGTCACACAGCTAGTTAAGTGTCTAAGGCTAAATATGAATTCAGGTTTTGACTTTTTTAGATTTTATTTTCATGTTTATTTTTTCTTTTCTAATTTTTGTTGTTTTTGCACATCCAATTCATTGATTTGCTCTTTGTTTTATTGGTGCAAGTGTTAAAAGAGAAAAATTTTCCTCAATATGACTGCTTTGGCCTCATCACAGAAGATTCATTCTGGTTTTCATTATTGTCATTTTTTTGATGAAAGTATCAGTGATTTTGTTTTATCCTTTGAGCCAGCTGTTCTTTAGTATCAAATTATTTAGACTTCATTTAAGTTTGAATCTTTTCCTCAAAGGCACTTTGTTCTTTTCAGTATTTGTTTGCACTGTGGTCAATAAAGTATATGTTTAATATTTTTGCTTTCTGCATTTTTCTAAGGGTTTTATTGCATTTGATCTCTAAAAGATTTCTTTAGAACTTCTTTTCTACATTTGTATATAATGCTTTTATGTCCTAAAAAGCCAACTTTTTGTGTGTGTTTTGAATTTTTTTCAGTGTTATTAATTAACTTAGTTTTAGTTTTCAACATTCATTTCCACAAGATTTTGAGTTTCAAATTTTCTCCCCAGCTCTTCCCTCCCTTCACCCCACTCCAAGCCTGTGTGCATTCTGATTACCCCTTCCCCCAATCTGTCCTTCCTTCTATCACACCTCCCCTCCCCCCGCTTATCTCCTTCTCTTATATTTTCCTGTAGGACAACATAGATTTCTCTACCCCAGTGCCTGTATATCTTATTTCTCAGCATCAGTTTATATAAGTTTCTCCAGGTAAATATGAAGTCCGTCTGTTTCCCATTTCTTACAGCACAATAGTATTCCATCACATTCATATACCACATCTTGTTTAGCCATTCCCCAATTGATGGGCATCCCCTTAATTTCCAATTCTTTGCCACCACAAAAAGAGCTGCTATAAATATTTTTGTACATATGGGTCTTCCTCCCACTTGCATGATCTCTTTGGGATATGGCCCCTAGAAGTGATATTGCTGCGTCAAAGGGTATGCACTTATTTATAGCGCTTTGGGCATACTTCCAGATTGCTCTCCAGAATGGTTGAATCAGTTCACAACTCCACCAGCAATGCATTAGTGTACCAATTTTTCCTGTTTTGCAATCTTAGCCAATCTGACCAGTGAGATGTGGTGCCTCAGAGTTGTTTTGATTTGCATTTCTCTAATCAATAGTGATTTAGAGCATTTTTTCATATGCTTATGGATATCTTTAATTTCTTCAAGAATGCTTGAAAGTCCCTTATTTCATTGAATTTCCATTTTTACCCTGAACTATTATACTCAGTTTTGCTGGGTAGGTGATTCTTGGTTTTAATCCTAGCTCCTTTGACCTTTGGAATATATTTCAAACCCTCCCAGTCCCTTAATGTAGAAGCTGCTTAAATCTTGTGTTATCCTGATTGTGTTTCCACAATATTTGTACTGTTTGCTCATCTTCCCAGCCAAATACTTGGAAAGCCAACTTTTGCAAACATTCCATGTACATAAAAACTCCCTGTTCCTATCCTTTGACCATTTATCAATTGGAGAATGACTTATATTCTTATATATTTGACTCAGTTCTCTGTATATTTTAGAAATGAGGCCTTTATCAGAGTCACTGGTTGTAAAAATTCTTTCCCAATTTTCCACTTCCCTCCTAATCTTAGTTGCTTTGGCTTTGTACAGAAACTTTTCAATTTAATATAATCAAAATTATCCATTTTCCATTTTGTAATGCTCTCTAACTCTTGTTTGGCCATAAAATCTTCCCTTCTCCATAAATCTGAAAGGTAAATTATTCCTTGCTTTCCCAGATTCCTTATAGTATCAACCTTTCTACCTAGATCATGCACCCATTTAGATTTGATTTTCATATATGGTGTTAGATATTGGTCTATGCCCAGTTTTTGCCATACTGTATTCCAGTTTTTGTCAAATAGTGAGTTCTTATCCCCAAAACTGGGGGTCTTTGGATTTATCAAACAATAGATTACTACAGTCATTGACTGCTGAGTCTTGGGTACCCAGTCTGTTCCATTGATGTACTACTTTATTCCTCGGCCAGTACCAAGTAGTTTTGATGACTTCTGCTTTATAATTCAGATTAAAATCTGGTATGGCTAGACCACCTTCCCTAGCATTTCTTTTCATTAATTTCCTTGATATTCTGGACCTTTTGTTCTTCCAAATGAATTTTGTTACCATTTTTTCTAGCTCTATAAAGTAATTTTTTGGTAGATTGATTGGTATGGCACTCTTTAATTTTATTTTTTAGGTATCATCCCTCATATTCAACTCAACCTGTTCCCACCCCGTCTCTCTCTGTCTCTCCTTCTCTCTCTCTTTGTTTCCTCCAACTACCCTAATACTGAGAAAGGTCTCATGAGTTAAAAATATCATCTTTCCATGTAGGAATGTAAACAGTTCAACTTTAATAAGTCCCTTATGATTTCTCTTTCCTATTTACCTTTTCATGTTTCTTTTGTCTTGTATTTGAAAATAAAATTTTCTATTCAGCTTTGGTCTTTACATCAAGAATGCTTGAAATTGAATGTCTGTTTTTTTCTCTGAATGATTATATTCAATTTTGCTGGGTAGGTGATTCTTGGTTTTAATCCTAGCTCCTTTGACCTTTGGAATATCATATTTCAAATCTTACCAATCCCTTAATGTAGAAGCTGCTAAATCTTGTGTTATCCTGATTGTGTTTCCACAACATTTATGCTGTTTGCTCATTTTCCCAGCCAATTACTTGGAAAGCCAACTTTTGCAAACATTCCATGTACATACATTCAGTAATTGCCAAAGAGCTATCATGTCAAATTTAAGATGATAAATACATACATCTCAAACTTGAGATGATACATACATACATACTAAATTATATTCATGTCCTAAATTTCTTACTTGTTTATCTTTTGTTAGATTTATCTGGGTTGGAAAGATGGGCAGGTACCTTTGGTGCATTGATTTTATTTCATTATTTAAGTTTTGGTCATATTTCATTGTCTATGATGATTTTATACATGATATAATTTATCTGTTTACTCTAAAAAAATATTGCTGGTCTGCTATTGCCTTGCATGAGATAATGATTTATTACACTTTCTGAATTCCCTCGAAGCATAGTAAATCCTGCTCCACCTCCTCATTTTAATGCTTTGTAATTCTTTGTGTCTTGTTTTATTATTTTTTTAAGTGATAAACTACATATTGTTGTATTCAGATTTGTAATCCATTATGCATTCCTCTTCTGTATTTTAGGTGAGTTCATCCCATTCATATTCATAGTTATGATTGTTATATATTACCCTCCATGATATTCTCCTATATAATTTACATTTGCCATGTTTATCACCTCCCTTCCTACCCTTTATGATTCCTAGTTCCACCTCTTTTCTCCCTCTCACCCTGAGAAAAGAAGAAGGTATTACTAGAAGAGTATGATAATTACTAGGAATTTGTAATTGAAGCAGTCAGTTTCCCTATCACTGCTCTTCATCCCTCCCACCCACTCTGACCCTGATCCTTTTTTGTTCTTTTTCTCTCTGTCCTTTTAATTCTTCCTTTTTTAATCCACCCTCATTACCTTGCCCCCTTCTACATTTTACACCTTCCTCTCTGACACATACACACATACTTTCTTTCCAGTCACCCTGGCTTCCTGACTGTTCCATGAACGAGACACCCCCATCTTTTGACTCTGGGCATTTTCTCTGACTGTCTCCCGTGTCTGGAACGTGCTCTGTCCTCTTTAACTGCTGACCCCTCTGGCTTCCCTCCAGTCTGACACAGCTAAAATGCTGCCTTGTATAGGAAACTTTCCTTCACCCTTCTTCATCCCAGCATTTTCTGTCTTTTAAGTATTTCCCATTTATCCTGTATATAGCTTGCTTTGCATATCGTTGTTTGCACATTGTCTCTCCCTTTAGATTGCCCTTAGGGGCAGGAACTGTCTTTTCCCTCTTTTTGTATCTGGGGGCAGTTTTAGCATAGTGCTTGCCGCGTAGGCCTTATAGATGCTTACTCATTGATTGATGGATTCATTTCATGCCCCTTTTTGATCACTTTTGGATTGTATGTGACAAGACTGCCTTTTCCATGATTTTTTTTTATGCTACAGCCTTAAAAGTTTAAGTTCTGTTAATTTGTCATACAGTAGAAAATTGGCAGATTGGATCACTCATCTAAATTGAGGGATATTTTCTATTCAACATTTTTATTAATATTTTGAGTAAAAGCACTTAGATGGCATGGTTATTAAATTTGCAAATGATACATAGCTTTGAGGGCTAGCTAATACTTTGGCTAACAATTAGGATTCCAAAAGATCTCAAAAGGATAAAAGGAACTATGGTTAAGGGAATATTTATAGTCACATTTTGTGGTGTCAGAGAACTAGAACTTAAAAGGGTACCTGTCCTTTGGTGAATAGTTGAATGAACTTGGCATATGAACAGAAAAGAATATTATTGTATTACAGCATATGACAGTGGAAGCAGTTTCAGACAAATCTGAGATTTGTGTGAACTCACGCACAATGAAGTGAGCAGAAGTGGGAGAGCAGCTTATACAATAACAACATCATGGAGGAAAACAACTTTGAAAAATTAGGAGCTGGGTTCAATGCAGTGGTCAACCTTATTTCTGGGAATTGATGATAAAGCATGCAAGAATAAATGACAATATAATGGACCCAAAGTGTAGAATGAGACAAAATGTTTTTAGAACCAATGTGAAATTTTTAAAATTATACATATTTGTTATAATTTAAAAACATATATTTAAAACATACATATATGTGTATATATGTATATTATATGTATATGTGTGTGTATACACACACACACACACACACACACACACACATTGTGAAGGGGGTGAAGGGAGAGTGGAGAGTGAAAAGGGCAGAAGGAGAGGACATAGAATTATAGGGTTGCCAAAAATGGGAAAAGAGGGTCTATGAAGCATTTTTTAAAAATGTGCAGGGTAGTATTTTGGTGCCAGGATGGTGGAGTGAGGCAGGAACTCACTTGAGCCCTCTCAGATTTCCCTCTAAACATCCTTGAAAAATGTCTTAGAACTGATTTTGGAGGGATGAAGCAATTTACCAACCCAGGACAGCTTGGAGGGTCAGCAGGAAAGGTCTGTCTCTCTGAGTTGGGAGGCAGCTTAGTTGGAGAGTAGCAGTGATAGGCTGCACCCTAGGGGAACTGAAGGGAGGCCCCAAACCCCAGCAAGGTTCGAACTCTGAGACAAGTCAGAAATTCCTACAGACTAGCAGCATGGTGAGGGCCCATCCCCAATGCATCCACCAGCAATGTCCTTTCCTTATTGCTGGCTACCAGTAAAACTCTTGTCTTCTGTGGTAGTTAGTGAAGAGGAAACCACCCTCCCCACCACACAGGTCAGTGATTAGACCCTGCCCTGGGAGCAGGCCAACAATGAGTCTCCATGCCTAGGGCAAGCCATCAGGGTGGCTCCCCTCCCTCCAGTGCCTGCCAGCTAAAAGGCCTTGAGGCCCTGTACAAGCCAGCAAGAAGACCCTGATTACTGCTACAAGAAGCTTGGGGCAGTTTAGGAGAAACGTTTAACTTTTACATAAAAGGTACAAAGTTACAAAATAGGCAGAAAAGAATGAACAAAAAAAGAACATGACCATAGAAAGTTACTGTGGTGACAGGCAAGATCAAGATGCAAATTTTAAAATGGACAGTAATCAAAATGACTAAATGTAAAGCCTCCAAGAAACATGTAAACTGACCTAAAGCCCCAAAATGAACTCCTGGAAAAGTTCAGAAGGGATTTTAAAAAGCAAATAAGGAAAGTAGAAGAAAAATTGGGAAAAGAAATGAAAGTAATGAAAGAGAATATGAAAAAGAATCAACAGTGTGGTAAAGGTACGACAAAAAATAGAAAAATATATACAAGAAAATCATTGACGAAAACAAGTCCTTAAAAAAATAGAATGGTCAAATGGAAAAGGAGGCACAAAAATCCACTGAAGAAAATAATTCTTTAAAAATTAGAACTGGGCAAGTAGAAGCTAATGACTCCATGAGGCATCAAGAAATGATAAAAGAAAATTTAAAAAATGAGAAATGAGAAATTTCCCATTGAAAAAACATCTGGTCTAGAAAATAGATCGAGAAGTGATCACTTAAGAATTATTATACTACCTGAAAGTCATGATCAAAAAAAGAAAGAATGTAGACACCATCTTTCAGGAAACAATCAAGGAAAACTGCCTTGCTATACTAGAACCGGAGGACAAAATAGAAATGAAAAGAATCCACCTATTACCTCCTTCAAGAGATGCCCAAGTGAAAGCTCCCAAACTGTCATAGCCAAATTTTCCAGAGCTTCCAGGTAAAGGAAAAATATTATAAGGAGCCAGAAAGAAGCAATTTAACTATTATGGAGCTGCAGTTAGGATAACACAGGATTTAGCAGTTTCTTCATTAAAAGATTGGAGGGCTTGGAATATGATATTCCAGAAAGCAAAGGAACTAGGATTATGACCAAGAATGACCTACCCAGCATAACAGTATAATCTTTTAGAGATACAAATAGACATTCAGCAAAATAGAGAACTTTGAAGCATTCCTAATGAAAGGACCAGAGTTGAATATGATTTTGACTTTCAAATATACAAGTCTCAGAAGCATAAAAAGATAAGCAGGAAAAAATGCGTTAGTGATTCAGTAAGATTAAGATTAAACTATTTATATTTCTACATGGCAAGATGATATTTGTAATTCTTGAGAACTTTCTTATATAGTGTATATATACATAGAGGGTGTGGATGTGAATTGATTATGATGGTATGATATCCAGAAAACCAAAATTAAGAGGTAAGAAGATGACACTGGGAGAAGAGCGAAGGGAGAGATAGAGTGAGGTAAATTATTTAACATAAAAGACGTATGAAAGAGCTATTACAATGGGGAAGGATGAAGGGAATGGCCCCAAGGCTTGCACCTCTTATCAGAATTGAGTCAAAGAGGGAATAACACACATACTCAGTTGGGCATAAAAATCTGTCTTACCCCATAGGGAAGTAAAATGGGATAAAGATAAGAGAAGGGGTGCAGAGACTGATACTTCTATCAGGGCAGATTGGGGAAGGGGTGACCAGAAGTAAAACATCTGTGAGGAGGGACAGGGTAAGAGGTGTGAGAGAGAAAAGGGTACAGGAAAAATAGGATGGAGAGAAATACAGTTGTAACTGTAAATATGAATGGGATGAATTCACCCATAAAATACAAGTGTATAAATGGTATGAATTAAAAACCAGAATCCTTTAATATGTTGTTTACAAGGAACACATTTGAAGCAAAATACACACACAGTGAAGGGGCTGGAGCAGAATCTGTTATGCTTCTGGTGAATTAAAAAAAAAAGTAGGCATAGTGATCATGATCTCACACAAAGCAAAAGCAAAAATAAATCTGTTTGAAAAAGAAATAAGGAAGGGAACACTTGCTAAAAAAAAAGTACCATAGATAATTAATATTAATAATAAACATGTATCAGCTGTTGCCATGGCCACGGAGAAGTCGCCCGTTTGCCATAGGCCTCGGACACAAAAGCCTGACCCGCCCTCTGTCCCTCCCCCCCTTCCCACTCTCCTCCCTGACAGGAAGTCAGGGAAATGGCTTCCTAGAGCTAAGGCTATGTAGTGGCTCCTCTTCCGAGGTACCCCAGAACATCTATCATCTATGATTCAGCCCATATCTGAACAAGAAAATACTTCCAAAAACATCCCAGAGAAGTACTCATCCAGCTTTTGCTTGAAGGCCTTGAGTGAGAAGGAACTACCAGCTAGATTATAATGAATATGTGTTTGAATATTGCAGAATTCCTTTAGTGTGAGTTCTACAATGATACCAGGTTGCACTTAATGAAAGCAAAAATTTAATTAATGTGACACATTGGGAGCTAACCAATGTTATTAAATGCCACTAAATCATCAGTCTGTACTTGCCTATCATTGAGTGTAGATGTGATGTGCCATTGCGTACCATAATCAATAGGTTTTTGTTAATTTTTCAAAAAGTAGCCCTTAATAAAATGGACAAAAGGAAAAATACTTCAGATGGCAACACTGCCAACACAAAAAAGAAGAGACTTGTTATTACATTAGAACAAAAATTTGATGTAATCGAACGGCATGAACATGGTCATAGTAACTCTAAAATAGGAAGAGATATAGGAATGCCTGAATCTGCAGTACGGAATATTATAAAACATGCAGGTGAAATTAAGAAGAAGGGCAAAGTTGCATCAACTTTTTGTGGTTTGCAAACAACTACAAGAAACAGAAGTATTACGATGATAGAAATGGAGCGTCTGTTAGCTGTATGGGTTGAAGATTGCAATCAAAAATGCATTCCTCTTACCAGAGTGGCCATTCAGACAAAATCTTCAAGTTTATTTAAGGCTGTAAAAGAAAATGGAAATGAAATGGATAGTGAAGAAACTTTTGCTGCCAGCGTTGGTTGGTTTAATCGCTTTAAAAATCAACTTCAGTTGCATAATGCTAAAATTGCCAGAGAGGCACCCTGTGCAGATAAGGACACCACAGTGTGGAAGCACATTTTGCCACACTCTACAAATAGTAATTTTGAGGGTTTCCTCCCTCAAAAACAGACTGTTAATAGAAGAAATAACAAACATTGGAAGAAAGCTTTGTTTTGATGAACTAGAAAATAGCGATGTCCGAGAATTGCTCATTTCACGCTCTGAAGAATTGGCTGATAATGATCTTAATTTAGAACAACAACAAGCATTTGAAGAAGGCAACAGTGATACCAAAGAATCAGAGAATGTGCAAATGAAGGAGTTCACTCTCAAGGAATTTGAAGATATTTTTCGAGCTGTAGAAGTCATGAAGCAAAAAATTAGGAATGCTGATCCTAACGTCAGTTGAAGTATACAGATTCGCCAAGATGTGAATAAAGCTCTCTGTACCTACCAGCATATGTATGAGGATTTAAAGAAAAAGACAATTCAGCCTACTGTACTAAAATGTATTAAACAAGAATAAAGGCATTTTTATCATATCATTGTAGGCTTATCTTTACATATGAGCAGTAATTTTTAAATCTTGCTTTCTATTATTCCTTTGTAATAAACTCAAATCAGAAACAAACAAAAAAAATAATAAACATGTATGCATCAACTACTATATCATTCAGATTCTTAAAGGAGAAGTTAAATGAGTTACAGGAGGAAATACACAGTAAAACTATACTAAAGGAGAACTTGAACTTTCCCCTCACAGAATTAAATAAATCTAACCAAAAAACAAACAAGAAAAAAGTTAAGGTGAATAGAATTCTATTAGATATCACAGATCTTCGGTGAAAATTGAATGGGAATAGAAAGGAATATTCATTTTCTCAGTGGCATATGACACCTACACAAAAATTGACCATGTATTAGGGCATAAAAACCTCTGAACCAAATGTAGAAAAGCAGAAATAGATCATGATGCAATATAAATTACATTCAACAAAGGGCAGTGGAAAGATAGATTGAAAATTAATTGGAAACTAAGTAATGTAACCCGAAAGAATAAGTGGGTCAGAGAACAAGTCATAGAAATAATAATTTCAGTAAAGAGAATGATAGCAATGAGACAACATGCCAAAAGTTATGGGATGCAGCCAAAGTAGTTCTTTTTTTAAAAATTTGTTTATTTTTAGTTTTAAGCATTGATTTCCACAAGATTTTGAGTTACAGATTTTCTCCGTCTTTCCCGTACTCCCCACCTCAAAATGGCAAGCCTGCTGAATACCCCTTGCCTCAATCTGCTGTCTCTCTTACCTTCCCCTGTTCCCACCCCTCAACTTTCTAGCAGGGCAAGATGGATTTCTATACCCCAGTGCCTGTATATCTTATTTCCCAGTTACATGTAAAAAACAATTTTTTTAACATTTGTTTTTAAAAACTTTGATTTCCAGGTTCTTTCCCTTCTTCCTTCCTCACTCACCCCACTGGGAAGATAAGCAATTCAATATAGGTTGTACATATGTAGTTACAGAAAATGTTTCCATAATAGATATATTTCCCTCCATCCTATCTTGCCCCCCACTTTTTCTGTTTTCCCCTTTGATCCTGTCTCTTTTCAAAAGTGTGTGCTTCTAACTACCCTCTCACCCAGTCTGCCTTCCCTTCTATCATCCCACCTCTCATCCTCTTCCTCTCTCCTCTCCTGCAGGGCAAGATACCTAATTTAGAGTGTATGTCATTCCTTCCCTAAGCCAAATTCAACGAGAATAAGGTTGATCCATTCCCTTTCACCTTCCTGTTCTTCCCCTCCACTGCAACAGTTTTCTCTTGCCTCTTTTTTATGAGAGAATTTATGCTATTCTATCTCTCCCTATCTTCTTCTCTCATTATATTCTTCTTTCACCTCTTAATTTTATTTTTTAGATATCATTCCTTCTTATTCAACTGATCCCGTGCCCTGTCTATGTATACATAATACACATATATGCACATTGACATATGTATTTACATACACCCTCATATATACGTATATATGTATGTATACATATATACATGTATATTTCCTTCAAC
>CM053581.1:345320407-345372375 GCA_028627135.1 Pseudochirops cupreus
AGGATTTTCCTGTTGTATGTTTACAGAAATCCTGGAAGAGGGCCTTGCTGATGTTTTCAGGGGTTCTGGGACTGTTCTACAGGCAGAGAGTGACTTGATAAGGACACTGGCTATGGCTTTGTTGAGCCTTGTCTCCCCAGGAACTGAGATTGCTGAGGGCTTGCCTCCAGTGAAGATGAAAGAAAGGCCTTTCCTTGGGTATTCAATGCTGAGATAATATCTTAACCTTGTTGTAGCTTAAGGGTGGATGGCCTTTTGTGTTCTCCTGCCCCTTTTGAGATTCAGGGGTGGGAAGCCTTTGAGTTTTTTGTGCTCTGTGATTGACCAAATGAATGTACTTTGTTTATGATTGGAGACTAATCTCCATTTGAGAGGAGAGATTTTGTTGACTGACTAAATGTACTGCCCAGGAGTGGGCTACTTTGACTAACGTGCTGGCCAGGGGTGGGATACTTGGGCCTTGACACTTTGCAATTGGATTGCGAACTTGCTTCCTAAATGAACAGGTTACACTGTATTTTGACTTTCTCTGCTCTGTCAGTGTTTGCTGAATAAATGGGGTTTACTATGCTGGTAATCCTAACCTTGGAAGTTGCCTTTGCTTGGCATTACAAGATCTATCTTGCCCTACTGGAGAGTTGGAGGGGGGATGGGAGAGGATATAGGAGAGAGCAGATTGGGGGAGGAGGTATTCAGTGGGATTGCTGTTTTGGGGTGGTGGCTAGGGGGAAGACAGGGATTGAGATTCTTGTGTAATTGAATGTTGTAAACTAAAAATAAACAAAAAATTATTTTAAAAAATTATTACATTAAAAAAGTTAAGTTAGTCAATATTTATCTATTTTGATAAATGAGCTCCTAGTTTTATTTATTGGTTAAGTGGATTTTTTTACTTTCAGTTTTATTAATCTCTCTTTTGGTTTTCAGGATTTCTGTTTTGGTGCTTCATCAGAGATTTAAAATTTGTTCTTTTTCTAGTTTTTTAGCTACATGCTCACATTCATTGTTCTGTTCACTTTCTTTTATTGATGTAAGTGTTTAGAGACATAAATTTTCCCCTATGTACTGCTTTGGATTCGTCCCATGAATTTGGGTATGTTGTCTTATTGTTGTCCTTATTTTTGTGAAATTATTGAATTTTTTTCTGTGATTTGTTCTTTGATTGACTAATTTTTTAGGACTGGGTTATTTAGTTTCCAGTTAATGCTTAAAAGAGTATTTTATAGAAAACTCACACAAGTCAAGTGCTCAGATGGAGGTCAGAAGAAGTGATAAAAGGACATTATCAAAGTCTCTCTGAAGAACTTTCAAATTGATTGGGAAATGTGGGAGACACTGGCACAAGACTGTCCAGCATATTGTGCCTGCCTCAAAGATGTGTTGTACTCTATGAGCAAAGCAGAATTGCAGTAGCTCAGATGAAATGTGAGATATGTAAATTTAGAACCATCTCCCTTCCAAATGTTTATATGCATGTATGTCCCCAACCTGTGGTAGAGCCTTCCAAACTTGTATTGGTCTGAATAGCCACAGTCAGATACAAAGTATATCTTGACCCCAACATAACGTCATTTTGATCCTCTTCTTGAATGAGGGACAACAACCAACCAATGCCCCCTTTAACCTACCATCCCTCTTATCACTGTCCCACACCACTTTTCTTTCCCTTCCTAATTCTTTGTTGCATAGGATGAATTTATCTACCCCACTATGTGTTTATCTGTATGTGTGTATGGGCATTTTTTTCTTACCTCAAACCAATTCAGATGACAGTGAGGTTCAAGTGTTGTCTGCTCCCCTCCCCCTACTATCATTTTAGCCTTTATTGTAAAAATTCTTTCTTGTGCACCTATTATATATGATAGAGTTTTCTCCATCTTCCTCTCTCTTTCTTTCTCCCAGTGTATCTATCGTGTTTTTTCTTTTGAGATTGTCCTAGTTCCCTGTCTATGCAGACTCCTTTTAAGTATTATCTTCACATATAGGAATTATGTTTAAATGTCAGATTTTCTATTCAACTTGTTTCTTCTCATTAGAAATGCTTGAAAGTTCTCTATTTTGTTAAATATCTATTTGTCCTCTGTAGGATTATATTTAGTTTTGCTGGGTAGATTAATCTTGGTTGTAATCCTATTCCTTTGACTTCAGGAATATTATATCTTAAGTCTACTCCTTTGTAAAGATGGCTGCTAAATTTTGTGTGATCCTGCTTGTGGTTCTGTAATACATGAATTTTTTTTTTCCTGACTGGTTGCAGATTTTCTCCTTGATGTCAGAGCTCTGGAATTTGACTATAATATTCCTAGGAGTTTTCATTTTGGAATCTCTTTTAAGAGGTGATCAGTAAATTCTTTCAGTTTTTGTTTTGCCCTCTAGATCTAAAATATTGGGACAGTTTTCCTTTGTAGTTTCTTCAAATGTTATGTCTAGTCTCTTTTTTTGATCATGGCTTTCTGGTAGAACAGTAATTCTTAAATTATTTCTTCTCAATCTAGGTTAGTTGATTTTCCGAGATATTTCATACTTCTATTTTTTTTTCATTCTTTTGTCTTTATTTTATTGTTTCTTGATGTCTCATGGAATCATAGCTTCCATTTGACCAGTTTTAATTTTTAAGGAGTTATTTTTTTAGTGAGGTTTTCTACCTCTTTTACCATTTAAAATCTTTTTTATGGTATTTCTTTTTTGTTGATGTTCATTTTTCTATTCTACTTTTTGACTGCAGATTTTATCTTAGGCGTGGCTTTCTGCTGTTCTGAAGGGAATGTCTAGGCATGTTCTGCTACTGCTGCTTTCTTGGATTATTAAGTATTTTGTCATCTTAGCCTTTCAAGGCCAACTAAAACTGACAACCTACAATTTTTCAGTGCTCCCAATATGTTCAGATCCAAGGGAGATTCTTATTTCTGCCCTCCTATTCTGAGCTCTGCAGCTTTCTGACCTTCATTTAAGTCTGAGAAATAGTATTCTTAGACTTAGCTCCTGTTAGCTAGCTGGAATATCTTACTGGTTCTGAGTGTCAGAGCTACAGACTCTCTTGGTTCTTGATTCCTACCTGTTCTAGGTTGTCTTAGACTTGGATAGAATCTGTAGTTGAGACCCTATTTGGTTCTTGGGATCTGAGCTACATTGCTGTTGCTTACCTCTGAACTTGTTTTTCTCTTATTACACAGCCTATGACCTGCCATGCTACCACTACCATATTCAGTTAGTCTTGGATCTGTGACCTAAAACTGGGTAGCTGGTGACAAAGTTGATAACTGTTCCTGTTGTGGTTCCCTGTAACGGGTTCTGGGAACTCCTCTTACCTTGGCTTCTCCCATTGTGCACTTGACCACACCCTATCCCCAGTATTTGTAAACTCTGTCTGTTACCCTAGGCTGACCCATACCGAAAAAATGACTCACTGTAACTTTTTCTTGCATTTCTTCAGGATTTAATCAAGTGTTTTTCCTAGATATATTTGGAAGAATTTTGATGGTGATCTCATTGTAGTATTTCCTGATATGCCAAAATCTTGGCTCTGTCTGTTCAAAACTGCTTTCATATTTTCTTTGTAGTTAATGTTGAATAGTACAAATGAGTCCTTACTTATGTAATCTGTATCCTTGAGATTGAATAGAATACTTTGCTGCTATATTCATTTACTTCTGGATCATGTATACCTAATCTGTTCTATTGATCAGTTTTTCTATTTTTAATCAACATCAGATCGTTTTGATGATTACTGCTTTGTGTGTAGCTGATACTGCTGGGTCCCTTCCTCCTTTAAAAAAAATTCATTTATAATCTTGCCTATTTTTTTTCATCTACTATAGTTTTGTCTAGTTTTAGGAAATAAACTGTGCTGGGTTTTGTTGTTAACATGTAGAGATGCAATTGATTGTTTTCTTTTATTTAGTATTTTATTTTTCGCCAATTACATATAAAAACAATTTTCAACATGTTTTAAAAATTCAATTTTAAGTTCTCTACCTCACCATTCCCTTCACTGAGAAGGCAGGCAATTTGATGTAGGTTATATATGTGTAGTCATGCAAAACATTTCCATATTAGTCATGTAAAAGAACACATAGATCAAAATAAAAATCCAAGAAAATAAGTGTGCTTTAAATCTGTATTCAGACTCCATCCATTCAGTGCTATTGATTTTTCTGGGTTTATTTGGTGTCGTCTTTGCTTAAGTTATTGTTTCTATTAAATTTTTATTTAATCTCTAGCATTCTCTAAGGAAATTATCAAATCTGTATACAACAGTCATTTTATTTCTCTTTTCTTTAGGGTTATTCCTTCCTTGTCCTTTTCTTATCTTAGTACTTTATCAAATAATAATGAACAGAATGGACATCCTTGTTTTAACTCTGATCTTGTTAGAAAGGTCTCAAGTCTTTTTCTCTTATCATTCTAGCTCGTGTTTTTTGTCAGATTATTTGTTCTAATGAGGAAAGGTACATTCATTCCTATGCTTTTTAGTGTTTTTCACATAAAATGTGTTTTGTCAAAAATACATCTACGTATTTATCAAAACACACCTGTAGAATCATTTGAGTTTTTATTATTTTTGCTATTAATATAGTATTATGTTTATAGTTTTCCTAATATTGAACCAGCTCAGCATTTTTAGTGTAAATCCAATCTGGTCACAGTATTTGGCCTTTTAAATATGTTCCTCTAGATCAGTGGTTCTCAACCTTCCTAATGCCGCGTCTCTTTAGTGCTCGTATGTGGGTGTGTCTACATGTGGGCAGACCTGCCTGGAGACGGATTGAGGAGTGGTGTCTCAGTTCCTAAGACCATTGGAAATATGTGTTTTCGAATGGTCTTAGGTGACCCCTGTGACCTCTGTGAAAGGGTCATTCAGCCCCCAAAGGGGTCGCGACCCATAGGTTGACAACCGCTGCTCTAGATTCTTTGATATTATTCAGTATTTTTCATCAGTATTCATTAGAAATATTGGTTTATAATTTTCTAACTCTGATTTAATACCTTCTGTTTTAGCTATTGAGTCCATATTTGTCTTATAGAAGGAGCTTGGGAGTGAGAACATCTTTCCTATTTTTGTAAGCATTTTATTCAAAACTGGATTTTTAAGTGATTAATAGCATTCACTTGTAAATTCTTTTTGTCGTGGGTTTTTTTTTCTTTGAGATTTTTTTTTTTTTTTGCTTTTTGGAGGGCAATTGGGGTTAAGTGACTTGCCCAAAGTCACACGGATAGTAAGTGTGTCAAGTGTCTGAGGCCAGATTTTTGAACTCAGGTCCTCCTGACTCCAGGGCCAGTGCTCTAGTCACTGCGCCACCTAGCCACCCCTCTTTGAGAATTTCTTTCTGATTTTTTCGAATATTGGGTTATTTAAATTAATTCTTTGTCTTGTTGACTATTTTGTATTTTTGTAGATGTGAATTTAAAAATTTTGTTGATATGTAATTAGGCAGAATAGTTTCTAATAATTTCCTGTTTCCACTTCATTTGTTGTGTTACTTTCTTTCAATTTTTCAATTTTCAATACTCTTTGAATCAGGTTAGCAGTTTCTTTTGTTAGTTTTTCCCCAAAACCAGCTTCAGTTTTTGTTGTTGTTATTTTCTGTTTTGGTTTGTACAGTTTCTATTTTTGTGGTTTTATTTAATTAAAAAATTGCTTTCACTTAGTTTTTCTAGTAATCTATGGCAGCTTTCATCATTAAATGACCATTTCTTTATCTTTTCTTGATCCTTAATGAAGGATTGTTCCTGACCTCTGATATGCCCCTGTGATGTGTTAGAGATAATAGTGGTCTCAGGCCTTCTGCATGGACCTGCTGATGCCAGATAATGAGTTTACCTTGTTTCTTTCTGTGACTCCCAGTGCTTTGAATGCATGTCTTTCTGTTCAGTGAGCTAAAAGGGCTGATTCAGACTCTGCTTTTGATCTGACAGTCTAGGGCCAGGATTTGATGTCAGGTTCCTGATTATTAGAGCTGGTGATGGTTCCTGTTCCATGTTGACTGGCTACAAGGCTTTTTGCAGGAATTCGAGCTGGTTTCTCTCTTCTTTTTGCTTCTGTTGATTTGTAGCTCAGTTATTGGAGTTTGTGCCGGTGTTTAGCATGGATCGATCTCACTGAGCTGACTCCCTTTTCAAACTCTTTACCTTTTTTGATCCCTTTTATGTAATTCTGTGCTGCATGCAGCAATTTATATTTGCTTCTTTTTTTATTTCTTTGTTTCTGGGCTTTCTAGTGTCATTTTCAGATATTTGTTGGTGTTTCTTTTGGGTACACTTTGGCTTCTGTATGACCTTTTGACACAGCCATTTTGATTGGAAATCCCCAACAAAAATGAGAGCTCTTGTCCGTGCTCAAGAGGCAGAAAGTTTTGATTAAACGCTGGTTTATTTCCTCCTGGGAATCTGATGGGGGATAAGATACATAAGCATGTGCGTGTGCACACACACACAAATACATATATGCAATACTTTATAAATGCTTTAGGGGGTAAAAAACCAAAGTGTTATGTGAAGTCCAAAGGGAGGAATGCAAGCTTTTTCTAATTGAGATTTTATGTCGTAACACTCCATAGCCCAACTGCCCTACATACGTGAACTTTTAGAGATAGTGTAGCATTAATTAATTTTATTCACTGAAGATTGAAAAAGTGAGACAAAAGCGGTGAAGAAATCAATCACCTGTCGTCCCTCACACGTCCAGGTGTGTTGTCATTCCTTTGGATAGTGGCTTCTGGTGGAAAGAATGGGGGTGTGTGTGTGTGTGTGCACGTGTGTGCATGTGTGTTTGTGTGTTCTTGCCAGGAATAGATTGAGTGGTCTTCAAAGATCCTTTTTATTGCAATTGTTTACTGAGTTTCTGAAATTTAAGTGCATCAGTAGTCCATCAGTTAATAAGCATTTATTAAGTAACTACTATATGCCAGCTACTGTACTAGGCAATGGAAATGCAAAGACAAAAATAGTGCCTGCTTTCAGGGAACTTACACTGCACTGGGACATGTAAGATCTTATATAAGTTTATACTAAATAAAAGCAAGTTTAGGTATGAGAGGGCACTAGCCATTGGGGTCATTAGGAAAGATGGTATAGGAGCTCTTAAGCTAAGTTTTGAAGAAGGAAAAAGATTATATATGTTGAAGGTCAGGAAGGAATGCATTTGGAACATGACAAATCGTCATTGCAATGGCCAAGATGGGAGATGGAACGCTATGTGTAAGGAACAGCAAGAAGGCCTATATGGCTGGATTATAGAATATAATAAAGTGATTAATGTTATCACAAGGCAGGAAAAGTAGATTGGGACCCAGTTATGAATAGATTTTAAAAGTCAAATGAAGTGTTCTATCCTGTAGTCAATAGGGAACCACTAAAGTTTGAGAAAGGGAGTGACATGGTCCCTGTGGAATCACACATGGTAATCACTTAGTCTTTTTAGGAATCCAATTCAATAACTTTTTATTTTCTGAAAGCAACTTATTTTCTTTCACTAGAGTTTGTAAGTTCCTTTGGATTACATGGTCTTAACTGAACAAAGAATTATTATACCTTCCTAGTTACTCTGCTGTTATCAAGATGCTGGGGTCATCTGCAGCACCACTGCCACTGTAGGAAAGGTGACAAAAAGCCCATTTCAGAAAATATTGTGCTGTTTGTGAAGCTCTTTAATTCTTTGGGGGAATACATTATCTTTTGTGATGAAAAAGGAAATGAAAGTTGATGATTGCATTATGGCTTTCTAGTTTTTCTATGCCCAGGGGTGTTATGTTTGGTCCAGAGTAGGTTTTTCCAGTACCAGGTTAAAAAAAACAAGTGATAATGGGAGTGCTGAACATCACAGTTAAAAATAATTTGATCGTTGTTCTGCCCAGTTTCCTTTCATTTTTCTGGAATAATAAGTTTGGATTCTATAACTTTTAACACCAGAAAACACCCCTCCAAAGTACTATGTAGTTGTGGAAAAAAATTGTTTTTTTTTTTAATTTAAAATATCATTTTATTGATATCTTTCATTTTTAAATCACCTTCATTTATGAAAATATCTCTATACTCTCCACTAATCTAGCAGGTCATATCATAAAAAAGGAATACAAATAGTTCAGCTAAACTAGCCAATATAGCAATCAAGTTGAATGGTATGTAAAACAACCCATAACCTGTAGGCATCTGCCTTTGTGTGAGAGGAATGCAGAGGCATTTTTTCCCTCTCTTTAATGAGGGTAACTAAACAGCATTCACGGTATTTGTTGTTATTATTCTTTCCATTTACATTACTGTAGGCACAGTGTGCATAATTTTATTGGTTAGGAACACTTCATTTTGCATCAGCTCATATAAGTTTTCTCAAACATCTCTGAATTTATCATATTTATCATTTATTTTTCTCTAGTGCCCTTTCATTGCATTCATATATCACAATTTGCTTAGCCATTCCCCCAATCTGTGGATATCTACTTTGTTTTCTGTGTTTGCTACAACAAAGTATTCTGCTGTGTGTTGTTGTATGTGGGACCTTTTATTATTGGCTTGATATTCCTTGATATATATGGTTAGAATGAAAGTTGAAGAGTACAGACATTATAGTCAATCTTTTAATTTGTCATTTAGGAATCTTGGATAATAAGAACAGACTCAGCTCAGACTGAGTCAACACTCATATGTCATTCTACTTTTAATAAAAAACAGTTTACTCATGGCATAGATATTTTAGAACTTACTTGTATAGGTGTATCTCTCCTCACTGCCATATAGAAATATCTCTGGTCACTGGGCATGATATGCTGCCTTCCACTATTGTGGGATATCTACCAACTATACAACAAACTAACAAGGTCAAGACTTTACATGGATGGACCTTTTATTACTTGATGAGGAACCCTTGCCAACATAGCCAGAAATTACCAGAAATTATGTCAAGGGAGGCACAACTTGATCCTTGGCCCCTGGGTCCATCAAATCATGAGGACAGATCTGTTGACTTTCAGGGAAAAGCTAGCCTTACTTATGTTATGGGATGAAGGGAAATGCTGATTCTATCACATATCACCTTATAGGGGGAAAGATTACAAAAATCTAGAAAAATTTATACTTCATAAATATTTTTTAGAAATTTTATGGGACAGACATCCTAGAAAAGACAAAATTAAAGAAAAAAAAAGAACATTTTTTCAAAACTCATTAAAGTACCTTCCTCTCTGTGTAAGGAGTCATTAAAAAAAAAAGAATAAAACCTTGTAAAGGAAAAAAAAATCCTCAAATCTATGATTTTTTCTTCCCTGTCATCAAAAGAACTGAGGCCCAGATCTCAACAATCTGATCCATGTGGCAGATGAAGCCCAAACTTTGCAAATTGAATCATATTATGCAAGATGGTCACAGGTAGCATGAGTATCACCAGTAACATAATAAGGTCCACAGCAGAGCTAATGATTATTCTGACATAATCAACTATTTTTCTTTCTTTTTGGATGGGGGAAGGCAAGGCAATTGGGGTTAAGTGACTTGCCCAAGGTGACATGGCTAAGTAAGTATTAAGTGTCTGAGGCTGGATTTGAACTCAGGTCCTCTTGATTCCAGGGCCTCTATTCACTGTGCCACCTAGCTGCTCCCAACAATTCTTTTTTTTTGTTTTTTTTTCATTGAAAAAAAATTGTTGACAAGTTATTTGGTAAAAATGTACTTACTGGCACATTTTAAAAATATTTGGAACCTGAATAATTTTTTTGCATTTAAATCACACAAAAAAAGTTTCTATTGCAGTAAAGAATCATTGGATTATCCATGAAAATAATATAAAAACATTTATCTCATTAGATTTTCTAGTAGATTGCAGATATGATCAATAACTACATGATAAGATGTATTTTATGTATTTCTTCTTGACATTCTTTTGAGTGGCATTTTTTTGGTGATCACTGCAAGATGCTTACTACTTTTTAGGAAAACCTATGAAATCGATCTTTAGTAAGACCTGACTGTGATTTTAAACTAATTATAGTTGTGTTCCATAATAATTCATGTACATTTTCACATTTTATTTGCCTTGTTTAATTTTCTATTTAGATGTATATAGTGCCTATTTTATGAAGGCATGAGTCTTTGACAGTTTTGTTAATTTTTGCCTTAATTTTCTACATCAGGAATTATCTTGTGTTATACCTCTTTGCAATTATGACTTTTGCCATGATTTGTTTATCAAACTAATTAATCAAATCTCTCAAAATATAGTAATAACTAATATGACCTTTTCAAAAGTAACACTCAGTTGCTGTTATTTTAAGTGTGATTTCATGTTACCTTCATTTATATCAGTTAATTGAATTAATATTTAATCTTTTAAAAATATTTTTGTGTTTTAGCACAAAGCTTTCACAGAAGTTTTTCTGGATGATTCACATACTCCTCCAAATCGTCATGTATCTGTACAAGTCATGACACCAGCGTTAAACCTTGCTGTTCGCTTCCCAATACCGGACCTAAGATCAGATCAGGAAAGAGG
Organism: Pseudochirops cupreus; assembly: GCA_028627135.1. Lineage (NCBI taxonomy): Eukaryota > Metazoa > Chordata > Mammalia > Diprotodontia > Pseudocheiridae > Pseudochirops > Pseudochirops cupreus. The sequence goes on from CM053581.1 coordinate 345,330,888, forward strand.
ACCTTGGTTTAAGAAATCACTTCAAAAGGAGATCCTTCATTTAGAATTCACCAATATGGAATTTAAGACTGAGTTTATAGGAGGATCATCTCCAGAGCAAATTAAATTGGAGCTTACCTTTAGAGAGCTATTTGGTAAGATTTTAATGTGCCAGGTATAAAACTGTGTTGAAAAAGGAAAAGTTATTTATCTAAGAAATGCCCCCAAAATGTCCTCCTCCCCAAAATTTTGTTAAGGCACACAATAAAGATAAGCGGTTTCATTATAGCAAAAATATTTCCTTATAGGCAGCAACATTATAGCAGACTTTTGCTGAATTCCTTGACACAATAATTTTCTTCAGTGTCAGGCAGTGTGTTTCAGGCTACAAATTGTAGAGCAAAGCTGGCTTATTGGTTTTGTTTTGTTTGCTTTTTGGAGGGGGGAAGGCAGGGCAGTTGGGTTTAAGTGACTTGCCCAAAGTCACACGGCTAGTAAGTGTTAAGTGTCTGAGGTCACATTTGAACTCAGGTCCTCCTGAGTCCAGGGCTGGTGCTCTATTCATTGCGCCACCTAGCCGCGCCAAAGCTGGCTTATTGTTGACAATTTAATTTAGTTCAACATGGTTTTATATTGTTAGCCCTGTCATAGTATTTTTTAAAGTTTTCTTTTTCATTTAAAAAAAATGTCTTAAATTATTCTTGCTAGGAGTTTCCATAGCAGATAAGAATCTACTAGTAGAGATTCTAAGAGTTTACCTAGCACAATTTCCAGACTGTTTTCTATGAATATCTCTATCATACTGCTATTGCCTCCTTGCCCCCACCCAAAGTTTACCAGAATTTCCCACTGAAGTCTTTCCAGTACTTCCTTTTCTTTACTTCAGGGACTTTATTATGGTTCTCGTTTTCAAGAATCCAGGGACTTCACTTAGAGCACTCTTGGTAGTCTCATGGATTTGTAGAAATAAATTTCTCCAGAAAATAAAAATGACTTGATTCCTTAAACTTTGGTTTTATGGAGCCTTCTATAGTCACATTTTGTTGATACCTACTGGTAAAAACAAACAATTCTGTCATTTACTTTTTATGTCTCTGATTTGTGATGTATAGATAAACTTATATTAGCTTCAGCTGTTAGAACATTTTAAAATAAATTCATGAAGGATATGAATTCCTGCAATTTTATTCAAATAGTATTGTTTGCTCTTAAAAAAATTCAAGATGTTTATAGTTTTTTATTGATGTTAGAGTAGACTTATATTTAATAAAACTCATTTTGATTCTAATGTTAAGATGTTTCATTTGACCTTTTCCTATATTTCCTTGTTCTTAACCAGTTTTTTTTCTTAAAATTTTTTGAACCTGACTGAAAGAATGCCTGTAGTCATAACCCCTAGGTTCAATAAAATGGCAGATTAAAAATGGATAGGGCTAGATGTTGTGTAGTGACAGATCACAGCTTTGTTTCATGGCTTGTGATCTGAATCTTCAAAAATAAAATAACTGCCTTCTCCAGAAGGAAAAGAATGAGACATTACTCTCTTTTAGGGATTATATTCTTTTCCTACTACATTTAGCAAATGCCTGAAAGTTACAGAAGGTTCCAATTTATGACATTTGCTATTTCAGTTAATAAAAATTTAATCTTTTTCCTTCCTTGCTTCCAAGGCTTAACTTAATATAACAGTTTTTTTACATGAAAAAAAATTTAATACTCTAAATATACAATTTGCTAATAGTGTTTTTAAAAAAGATTAATTTATAAAACTCTGACTTAAAGAAATCCTTCTATTAGTCACATTTCATGAACATAGATTAGCCATCCTTCTGCTTAATCCCATCTGTGTATAACCCATGTTTAAAACAAGAATATATTATGTCTTTGTTGTGCTTTATGCATTTTGATTTATCAAGCTTTTAACATATTTTTTAGGCTCATTCCAAGAAGATAAAGGAGAACCATTAGTTAAGTTTTTCCAAGTGTCTAGTGGAATAGATGGAGATATAACATCATCAGATGACTTTGATTGGCCACGGTAAGTAAGCAGTAATTCACAGTATCTAGAACTGCTGGATTTTTCTTTTAAAAGAAGCATAAATTGTATTTTTGGCTAATGTTTTACATCATTGGTATTTATTAAGATTGTTTTTGAGGATCCACTGTCTCTAATGTGAGTGTTCTCCCTGGCAGTGGAGATTACGTAATGGCTGATCAATACCTTTTAATTTGATTTCATTCTTTGTCCATGTCCTCCATCTAGCATATGGGAGACCTTCTTCTAGTTTTTTTCCTCATTAATTAGGTGCCAGTACAGCGTATCCTTTATGTTTTCCCTTGCTCTTAATATATAGCCATTCTGCCTCCATTTCTGATCATAAATCAGAAGTTCTGGATGTTATCTTTTATACTATGTCTTATATGCAAGTAATTCTTGGTAACATTCTGTAGCTTTTTTTGTCATGTATGAGGAATATTTTCATATTTAAACTTTCTTTTAATAAGTAGATTTCTGTGTTTTTTTGACTACTAGGATTGTGCTGAAAATAAACCCCCTAGCTATGCATTCCATTTTGGAGAGAATAGCAGCAGAGGAAGAAGAAGAGAGTGATGGTCACTTTCAGGAGGAAGAAGAAGGAGGAGCTCATTCTCTAAAAGATGTTTGTGATTTAAGAAGACCAGAGCCATCTCCCTTTTCTTCTCGTAGAGTAATGTTTGAAAATGAACAGGTAATATAAGAGGAAAAGGAGACTATTTTCCAAATGAACTAAAGGATTGCTCTAATCCCTAATTAAAACAAAAAAACGTTTTTTATCCCATATTTTAAGCAAGGATCAAGAATTAATAGTACAATTTGTTTTCATTTGGTATTTTATTTTCTGAATAAAGTATACTTTCCTGGTCATCCCAAATCCAGAAATGAGTGAAAATGTAATCATAGATTTAGGATTATAGATTTAGGTTTGAAAGGGAATTAAGAGGTCACTGTGTCCAACCTCCTCAGTGATGAGGAAATGGAGACTAATGGAGCTGAGACTTTTCCAAGGTTACATAGGTAGTAAGAGATAGGTTTGGAGCTTTAATCCAAGGCCTGTAACTAAATCCAGAAATCTTTCCATTTCCTCTTACTACCTTCCAGCATTATTATGCAATGAGAGTGATTTGTTGGGTTTTTTTTCCACTAAAACTAAAATTGGCTTGATTTGTAGATGGTGATGCCAGGTGATGCTGTGGAGATGACAGAGTTTCAAGACAAAGCAGTCAGCAACTCTCACTATGTATTGGAACTCACATTACCAAATATTGACTTAACATTGCCAAATAAAAATTTTTATGAGAAACTATACAATAGGTAAGTTTTAAAGCATTAAACTGAACCTCAGTATTATCTTCTTTTTGCAGACCTCATGTCTTATCCTCACTGGTTTTATCTGACTTCTTAGTTCACTTAATGAACATTAGGAAACTTTCACTTTTGTGATATGTGCCCACAGTTTCAGTATGAAAATTTTGCCTCTTAAGGATTATTTTTGTAATTTGGATAGGCTAATACCAGATGGTGGTAGACCCTATAAACTGAATACTTCCATAGAGGAAGGTGTTTATGCTCAATTGAAAAAAGATGCCTTCAGTTCATCTTATCTGTAATATATAATGACAGAATTTCAGGTTCTGTTCCAGACTGTGGCATAGAAACAAAACAATCCTTTTTCGTTTGATCTCTTATTTCATCATTGTGTATACTCCTTCCATTGGTGCAAATCATAACCTATCCATGATTTTTCTTCTTATGTGATTCTTGTCCATATTCTCCTATAAATAGTCCATAGGTGATCCATCCAAAATGCTATTGGCCTTACTTTATGTCTTTTATTGTTATTTGTGTGTGTTGCTGTATTTGGCTTTACCACCCAGATTAGAGCATAGAACTGCGTTCAAGTATTTGCAGGAAATTAGTACTCGGGAAACTACAAGCATAAGCTTGATTATTGTATAGCATAGTAAGCAGGCTTTTTTTTAAAAAAAAGTACAGTGGCAGTACACATGGCAGTACAGAAAGACAGGGGTCTAGGCCCGTAGATGCAGAGAAACTCACTGTGTCCAGCTAGACCTACCAACTTGTCTGAGCAAAGAGCATTAGTAAAAAGTTATAATAAGGAGAAAAAGATACTGCATGCAAATGAAAAAATTCCACCTTGAACTATTATTTAAACAAATCTAACTATTTGTTAATTAAAAATTGATAGTGGATGTCAAAAATGACAGCAACAAAAATTATATGTTTATACAGAAGTTTAATCAAAATACAAAAATTGTATGTTTATAGAGAAGTTTAATCAACACAAATCAGTTTCTTTAATGAAGAGATCCCCAAAAAAGTACCTACATTCTAGGCATTGTGCTCAGTGTTAGGCCTGCAGATAAAGGCAGAAAGAATTCATTTAAGATGCCCATGTTTAATGCCAGAGAAACGTGCAAACCAACTGTGTACCAGGAAGATAGTGCATGCGCACACACACATGTACGCATACATGCACATACATGTGTGTACACATCTGCACGTGCACACATGTGCGCACACACGCACCCAAACACACACATTTTCTCTCTCATTCTCATTCTCACTTTGGATAAATTGAAGTTAACCTCAAAGGGAACATACTAGTATTAAAAAGGATTGGTAAAAGCTTCTTGCAGAAGGTAGGATTTAGGCTGAGCCTGGAAGGAGGCCAGAAAAGTCAGTAGAGGAAAGGTAAGAATAGCAGTAAAGAGAAGAAAGATGAGAAGAGCAAGTAAACTAGAAGAAGCATTGAGAGTATCTGTTGGAAACAATATAGTTATGAGGGCACTGAGGAAGTATCAAAGCATGTAGAAAAAACCCAACTCAGACTTTATTAATACTGAGAAAAAAGCAGCCAAGGTAACATTAACAACTACTAGTCTACAGAGCCTACTTCTAACCTGAACAAAATCTGAGTGACCCAGATTGAATGTATCATTGATGAGGGTATTGGTAAAGCTTTTAGATGAGATATTCTACGATGAACCATACCCCTAACAATTCAGAATTGATTGATAGATGTCAAAAATACTAGATATCACTGTCCTTAATGTGGACAGTCTGGCAGATGAAAAGCACCTCCATAGAGTTTTCAGCTTGTAGTTGTCTCCCATTCATATATCGAAATCACGAGTGATTCCTTAAAAGACAAAATAGTAGTAGGAATATTCCTATTCATCGACCTGCTGATCAGACATGTCAGGTAAGGAACAGAACAGGGAGAGATATATGTGCCAAAGGTGTGTGCCCCTGTGATGATGGAAATTCAGTGCAGAGTCTAAAGTCTAACTCGAAGAAGGGTGTTCTGTTGATGTTTCTGTTTGCAGATAAATATTCTATTGCATCAGACTTTGCAGAACTTTACAGAACCTCCTGGAAAAGGTCCATAACCACATAAAGGAATGTGGGCTGACCATCTACAAGGAAGGATCGAGGATATGAAGAATGTCTCCTGCTCAGATTACAACGTGTAGTTGAATGAACATACTATAGGGTGCCCCTCAATACGTTGATGAGCAAAGTGGGCATAATCAGGTCACAACATATAACCAATGAGGAAATGAGAAGAAAAATAGTGAAAGATACAATCAGGGAGTGTCATAGACAGGACGAGCTGGTTATGTGTTAAGATTTGACAAATGAGCAGCACAGCCAGAGTGTTCCATAGAAGCATATGTTTTCAGGAGAAAGCAAAAGCCTCCATCCTGTAGACCTGAGTGGAGATCCTATGGGTGAGTTTATGAGAGGACACGTAGGAAAGTCACATAGAATAGGCAGGCATGGGTGGATTGTAATTTTCTACATTATTGAGGGAAACATCCAAATCAAGGAGATCATGACAGCAAACTGCAGATACTCTCCAAGAACACTTGTTCACAGTAGCAGGAAAGCCACTAGGTGATGAAGTCTTAAACCATGGCAACATAGGAAACAAAGAAAAACTTTAAGTAGTGCTAAGTCCTCTATAACCACTGATTTTTCAGCAATGATGCCAGGAAATAGGAAAGAGTGCTGAGAAGCAGACAGTTTTGGGTAATCTTTAAGTGTGATATTCTTGTCTGATAAAATGGGCAGTGAGGTGACAGTGGATAGAGCACTGGGCCTGGAGTCAGATCTGAGTTCAAATACAGTCTCAGATACTTAGTAGCAATTGTGACTCTGTGCAAGTCACTTACCTTCTGCTTCCCTTAGTTTCTTCTTTTTATTTTTATTTTTTGCTTTTTGGAGGGCAGTTGGCATCAAGTGACTTGCCCAAGGTCACACGGCTAGTAAGTGTTAACCTCTTGACTCCAGGGCTGGTGCTGTATTTACTGTGCCACCCAGCCGCCCCCAGTTTCTTCTTTTTAAAAATGAGAATAATAATATCTATCACTCTGGCTTGTTACTGTGAGGGTTAAATTAGATAATATTTGAATAGCCTTTAGCACATAGTAAATGTGACATAAATGTTAGTAGCAGTAGTAGTAGTAGTAGTAGTAGTAGTAGTAGTAGTAGTAGTAGTAGTAGTAGTAATTTTGATTATAATATTTTCCAGCATTCTTTTTCCCCCCATTTACATTCTTGTGTTTATGGTGTTTTCTTGGCTCTGCTTACTTCACTTAGCATTGGTTCACATCACTCCCTTCATGCTTCTATATCAGCAGTCAGTAAACATTTATTAAGCACCCACAGTGTTTGTGGCACCGTGCTAAGTGCTGAGAATAGAAAAAGAGACAAAAGACCGTCCGTGTCCTTAATAGGCAGACAAGGTATGTATGAACAAGTTATATGCAGGAAAACTAGGAAGTAGTTAACAGAGGAAAGGCACTAGAGTTAGGAACGGTTGCGAAAAGCTTCCTGCAGAAGATGGGATTTTAGCTAATACTTGAAGAAAGCCAGGGAAGCCAGTTGGTGGAGATGAGGAGGGAGAGCATTTCAGCCATGAGGGATAGTCAGCCATGAGGGCTAGTTTTGCCCAGAGCCAAGAGACGGAAGGGAATTTTTTGTTTGAGGAACAGCAAGGAAGCCAGTGTCCTGGATTGAAGAGTACCTGGCAGGGAGTAAGGTGTCATAAGACTGGAAAGGTAAGGGCGGGGTGGATTTGTTTATGAAGAGTTTTGAATGTCACATACAAGGTTGTATTTGATCCTAGAAGCAATTGGCACCCTCTGGGTTGGGGGTTTGGGGAGAGGTCACATCATCCAACCTGCAGTTTAGGAAAATCGCTTTGGCAGTTAAATGGAGATTGGATTAGACTGGAGGAAGATTTGATTGATTGATTGATTGATTGATTTTTAAATTTTTAGTTTTTAACATTCATTTCCACAAGATTTTGAGTTACAAATTTTCTCCCCGTCTTTCCCCTACCCCCACCCCAAGATAGCCAGCCTTCTGAATACCCCTTCCCCCAATCTGCTTTCACTTATATCCTCCCCATAGCCCCTCTAACTTTCTAGTAGGGCAAGATGGATTTTTATACCCCAGTGCCTTTATGTTTTATTTCCCAGTTGCATGTAAATAAACAAACAATTTTTAAAAAATATTTGTTTTTAAAACTTTAATTTCCAGATTTTTCCTTTCTTCCCTCTTCACCCACTGCCATTGGGAAGATAAGCAATTCAGTATAGGTTGTATATAACTATGTAACTATACGTTATGCAAAACGTTTCTATACTAGTTATATTGTAAAAGACTAATAACTATTTCCCTCCACCCTATCTCGCCCCCCCCATTCTGTTTTCTACTTTGACCCTGTCACTTTTCAAATGTATGTGCTTCTAACTACCCTCTCCCCCAATCTGCCTTCCCTTATATCATACGCCCTCTTATTCCCTTCCCCCCTACTTTCCTGTAGGGTAAGATACCCAATTGCGGGTGTATGTTATTCCCTCCTTAAGCCACATTCAGTGAGAGTATGGTTAACCCATTCCCTTTCACCTTCCTGTTCTTCCCTTCCATTGTAACAGTTTTCTCTTGCCTCTTTTATATGAGATAATTTGCTCTATTCTATCTCTCCTTTTTAGAGGAAGACGTGAGGCAAGCAGACTAACCAGCAGGCCACTCTTAGTAGTCCAAATGTTAGGTGACAGAGTCTTCCACTAGGGTGTTGGCAGCATCAGAAGAGAGAAAGGAGCCTATTTGAGAGAAATTGCAGAGATGAAATTAATAGACCTTGGCAACAGATTGTATAAAAGGGGTGTGTGTGTGTGAGAGGGAGGAATCAAGGATGACTTCTCGTTTGTGAGACGGGGAAGATGGTGTTGTCCTCAATAGTAATAGGAAAGTTAGGAGATGGGGAGTGTTTAATGGAAAGATAATGAGTTCAGTTTTGCAAATGTTGAGTTTAAGACATCTACAGAATCACCTGTGAAATTTAACAGAAAGATAAACTGAGACAATTTTCTGTGCAAGATATTTATTAACAGGGCATGCAACCTGATATTAAAGGATGCATCAGATGGTCCACCCTCTGGCCAGAAGACCCTGAATTGATGGTACAATTAATTTTTATAAGCATAGAACAAAGAACAGAACAAAAAATCATGTAATTGGCCAGCATTATAGAGGTGAGAGATTATGATTGTTTACCTTAGAGAAAGTGGGCATAACCCTTACATGGGATGAAAACCATGTCTCTCTCTCTCTCTCTCTCTCTCTCTCTCTCTCTCTCTCTCTCAGAAATGTTTTTGTGAGTTTTATGGGTCCTAGCTGCATCCTGAGGTTCCTAATAGTGACAGACTTACTGGTGACTAGGGAATTAAACAAGACCATCTTTTTGAAAGGTTTGACAAAGTCACACACAGACCTTGGAGGAAATGGTGAGATAATGTTTTATGAGAGTCTTGAGAATTTTTTTTTTCACTAGTAGCAGTTGTGGGAAAGTTTAACTTTGGTATCTAACTTCAGAAAGGGGAAGAATGAACTTTAGCGTAGATAAGCTGCTTCTTCCAGAGGCAGAGAAGAGGAATATGGTTATAGAATAAAATCACTTTACAGAGTAAAATCAAATATAAAATATAGGATCAAGAATCTTTTCTTTGTACAGGGTGTCAAGTTTGAAATTTCTGAAAGGCAGTTGGAGACACAAAATTAAGAGTTCACCAGAGATTTTAGAGCAAGATAGGTGGATTTGAGAATCATTAATGAAATCTGTAGTTGCTAAGATCACCAAATGAAATAGTCTAGAGGAGAAAAAGGGGCCAGCTCAGAATAGAGCCCTGTGAGACACCCATAGTGAATGGGCATGACCTGGACGAAGGCCCAACAAAGGAGGCTGAGAAGGAACAGTTAGAGGAGATAGGCAGGTGGAGAACCAAGAGGGAGTGGTGTTCTGAACACTGAGAGAAGAGGGTATCAAGGAGAAGAGAGTGATCAACAGTATCAGAAACTGTAGAAGTCAAGAAGAATGTAGGTTTAGAAAAGGCCATTGAATTTGATAACTAAAAGATCATAAATAACTTTGGAGAGAGCGGTGAAATGATAAGGTTAGAAGCCAGATTGTCAGGAATTAAGAAGAATGTGAGAAGGGAGGAGGTGAAAGCTTGTAGCATAGGTGACGTTTTCAAGGATTTTGACCACAAAAGGCTGAAAAGATATAGGACAATAGTTAGCAGGGGTGGAAGATGATAAAGTGTGATTTTTTTGAGAAGAGGAGAGACATGGACATGTATTATTGTGGGCAGCAGGGAAGGAATCAGTAGACAGGGAGAGATTGAAAATAAGTGAGTGGGAATGACAGGGAATAGTCTGTAGGAGGAAGTGGAATGGAATGGGATCACTTAAGCAGGTAGAGATGTAAGCCTTGGGAAAGACTATGGCTACTTCGTTGTGTGAATTGATGTAGAGGAGGAGAAAGTGACAGAAGGTGTATTTCTCTGTATTATATCCTCTCTCCGTGTGTGTGTGTGTGAGTGAGTGTGTGAGTGAGTGTGTGTGTGTGTGTGTTTATACACACACATAAAACACACATACAAATGCATATATTACTATGTATGTCATATATAGTATACTATTGCTGTACAAGGTGAGGAACAGGAAAGAGAGGACTCATGGTGAATGGACTCATTTTTTCTGTAAAATATGAGAAGTTTTCAGTAGAGAGCGTCAGGGGAGTAGGAGCACAACAGGAAGTTTGGGGAGAGTCATTTGGAAGAGCTCTTTTGGAGGAGTGGGAGAATGAGTTGATAAGGTGTAGAAGTATTGCCTAGTGGCAATGGGGACCCAGATTTGTGTGTAACATTAATTTGTTGTGGACCCAGTCAAGAGCAGTTGCATGATTTTGTCTTTATTCAGTAGCAAGTTGTAAGTGGTGGGAGTTATCCAAAGCTGAGACTTGGCAAGGCATAATTGGCAATATAAGTGAGTCAGAGACTCAGATGACAGGTAGAGTTTAATTGGTTAACCAGAGGGTCAAGATTTGGAAAAAAGTGAAGAGAGGCTAGGGCAGGGGAGAGTCTGGGACAGAACTAAGGGGCCAGAGGATTAGAGGCTATGGAATAGTATGGCTTGGTAAAGGGAGGCAGAGGAAGAGTTAAAAACCAATAGATTATGGTCATAGAAGGATTTCAGAATTATTGAACTTGGAGATGATGCATTTGTGGGTGTTGACAAGATTATGGAAGTGCTTAGGAGGTTTGAGGAAAAGTCATCATATTCATTGCTTCTTATAGCACAGTAATATTCAGTTTACGTTCATTTACCATGGTTTGTTTATCCAGTCTCCAGTTGGTAGATGTCTTTGCTACCAAAAATGTACTGCTATAAATATTTTTGTAAATATATGGCCTTTTTTGTTGTTCTTGGCTTCTTTTGATAGTACATTAGTGTCACCGTCTTTTTACAACCCCTTCAACATTGACTGTTCCTATCTTTTGTCATCTTTGCCGATTTGCTAGGTGTAAGGTGAAACCATGGGCCTGTTTTGATTTGCATTTTTCTTATTATTAGCGATTTGGAATGTTTTTTCCGCATTGTTATTAATAGTTTACATTTCTTTTGAGCACTGTGTATTATCATCTTTTGAATACTTATCTACCAATATCTAAAATGGGGGTAATAAATGCATTTACTTTTCAGTGTTGTGAGGATAAAATAAGAAACTGTAAAGTGCTTTGCCAACCTTAAAGCTCTATGTAAATGCTAGCTATTCTATTCTAAACAGCACCCTCACCTTCCTTTTCCACCAACTTTTCTATCTGGGGTTGTATTCCAAGGTTCTGTCCTCAGGTGTCTTATTTTTCTTAATACTCTTTTATTTGGTAGCATCATCAGCTCTCTTGGGTTCAGTCATCGACCTCTATTCAAGTGATGCTCAGAGTGATACAGTCATTCCTGTTTTCATTCCCAAGAACCCATCCTCAGTCTCTACCTGTCTATTGAACCTTTTTCAGCTGGATGTCTGATAGACATCTCAAACTCAACATGCCCAAAACAGAACTTTCTCACTAGATCCCATCTTCTGAATGTCTGTTTCCATTGAGTATGATCGTTTTTCAGTTTCTGAGATTTCCAGCTTCTACATTTTCTTCAACTCCTCATTCTTCCTTCCCCAACATATCTATTTAGTTGCAGAGTCTTATTTCTACCTCCACAGTGTCTCTTGCAGGTTCTTTTTCTCTCTCCTTCATCAGTACCCCACCCTGCTGCAGACCCTCAAAAGCTCTTGCTTGGAATATTATAGTAAATAGCTTTCTAATTGGTCTCACTGTCTTCTGTCTCTTCAATGGTCACCACATGGTCTCTTCCACATGGTAACCAAAACACTTTTCTTAAAGAGACAGTGTGACCGTGCCATCCCTTTACTCAGTAAGGTACAATGTCTCCCTGTTACTTTTAGGAAAAAGTAGAAACTCTTCTTGCTCTTCATAACCTGACTTTACAAGTCTCTGTAACACATTAGTCCCCTTTACTTACCCTGAAGTTATGTCATATTGTTGTTCTTATCGTTCCTCCCAAAGGATGACTCTCGCTTCTCTCTTCCCAACTTTGCACTCATCACCAGTACCTGGAACGCTCTTTTCCTGGACTCTTGGGATCTGTTTTCTTCAAGACTCAGCCCAAACTTTCACTCTTCTGTGCCCCTACTTTCACTTCATCAGTGACCAGCCAAGTAACAGATCTTTTTTAAGAACCTTCTTTGTACCAAACATTAGCCCTAGAGGTACTTAAGTAACTAGAGTCAGCTGTTGTTGAGTGGAGCGTGTGTTAGACATGGAGTCGAGAAGACCCGAGTTCAAATTTGACCTTCAATACTTACTAGCTATGTGATGTGGGCAAATGAGTTAGCTTCCATTTGCCTAACTTTCCTCATCTATAAAATGGGGATGATAATGGCATTTACCTTTTAGGGTTGTTGTGAGGGCAAAATTATATATTTGTAAAGTACTTTGAAAGCCTTAAAGTGCTCTATAAATGCTGGCTATTATTATTGTTGTCATTATTTTACAAGAAGATCTAATTCCTTTATCAACTTCAAATTGAAGAAATATTCTTAAAGTTAACATTATTAGAGTAGAATTTTGAAGGAAATTTTTAGAATTCATTTATTTTTTGGAAGGGGGTAGGCAAGGTAATTGGGGTTAAGTGATTTACCCAAGGTCACATGGCGAGTAAATGTTAAGCGTCTGAGGTCACATTTGAACTTAGGTCCTCCTGACTCCAGGGCTGGTACTGTGTTCACTGCGCCACCTAGCTGCCCCTTGAAGAGAATTTTAACTGATTCTCATCAAGTCATTTAAATATGAGTATGTGCTGTCTCACAGTACTATTCTAGGTGGTACTTCACTCTGACATTTCCTTGAAAATCTTAAGCCATGTCTCCTATTTTATCCATTCATGTTCATAATCAAAAAGCACTTATTAAATGCCCATTGTCTACCAGGTACTCAGCCAGTGCTCTGAATACAAAGACTAAAGTAAAATAGTTTTTGCCCTCGAGGAACTTATATTCTTAATAAGCATACCATAGGAAATTAACTGCTAACATCCTTTTTATGATTCTCACTTATGACTTCTGCTTTCTTACGCTTTCTTCTACTGTCATGTAAAATTTTATAAGGAAATGTTGTGTAATTAATGTTTTCAGGTTGAAGTATAACATGATATTTAAACTTGTTATATGACCTTTATCTTTATAGGATCAGTAATGACTTGCTGCTCTGGGAACCAACAGCTCCTTCACCTGTGGAAACATTGGAAAATATTTCATATGGTATTGGGCTCTCAGTAGCCAGCCAACTGATTAATACCTTCAACAAAGATAGTTTTAGTCAATTTAAATCTGCAGTTCATTATGGTAATATACCTTAAAATAATTCTTTTTTTTTTTGAGGGGGGAAGGCGAAGTAGTTGGGGTTAAGTGACTTGCCCAAGGTCACACAGCTAGTTAAGTGGCAAGTTTCTGAGGCTGGATTTGAACTCAGGTCCTTCTTACTCCAGGGCCAATGCTCTATTCACTGTGCCACTCAGCTGCCCCTTTAAAACAATTCTCAAACTGAATCTGTATCATATCATGTCCCAACTTGGGAAAGTCATGAGTAACTTACATTTTTAATTGTAAAATTTAAAGTCTTGCTGCTTTGCCTGCTATTTTCTGTTTTTCCCCTATCATAATGTAAATTGGCACCTTTCCAAATTATATAATATTAGAGAATTACTTGAGGGTGCTGAGAGGTTACGTGATTACCAGTCACTTACCAACGGACACACTTCTTTGATATATCAGAGGCAGGGTATGAACATAGGTCTTTTTAAAAAAATTCTTTTTATTATTTTATATACTTGTATACTTTTATTTATTTATTTTTCAGCATTCACTTTTATAAGATTTTGGGTTCTAAATTTTTTCCTCCCCCCTTCCTTCTCTTCTCCCTCCGCAAGACTATAAGCAGTCTCATGTAGGCTACATACGTACAATCATATGTAAACATATTTCTACATTAGTCAGGCTGTGAAAGAAGAATTAGAATAAAAGGGGAAAGTCATGAAATAGAAGAAAAGAACAAAAAAACGGAAAATATTCTGCTTTGATCTGCATTGCGCCTCCATAGTTCTTTCTCTGGATGTGGATAACACTTTTTATAATGATTCTTTTGGAATTGTTTCGGATCATTGTATTGCTGAAAACAGAAAGTCTGTCAAAGTTGATCATTGCACAATATTGCTGTTACTTTGTATAATGTTTGCCCAGCATCAAACTTAAGTCTTTGTAACTCGAAGCACAGTTGTCTCATGTTGCTTTTCCTGGTTATTTTTTGAAATAATTATTTGTGAAGGAACTATAAAAAGTGTTTCTGTTTATTTTCCTTTAGATAACCTATATTTCTAGACTGATAATATACCCATAATGGACAGAATTTTTTGAAGTTCACCATTGAAAAGCTTAGCTGGCACTGCCAGCTAGCATGCTGCCAACACATAGTAGATATTTATATTGTTTTGCAAATCTTACAGCACCATATAAATGCTGGTTATTATTACTAGTATTATTAGATATTTTAAATAAATGTTTATTAAAAAAGCATAAAGATTATATTTGTTTGTAGAGTTTTTCAAGCATCTTTAATTTCATTGGATTTGGTATTCTCCCCATTAATACAAATTACAACCCATCAAGAGTTGCTGTGGCTACCATATTCATCATTCGGTGGCTGACTTAGTGGCCCTCATACACATAGCCCTGTGCATACGGGTTTGCTGGTCCTCAGACACACAGGTTCATTCATACAGGTTTTCATATTGATAAGACCTGGCAGAGTTTGTCTTCTGCTGCTGTGCCATTTATGAAGTAGAATGACCTTTGTGCTTTATGAGGTATTAAAAAAAGGCATTAGTGGAGAATATCCTTGTTTTATTATTTATAAATAAATTATCAGAATTTTTTGTTAATTTCTTACAGATGATGAGAGTGGATCTGAGGAGGAGACTTTGCAGTATTTTTCCACAGTTGATCCGAACTATCGTTCTCGTAGGAAAAAAAACCTTGAATCTCAGAACAAGAATTCTCAGAGCTTTCTCTCTGTTCTTTTGAACATCAGTCATGGATTAGCAGCAGTATTTACAGATATAAAGGTAAGAATTCATAAGAGAAAAGAAAAGGACTTGCCAAATCAGTTCTCTTAATCTGCCAAAGGTAATTCTGTTACGTAAATTCTTATGTGGATCCTCTGCAAGGTACTGTGAGTAATGTATTTGGTGAGATCAGCATTATTTAGTTGTATTATCATTCAAGATAGGCAGGCATTCTGTAATAGTTACAAATGAGTTCAAATGCAATTCAAATAAACATGTACTTTAAAAAAACTAGAAAGGGGCTGCTAGGTGGCGCAGTGAATAGAACACCACCCTGAAGTCAGGAGGACCTGAGTTCAAATGCGGCCTCAGACACTTAACACTTATTAGCTGGGTAAACTTGGGCAATTCACTTAACCCCAACTGCCCTGCCTTACACCTTCCAAAAAAAAAGCAAAAAAATCCCAACAAACTAGGATATAAATTAGCATACTCAGAAAAAATGCAAAACACTTTAAAATTATCAGAGAAATGGATTTAAATGTTAAAAAACACCTTAAAAGTGAAAAAACTTAAGAGTTGATTTTTTTTGAAGGCTAACAAGATTGATAAACCATTATCTAACTTTGTCGATGGAATTGTAAACCAAAGGCCAGCCATGTCAACATATTAAGTACTTTTGATTTCATGTATTTGGATAATAATGACAGGAAACTATTCCACTCTACTGTGAAGAATGATGACCAAGGTAGTATTTAGCAAATGATACAGGTAGAACTTAATTTTTAATGCCATAGAGTGCATTTAATTCAAGAAATGATGACTTGAGTGTGGTATTTCAAATTTTTTTAATATTCCAAGTAGATAACCTTATGTCATAAAATCTCTTTTCTTCAGCTGATTTCTAACCTTTGTGTTTCTCTTCATTAGCAAGAAAACCGAGAGATATTGGAAAGTAATAAGCATGGTGAATTCTGGTTAGAGTTCAATGGAGCTTCATTATTCTTTGTGACAAAATATGAAGGTTTTGAAGATAAACACTACATCTGTCTTCATTCCAACAGCTTCAGTTTATATCACCAAGGTAGGAAGAATATAAAACATTTATTGGTATTTGCTTTGAGTTTTAAAAAATTTCTTTTTTAATTACAAGTTTTTTTAGGGACTCATTTTAGGACTTAGCATAAAATGGTCTCTGATACAGACACCTCATATCAGCATATCACAGAAGCTACCCTATGGGTCGTCTAGACCAGTCCTTCTTAAACTGTGGGTCATGACCCCATATGGGGTCACAAAAAATTTGGCAACAGCAAAAGGTTTCTGAACTTGCAACATTAAAGATTAAACACATGATGCATCCGAGCTATTTCTGGCAGCGCTTGCCTGTGTTACATTGAACAGCTTTACTGACTCCTTGGTTCTGAACACAAAGCACACTTGCTCTGCGTAGCACATGCCCTCACACCACGCAAAATCGACAATTGCCACCAGAACCTAAAAGGGGTTGCCAGTGGAAAAAGTCTGAGAAGCCCTCATCTAGACTGACTTCTCATTTTAACTAGAAATGATAAGCTTGCCCAGTGTCATACACATAGTAAGTTCTACAACCATGATTTCCCAAACTGAACTTACTTTCTTTTTTACTATGTTTATTTACTGTGTCATTTGCTATATTTACTTCTAGTCATTCAGTATCAAAGTCAACTTGAACTCGTGTCTTTTATAATCCGGTCTATTTTTGCCGGATCCTGAGAAGTCTATTTCCACAACATCTTTTGCTTTTTCTCTTTCTTTTGATTCAGTTTCAGAATTTAGTCAAGAACTGTCTTACTTCTTGTCTGAACTGTTCTGTCAGCCTTCTAATTGAGTGTAAAGCCTTTTCAGTTCATCCTGTACACAGCTGATGAAAGTTTTCCTAATTCACAGGTTTGACCATGGTAGGCCCTTCCTGAAAAAACCTTCTGTAACAGCTTCCTTCTTCTAAGACAAAATATAAAGCCTTTAGCCTGGAATGAAAGGTGGTTCCTGCCTCTCTTTGCAACTTATTTTACTTTATTACTTTTCACATACTTTGTATCCTAGCCAAACTACTGCTATCTGTTTCCTCTCTAACTTGCTTAAAGGTAGTTTTGTACCATCTTATCATGGCACTTTGTATCTATTAATCACTTAACAAATGTTTGCTAGAAGATTGTAGTTCTTAAGGCATATATATATATATATATATATTTACTATTAAATCCCCAGCTACACAATTCTTTTTTTTTTTTTAGTTTGAACTTTGTCTCAAATTTTATCACCCAAATTTCTAGAATTTCCAGATGTTATGTTTGGTTGTCTATTTGTCTTATCACAGGTTATCTCAGAGATACACAATAAATATTTAATAACACTGCATAATCTCCCTTCATTCATCATTATATTGTATTGAATAGAAGCAAAGGAGCTTTTAGTCCGTGAACAAATCTGAAGTGCTTTTATGAACTTCAAAATATTTTTTGGGGGTTATTTAAGAACTTTTCTTCAACTTGCTCATTGTCTTTTTGATGGGTTTTGATTTTTCTTGTGAAAATTTTGAAAGTATTCTTAAATATTTTCACTTCTAATATGGACATAGGCGTGGTAGATGGGGTGATTCTTCCTGCTGAAGTACGGCTTCCAACTACAACTCGCCCACATTGGTTGGAACCTATAATTTATTCATCAGAAGAAGATGGTCTTAGTAGAACTTCAGATGGTGTTGGAGGAGACTCTTTAAGTATGTTGTCTCTTGCTGTGAAAATCCAGTCGGATAAATCAGAGACGAATACAAAGGTTTGTATTCCGTGGATGTATTTAGTCTGTAACTGAGTCTGGGATTATAAGTCTTAAATTGATATTTATATCATGGAATCCTCATGCAGTTTTTAGAGTGTTGAAGGTTCTAAGTTTTGTGAGAGATCTGGGAGTACCAAAGACATGGGAAGAATCTTGGACATTATTAACTCTTTAAAAAAAAGGCAAAAGAAAATATTAATTACCTCAAATCTATGTATCTGTTTTCATGAGTCATCTATATACAAATCTAAGACACCTGAAATGTAAAGAACAAGCAAATTTTCTCAAGTGAAAATCAAGGGGTTCCACCTCTTCACTATTTCATAATTAAATGAAAATTTAGAACCTGACCTTGTTGTTTGTCCATTTGATTCAAGGGAACAGAGTGCCACTTTCTAGGCTTTATTACAAGGTGTCTTCCATCCATACATTATAACTATTCTCGATTCTTTAGTGATAACAGAAATAACCCTGTTCAGTGATCATTTAATATTAGGTAAAGCAAAAAACAGGGAGATTTAAGCTTGCCAAAAATGTTTACCACTTTGAAGGAAGAAATCCAGTTTATAGTCCACCTTGATGAGGGATTCTCTGTGGATGGTGTGGATTTCCATCTGCTCCTGTCCACAGATAACATTGAACTGATTGTATCATGTATCAAGCCTTGAAACATTGTTGGATCTCCTTGAAGAGAATATAGTTGTCCAAAACAATGTGGATGGAGAAGATCCCAGATTAAAACATACATGTGGATGGAAAACCTATAGAGCTTGTCCACCCATGTGTATATCTGGCACAGACAGTGCAGATGGATGAGTTAGGCTGAGAGTTGAAGATGGAGAGAAGAACAAGCTAACATTTCTATAAAGCCTACTATCTTTCCAGGTACTGTGCTAAATCCTTTACAGTTACACTTTCTTAATCCTCACAGTGACCTTTTCAGTAGGTGTGTTATCCCCATATTGTAGATGAGAAAACTGAGTCAGGAGAAGTTTTGCCGCTTGTCTGGGGGTGCACAACTAGGTTTTCTTGACTCTGGTCCTGTGCTTTATCCATGTGTTGTTTAGCTGCACAGAGGGCAGTGGGAGAGGGGCATGGTGGGTGTGAGCAGGCTGCAACATACAACCTTTGAGGATATCCGAAGAAAAACAGGAGTAAATATGTTATCAGGAAATTACATGGTAATAGAGAGAAGGTGGATTTGTTGTGTATCAAGGACAGATGATAGGTGAATGGCTAAAGTACTCCACTGGTAAGTTCAAGATATCAAGAGAAATCAAGGAAGACTTGTAGTAGCTCCTTGTAGATTAGGTGGATTAACTGTGGGAGGATATGGAAAAGAATTGCTTTGTAGGACAAGCATCCATGGATGGGTTACAGTCTTCATTGTTGGAAGGAATTTCTGAATCAGTGGGTGTGAAGAGGTTTGGAGGTGCTAGGGCCCTGAGAATGTCAAGGCAGTGTCTCCTGGAATGAATTCACACACTCAAGCCTTTCCTTAGGCAAGTGGCAAAAAGTTTATTATTATAGCACTTTAGCAAAAGTGGGCAAGAGTCCTTAGGGAACCTGTATGCTAGTGAGGATAGTGCTGGGATTTATATGGAAAAAGGACTAGACAAAGGAATGCCAGGGATGCTAATTAGGTAATCGAGGGGGCCAGGTATCTTTGGGAGCTATGGTTGGGAAAATGTAGGGAGTCTGCTGAGATAACTTTGTTAATACCAGACATTGAGGGAGTGGTCAGAGGCCTGGCCAGACCTTGGGCATCTGGGGTGAAGGAAGAGTCCTTGGGCCAGCCAGGGACAAAAATCCTTGGGCCAGGCACCTCTGTCTGTTCTGATAGGAGAATGTGTTTGGCAACAAGAGAAAATTTTCTCACAGGGCAGGGGTCTACTGAGAAATGGACTGGCTTGCAAAGATATGATCTTAGGGCTGAGGCCCGAGGACCCCATCAAGGTCACAGATTCATTTGAGTATAATGGGAGCCAATTTTATACTCTCGGGAAAAAATATTTGAATTAACTGTAGAATACTGGTAAAGGTTATGATTTTAACTCCTTTTGAAATTTTCCTACATAGGAATTTCTCATAGCAGTGGGACTCAAAGGAGCTACTCTTCAACACAAAGTACTTCCTTCTGGACTTAGCTGGCATGAACAGGTTAAATTACTACAAATTATTCTTTGTCATTTCAACTCATTTGCTTTCTGAACATTTTAAAACACAAATTCTTTGTTATTTGTCCTTTTATTGTGATAACACTAGTATCATTCTTTGTTATGCCCATGGAATATTTCCATATTATCACTGTGTTTAACAGATTTATAAAGTTTTATATTGTCTATTACCATCTAGTTACTTCTTCCATGTTAATAAAATACAGCTTTGAATTTTCCAGTAGGAATTTGTGATATTAGCTTTAATTTATAAAGTTACTCCTTCCACACTGTGGGGGTGGGAGGGTTAGGGGTGTGGCACCTCAGTAGTCTGGAAAATGCGTGGAAGATTTTTTGGCTCTTTGTACCAGAGAAGAAATCTGAATTATTATGATATTAAAAGAGAAAGTATATAAATACTATATAATACTGTATATATATTTTATGCATTTCTAAGCTTTTTTTGTGTGTGTTGTGTCTTCCCAGAAAATTCTCATTTAACTTCTTATGCTGACCCCTGATATTTTGATGGCGAAAAATGGGGAAAATTGTGATATAGAAGGGATGAGGACAGGGTAGCTAGGTGGCACGATAGTGGCTAAGCTTGGAGTCAGAAAGAGCTGAGTTCAAATGTGGCTTTAGACACTTACTAGCTGTGTGACCCTGGGCACTTAGCCCTGTTTGCCTTAGTTTCCTCATCTGTAAAATGATCTGAAGAAAATGGCAAGTCACTCCAGTATCAGTGCCAAGAAAACCCTAAATGGAGTCAGAGTCATACATGACTGAAATGACGGAACAACAACAACAAAAGAAATTAAGACCGTCAATATCAGACTATTTAGAAAAACTGAATTTTCATTGTGTAAAAAAAATTAATTATTTTTTGAGATGAATATATTTACAAAAAACTTCTCCCATAAAAATAGAAATCAGTACCTCATGCTAAAAGCAGATCTAGAGCACTGTCAGTGAGTGAAAAGTTAGCTTATTCTACTTGTTTTCTTGAATGAGAATTGGGAATGAGAATGAGGATTATCATTTCCTAAATATTATTCTTTATCGATTGTGATTAAGAGGAACTGGTTTTCACATAATTTGTGGATGAATTTGGGGCAGAAGGCTAATCAGCAATCTGATTGCACAGGTAAATGCCCAGGGGTGACTGTTGGAGAGAAAATCATCAAGGTACGGAAGGATGGGAGTTTCTAATTTAATTAAAAATGAAAATATACTTAAAACTAAAAGGATTATTTTTCAGGTCTGATATTTTATAGATTTGAAAAATATCTATTCTGAAATTAACCTCAGCTTTAAGAGGCTTAAGAAAACCAGTTTTGAGTGAAATCCTCACTAATCTGAGGTCACTTGAAATGGTTCTGAATCTACGTGTGGGGCATCACAGCATATAAAAAATATGCCTTTTAAGTTGAAGTGTATATGGCTTTGTAATGATGCGTAGATGAAGAAATCCTGTACTTGTGGATTTTTCTCTTTAGTGCTACTACCCTTTTATAGTTCTCTGAAGCATATTGTGGTACCTTTTATTACTAGGGTAATATTAGATTCCTGATTCTCAGTCTGGACAGTATATCAAAAGAGTCTTTTTTTCCCTTCTAAATTAGCAACACGTTTGGTATCTTTGTGATTGCAGATTTTATATTTCATGAATATTTCTGATGAACCTGTTTTGGGATATAATCCTCCAGCTTCCTTTACAACCTTTCATGTTCATCTCTGGAGTTGCGCACTTGATTACAGGTAAGTAACTATGTGATATAAAATGTAAACACTTTCATTATGTTATTTCTAAAGTTACATTAAGACAGATGTTAATCTCTGAGTTAAATTCTTTTTAGAAAGTCTTATTAACAGAACTTTACCATCTCTGATGCCTTCTTTCTTTTTGACCATAGGCCTCTTTATTTGCCAACAAGATCTCTTCTTACTGTGGAAACATTTAGTATTTCCAGTAGCGTTTCTTTGGATAAATCATCGTCTACGCTCAGGTACTTATGGAACCTCACTGTATGTTCTTTAATGTCTATTTTAAAAAAATTACCTCAGACATTTTTGTTAATATTTATACTAATAAAATCTATTTTTGGGGTAGCAATGAGTACTAGTTACAGAGACAATTCACTCCCTAAAAATCTAAGTTGAAGAACAGGTTCCAGCCTGCACTGGAAGAGGGCGTTTCCTTCCTGGCACTTCTCTTACCAGTGAAATCACAGGCCTCCTTCAGATAATGAGTAGAACCATGCTTTAGTTCTTAGCTCCTACCATCTATTGCCTTACATAAAGCATTTTTTAGGGAAAAATTTAATTTGCTGAGATGTTTTTGTTCTCTAAGGAGTATAGTGAAAATGTTTGAGAAAATTCCCTGCTTTTGGAACATTAACATAACCCTTTTCTATTTCAGCATCCAAAAGTGCCAAAAGTTCTTAATATATTGCACTTACCAGAATGTTCACTTAACAAATATTTATTCAGAGCTTGCTGTGTTTTAGAACATCTTAGGTATTGGTAGAAACAGAAGGTTTAGTTTGGGCATGATCTCTTCCCTAATTGAACTTCTAATTTAGTAGATGGATATCACAAAAATAGACAATTATAAGAATGCATTAGAAAATTATCCAAGTCCTATCTAAAATCCTAGGGATTTAGGAAAGTCTTCATGAAGAAGGTGGTGGCATTTGAATTGAATTTTAAAGAATGAGTCATAATAGTAGGGAATAGTATAAGGAAAGACATGGAGCCAGGATGATCCTGGGTTGATTCAAGGTTCAGGGAGTGAGTAAGTTGAGAGGTTGCAGATAGTGGGGTATCTTGGATTCCAGATTAAGCATTTTGAACTTTGTAAGCAGTAGGGAGCCACTGAAATTAATGGAGGAGTAGAATGACAATGTTTGATCTTCCCTTCTTTCTGTCTCAGAGCCCCTTGACAATATTCCTACTCTTTCCTTCTTTCCCTTAATTGATGGCAGTAAATTAAGCCAACAAGCATTTATTAAGCAGTTACCTTTATGCCAAGCATTAGGGACACAAACAAAAAGAAAGACAGTCCCTGTCCTGAAGGAGCTTACATTGTAATGGGGAAAAACAGTTCATGAAAAAGGGAACTGAAAAGCAAGGGAGCTAGAGAAATGGGAATTATTTGGGGGGGGGAGGGTATGGTGGTAAAATCCAGAGGGTGAAAGATGGCTGCTGTGAGCCTTTCCCCAAAGTGGAGGTTCCAGTGGGAGAGGGAGGAAGCTGAAACTTGGTGGTAAACCAGAGAATGAAGTGATACTGAAATGGCCCTTCTTGAGAAAGACCAGCGCCTCTACATGGACTCCTGAACAGTGTCAGATCATACCCACCGTCTCTGATCTTTAACCTAGCCTTATTTGCTGGTTCCTCCTCTAATGACTTAAAACATGCCACTTGTTTTAGTGGAATCTCTCCCCCCAAGCTCTTCCCCAAAGTGGAGGTTCCAGTGGGAGAGAGAGGAAGTTAAAACTTGGTGGTAAACCAGAGAATGAAGTGATACTGAAATGGCCCTTCTTAAAAAAGACCAGCCCCTCTACATGGACCCTTGATCCCATATCTTCCATTTTCTGTAGCAGATTGCAGCCTCAAATCACACCCACCCTCTCTGATCTTTAACCTACCCTTTTCTACTGGTTCCTCCTCGAATGACTTAAAGCATGTCCCTTGTTTTAGTGGAATCTCTCCCCCCAAGCTCTTCCCCAAAGTGGAAGGGAGTGTTGGTGCATGATTTTTTGTTCACAGATGATTGTGCACTCAATGCAGCCTCTGAAGCTGAGATGCAACAAAATATGGAATATTTCTCTACTCCTTGTGCTAATTTTGACCTAACAGTTCACCAAGAAAACACAGGTACTCACAGCCAGCACCACACCACCCACATGTGGAACCATTGATTACAGCCAGTGACGAAGTTTTGAATGCTGTGGATAAGTTCATTTGCCTTGGCAGTACACTTTCTGGGGATGTACACATTGATAATGGGTTGGATGCATACATTGCCAGAGCTAGCTCAGTGTTTGGGAGGCTCTGAAAGAAAGTGGGAGAGAAGAGGTATTAGACTGACTACCAAACTTAAGGGCTGCAGAGCTTTGTGCTGACCTCATTGTTGTCTATCTGTGAACCCTGGATAGTATATCAGCGCCATGCCAGGAAACTGAATCGCTTCCATTTGAATTGTCTTAGGAACATCCTAAAGATCACCTGGCAGGATAAGATGCCAGACATTGAGGTCCTTTCTCGAGCTAAACTGCCAAGCATTCAAACTCTACTGCAGAGAGCACAACTCCTGTGGGCTGGCCACCTTGTTTGAATGCCAAACGTACGCTTGCCTAAACGACTATTTTATGGAGAACTCTACACAGGGCAAGCATTCACATGGTGGTCAGAAGAAGTGATACCAGGACACTCTGAAGGTCTCTCTTAGGAACCTTGGAATTCATTGTGTGACATGGGAGACGCTGCCACAGGACTGTCCAGCATGGCATGCCTTCATCAGAAAAGGGGCTGTGCTTTATAAGCAAAGCAGAATTCAGATAACTCAAAAGAAACTCAAACTGTGCAGATTTAGAGAACCCACTTCAAATGTTCACACAGACTATTTGTACCTGACCTGTGGTAGAACGTTCTGAGTTCATATCGGTCTGAACAGCCACAATCAGATTCTAACATAGGGATGGCATTTTTGTCTTCTTTGAGAGTGAAGCACAATAACCATTGACTGGTTCTTTCTCTAATGCCTTAAAGGATGCCTCCTTTTTTTAGTGTCTTAACTCTCCCTCCTCCCCCCCGCCCTTTGAAACACCCCCTCCAGGTGTGCGAGGCCACATGTGACCCTTTGACTGAAACCAGACTTCACAGAACAAATTCCCTTAAAATAACACGTTCTGTAAAACTTGGACTCGGTCAAAAGGCCATATCCAAGGACCTAGAAGGCTACAAGTGGCCTTGAAGCCTCAGGCTGTCCTATATCTTTTCTTTCTCAGTCAGATTCCTAGAAAAAGCTGTTTATATTCACTGCCTTACTTTTTCTCCTCACTCATTTCTCAGCTCAGCATTCTAGCTTCTGAACTTAAACTCTTGATTGAAACTGCTCTGTCTACAGATAGTAATGGTCTGTTACATGCCAAGTTTGCTGTGGGTTTTTTTTTTCCATTTCTCATCTTTCTCAACCTGTTTGTTGCATTTGACATTATTGGTCATTCCTTACCCTTGGACAGAAGCCCTCCCATCTCTGGGCTTTCATGACACTCCTTTCTCTAGATTCTCCTTCTACCTGTCTAACCATTCTTTCTTACATTCCTTTGCTGGTTCATTAGCTACATTACAACCCTTAGCTATGGATGTTGCCCAAGGCTCTGTCCTAGTCCCCCTATATTTTTTTCTTCACCTCTCTCAGTGATCTCAAATAAGTAGAAGTGAGTAGGCGTAGAAATAGGCAAGATGATAAAAATGAAAGGTGCTGCAGAGGTCGAATCAGCTGGATTTATTTGGACGGGAGAGGGAAGGGAGAGGGAAGAGGCGGACAAACTCATTGTTTCATATGTGAAAAAGGATAGTGCTGATGACTGAAATAAGTGTCAAAAGAAGGATTAGTTTTGAGGGGAAAGAGACTTTAAATCTTCATAACAGTTGTAGTAATGAAGCTTAAAGAAATGTTAATTTGTGTTTATGGGCATGAAGTTGCATGTGCTTGTAGTATTGGCTACATCAGAGAGGAATTGATTCAAGTTTGAGTTTCTTATACAGGCAGCTAGAGGGCTGGACTTGAAGTCAGGAAATCCTGAATTCGAATCCTGTCTTAGAGAGGTACTAACTTTGTGATCATGGGCTAATCACTTAACTTCTCTTGTTTCCTCATCTGTAAGATGGAAATAATAACTTCCCAGGTTTCTTAGGAGAATCAGTGAGATTGCACGTGTAAAGCACTTTGCAAACCATGAAGCATTATATAAGTGGTGTGATGACTATTATTATACCCCTTTGTTGGCTGTCATAAATTTGTTTTTGGAAATTTATTCTTCCTTCAGAATTATCTTGGATGAGGCTGCTTTACATTTGTCTGATAAATGTAATACTGTGGCTGTAAACTTGAATAGAGGTAAGACATTAATCTGAAAATCTACAGTACTATTAGATGTAGATGTTCAACTGTCTTCTGGCAATTGTGAACAACAGATACTTAAAGAAACACATCAGAGATTTGGTCTGCTTACAACTTCACTGAGAAGGCAGTCAGATTGAGAGAGGTTTGTGTCATGCTATTTATGCTCCAAACAGTTCTCCATAAAATAGAAATTTGAAACTCCAAAATAAAGAATAAACTATTTCCCATTAAAAATAAGATGTGTTGTGAGTACCTCATGGCCAGAAACTACAGTTCCTTTACATTATTTAAATCCTTATAGTTTATCCTTAAATGAGATTGACATAAATGTTGATAGTATTAAAAAGAAGCATTTTTATTTTTATCAAAGAACTGTTCTATATTATTGTTGTTAACTTTTTAAAAAATTTTAGATTATGTCCGTGTAATGGACATGGGCCTTTTGGAGTTAACTATCACAGCAATGAAGTCTGATTCTGATGGAGAGCAAGTAAGTTACTAACATAAAATAAATGAAAGTTTTTATTTAAACCATTATTTGCTTTGAGAATTGTTTTGTGACCTGCCTCATTTGGGCAGAAATAAATGAATGTTTTGGGATAATCTCTGCATTAGAAATGAATATGTAATCTTTCAGTATTTTTGCATGGCAATTTATTACATTGAATGCTGTTTAATATAAATCTGTGCCAGAATATGTTTTCTCTTGCATCTCACTATTGATAAACATATGCTGTCTTTTTCTTTCCTGTGCAGACCCAGCCTCGCTTTGAGCTGCACTGTTCTAGTGACGTTATTCACATCAGAACGTGTTCTGATTCTTGTGCTGCCCTCATGAATCTTATACAGTATATTGCAAGTTATGGTGATTTACACGCACCTACCAAACCGGAAGTGAAGCCTGCGGCTGTCCAAAAGAAAACCAAGGTACAGAATGGAAAAGTGTCACCCAGTTCCTTCTGTTCAATGGTGATTGTCAGTTGTTGAGTCATAGGTGTGAAGGGAGCGTGGAGAAGGTCCTTGCATTTGTCAGATGTACAGCCCTACTTGTTGGACATGCCTCATCTGAAGATGTGTTTCTTCATCATTAACTTTTAATATTTGCACTTTGTAAGTGCATTTCTCTATATGTTCTTAGTGGTGACTGCAGAAAGCTCCTCACCTCATCATGAGGTGAAAGTGCTTTGAAATGTATAAAGAGTTAGACAAATGCAAACTCCTGTTTTGTTTCTCTTACTTGACTTCTTAGTCATAGTTTACTTAATTTAGACTTTGCTCATATTTTTAACAAAGTTCTCATTTCCTAGTAATCTTTCTGGTTTTTAAAAACCATTTCTCATGGGTTTCCTGTTACGTCCAGCCAGTTCTTTAATAGTAAAGCTCTTCCCAGCATTGAATTTTAGTTCGTTCCTACATTCTCTACTCCCTTCTGTTCATAATTCTTTGTTCTTTTAACTCTAAGGTTACATTACTCATTCATGTTTACATCACTGCCCACTGTAACTCCTTTGTCATTCTCCATTTGGTTTTGTGACCACCTCTTCAGTTTCATGGTGCATTTTTATTTTTTGAGGTGCCTTTTTGTAAATGATGTTCCATTTTAATAACATGCTTCTCACAGCCAGGTCAGTGAGGAAAAGTATTGGGCCTTGGACCCAGGACCGAGTCCTGTAAATCTCCATCCATCTTTTTGTATGGTCCTTTTTCCATAGTTTAACGGTTGCCAGTTTATCACCATCTAAGCTCTGAAAGATAACCTGTGATCCTGACATGATTTTGTTCATTTCTTCAGGGACTACTGATGCAAATTAGTATAAAATTGAATGTCTCATTATAGTGTAAATGCATATCATTACCATTGGAATATTGAGATCTTTTCAGTAGCTTTTCTCATTTCTCCTCATTTTCTTTTCATTATTTCTTCCTCTACGTATATTTGTTATCCTTCCACAATGTCAGTTCCCTATTTCAGTTTTAAAATGATGGGCAAATAAAATTACTTACATCTCTTAGCAAACTTTATTTGCTAATGGTGTTAAAGATAGATTCTTAGTCGAATACCCCTCTAGTTCTCATATTCGTTGTGTTGCTCAGTCCTGTTAATTTTACCTTCAAAACATCTCGTGTCCCCTCCTTTCCTTTAACATTACCACTTTGCTGATGCAGGCTGTTACTACCCTCATACCTGGACTAAACACACCTAACCTGTGTTTAGTCTCCCTGCTTTAAGTCTCTGCTCACTCTAGTCCACCCTCCATTCAGCTGACAAAGTTTTATTCTAAAAATGTGAGTCTGACCATATAACTCTCCCTACCCTATTCAGTAAACTCTCGTGGCTCCCTATTACCTTCAGGATCATATCTAAAATCCTCCATTTGGCACTTGAAGGCTTCCTGACTCCCCCACCCCAGTCTTCTTACACCCTTTTGTACTCTGGAATCCAGTGAAGATGACCTCTTTGCCATTTCTTCTCAAAATATTTCCAGCTTACGGTAGGCACTGTATAAACACTTGTTACCTCCCTCGTTGACCACATTTGACATCTCATTGATTCATAATCTAGTCATGCCTCCTTATCCTGTGTGACTCTTGTCCCTGTTCTCTCAGAAATTTTTCCTGGAGAATCTCCCAGTAGACTGGGAGACCTTCTGCTTATGAGGGCTGGTGCACTAGTGACTTTCCATCTCTTACTATTCGTTCTTGCTACATTATTGGCTCACCATTTCTGATCCTTTCTTTTTATCCTGATTCTTATGTACAAATCACCTTTGGTAATTAGCCTTTTGGATAAGCATGGATTTCACCTTTTGTCAGTGATACCGAAAGTGTTAACACTCCAGAAGATTGTTTTTCATTTATCACCACCATGAAAACAAGTTGAGGTTTTGTAGTGTGAGAGCTTGGAATCAGGGAAAATACTTTATAATTTCCCAGAGTAACCCAGTATTCTGATTCATAATCTAGTGTTCTTTCTACTGTACCATACTACCTGTATAAACTTTCCTTGTTGCCTAGATCTTGTCCAGGGTGGGGAACCTGTGGCCTCAAGGCCCTCTAGGTCCTTGGGTGCGGCCTTTTGACTGAGTCCAAGTTGTGAAGTTTGGCTTCAGTGAAAGGGCCGCATTGAGGACCTAGTAGGCCGCGCATGACCTCGAGTCTGCAGGCCCCTACTTCCCCCTTCCCCAATCTAGTGCTTCGTTAATATAAACATTTCAGGCCATGGATCTGTCTCATTTTCTGGTTTTTATTTCCTGCTCATTTCTGGAAATCTCTACTGTTGATCTTCTTACATTTTAGTTCTTCTACATGCCGTCTCTATGTGCTTATCAGTAGTTTTTGGTTTTTCCTTTTTATTTAAGTTTAATGGTCATTTCATTAGATTTGTAGCCCTCTAAATACATACATTTTTACCATTCAGTCCCTGGTTAAGAAGCTATGTTTAAAGCTGTGATCCAGGAATTCAAATCCTGGATAAATCACCATTTATCATATTCTTAGTTATCTGTTCACTTTCCAAATCTGCTTTTTTAATTTTGAAATCCTTGCTTTTGCTCAGCAGCAGTGATTAAAATGCTAGTGTTTCTGTGATCTTCTGTTTCCTGCCTAAGACTTCATAATCATTGGCAGTGTTTTCTCAGTTGTTTTTTTCTGGCAGTATCAGTTGTGTCTTCGTGAATCACTAGTAATGACTTTTAGTCATCATGTTTTATCATTTCTGGGAGGTTTTCCCTTACATTCTGGAAGCCACAGGAAGATCGCAGGCCACTTTTTAATGTCAGATGGACAAATAGTAGCCTCATAGCCTTCAACAAGGAGTCATCAACCACCACTACCAGTGTCTTCTTTCTCTGACCCATAAGTCTGGGATATTTTTTTACTGTGATCCTCTCACTTGGATGATCTGTAAAACTGCCATGCAAGAAGTCTAAAGAAGTGCTTTTACTTCTGTGTACTTAATTGAAGGAGTGTTTTTTGTGAGCTTCACGTAATTAGATTGTTGTTATTGTTGTTGTTATATAGGTGGATACCACTAGTTGGCCATCTTCACGAGGCCCAGTACTTCCTGAAGCTGATCAGCAAATCTTGAGAGATTTGATGAGTGATGCCATGGAGGAAATTGATGCTCAGCAAACTGCTTCTCCTGTAAAGCCACAGTCTAATGGTAAGATATAGATATTCTCTTTGTCAGCATGTTGTAATTCACAATGTTGTCGTTCTGTCCTGTATTAGTATATATTTGTAGTCTTCAAAATCCAACTTGTTTTAGAGTATAAATGTCAATATTTTAAATAAATTTTTAGCATTTGATCATCTAGCATTCAATCAAGTCTTATTTATTAAGTCCCTAGTAGGTGCTTAAGTTTCTGGGAGATAGAGAAGAAATATGGGATGTGGTCATCATCCTCAGAAAACCCAAAGTAATGGGCTTGAAATTAGATTCAGGAACTAGACTCATGCCCCTGAATGTGAGCAGGGCAAGACAGTTTGCTATTAAGTACATGGTGTAGAAATAAGTTCAAAAAGTATTGTCATAGAAGTTTTCATGCAGATGGTGAAACTTGATTTGTGCCTTGAGTGATGGTTACCATTTATATAGACAAAATGACAGTGCCAGGTTAGGAAAAGAGCATGAGTAAGACTCAGAATGAGAGTCAAAGAATGTCATTTACTTGAAGTGTATGCCATGTTAAAAGTACTATGAGATACATAAGGAATGTGAACCTTTGAAGTAATTCAGAGTCATCAGTGGTAATTTGGAGTTTCTAAATATGGACGTGTGCATGTGCACACAATCACACAGCTCTGCTTCCATTAAAAATAACTACCACATTATTTTTAATGAATAGTAAGAATACTCCTAATAGTTAAAAAAACTCAAAAAATGTTTTTGGCAAGTATAGCTATCATGTGTGTATACATATATATATCTCGTGCATATGGCAATTATAGAGTTTTTATATATTTATTATAAGTTTTATTATAAACTTAATAACAATTGAGAAAAATCAAATAAAAATAAACAATAAAGGACAAAGCCTTACTCCCAATCCTGAAGCTATAACAACATAGAAAATGTAGTATGATCTACCTTTTGAGGATATGCATCCTGTTTAAGATGTTCTGGTCAATAAACTTCTTAAAACTTGAATATTTCCCACATTTTTTTCATAAGATGTTCCATGAATTTATCATTCTTTGAATCTAATTCAGTGGATTTAAGACCTAGAAAAGCCATTTTATAAGTTTCATGAGCCAGCTGTTTGAAATTTAATATTACATTTTGGTATATTCTTCTTCTTCTTTCTGTTTTAAGATTATTGCATGTGTACTGTTTTGTTTTGTTTTTTTTGACATAAAATGTGTTTATGACATACCATAGAATTTTTTAATAGGATCCTTAAAAGGAGGGCATCTTTCTCATTTTATAGAGGATACAACCAAGCTTTAGGAAGATTACATAAAAGATATATCTATAACTAGTTAGTAATAGAATTGGACCTAGAAATCAGGTCTTTTGACTCCCACCCAGGTGGCTGTTCTTTCCATCACATCATGCTGAATTTCCCATAGAAAAGATAAATTGAATGTATGAATAATATGCTTATATCTTTAACTTTTGAAAACATATATTTCTAAATTTTACAGTGACTCATTTATTGAAAATTTCTCCTTTAATGAACTGATGCGTGTTTCTTAACTAAACATAATTATCTTTCAATCTAGGTATTTTGGATGAAAAATCACAAGCTCAGGAACCATCGTCTTGCTCAGATCTCTTCCTATTTCCGGATGAAAGTGGGAATATCTCTCAGGAGCCTAGTCCTAGCTATGCTTCATGCACTCAGCACTTGATTAATGATGCGATGACAGATGTACCTTCAGAAAATGATGACTTTTGCATTCTTTTTGCACCTAAAGTAGCCATTCATGTAAGAAATTATTAATAATTAAGATTTCAGGGATCTGTGCTTTCATTAGAGTTGATATTCCTTCCACTAATGCCCATTGATGTGTCTAACTAAAGTAGACAGTGTCTAAGACGGTGGCTCTCAACCTTCCTAACGCTGCGACCCTTTAATACAGCTTCTCATGTTGTAGTGACCCCCAATCATAGAACTATATTCGTTGCTACTTCATAACTGTAATTTTGCTACTGTTATGAATCGTAATGTAAATATCTGATATGCAGGATGTATTTTGATTGTTACAAATTGAACATGACCCATAGGTTGAGAATCACTGGTCTAAGAGTTGTAGCCGAAGATTTCATGACCCTGTCACTCATTTGGTTGACGAACTCTCTCTGACCTTAGGCTGGTCCTTGGATGACAGAAACTTCATCTGTCACCTCATCTATATTCACAGTGTTACTCACTTGGTGAGACCTCCAGAGATTGTTTCAGGTTCACTCACATGCTGTGATGAGGCACTGGAGGAAAACATTTGTGGAAGATTAAAATGTTTGAGTTAAATTAAGAGGTACAAAATAGAGTGAAGGATTTTAGATGTGTCTTTTATTTAAACCTTTGTTAATTCCTTAAAAATCTCATTCCCAATTTGTGAATTTGAATTTATGTGATTTAAATGTTTGTGACATTTGTAGTCTTGTAGCTATCCTTTACTGTAATCCAAACAAAAACATTTGTATATTATTCTGTATCTCACTATGCACGAACCCCTTGGGTAATTATGGCAAGCTATTGGCAATAATAGAATTTGGAGGCTGCACGATGTAGCTTCTCCAATACCTTGGCAAGGGGGGAAATAACAGTGTTTAGCACGATGGTTAATGATGTTAAAAAAAAAAAGTTGAAACAGGTCCAACAGTAACTCTAGGTCGTTCCTGCTGGGTTTTGTGTGCCTTGTATATTAGAATGTTTTAGATGCCTAAGTGTCCTATTCCTCTTTTCTGATCTTAATTGAGTTTTAATCCTTTGATTTTATAATCCATGTCATAGCATTACAAAATCTGAATGATAGTGATGCTCCTGCATAGGTTTGCAGAGTTTATAGGATTCTAGAATTTCGAATACAAATAGATTTTAGGGATAGTTTTGTCTAGTTCTTTACTTTTGTAGAAAAGGAAACCAAAGCCTCTAGAGTTAAGATGACAAAGCAAGTTGAACCCAGTTACTTTGATAACCAGCCTTTTGTTCATTCTGAAGTCTTACATCACCTCCCTTAGTTTTTAGTCTTTTAAACATATGTAGTATATATGCAAAAATACACATATACATGGTGTGTGTGTGTGTGTGAGTGTATGTGTGTGTGTGAGTGTGTATGTGTGTGTGAGTGAGTGTGTAACCTTTGTTTTTACACTGTATTCATTTCTGACAGCTAGCGGCACAGTAAGTAAGAGTACTGGGCCTGGAATCGTGAAGACTAAAACAATAGTGGTGTGGCCTGGACAAGTCAGTTAACCTCCATTTGCCTCAATTTCCTCTTTTGTAAAAGGAGGATAATAATAAAACCTACCTTGAAGGGTTTTTGTGAGAATCAAATGAAATAATATTAGTACAGAGTACATGGTAGGTGCTATATAGGGTGCTTATTCCCTTGCTTATTTCTTTCTGAATCTGTCTCTTCACCTTCTGTATTTTTGTTATAAAGATTTTAAAAGAGGAAAAGAATCAGTTCAGCAAAACCAACTGACATATTGCATGTCATAACTTTTTAATAATAGTTTATTCATACTCAGTAATAAACATGTTATAAAAGTCAAGTGAGTCAGGATAATAAAAATACATTTTTTTGTGGAGTGATTAAGATTTAAAAAAATTTCTATAGAGAGCCATTTCCAAGAAAAATAAAGAAAAGTACCTTTCCTCCTTTACTTCAAGTAGAAGCATTCCAGGTGGTTATATGAGATAGCACTCTTAAAGGGAGTGTTTATGGGCACACTTAGTAAATGATTTTTAGTAACTGCAGTTTTTTTTTCCTTTAGGAGAAGGAAGAAGAACCAGTAGTGAAAACAATGGTTGATGATGGCATTGTAATAATAGAGAATCATTTTAGTCTGCCTGTAAAAAAAACAGATACTAGCAAAGCACCATTACACTTTCCTACTCCTATAGTACGATATGTTGTGAAAGAAGTCTCTCTGGTTTGGCATCTCTATGGAGGAAAGGATTTTGGAACAGTGCTTCCTCCATCTCCAGCTAAGAGTTATGTGTAAGTCAGTTTTTCTCGTTTTCCCTCTCTAGGTAAGTTGGTCTGTTAATTTTATAGGGAGAATAAGAATATTGCGAAATGTTCTGTGTAGGTTTTCTGGTTTCTTTTTTCCTAGTCTCCACCCCCTGATTTCTCCCTATTTTATAAGTAATGATTTGTAATGTAGTTGCTAAAGCTTTTAAAATTTTAGCCCTAGGGCTCTCCATTTGTTTTTATGTGAATTTATATTTGTTCTTCTGAATATAAGTAACTTACATTGACATAAACATAGAAATTGTATGGTGAAATATTTCAGCTTCAGGCAGGGAGGTGAGGTCCCTACAAAGTGAGAGATTAGATGATGTCACTTGGTGAGAACACTTGCCTAGTGTCCTACTTTAAAAAGGCGTAGTAATAGACAGTACAGTATTTGAGTTTGTGTCATTGGGACAATTCTTGTCTTTGGAATTAGAGTACTGTATCCAGCAGAGGTAGACCATTAGGCAGATTATGGTTAGCATGTGATAGAGAAGAGTATCGGTGATTTGTGCCTCTTGACTGCAGATGCAGTCCCAATATTATTATAGATTCCTGGGGTCCTGCACCAGTGTTGAATGATTTGTGGGTTTCATTTGACTTGATCTGACTCATAGGAGGATACACCTCATGTGTGCTAAAGATCCCTTGGGAAAGTGGTCTCCAGTAATTCTGTTAGTCTTATAGAGGCTGCAGAAGTGGCCATTGTACAATCACTAAGGAATACCTCAGTGACAATTGAATTGTTCCCTTCCCCTAGGGCAGTCTCCCAAATCAGATACCTGTACACAAGGGATCTTTAGATTCAGACCACTCCAGCCACTTATGCCTAGAATGAGGAAACAGCTTGCCCAGGGTCACCCAGCTTAGATATAAGTTAGGACTGTCTTTTAAATCTGATTTATTTTAAACCGAAAATTCATTGTCATCCTGCCAGAACAGGATAGTAATAAGTCTATGCAATTTATTTATAAGCCTCACTGAAAAGTTATAACATACCTTTGTAATTCTTAGCATTTATCATGTGAATTAATAGTAAAATGCATATAGTTAGTATATGTCAAGCATGAAACTGAGGATAGTGCTTTTACATGAAGTATTCCATCTCTTCTTTGGGACTCGTGTGTGTGTGTGTGTGTGTGTGTGTGTGTGTGTGTGTGTGTGTGTGTGTATGTGTTTTGTTGTATTCTTCTGTGATCTGACTGATTTGCCTCTTTAAAAAAATTCTTTGATAGCATTGACTTATTTGGAATATTGCTTTCAATAAGATATATTTTTTGGTTTTCCTTGTAGTAGTCCACACAGTTCTCCTTCTCATACACCCACGAGACATGGACGTAGTATGGCATGTGGAGGGAAAGGAAGGAATTTTGACTTTTTAATGGAAATACAGTTAAGCAAGGTGAGACAACATTTTGAAAGACAGCTCTGAGCAGAAGCTTTCTCTCTCTAGTTGCAAGTAGCAGGAAAACCTTGCATGCTTGTAAGTGTTGCATGGCCTTCCTTTGTGAGCAGATGGAGTTGGCCTAATGTTGGGTGCTTCCGTGGGTCTGAGATCCCAAGATCCCCTACCGTAGGGGCGTCCAACAGAGGGCACATGGGCCTCTCTCTGGTGGGCTCAAACCAGCTTAAAATATGATTTGGGAATGTCTGATGATAAATAAAAGCACAGTATGACATAGATAATATTACTTTGTGGTTTTCTAAATCAGCGTGTGACCTACATAGTCTATTTGAATTTGACGCTATTACTTTACAATCTGTTTTATCCCTGTCTACTGCCATAGCCCAGGCTTTCATCTTTTCTCATCTGGATGTTGCAGCCTCTCTGATTAGCCCCTTAGGCTTTAAGCCTCTCCCTCTCCAGGAAGTGCTTAATCCAACTGCTAAAATAATCCTATTAATTTAGAAGCCTAACTGTGTTATCCTCCTACTCTAAAACCTGCAGTGGTTCCTGATTGCCTATGAAATAAAATACAAACTCCTCAACTTACCATTTCAGGCCAATCTCACTTCAAGTGTATCTTCTCAGGCTTATTTCACGTTACTTTACTCAGGGAAGCCAAACTGACCTCCTTGTAGTAACATTACACCTCTCACCTCCATATCATTATATAAAATTGTTTCCTGTCCCTCACCTCCTTCTCTTAGCATCTTTAGCTGTCAAGACTCAGCTTATATGTATCCTTTTACCAGAAGTCCTTCCTGATAGTTCCTCCACCCCTAAGTTATCAGGGCTCCCTCTCCCCTCAGACAGTTGTTTATATGCTTTGTTTACATTG
Organism: Pseudochirops cupreus; assembly: GCA_028627135.1. Classification (NCBI taxonomy): domain Eukaryota; kingdom Metazoa; phylum Chordata; class Mammalia; order Diprotodontia; family Pseudocheiridae; genus Pseudochirops; species Pseudochirops cupreus. The sequence goes on from CM053581.1 coordinate 345,367,494, forward strand.
GGTCGCAGGACTGTAGGTAAAAAGGTGGAAGGGGCCTAAGAAGTCATTTAAACCAGCACCTCATTTCACTAATGCGGAAACTAAAGCCGAGGAGGTTAAGTAACTTGTCCAAGGTAACCCTGGTGTTACCACCCAGGGAGAATTTAGACCCAGGCCTCTGACTCACAGCTCATCACTGCCCCCTCCTATCCTTCCAGGAGAGTAGAAGCTGCTTGAGGGTGTGAACTGTCTATCGTTTTTCTCCTGTTATCCCTATTGATAGTAGGCACTTAATAAATGCTTACTGGATTGAATTCGATTCGATTCAGCTGATCTTTTATATCTTTTGGGCGGGGGGGTTGTCACCACTTAGGGGGCTAGAACTCACCCTTAACTTATCATACTGTGCTTTCCTTGGTCGTATCTTTTTGGAAATTCTCAGTATTCCAGTAAGTCTTTTTACTCTCTGTGGGTACCCGTGTAGCAATTGGGCTATTTGTTATTCTTCATTTGTTTCACAAAATTCATTGTTGAAAATGGGCTGCATTCTTCTTATGGCCACTGTGAGGCATCTACGGTCTTTTAGATCACTAGAAGCTTCTTTAGCTTCAGAATACTGAGAAAATATTTAGGATCATTTCTGTCTGCTTACTTAATGCACTCAGAGCACTGTGGAGCCCAGAAAGATGGCTAAGACATATTCCTTGCCCTCAGTGAGCATATAGGCCACTAGAGGAGGTGAGACAGACACAGATAGCTGTCATATAGCTTGCAGTATTATAAGTGCAAGGAATAATTATTAAAAAGAAGACCTAGTGCAGAACTTGGAGGAGATAGTCAGGTTAAGGAGATTGGGATAGGAGGAGGAGCTGATGAAGGACATATAAGAGAATGATTGGAGAGAAAAAAAAAGATAAACATTTGGTGTCACAGAATCTAAGATTATTAAGAAATGAGTGATTAACGGTGTAAGATGCTACAGAAGGGTCAGCAGGGTTTGCAGACTTTTAAAAACTATTGGATTAGGGGCTGCTAGGTGGTTCAGTGAATAGAACACCAGCCCTGGAGTCAGGAAGACCTGAGTTCAAATCCGGCCTCAGACGCTTGACATGCTTACTAGCCGCATGACTTTGGACAAGTTACTTAACCCCAATTGCCTTGCCTTCCCTCCTCAAAAAAAAAAAGTTAAAGAAAAACTATTGGATTAGATAATTAGAAACTCACTGGTGAATAGAAGATAGAGTTAAAGTAGAAAGGTAATGATGTAATATAAATTACACTGTGTTGAGGACCACATTGTTGAGTAAAGAGGTTTAGGCAATAGATGTAGGCTATTTTTTCTAGAAATTTGGCAGTAAGGAGAAACATGGGATAACAGCTTCAGGTATGACTAGTAAAGGGAAAGTTTATTATTCTTTTGAAGGATAAAGGAGACCTGAATGTGTTGATGGGCAGGTAAGTTGCCCAGCGGATAGAGTGCCAGGCCTGGAATCGGAAAGACCTGAGGTCAAGTCTCTCCTCACATACTTACTAGGACTGTGATCCTGGGCAAGTCACTTAACCCTGTTTGTCTCAATTTCTTCATCTGTAAAATGAGTTGGAGAAGGAAAGGGCAAACCAGTATCTTTGCCAAGAAAACCTTAAGTGGAGTCATGAAGACTTGGACACTGCTGAAACGACTGAACAATAACAACAAATGTGTTAATAGGCAAAGGAGAAGGAATCTGTGGAAGAAGAGAAATTGGAAATGCCAGGAGGTTAGAGGTTAGAGGTTAGAGATCTGTGTGTGTGATGGAGCAGTTTGCTCAGAGATGGGAGGGAATGCTAGCAAGGGAGGAGTTAGCATTTGGAAGGAGTGTGGACACCCTATCTTTGGTAGAAGGAGGGAGGAGGTGCAGTGGATAGGTGAAGATGTAAAAGGTTTTTGAGATGTTGAAGGAGAGAGATGAGAAAACTCCCATTTAACGAACTCCTTCTTAGTGAAGTGAGGCATTGTCACCTTCTGAGAGATAGTATTAATATATAACAGTGAGGGAAAAGGTATGTGGAACAGCTGTGGTATAAGTGATAAGGCTTTGAGAAGAAATAAAATTTTCAGTTTTTAGTTTAGTTAGTATTTCTTTCCTTGGCTTTTAAAATAATTTATTAGTTTAAGTGTTTTCCACTTTCTCAGGCTCCTAATCTTGGTATTGTATTTAACTTCTTACTCTGTCACTCTGTGTGTATCATCAGTTGCTAGATTTTGTTGTTTCTTTTCTGCCTGTACAACATCTTTCACATCTAACTCCTCTCCTCTCTTTTCATAACCATTATCTTAGTTTAGGCATTTATCGTCTCTAACCAGGACTATGGCAGTAGCCTCCTAATATGTCTGCCTGCCTTAAGTTTCCTCCACTCTCCAATCCAGCCTCCATATACCTACCAAAATGATTTTTCACGTGCACAAACATGACCATGCCATGCAGTTACTTATTAAATTCCATTGGCACCTTTTTTCCTATAAAAGATAAACTCTTTTAATTGACCCAAATCTGTCTTTGCAGCCTCATTATATTTTACTACCCCATCTCTATGTTGCTGTCCAGTCAAACTAACCTGTTCCTCGCACATGTTACTTCATTTCCCATCTCCATGCCTTTGTACTGGCTTTCCCAATGGTAGGAATCCAGTATTTCCTCTCCTTTGCCTCATATGATCCCTGTCTTCCTTTAAGACATAGCTTAAGCACCAACTTCACACAAAGCCTTTCATGATCCTTTCCAACTATGTTGTATTTAACTATCCCATATTTATTTTGTCTATATGTACATGCTGTCTCTCCCAGGAGAATGTTCCTTCAGAACACAGAGTGTTTCCATTTTGTCTTTGGATCCTCAAAGTCTTCAACAGTGTCTGCTTTTAAACAAATATTTATTAATTGATTTAGTTTATAACATAAAAAAGTTGAATTCTGAATTGTATGCTGTTTATATTTCTTAGATTTGTTCATCCTTTACTAGTATTAATTTGTTTTTGAGCAACTTTTTGCAATGGGAAAACATTTGGTTTTTTGCTGTATACATGTTGCACTTGAGATGAAGTTAAATGACTCTAAAGGCCAAATAAGAAATGCTGTGGTGCTCATTCTTCCTTAACTAAATCAGATTACACACACAAAAGCAGAAAGATTTTGAATTTTAGGGACTGAACCTAGTTGAGATCTGAATGAGCGGATAATAATTGCTCTGTGTTCCTATCAGATGTTCTCCATTTTATTTTAATGTGAAGGTGAAGTTTCAGCATGAAGTATACCCACCAAGCAAACCAGAATGTGAGTCCAGTCTCTTAGAATATCCAGTGTCGCGCCAGGTGTTCATCGTTCAGGACCTTGAGATTCGTGATCGTCTGGCTACATCACAGATGAACAAATTTTTATATCTTTACTGTAGTAAGGAGATGCCTAGAAAAGCCCATTCTAACATGGTAAGGTCTTAACTATTCTATTTTTTTTTTAGTTGTTTGTTAGTTTGAACAAATAGGCAGGAAGATACTTTTGTTAAATTCTTGAAAGCCTCTTCAAAGCATAGAGTTAACCTTGAATTCTTGTAGATTGTACAGTGGGACTGCACCCTTTGGTGATTACTACCAAGCTACAATGGCCTTGAATACTCACCCTTTGGATCACCCTTTGCATGTCATCTGAGGCCCAGTGTAGCAAAGTATAGAAAGATTTGTCACCAAAAGGTTGGCATGGGTATTTTGATGTACTGAAGTGCACTTTGAAATATTCTCAGACTTTTTTTGATTTCTCAATTTCTTTTTTGCATATTTTTCACCAACATTGTGATAACAGTAGGAAAAACTAATGTTTCTGCTTGAATTATATAAAACTTCATTGTTTTTGGAAGTATTTCCGATCTGCTTTTGGTCAGATAGGGGTAGGAGCCTTTTTTTTTTTTTAAAAAGAAAGCTAAAAGGTTTTCCTATTTAGGAGAAAGTGTGAATTTGTGAAGGGATCAATCTTTTTTTTTTTTGTTCAAAATCAGGGCAAATATTATTTTGTGATACACTTCCAATTGTTGGTTAAAAAAAAAAACCATACATTTTTCTCATTTGTCTTCTAGTTAACAGTTAAAGCATTACATGTGCGTCCAGAATCTGGAAGAGCCCCACAAGAATGCTGTTTAAGAGTGTCATTAATGCCACTTCGACTCAATATTGACCAGGTTTGTATTTTTAAACTGTAATGTGGATTTTAATTGAAAAATAGAAAAAAAACATTCAAAATGCAGTGTAATTTGATAGACTTATAGCCTTCATACTCCTTATCCCTCAAGTACACAAAACTTTTTACATTAAATTTAAGCTTTTAGGGGGCAGAGCCAAGATGGCGGTGTAGGAGCAGCAAGGTTTGGCAGCTCCCACACAGCCACCTCAAAATACCCATAAAATATGACTCTAAACAAATTTTAGAGATCTAAAATGCACACAGATATACTTCCCGCTGAAGGCAGCTCGGCTAGGAGGGACCATCTCAGTGCTGGAAGCTGAAACCAGCCTAGCCTGAAACTGCGGCTTGGCCCTGGGGGCGGCCTGACAAGCGGAGCCGCAACTGGAGCGTTAGGAGAGCGGATCTGCAGCAGCTGTGGCAGTATTCAGAATTATCAAGCCATAAGAAAAAAAGGACTAAGTGAAAGGTCAGTGGAACTCAGCTAAAATTGGGAGAGATAAGCGGTCTGGCTAAACTGCCTCCAGGGCAAGGAAGTGGCAGAAGCGGAGGCCCTGCAGCTGCCTCCACATTGCTGCTTCAGAGCTCCTGGCCTACAGACTGCAGGGGGGGCCAAGCGATCGTTCAGAGGCCAAGTGCTCTTGCATTGAGTGGCCCAGATCTGGATCGTGGTCTTGGGTGGTGGTCCTGGGGTGC
>CM053581.1:345372875-345403694 GCA_028627135.1 Pseudochirops cupreus
AAATGTTAAAAATATATATGTGTGTATATATATGTATGTATATGTATATATATATACACACAATTATCATTATTATTATTATTATTATTAACTACATCCAAGTGGGACTTAAGATACACAGGTACTGTGGTAGGGAGATCCATTCTGCCCTACCGGAAAGTCAGAGGGGTGATGGGGGAGGACATAGGAGAGAATAGATTGGGGCAGGGGTTATACTATGGGATGGCTGTTTTGGGGTCCTAGGTAGGGGAACGATGGGGAGAAAATTTGTAACTCAAAATCTCATGGAAATGAATGATGTAAACTAAAATAAATAAAAGTTAAAAAAAAACAAGATAGCTAAGACTAGCCTATAAAAAAAAACTTAAGCTTTTAACAGATGAAAAACTTTTGGTTTCTTAGAATAAAAAAAAATTTAGCAAACATTTTTTAAGCAAGTCTTATATCTTGAACACCATACACCTGAGACAGAAGAGTCAATTACTGATACCATGTAATTCATAGCTTAGTAGGGATAATGTAGAAAAATAAATATTATTATATTAAGTTCATTAGAAAATTTGCAAAAATAGTGTTATGTCAGGTTAGAATGCAAAAATAATTGTGTATTTGTGAATGTCCTTTGTAAAACAAAACTTTTGTCTGTATTATTTAGCCAGCATTGTTGATAATAAACTTAGTGGGAACACCCAGCAAAAGAGAGTCCTAGGCATATGTCTGCTAAAAAAATGAATGCAGATATTTCAAGAACGTCTTTAGATGGTTATATTTTTTTCTTCTAAGAAAGGTGTCTTATTGAGAAAAATAACTTCTAAAAATTCTCAACTTTGACAAGACTTTCCAAGTCACTATTTTTTAGTAACTTTCCCTAGATTGACCACACACAAGGTAATAAATACTTTGGATATGTGTTGTCTTCTTACAGTTCTCTAAATTCTCTCTTTTTTGTTTAATATTTGCATTTTAAACTTGTATTTTGGTATTATAGGAATATGGTGAAGTATTGGTAGGGAAATTTGTTAATGGAAGCCTCCTTTGAGGCTAAAAGTCTGATCAACTAGTGGTTTTTATGAAACAATTATGCCAAATTTATGGAGCCCAGTTTTCTTTAATTGACTTGTAGGGTTTTTTAATACTGAATTTCCCTCTACAACTATAGTGTACATGATTTTAAAATAAGGAAAACATTAATCTTGGATAAAGGTAAATTAATTTTATGGATATATTGAGCAGTCTAGGGAAAGAATTCCCTAAGGTCCTATATTTCCAAAAGAACGAAGCCTTAGTGAAAAAAGAGAAGCCATAGTGAAGTTTGGGATGGGTTGGAGTAAACTTTGTTCCTTTGTCTGCGCAAGGCCTCGCTCCACAGACACAGATCATCACCTTTACAGACGTTAACTATCGAGGAGAGCTGTAATAGCTGAAAACGTCTTTCACCCAAAAAAGCGATAAGTCTTTCCAAACTTAGGCTAGGCATTAAACAGTAGAAATGCAGTCTATCACCAGGCCGACATATGTGCATGTTTGTGTAGATGTGTATACATTTATAAGTATGTTTGTTTTTATATGTATAGACAGAAAAATCCAAACCTTTTTACTTAAAATAACATGTTTAACCATACTTTGAGTATGAATCCTGAAGTGAGTACTGTGAACCAGTAGTATTTAGCCCTTTTATTTGAATATCAGGTGATGTCCAAATACTAATTGTTTCTATTTTCCATTTTACTCTTCCAGAGAACAAATACATTTTTCTAGAGGACAGTTAATTGAGTCCTCATCTTAATTTCATCTTAATTACATCTTACATATTAAGAACTGAAACATCATTTTGTAATCTTAAATTTTAATAAATGCAAGGAACTGTAGTTTTAAGTGAATTTAAGTAGATTCCAGTGCACAAAACTCTCATGAAGAGGAAAGGGTCCATATGGCATCAGTTCCATTTTATAGGATAAATGGATTGCTGAGAATTACACTGCTGAGCAATTAGGGAATTAGAATACAAAGCCAAGTTTCTCGAAATTTAGGCCATGGGCCTTTTCAGTGTCATCCTGTATGTAAGTGTCAGAGGGCAGTTTTGAAAACGAATTTACAGAATAACTTTTTTATCGTTTTTATAGTTATTTTTTGTTAGTATCTTAGAACTCAAATTTACAATAAATCTGTCACTCAAAGGTTTTAGTGTAAAACACTGTTTTTGGTGGACATTTAAAAATAGTATTTGCATTCACTTGATTGATACAATTCACATTCTACCTTTCTATTTAAAAAATGAATTGATTTAACTAAGGAAAAAAAATTTTTTAATGTAAGCATGCATTTATTTGTGTTCTTTAAAAGTCTACAAAATACTGACAATAATGAAATAACACCACCTGCTGGGAAAAAAATTTGTATTCTGCATATTACTTTGTCAGAAAAAGTCGTTTCAGTGTTAGTAACTTAGATAATTGTGGTTGATATTTAATTGACCATATGTTTGGAATTAATGTAGTCTTTAGTGCTCTTCTACTTACAGATCTTAGTCTGTTCACCTTAAAATTTGAGGCATTGTTTAAACCAAAGGGAATTCAAGAATGAAAAAAAGGTAAAGTTTACGTTTTTTATATTTAGTGGAAAGTATATTTGTGTGCGTTTTGGAGTTCTAGAATTTGTTTAGAGTCATATTTTATGGGTATTTTGGGGTGGCTATGTGAGAGCTGCGATATATGTTGCTGCTCCTAAGCCGCCATCTTGGCTCCGTCCTCCGTTTTTGATATTTAAAGACTGAAGTTGAAGTTACTGGCATTCTCAATGCCATTTGACATGTTTCCTGTATAATGACAGGGAATGCTTCCATTCTGATGTAAACCATTTGCTCTATTGAAGATTTTGACTAGATAGGTTTCTTATGGTATGGTTTGTTTATTGTGACAAAACTTTGTTGTAGAAGGAAAGTATGTGTTAGAGCAGTGGCCTTCAACCTGTGGGTCGCGACCCCTTTTGGGGTCGAACAACCCTTTCACAAGGGTCACAGGGGTCGCCTAAGACCATGGGAAAACACATATTTCTGATGGTCTTAGGAACCAAGACACCGCTCCTGTATCCTCTCAAGGTGGGTCCGCCCACATGCAGATGAGCCCACATATGAGTATTAAAGGGTCGCGGCATTAGGAAGGTTGAGAACCTGTGCTTTAGAGGATCATAGAATATCACGATTTGGAAGCTGTTCTGTGTAATAAAAATCTTACAGGAATCCACTGTATGGTATCCCTTACGACAGGTGACTTTCTAGCTTCTGCTTGAAGTCTCCCCTGATCCATCTTGCTGTTACTGTCCTACCTCCCCAAACTTCCCTCTTTATTTTTATATTCTGCATATTTTTTTGAATGTACCTCTGCTCTCCTCCAACAGAAGATAAGCTCCTTGAGGACAAAAACTGTTATGTTTTTGTCATTGTAAGCACAGGGCCTCGCATAGAGCCTGACACAGTAGCTGCCTAATGAATTGTTGATTGATGGGCGTAATGTTTACGTGTGATTCCATGCCTCCCATACAGGGACCGTTATGAGGAGCTTTCTTCAGTATCTGAATGTATCATACAGTGAATAAAATGTCAGAAGACATAATGAAAGTTATTTTTTGTTTCTTTTTGGTTTTTTTAGTATCCCTAACATATTTGGATTTAGGAATCTCCTAAATGGGGTTCAAAGTTGGAAAAGGAATCATGATCTTTCCTTTTGGCCTGTATAGGAGAAATTCATTAATGACTTAAAGATCTATGTTCTTATTTTTTTGGAGTTTCTAAGTAAATGTAACTTTAGTTGCATTCATTGAATGCTCTCTTATTTTCCCTGTGTGAGGGAGTATTATTTCTTCTGGGGCACAATTCACAACCCTACCCTTCAACTTCAAAGATGGTTGTCAGGGATTTCTGTGGGATTTTAAGAGCCATGATGATATGTTGTTTTTAAATTTTAGGATGCCTTGTTTTTCCTGAAGGACTTTTTCACTAGTCTTTCTACAGAAGTGGAACTTCTAATGACTCCAGATCCAGAAGGTACTTTGTATATATCAGATGACCTAAGTTTCAGTCCTAGTTGTGTTACTTGACTAGCTTTGTGAGCTTGGGCATGTCACTTCTCTCTGGACTTACATTCCTCATTTATAAAATAAGATTGTCAAAGAGAGATCCTCCAAAGGTTCCTTCTAACTCTGAATGTTAAAGTCTTACGATGTTTTAAATGAGTATAATAATTTGGGTACTTTACATATTAGTCTCAGATGTGATATTTATGTAAAGTGGTTGATAAGCTAGTTAGTTTTCTACACACAGAAGCTGATGTTACTAGGCTTCTCTGAGAATAATATACATCCGTATAGGGAAGAGCTGTACGTTTATTTTTAATTTATGCAAAGGTATTCTGTAATGACACACGTATCAAGCCTTTAAATGAGGTCTCTGTCTCTAATACTGATTGTGTTTGTATGTGAACTGAACACATTAAATGTATATTCATGTATAATTATTTGAAAGAATTGTACTAATTTTCAAAAAAATCTGTCACTTGCTTTCAGTTAAAAAATCTCCTGGAGCTGATGTCACCTGCAGTTTGCCAAAGCATCTGAGTGCCTCAAAGGAGCCAAACTTAGTTGTTTCTTTTCCTGGGCCAAAGCGACAATGCCATAATGACGATTCAGTGGAAGTGGTTAATGGGGAGGAGGAAAATTTGACAGAAGCAACACTGTTTAGTGATCAACCTGTGTTTTTTAGGTAGTGTTGGGTTTTGTCCTTTGTCAGTAATTTTGTTTTGGAGTTTGAGGTTTTAGAGTTTGTCCATCCTTTGTTTATAATATGAACCGATGATGTATGTCAATAATATCTGAGTCCTTATCAGAAGATTTGGTACTGCCACTTAAGAGCCTGCAGTGCTTTTACTTGTGTGCTTTAGTGGATAGAGTCCTAGGCACACATTGAGGCAGGTTCATCTTCCTGAGTTCAAATTTGGCCTTAGGTACTCAGTAGCTATGTGACTCTGGGCAAGTCACTTAGCCCTGTTTGCCTCGGTTTCCTCATCTATAAAGTACGCTAGGGAAGGAAATGGCAAGCCACTCCAGTTTGCCGGGAAAATCCCAGATGGTGTTATGAAGAGTTGAACACAGTTGAAAATCGACTGCACAACAAATTTGTTTTCCATCATCACTCAAACTTAGGCAGTTCCATACAGTACATTGAACTGTATAATCTTTGAGATTCTCATTCTGTGGTTGAAATAATCAATCTTTCCCCTCCCCTTCTTCATACCATCCAGGAGTGTTGACATAAGTGTGGGACTGGTTGTCTAACCTTTCTTGTGTGTGATTGCTGATTTTTAGTTTTAGAAGTCATAGCATGGTGAATTTTAAGAACATAAGACTTTCCTTCTTTGTTGCTAGGCAAGCAGCTCTTTATAAAGCCCTCTTTATTTGTTAACTTAAGGAAAGGCCTTTATGTTGAATGCAAACATCTCATGTTTAACATTAGAGTTTGAGTTTTCAACATGTGATCAATCAATTCTGATATATTATTAGTTTCTTTAAAAGAATAGAGACAGAAGATTAATTTTGATGCGCAGCAAAATATTTGAAAATACCTATTTTATGACTTTGTCTTAATTTTTTTCACCAAAATTAAAATGGATTTAATTTAATCTATACATGTTAATAATTTTGCACATGATTAAAGTTATATATTTCTTTCTTTACTTTCAGAGAATTTAGATTCACATCTGAAGTTCCTATACGACTTGATTACCATGGGAAGCATGTGTCAATGGATCAGGTTTGTTAACTTTACCGGAATATACTTGGCAAGGGTTTCAGTTTATTCTTCTCTGTTTCTTGTCACTGTTACAGTTCATTTTTCCCAGTGTATTACTTTTTTTGAATTTAAAAAATTCAGTCATTACCATCTCAACATGTGAACAATAGGGGAAAGGACTGTACAGTTAGTTGATAAACATGTATTAATACTTTTGTACTGTGCTAAGTACTGGTGATATAAATATGGAAAAAGATGGTCTCTGCCCTTAGGTACTTTACAGTCTTGGGGTTTAGATGGGAGACAGTACACAAAAAGAAGCTGGAAAGTGAGGGGAAGATGGGGGCAACTGGAGAAGATACCCAACATGGAGAACATGGTAGAAAAAGGAAAGTCCCATAGTAGCACAGCCAGATGAGAAAGGAGGAGATATTCTAAGCTGAATTCCCTTCTTAAATGGAAGTTTGGAATTCACCCTATAATCACGGTGCTAGAGGCTGGTGATGAAGTGGAATTTCATGGCTGATGGGATCTTGCAAGGGGCATGAGGTTTTCTGTATAATGAGCTTTCTGGAATATGCTTGGTAAAATCAGAGAAGTCTGAAGTAGTGCAGTCAGGTGAGAAATGTACAAAAAACTGAACCTCTGTCAGAGTATTTAAAAAAATAATTATGTGTACAGATTTACATACATACATATGTATATGTGGGAGTGTATACTCATAATATATACACATATATAAAAATTTATGCAGGTCTTAACAGGTTGCTCTGTTTTTTATTTGTTCTGCACTTCCTCTCTCTTCCCTCTGTGCATTTAAAAAAAATACTTTTAAACTCCTTACCCCACTCCCCCAGTATCTGTCACTATCCATAAACTCACCTCTTTTTTCTCCACCTCTATCTCTTCTATACTTCTTTACAGTAAAAATGAAAAATAAGTAAAACAAATCAAGATATGGGCCATGTATGAGAATCCATATCTGTTTTATCCATCATATTTCTACCAAGAGGAGGTAGAATTGATGCTTCATTATCACTGCTTTTGTCAAAGTTTTGAAATCTTTTAGAGTTGTTTCTCTCACGATGATTGTGATCATTGTGTAAATTGTTCTTCTGGTTCTGGTCACTTCACTCTGTATCAGTTCATATTTATCTTTCCATGTTTCTCTAAATCTTCATATTCTTCATTTCTTATGGTACATTAAGATTCCAGTACATTCATATGGTAGAGGATATCTCTCTTCTTGGTGTTGTCAGGTCAAAATTAGCACAAGGAGCAAAGAATTGGTCCATATTCTGTTGCATGTCAGCCTCAGAGGCTGCATTGAGTGCACAATCATCTGCCAACAAAGTTGTGCTCCAACTCTCCCTCTACTTGAGTTTTGGCTTGTAGCCTTTTCAGTGTGGTAGCTGACCTTGGTGCCATTTTTTGTTCTTGTTGAAGGCAAAGAACTGCCCAGTGTGGCATGCCTACATCAAAGAAGGTACTGTGCTCTTACGTAGCTATTACTACCTGATGGGAATTTGTTTTGTTTCTAATTCCTTGTCACAATAGAAGAATGCTGCTATAAATATTCTTGAATTTGTAAATCCTTTTCCCCTGTGCCTGACCTCCCTGGGTTACAAACCCAGTAGTAGTATTACTGGGTCAAAGAGTATGTACAGACTGGGTGTGGTAGCATAGACCTGTGATCTCTGATACTAGGTGATGCTGAGGCTGGTAGATGGCTTGAGCTTGGGAATTCTGAGCTTCATTGAGGCCAGAGTCAGTCCTTCTTAGTGAGGCCCCAGAAGTGGAAGAGCAGGAACATTAGGTTGTCCAAGAGGTGGCCAGTGGGCCCAGGTCAGACATGGAGCAGGTCAAAGCTTCCGTGCTGATCAGTGAGTGAGCCACTCTAGTTGTAGCCTGGGCAAGATGTCCCTAGTGGCCCAGTTCTCTCCCAAACCAAAAACCCCCACAGAGAGTATGTACGGTTTAGTGACTTTGTTAGTTACAGCCCTAGGTTATTTTCCAGAATGATCGAATGAGTTCACAGCTCTACCAGCAGTACAGTAGATTGCTTATTGCCTTACAGTCCCTCTGACAATTGGCTGTTTCCTCTCTCTGTCGTGTTTGATAATCTCAGAGTGTGAGGGAAATCTTCAGAGATGCCTCCATTTGCATTTCTCATTTTATTTTTTACAGCATTTTCCCATGTGGTAGCTTATGTTTCTTCATTTGAGAATTACCTGTTCATACCCTTTGACCACATGTCTAGTGAGGGACAGGTCTTATTTTTTTATATTTGTGTCTTTATTGTGTCATTAAACCTTTATTAGTGAGATACATTGTGAAGATTTTTTTCCAAATTACCGAATTTATTACTGAATTTTTATTTGTTGGTGCAGAAGTTTTCAATTTTATTTAATTAGAATTGTTAATTCATATTTTCTTTTTATGAACACAGGTGTTTTGTTTTCAAATAAGTAAAATATTGCTTAATTTTTAAATGCTTTGCTTAAAAATTGATAATAGCTTTTGTTTTATATATTTGCATTACATAATGCATTTTTACCTTTTAAAATATTTAAGCTTCAGCAATTTCATTTTGACTTACCTAGAAATAAATTTAATGGGAAAATAGTAATAAGACATTTGTACCTTATTATTTTCAAATAAAGTTGCTCTTTTTTCATTTTAAAGGGTACATTAGCCGGAATTCTGATTGGTCTTGCTCAGTTAAATTGTTCTGAACTAAAGTTGAAGAGGCTTTTCTATCGACATGGGTGAGTTGACCTGTTATATGAAATGTATATGCTGAAATTAGTTAAAGCAGGTTAAAACTTAATTTTCCTAAATAGCATAATCCAAAAGTAGTTTTGAGATAGAAACTTCATTTTTATTAGAGCTAAGTAGGAGGGAAGAGGCAGCATGACAGAGAGGAGGACCCGAGTTCATATCCTGCCTCTGACACTGTCACACTAGTTATTTTACCTTTGGGAAAATCTTAAGCTTTCTGAGCTTCATGCAACTCTCCAAGTCTGGTTGAGTTATAGATGAGTTGTGATTTACATGGTGAAGAGCATCTCCATACCAACAATGAAACCACCAATCCTTGATGTCTTGATGAAGAAAAATTAATTTGTGCTGCATGGAAGTAGAATTTCTTAGGCCAAGATTTACCCCTCACAAAATGATGTAATAACAATAATAATAATAATGATGATGATGATGATGATGATGATGATGATAATTTTTACAGTGTGAGATAGCACTACAAAATATTAACATTTTCTTATATTAAAATAAGGAAAATAAAGATGTTTGTTTGCCAGTGAATAGTCTAGAAGACAGATGTCTTCGTGACTAGGAACTAATCAGAAACTTACAGATCTTATTTGTTCTTTGCTTGTGAATGCCAGTCATTTAAATTCCATACATTTCTGTTCATTTTCTGTAAAATTAGAGTAATAGAAAGCACAGCTGTTTAAGTTAACCTTGGCATTATATAAGAATATGTAATTCAGTTCTAAGTGTTAATATATTTAGAGAAACTTAAGTTGGAATTTAGAGGATTAGTTTTTAAATATTTTATTTTTAACAAATTGTATAACTGTAATTTTTGAATAGTGGAAAACTTACTCATCATAAATCTCAGATTTCTTCCATATTTACTAGTGATTATTTGCTATGTAGTTTGCTAGGTGTAGACAAATTATTCTCTTATGCAATTGCGGAATGGCTTAATGATATTAAGAAGAACCAGCTACCAGGAATTCTGGGAGGTGTTGGGCCTATACATTCATTAGTACAATTAGGTGAGTTAAATTTTGTTTCATAAGGGTTTGGGGAGTGACAGGGTAGCTTTTGAGATTGAGATCAATTAATGCCCTCGATATATTCTAGTGCAAGGCCTGAAGGACTTGGTCTGGTTACCAATAGAGCAGTACCGCAAGGATGGCCGCATCGTAAGAGGATTTCAGAAAGGAGCAGCTTCATTTGGCACTTCAACAGCAATGGCTGCTTTAGAGCTAACAAACAGAATGGTTCAAACTATACAGGTACTTTTTTATGCCTATGAAACTATGGTTTTCACAAAGAAGTGTATTAAAATTTTTTGTGAAAATGTGATTTTAAATAAAGCTGCTGTTTAAATTGAACAGTTTAAGGGTGGGAAAGGTTAGAATTAGAAATTTATAATGATTTAACCCTTGATATATTTTAATCACCGACATTAATTTCACTCCAAAGATAATGTTCCCACCTTATAGAATAAGGCATAAATAAGTGGTCAAATAAGTTTGAAAGAAGTAAATTAGAAGAACTGGCAACATTTCTACACATTTGAAAATAAAGATCAGAATCAAATTCAAGGAAGTGTCCTGGAGCAAACACTTAGTTCTGTTGGGTTTTTGAGAGCCTAGCTGCAAATTTAAAATGCACAGACATCCATCTCTGTTTATGGGTGAGATCATAGGCGCTATGACATTTTTGAATATATTCTTTTTTTTACATTAGCAATTTGCATAAAGCTAGGATCTAGTTGTCTTTTTTTTTAGTGAAAAGCTATGCATGTTTTTGGAAAAAAATATTGCTATAAACATTTTAAAGTTTTCTTAGGGAAGTTTTGACTTTTAGTAAAAATGATAGGGCTTATAAATTTGAATAAATGTATTCAAATATGGTTTACTGGAATAGCAGTGCTGTGGAATTTACAATAAGTAAGCCAAGAATCAAGTAAGAAAATATTTGTGATCTAATGTTTTATTAAGAATCCTTTACATTTTTCCTGGTGCAACCTTCTAGGCAGCAGCAGAGACTGCTTATGACATGGTATCTCCTGGTACAATTTCAATTGATCCCAAAAAAATGAAAAGATTTTCTCATCATCGCTTAGCACATCAGCCAGTAGACCTGAGGGAAGGTGTGGCCAAAGCATATAGTGTTGTAAAGGAGGTACGTGAACACTAAGCCTATCGTAAGTCCAAGATCATTTTGAATAATTTCATATCTTTTATAAAAAATTCACTGTGTTTATTGGAAACATTTTCAAGGAGACAAGATAGCACTGTTTTGAGAGAATTGTTAACAACATCATGTATAGGAATGTCAGTTGCAAATGAAGGAAAGGTAGTAAATAATGAGTGATAAGAGGTCTGTCTTTTGAAGCAGGAAGACACATGCTAGCTTTGTGACAATGGGCTGATCTCTCAGTGCCTCTGGTATCTCTTAAGATTTGTTACAGATGAGTTGCTATCTACACTGGTGAAGGGGCTGTTCACACTGGTACTTCTCCTAGGGCTTAATTTCACTGGTTTTTATGACCTGTATGATCCCCCTCAAAAATAGAGAGAGAAATGAAGATGAGACTTAACTGTAGATAAAGTACATGTATTGAGTGGACTGCTGATGTTCTGTGAGATGATTGCCAGGCTTTTCTTTCATGTTTTCAGTACTTTGAGAATATCTGATTTTGTTGAGGTATTTTATCTACTGTCAGAGCTTACAAACCTGTCATTTCATGAATTGCTGTAGTTTAAAAAAAGTTAATCATCCATTTACTAACTATCCTTACAATGATTATCTGCTCTATACTCATGTAGGCATGCTCTCAGACAAAAGACACATTGTCTGTAGCAGGCCGGCACAACTTGTAGCCTGCGAAAAACATAGAGGAGAACATCTTCTACATTTTGTGGGAGCCACCTGAAATCCTTTGGCATGCCTTCAGGCCATAAGTGGCCTGCAGGTCACAGGTCATGCAGGCCTGGTCTATAGTGTTGCAATTATAAAAAATTATTTCTGATTGAATTAATCTCTTTAATTGGAGTTTCCATTTTGGAGTCTTCTCAAAAGCAATTTTGTTCTGGAATCATGAGAATTAGGTCTTTTGTCCTTAGTAGCTTTTGCTTTAAAAAAGTTTAAGTACAATTTAAAGGCTGCCAGGAAAAGATTAGGGGTTACTTAGAGATGGAAAAAGGCCAGTTTTTTTTTTTTAAGGCACAGAGGGAACAGAAAGGTAATAGAAATTACTTAGAATTAATTCAGAGAGATAAAATCACATGGAAAGCTATGAAGGTTACAGCTGAGCAAAAGCCAGGTTTGGGTTAGATTTTATCAGTGACTTATAAAAAGTAAAAGGATTTTGAAAGGGTGCAAGCCAGGCTATAAGAGAATGGGTGAGGAAATGAGTTAATGAATTTGAAAAGTGGAATGTAGGTGAGTGAGCAAGTAGCAGAAGCATCAGTGAGAGGAGAAATTCAGGGGAGCCTAGATGGTTGGAAATGGTAAAAGGGATCATATCCAACTGAATTTCAGTTATATATTAAAAAGTGAAAGAGGAGGAACTATAATCAATTAAGATATAGAGTGATGTATATATGCTGTATGGTAGTGAATGTTCCCCCTTAGATCTTAACAACTGAAGAGAACAGAAATAATTGTGTTTATAGATGTTTCCTATCTTTTAGAATAGACTTTTGAAAACAAAATTCTTGGTGTTGGGGAAGGCCTTGCTTATATCTTTTTCTCAGTTTTGATCACAGTTCATAATATTGGTTATTGCCATAGCTTTGGCTTTAAAATGTTTGTTTCAATCTCCTTGTCAAATAATTTGTTTTGCCCAAAATCATTGAACTCTAGCTTGGGACAAGGATCACTAGGTGATAGATACCTTCTTTTTCTCGGGCTGCTACATTTCCTGTTACTAGTTTAAGCTCATGGTGAGGAGAAAAAAATCTTTTTGATCTCTCTTTCCAAACTTTCTTCTTGTCATGTCCCAAAATTCTCTCTGGGTTTAAAAATGAGTTATGGTTTTTCTTGCTTTACAATTTCTTTTATGTTCTCATCCAAGTTACTGGAATATTTATTTGTAGGATTTAATATTTGATGGTCAGGATAATTTTTCTGGAGTTATAATTGCAACAAGGAAAAGAAAATTTATTGTAGCAGTAATGTTTATATTATTAAACAGGTTCTTCCTTTCTTGATTTCGTTTAGTACATTTACTTGTATTTTAAGTTATCTTTTGAAATTAAAAAGATTTTATACAATGTCTTGTGTTAAAAATTAAGTCATTCCAAATGACTGCTTTATTTATAGCCATCTTTTCTAACATAAACTAATTTAAATCATATTAAAAGTAATTTGGAAAAATAAAAAGGGGGCAGCTAGGTGGTGCAGTGAGTAGAGCATTGGCCCTGAAGTCAGGAGAACCTTAGTTCAAAAGCAGCCTCAGACACTTGACACACTTACTAGCTGTGTGACTTTAGGCAAGTAACTTAAACCCAATTGCCCTCCAAAAAGCAAAAAAAAAAAAAGGTAATTTGGATTTTAGTGAATTTCATTTTCTTGGTAGTGTCAAATGAAAAAACTACAATCAAGAATTTTTTAAAAACTTTTTCTTGGTGAGTTGGTGCTACCAGAAAACTTACTTTTAGGGTATTAAATATTTTTTTCACACTGCTTACCCCACTTAATCTTAATTGGTGCTGAGAAAACCCAGTGTCAGACAAAATGACATTACAGGGAGCAGCTAATTCCATAGGGATCATGATAGGTTAGAAATGGGCTATTAATGTCATAGTTCTACTTGGTGTGTTTGGTTAGAGTAAATGATGCTGTTGAAATATGGAAATGATCAAGACATATCTTTTTTGTACAGAAATTCTATAATAAAATGTTAAATCATACTTCCTTTTCATTTTAGATTAGAATTTTAAAGTGAAAAATAATTGATGGGTTGTCTTGAAAGCGTAATTTATGTTTTCTAATTATGGGTGAAATTTTAATAAAATAGACCAAAAATATGCATTACAGTTTCAATCAGAGACACCATAAAATTAATAAAGATTTTATTGTTGTTATTCTAATAAAGTCTGTTCTTTTTTTCTTCCTACATCAGGGTATCACAGACACTGCTCAAACCATCTATGAAACCGCTGCTAGAGAGCACGAGAACCGGGGTGTTACTGGAGCTGTGGGAGAAGTCCTCCGTCAGATTCCACCAGCTGTAGTTAAACCTCTGATTGTTGCAACAGAAGCAACATCAAATGTTTTAGGTGGAATGAGAAATCAAATTAGACCAGATGTTCGACAAGACGAATCTCAAAAATGGCGCCAAGGGGAAGATTGATGCTTCCAATATGGCTCTTTACAAAGATTGAAAGTGGAAGTAAGGAACATGATATCCCAGTGGCAGCTTTAGATGAAACTAATTTAAATTTACTGTGTTCATCTCAGGAACAGAAGCTTTTCTTAGTTAAGCAATTTCATATCAAAACAACTTGTAGCCAAAACCTTCGAAGCATTTTAAGGCGAGTTTGATGCGTGCCTTTAGAAATGACTCTTACTCATTATGTGTGATGGCTAGTTCCACATGAATTGGGTCACATACTTGCTTTTATTAAAACATAAGCCGTAGTTTTCTTACGATGGCTGAAATATTGTTAGAAGCAGCCTTTTAGAACATGGATTTCAGATGTTTTCTGAGCCCTTAAAGGTTACCTGTTGGTTGTTCTCCTTTGATGTGCAAATCTAAAAATGTAACGTGTTAGAGCATCTGTTTTGGTTGTGAGTGATAGAAGCAAATGGGATTCTCATTAGGAATATGTGGAAGACTGACATCTCTTGAAAAAATGAATTTAGTATTTATATTTTTAAGAATAACCTGTGAATATATTATGTAACATATGCATACACACACACACACACTCCCTTGTTTCTAAGGGATTTTTTTTGTGGGGAGGGGGAGATAATGACCATTTTCAGACATGTTCTATTGTGTTGCACTTTAAATAATTTATTCTGCAAAATGTGTAGCTAAATTACAAGGTCATATGCGTTATTCTTTTCTAAAGGTGAATGAGTGTGATGGAGATTTTGGAAAGGAGCATATGTGTTTATCTGACTGCAGATGAAATTGCTCATTTTGGGCCTGACTAAACTTTAGAACTTTTGTTGTAAGTAGGTGGAGATTTGGAGCTTGGTAGAGGACTGTGTGGAATGGGAGGGAAGGAAGGCTGGCATTTTTTTTTGCCTCTTTTAGGTGAACCAGTAGTAGGTTCCTCCGTTGCCCTCCAAACTCTTAGTAATGATATCAAAGTAAAAACCTTAACAGGCTAAGTGTGTGTTTTAATGGCTTGTCACATTTGAATAAAATAAGTTTATTTCAAAGTAAGATTGTTTTATGTGCCCCTATATAATTTACAGTCTTTAGAATATGTTCAGAGAAATGAAGCTTATTTATCCCAAGATTCTTAGAAAAACTTTCTCAAAACTGACTGGTTAATATCAAGTAAATCACTCTCCAGGCAGAAGATAGAATTTGCTACCCAAGATAATCTTCTTGGCTACACGTAGTGTGTCTATCTGGCCACCATTGAAATGTGGAAAATGCTACTTCCAATTCTGTTATTAGGAATTTCAGAATATTACTTTTTAAGTCATAGGCTAGAGAATTAAGTTGCTTTCCAATTAAGAAATACCAGTGTAAACAGTGGTCCAAATTACTTTAAGATACTAAAAAAATGAATTTTTGAATCTTCACTTGTTTTCTCTCTATTTTTAGAAATTTTAAAAGAGGGAATCTTAGAATTAATCTTATCTATTTGTGCATCACTAGCCCAGTTGACACCAATTAACTGCACCAGCGCAGCACAGTTTTTGCCAAATCTGACACCAATTAAACTATGTAGTTATTGAAACATTTTGTTATTAGGATTTAATCTTTCTTTAGAAGAAATCCAGAAATGCTACATAGGAATATACAAACCCCAAAATAAGTCATCCATTTAAAGTGGAATATTGACTAACTGTATATCAGGTTAAGTTTTATCAATTATGAACTCAGTAAAAGATGAAAGTGTGTGTTCCTGTACAGCTGAGACATTTAGCTTCTCTTCTTTTACTTGTCTCTGGTCTTTCTGTGGTCACACTATGCAAATACATACTTGAGAGAAATAAAAGTCCACGTCTAATATGCATTCTTAAGTAGTTTTAACAAAAATCTTTAGAAATGGCCTTCATAAATTCTGCTTTTAACAAGTACTTGCATAACTTCCAGTTGTATAGAACACTGTTTGCACATCCGGGCCAATAGTCCATACTAATGCATCACAGCAAAGGGGTGGATAGAATTTGCAAGTTAGTTTAAGTGAAATGTACTTTTGCTAAAAGTGTGTATATGTACAGTACCTGTATTTGAATATTTGTATAATATTAAGCATCTTAAATAAAACTAAGTGTTCTTCCAAATATATTGATGTTTTTGGAATTTTAAGTAATTTTTTTGGGGGGGTGGGGTAGATTGCTTCCCAGCTTTAGGTACTTCATCTGCTGAAATGTGCTTTGATCTTTTTGAAAAGATCTTGGGTCCCTGGGTTTTGCTTTGTAAGGCATTCAGATCTTTTAAATGCATCTTGTAACTTGAATTTACTTTTTGACTTAGCGTGTTCCCTGCTAAATTTAATGTGACTGTTGTAATTCACAGAGTAATTTCAGATAATGTGAATAAAGTGATCTTTAAATATATTTCATTAGCAATATTTCACATTGCACTTAAATACAATTATTTAAAGGGGAAAAAAGGGAAAGGAGCATTTACCTTCTTGGATGCTGCTCTTGTTGAGCTAACAAATTATCCCTTCACATTAAATCCTGTTCCTGTTCTCTCCATAATTATAATCATTTACAAATACATTGAATGCTGAACATGTGCTTTAAGTATGAAAGTTAAAAAAAAGTTTGCCTTTAGCTTTGGGTTTCCAGCGTACTGAATAGTATTAGAGACTTTTCTGCCCTTTTAAACATTTTTTAGATGATGAAATTAGTGAAATCTAGTGTGTTCTCCCCTCCCCCATTCTTAAAATGTGGTTAGCTTTGGGTTAAAACTAGAAAAAAGAAAAGCAAGAAACATGTTTTTTATTTTTAAAAAAACATTAAAAATAGAAACATTTCTCATTTTTTTAAATTAAAGCTCCAAACATAGATTTCTTTTCTTTGTTTTCTGAATTTTAGTTCCTATGTTCCATTCACAGATGCATAATATATCTGGTCAAATTTTGATCATATGAGGGCTGATTTTATGCAGACCTTTTGTCTCCTTCCCCCTGCTATCTCCTGTGTGGCCAGCAGAGTGCTCATTAGGGCTCTGTCCAAGAATGTGGAACAGAAACAGCAAGAACAAGTATAATTTAAATTCATGAGTTTAAAAAGAAATTGTACAACTATTGGGAAAGGTTTGATAAGCAGAAGACTTTGAACTAGTGACTAAAATGAAGGTTGAGATTGCCTTTTCAAAAAATTATTGCCACAGATAATTGTCCCTTTAAGGTCATAAGAGGCGGGATGGAGCATTGGACTAGTCAGGATACCTAAGATGTAATGTAGTCCTGGCGCTGCTACTACCTCACTGTGTGATCTTGGACAAGTCATTTCCTAGTTATGGGCCTAAATTTTCTCATTTGTAAAATGAATGTAAAAAAAGTGGTTGGACCAAGATAATCTCCGTGGTCTCTTACAGCCCTAAGACACTAACTAAATACTCATTTTTAAAATGGCTTACTACTTCTTAGAGAAAAAGAAAACATTTAAAAATATATTCATCAATCTTAATAAGGTGTTTATAAAGATATGCATATGCTATACTTTAAAAGTTATATAACATTATAGAGCAAGGCATCTTAAACTTTTTCCACTTGTGACCCCTTCAACACTTCTTAAAGTATAGGCTCCCACCTCAGATTTTGCTTTGTGAGTGAAATGATTAGCTTCTCAGCTTCACTTTTCTTAGCCCTGAATTACTAGGATTGTCACAGGATCTTTTTTTTTGTTGGACTGAGACTAACATGACCTTCAGGTGGGAATTTTATTCTCTCTTCCTCCCTCTGCTCCCCTTCTTTAATCATTAAAAGTTCCCTAAATTAGGGGAAATGTTCATGAAGTTCTTTCAGTTTGTTGGATGTAAAGCATTATGTAAACACAAGGTGGTATCATTATCGTATGTATATAATTACGTGGATGTATATATGTTATTTAAATATGCTGTCATATGTCAGAATGTCTTTCATGATCTGTCCTTAAGTATATTAAATGCAAGTGTAAGTTTAATTTATACTTCTTAGGATGCCATCAAATTCTATATTTATATAATATGTGTAAATAATGGTATAAAATTTATAAATGTCATCATTTGCCATCCCCAGTTGTCTTGCAGTTTATTATTATAGGGTGCATAGTCAGTCCTATTTATGGAACTTGTTTATCGAAAGAGTTTTAAGCCCATTTATTTTTCAGTATGATCTTGGCCAATTCAGCATTTATTTATTAATTAAATATTATGTAGAAAGCAGTCTACACATTCTAACACGGGCTGTATTGTGTGGCTGAAAACGACTCAACCAGCCTGCTTTATAGACAGCCTTTTTTTGGTCAGTCATTAGGGAATCAAAGGTAGAAATAATGCACTTATTTAACTTAAAAACTTGAGTGTTTCAACATTTCATGCACATATGTATATTGATATTTTTCTCTTAAAAAACTTTTTTGCATTAAAATTACAATTTGATTTGTTTTAACTTCTGAAGAGATTTTTGGTTGTTTTTAAAAATTATTTTATCAAAAAATATCTAGTGTACATTGAGCACCAGCACTCTGTTTTGAAGGGTCAGGAACGTAGGCAATCTTAAGTGATGTAGTTTTATCCTTAGTGCACCAGATTGAGTCAGATTCCTAAAAAACCAGCTTTTTTAGTACTTTGATCTTTCAGATGTATTTTTGTATAAAAGAGAATAATTTCTGATAGCTGGTTACATTATTTCTGTATTATTTGTAAAAACTGCAGGTCATATAACAATACCTACATTTTCTATGTTAAGAAACTGGGGAGTGTGGCCATAAATTGCCTAGCATTCATAATGGAAGCTTTATACAAACATTTTGATTTGTTACAAGTGCAAAAGTTGAATTACCATGAATAAAAGATTACAAAGTTTACAGGTGTTTATTATTGTCAAATTGTACTAATAAACTGTGATTGTTCATGTTAGTATTTTTAAAAATGCCTATGCTGTGTGATTAATGTTGTGGGAATGGAGTATGATTGTGTGATTAAAGAATTTTTATGGATTGAATTCTCTTGGAGGACATTAATTTTTTCTTTTATGGTGAAGGGATTTTCAGATCATAGGATGCAGAGATTTTTAGAGCTAGAAGGAAAGTTAGAGGCTGTCAAGTCTTTGTCTCATTTGTGACTTGCCCAATATCATGTAGCTTAGTATGTGAAGTAAAATTTGCACTCAGGTCTTTCTAACTCCAAGTCTAGTGCTCTATCCACTTTACTACCTAGTTATAATGCACAGCTATACCATATTCTTGACATAACACTCTCTTTGATCATATGTGGAATTGTGAATTGAGATTCATAGAAGGGTAAAATGAAATAGACCTTATGTTGTAAGAGATAGAATGTTCAAATGTTAACTGTTGCATTGTAAAGGACGTTAGTTATACAACATAGAGCATCCTTATAGGCCTTAGCAATCATCTAGTCCAATCTCCCTTACTTTGCAGAGGACAAAATAGGCCAGAAGAGATAAGCTGTTAATCTTATTATTTCATTACTGTTTCATTATTACTCTTGACCCTTTAGTTCTCTCTTAAAAACCCCAAGCTGAGAAAGACTTTTAAGTCCAGGCATAGGCTGAATGAAGAGTTGTGTGCCTGTTAAGCAAGAAACATGATAGCTAAGCTTGGTGAAGCTTGTTACCAATTACACAAATGAAAAGTCCAAGAGACAGCGTTTCTGGGTAATTATTAATTAGGCTAGCTGATAATCAATAAAATTCGTGGTCAGTGGTCTCAGTAACCAAAGACAAAACCATGGAGATCACTCAGTGCTTAAATACCTTTGGAAAAGGGGGTGCCCCTGACAAATGAAAATTAACCCTGATTGTTGAACAGTTAAAGAAGGGGTAGACTTTGAAACGAGAAGGTGGAATGAAACCCTTCAGCTCCCACTGCTGAGAGCAGGACTAGATCATGAGATAGCAGCCTCCAGCAATCTGGACAAAGGACTCCATTTCTACCCTGACCACTCTGGTTGGTTTTCTTCATGAGCTGGGTTACCCTAAACTCCAGTGGAGTGGTGCAAGGACATAGTTAAATTTACCTAGATTAGATTCAGTTTACATTCTTACACAGAAAGTAGGACTTCTGGTTGAGTGACGTCCCGCCCAAATTCAAGAGGCCTGTTCCCAGAGGATTTGGACAATCTCAACTATCATCAGTGTCCTTCAGTGAACTTACTGATTTGTAGGGGCTGGTCCCTGCATGAGGAAATAAGAAAAGCTGTAATAATTAGTTAATGATATCATGGAAAATAATACTTTCACCACAGAGTTGGTCAGCACAATTACAGCTACTCAGTCTCTTACGGATGGCATAGAGGGAAATTGGGGGAAAAACAGAAAAGGAATCACAGATCCTTGAAGAATTGAATTATGTTGCCAGGTTATAGGCGGGTAAAGTTAGCTCAGCAAAGAACATTAGGCAAATTAATCAGGAGCTCTAATCCATGAGGTGGTGCAAGGGAAGAAGGCCAGATGTCTTCCTCGTAGTTAAAAGGAAAATGGGGATGATCTCTTAATAGGTCTATAGAAAAGCCGGGAATCTGTCTTGTGGACACCCATGGAACCGAAACGCGCTAACATACACTAAGTGCTTACTATGGGTGTTAGTGTCCTTACGCTGTGCTAAGTGTTGGTGACACAAGTAGCTCCGTCTTAATGGGGACGTTATGGAAACAAACTATATACAGGCTAAATTGGAGACAGTCTCAGAAGGCGTGAGACTAAAGAGAATTAGAAAAGCCTTCTGGCAGAAAATGGGGCTTTAATGGAAACTTATTAGAACCCGGGAGGCCAAGAGACAGAGAAGAGGAGGGAGAGAATTCCAGGCATAGGGGACAGACAGTGAAAATGCCTGAAAGTGTGAGATTGAACAGTAAGGAATGGAAACAAAGAAGGGATGTGAGAGTTTGAGAGGAATAATAAGGTCAGTGTCTCTAGATCAAAGAGTATGTTGAGGGCATGGGAGACTGGAAAAGTGTGGGGACAGGTTATGAAGGGCTTTAAAAGCCAAACAGGATTTTTATGTTTGATCCTACAAGTAACAGGGAGCCAGTGGAGTTTATTAAATAGAAAATGACATAGGCTTCTGTGTTCAATGCTTGGAAAGGTCAAATTGAGAATCCATTAAGCACGTGCTGGCATGGTACTAAGCTCTGGGAAATACGAATACAAGCGAAAAAGGCAGTCCTGAAAGACCTTACACTCTAATGGAGAATAAAACAAAAGGAGAAAAGAGGAGGGGGAGGGAGAAGGTATCTAAACTGGAGCATAGCGGATAAAGTCTGAAGAGTCAGAGGAGAGGAATGAAGACTGAGATGCTCTGGGAGCTTTCCTTCAAAGGCAGGTTCCGAAAGGAACGAGCCAGGGGTGGCTAGGCGGCGCAGTGAATAGAGCACTGGCGCTTGAAGTCAAGTGGGCCTGAGTTCAAATCCTACCTCAGACACTTAACACTTACTAGCTGAGTGACCTTGGGCAAGTCACTTAACCCCAATTGCACCCTCAAAAAAAAAGGCAAAAAAAATTCAAATATGAAAGGAACTAGGCAGAGTAAGGGACTGCAGGACCCCATGAACTTTCAGGCTTTGAGGCTGCCGCAGAATGGTGGAGAAAGCTCAGAGCACAAGAAATAAATCTTAGAAAGGAATAAAGGTCAAGAAAGAGGGAGATGAAGCAAAGGCCATCAGATTTGATAACTGAGCTATTTATAGGGTGATTTATAAACTTCTGTACCTAATTCCACACCCTGACTAGTCACTAGCTCCTTCATACTCAGGACGTGAAATTTAATACTAAGTTCAGAGAGACAGGACTCCTATCAAAGCCTAGAAAAGATGAGCATACCGGTTACCCTGGCCCAAGGGATCAACCCTCCCTTCGGAGGCCTAGTTCGCCTCATCGCCCCGCTACACCTCCAGCCTGGCAGTGGTTGATGTCTGCACCTGCATGTTGGTACTCTTCTCCATGGCTCTCCTGTCTGGACTGTTGCTCCTTTCTAGTAATTTTGGCTACCTCCTGATCTCAGTGGGCATCACTTATTGTTACTGCCCTCCCATGATATCCACAAGGCTGTCCTTATCATCCTTTCTCTTCCCTCATCTTAAATCTACTGGCTCCTTCCCTGGTGCCTACAAACATGCCCAAGTCTCCCTCATCCCTAAAAGAGCCTCACTAAATCCTGCCGTCTCCAGCTCTCATCTCATATCTCTTTTCTTTTTCTACCAGACTCATTGGATTTGCTTCCACTAATTGCCTCCTTGTGTTTCCTCTCACTTCCCAACCCCATGCAATGTGGCCTCCGACTTTATCATTTTATCGGAACTGCTCTCTCCACACCTATCAATGACACCTTAATTGCCAGGTTTGATGGCCTTTTTGGTTTTTTCCCCCCAATCTCACCTTTCTTGAACTCTGTACCATTTGACAATATAGACTATCCTTTCCTCTTAGGTATTTTCTCCTTTCTGGGTTTTATGACATTGTTCATTCTTTTAACTACCTGACCACTCTTCTATCTCCTTTGCTACTGTGGGGGCCCTTTTCTTTCTTTGTGATTTCATTGACTCTCATTTGTTTAATTATCATCTCTATAGAGGTAACTCATATGTACATATGTATATATGTATATAGTCCTAGCATCTCTTGAACTTATATCACCAGCTGCTTATTGGACATTTTCAACTAGTTTCAAATTTATATATTCAAAACATCTCATCATCTTTCCCCACAACCCACCCCTCTCCCGAAACTCCTTATTGCTGACAAGAGCCTTTAGATCATGTCTATCTATGTCACCCACAAGCCCTGTGTATACATTTAAACAAACCCCTCACCCCTCCATCTCCTCTATCTATATGTGCACACGTTGTCTCCACTGACTAGATTGTAAGCTCCTCAATGGCAGGGACTGTTTCCCTTCTGTCTTTATATCTCTAGCACTTAGATTTTAATTTTAATAAATGCTTGTTGATTGACTCCTGAAACATTTAGATGAAATTATCATAGGATCAGTAGGAGCTTTGGGCACTGACTCTGCAATGTGTCCATGCTCCAGGCTAAGCTGCCGAATTAGCTTCTGAGCAGCTGTGATACCCAGTTTGGATTTGGGTTCCTTCACTCACTAGCTTTTTGATCTCAGAAGATTCACTTACTGTCTCTGGAGGGGCCTCATTTTTTTCTGCAAAATGACGGAGTTGGGGTAGGACCTGTAGAGTTGGACTCTTAAGGTCCCTTCCAGCACTAACCCTTATCTCCCTTACAAAGTATCCAGTTGGCCAGTTACTGAATGAATTACATAGTTGGAAGAATAAACATTTCTGGGTTCATTTAAATGCATGTGATATAATGCAGTAGAGTCTATTGAATTTGTACCATATAATATATTGCAATGGACCACAATGAACCACAAATTCCAATGATTTAAAGAACATATTTTGGAATAAAAATATAGAAATAAATAGATTGTTACTATAAGGTTAAGCATTCAGTTACTTTTAAAAATAATTTTTATGTATAGCTTTTGTTTTTATATGGCCAAAATTTCTCCCAGTGTCTCTCCCCCTCTTCCTTTTAAGAGAACTATCCCGTATAACAAATACCTTTTTAGAGAAAGAAAAAAAGAAAAGAAAAAATTCAGCAAAACCTATCAATATACTGAAAAAATCCAAAAATTCAGATGCAATATTTCACAGGGTTGGGGAATCTGTGGCCTTGAGGGCCACATGTGGCCAGGGGTGCAGGTTCTTCACCCCTGCTCCACATTCATGGATCTCCCACCTCTGCAAAGAAGTAGAGTGGGAATGTTATTATTTCCTCCTTCATTCCGGTCACACATGATAAAGTGGCCTTATTCCTTACCAAGGTAAACCCCTCTACCTGCTCAAGCAACCCTTCTTCTCCATCAGATTGTCCCCTCTTTTACTTATTTTCAATCTCTTCCTGTCTACTGCCTCATTTTCTACTGCATGTAAACATGCCCATGTTCCCCCATCCCAAAGAACAAAACAAAAAACAAAAGCCAACCATTCACTTGGTACTTCTGTCCCTGATAATTATCGGCCTATTTCTCTTTTGGCTTCTGTAGCTAAACCCCTTGAAAAGGATGTCTACAACAGATGCCTGGACTCCTTCTCCTTTCACTCTCTTCTTAATCTCCTCTAATCTTACTTCTGACTTTACTATTCCACTGAAACTTCTTTCTTAGAAGTTACTGGTGACCTCTTAATTGCCAAACCTCTGCAGCCTTTGACGCGGTTGATCACCCTGCCCCCCTTGATGCTCTCTTCTCTCTAGGTTTTTAGGACACTGCTCTCTCCTGGATTTTCCACTACTTAGACTATTCCTTCCGGCTCCTTCACCGGATCCTCTTCCAGATCACACCTTTAACCACAGGTGTCCCACAAGGTTCTGTGCTGGGGCCTTTGCTCCCTCTATATTGCTGGGTGGATCACTTGGTGATCTCATCAATGTCCACAAAGTTAATTACCATCAGTATGCTAATGATTTTCAAATCTACCTTTCCCATCCCAGTCTCTCTGTTTACCTTCAGTCCTATTATCTTCAACTGCCTTTCAGGCATCTCAAATTGATGTCCGGTAAACACCTTAAATTCTGTATGTCCAAAACCGAAATCACCACCTTTCTCCCGCCTAAAGCCTTTTCTCTTTCTAACCTCTCTGTTACAGTTGAGTGCACCATCATCCTCCCAGTTCCTCAGGCTTATAGACTAGGAGGCATCCTGGACTTCTCACTATCCATACCCCACCTCCCCATATTCAGTCTGTTGCCAAGGCCTATTGATTTTATTTTTCCAACATCTTTCAAATACAGCTTCTCTCCTCTGAAATCACCACTACTGAGGCTCAGTCCTTTTACCACCTCACAGCTGTTCTCCCACAATAGTCTGTTTGGTGGATTGATTGACCTTGAGTCTCCCTCTACTCCAACCCAGCCTCCATTCAGCCACTAAAGTGATTTTCCTACAGTGTAGTTCCGACCAGTGTCACCCCTCCAATTCAACAAACTTCAGTGGCTCCCTATCGCCCCCAGGAGCCAATAGAAAATCCTTTGTTTGACATTCAAAGTCCTTCATGAACTAATCACCTGCTCCCTTTCCTGGCCTCTTACACCATGCACCTAGTCACTTCCTTTCCAATCCAGTAACACAGACCTCCTTACAGTTCCCCAGGCATTTTCTCTGACCCTCCCTGCAGGCTTCAATTCTTTCTCTCCTCCACCTCTGCCTACTGGTTTCCCTGGGTTCTTTTAAGTCCCATCTTCTTAGAGAATCCCACATTTCCCACTTTAATTCTAGTGCCTTCCGTCTTTTAATTATTTCCCATCTCTCCTGCGCATACCTTGTTTGTACACGTTCGTTGTTTCCGCCATTAGATCGTGAGCCACTTGAGGGCAGGCATTGATTAGCCTTTGCCTCTCTTTATGTCCTCAGCACTTAGCACAGTGCCTGACGTATAGTGGTGCTTAATTAATATTGATTTAGAAGACTGTCTTCTTTTACCTCGTTTTTTTGGAGCCCTGCTTATTCTCTGTAATTTCACAACATTTACTTTTTGCATTTTTTTATTTGCATTTTCAGTGCTTCACCCAGCCCTCTGCACATTTGCAAGCTCTTGATATATGATCTTCCCTACCTCATTCTTCCCTTTCCCCTTCCCCTTCCCTCCTTCTCTCTCTCTCTCTCTCTCTGTCTCTGTCTCTCTCTCTGTCTCTGTCTCTCTCTCTGTCTCTGTCTCTCTCCCTCTCTCTCTGTCTCTTTGTCTCTCTCTCTGTCTCTCTCTCTCCTTCTCTCTCTCTCATTTCTTTCTCTTTCAATTTACATTGCTGTAGTTGTCACGTATACTGTTTTCCTGGCTCTGCCCCAAGCCGTGTAAATCTTCCCCTATTTCTCCCTGTTCATCATGTTCATTATTTCTTATAGCACATACTACATTCACATACTGCATTTTTTTTGGCCAGTTCCCAATCAACAGGCATCTACTTTGTTTCCAGTTCTTTGCTACTACGTAGAGTGCAAAACGTTCACTTATAATGTTAGTTCTGAATTAAACTAAAGTATAAAAGTAGATGCAAATGATTAGTTTCCAACAATCCATTTCTTTGATAGAGAACAAGATTTTTTTCTCTACAATTTACACGTACTTTCTCATCAGACTTTCAGAGTCGTAAGGGAACTTAGTAGACATCTAGTCCAATGCCTTCATTTTTAATAATATGAAAACTGGCCCTAAGAGAGGTTAGATAACTCATCCTGGATGACCCAGCTAGTGTCAGAGGCAGTATCTGAATTTATGTCTTTTTGATTTCAAGCTCAGCTTTATCCCATTGTTCCAGCTATTTCCATCTCTGGTCCTTTTGTCCTACCCTCTCCCTTTTATTTTCCTATTATATGCAACTTTTTCTTCAACAATCACTAAAATTTTTTTATTCCGAATCTCCTTCCTTCCTTTCACCTCTCCTGCTGCTTGAGAAGACAAGCAATTTGATATCAGTTATATATGTAAAGTCATGCAAAACATTTCCATGTTAGATTGCTGAGGTTTCTATGGAAGTTACAATAGCATCATGATTCCAGCAGGGGGAGCTCAGTCATTGCTTCTTTAATGGAAAATTCTTTTGTTGCCTTTTCACTTTAATCAAGGCAAAAGCAAAGGGACCAATGTTCTATTGTAACAGATGTGTGAACCCCATGTGTATAGAGGAGTGGGTCCCACATGTGTAGAGCACATAAGTGTTGCAAGAGCTGTTGTGTGGCTCAAAGGGAGATGTGACAGCCTTCTCTAGCCTCTTCTCCTCTCATCCCTCTGCAAGGGAGACTTTCATTGAAGACCAAAGGGGAAGCAGGAGTTTGGGACCACGGCAATCTGAGTCACAAAGATTTAAAGTTTGATGAGTCCCCAAAGCGGACTGACTCTGAAGAGGCCTAAAAGGGGGACTGGCTAATGCCGGAGCTGTCTTACCTCTCACCAACTCCGCTCCACCCTCACATAAGTGGGTTTTTCATCACCACCAATAGAGAATCTCCTTCCAGTGGGTTTAGGGACAGGCTTTACCCTATAAAACAACCTAAGTGTTAGAAATGCTGGTGATCCAATACACTGGGAAAGATAATAGAACAGAGTTTTAAAACTGATAGGGATCTTAGAGATTATCTAGTTCAGATTCTTTATTTTACAAATGAAGGTGTTATCCAAATGGGGAAGTAACTTGTCCAGTTTTATACAATGACCTATCAAGATCAGGCAGACCTGAGATCCCAGGAATTATCATCATCTTGTTCTCATTTTCCTCCCAAGATAAAACTGGTCCAAGGATAAAGCACATCTTGCTATTAAACTTTTATATTTAATGCTCCATGGATTATTTTTCAAGTGGATAAAATGACTGATTTTTATAATTGAATAAATTATTGTGATGTAAATGCATTTTCTGAAAGCATCTTTGTAATAACTCCAATTGTTCACAGTACAATGAGAATGACACGTAGTTTACCCTATTCCCACCTGTTTTTTATTTCTTCTGCCTGGCAAATAGCAGATGTTTAATAAATTCTGGTCAACTGATTGAACGACTGTTATCTAGGTAGGAAGACACTAGATGTCGGCGCATGTAGGAAACCTCAGATGAACCAAATAGAGAATACAAGCATGAGATATGAAAATGGCAGGAGGAGACTGTTAGAAGGGGCTTGGGTGAGGACATGAAAATTCCAGTTTTCAGAGTCATTAGTCTGTTTCAAATGAATTTCATGTATCTCAAAGAAGCCCATAGACTCAGGCTTTTTTGGACTATCATCGAAGGGATGTCATGTGGAAGAGAGATTAGACTTTTATTTTATTTTATTATGTTTTATTTGGTCCCAGTGGAAAAAATAATGAACAGTGGCTAGAAGTTGTGAAGAGACAAATTTATGTAAGGAAAAACTTTCTAGTGATTAGAGTCACTGAAAAGAGACTGATTTGCCCAAGGTTTCAAAGGTAGAAAGAGACAGATCTGTGACTTGAACCCAGATAGCCTGAAAACAAATCTGGGACCTTCTCTACTACCTTGTGCTGCTTCATTATAGGGGGGATTCTTATTCATCTAAAGGTTCAATTCAATTCAGTGAAACAATTGCTAAAATGCTTAGAAATTGTGTCAGTTGCTGGGGATACCAAAAAAGAAAAAAGAAAACCAGAAAAATCCCTGGCTTCAAGTTTATATTCTGCTGGAAGGGAGAGTAAATGCAAGAAAATTTGAGGGGGATCAGGAAAGGTAGTACTCATGTGTCCCATGAATTGATCCATAATGGAAACTACAGTTTCTAACAGAAGAGGTTAGGAGGGAATTCATTTCAGGCAAACAGGAGGCTATGGCAAGACAATTGGACCAAAACAAAGCATAGATGGAAAGGCATAGTATAAAATAAATCTGGAAAAGTAGGTTGGAGTCAAGACAAAGAATGGCATTTAAATGTCAGTTTGAGGAATTTGTATTTTATCCTAGAAGCAACACTACTTCAGTAGAGGAACTGCTGAGGATTCTCAAGTGGAGGAGTGATATGGTAAGATTTATGTTTTTAAATTATTTTGGCAGTTTTGTAGAGGATGTGGATAAGAGGGGAAGGGAGCAGACATAGGGAGATCAATATGGAATCTTGCAATTATTCATGTGAGAGGTGATGAGAGCCTGACCTAGTATGAATGTGATGTCTTTTAAGGAACCATACAAATATGAAATTCTATGATTCTGTGATTTCTTCTGTTTCTCCTTCAACTGGTCATCAACCATATGTTCTCTTGCTGGTAGGCAGAATGGATAAAGAGCAGGACTCAGAGTTGGGAAGACCTGGCTTTATTTATTTATTTTGAGGGGGAGGCTAGGCAATTGGGGTTAAGTGACTTACCCAAGTTCACACAGCTAGTAAGTGACAAAAAGTCTGTGGTCTGATTTGAACTCAGGTCCTCCTGACTCCAAGGCCCATACTTTATTCACTGCACCACCTAGTTGCCCAAGACCTGACTTTAAATCTTACTTCAAGTACTTGCTTAGTTGTGTGACCCCAGCCATGTCACTTAATCCCCTTCAGCCTCAGTTTCCTCATCTGCAAAGTGGGGATAATAATAGTACTTACCTCATAGGGTTGCCATGTGGATAAAATGTGACACATACATAAAGTGCTTTGCAATCCTTACAGTGGTAAGTACATAAGGGCTAGTTATTATTATTTGCTTCCCTCCTCTGATACCTGGATTTCCTTGAAAGTACATTTTGTTACTATACAATGCTATTATAACACCTTTTTTCATATATTCAGTACTGTTGGAATGAGCAATTCCTTCGTTTTAGGGTCCTCTGTATTATTCTATTTACAGAATTTTACCCCTTGATTTGTTTTTTTTACCTCTGGAAAGTTTACTGAAATTAGGTTTTTGAATAGTTTCTAGGTTTCGTTTTTCTTTTCTTAATTGAAAAATCTAATGGCCTCTTCTTCCCCTTGCTCCTTTTTGACCTCTCGGTAGCATTGTCACAGTTGTCCACACTTTCTTTCTGAATACTCTCTCTCCTCTCTGGGTTTTCATGGCCTTGCTCTCTCCTGCTTGACAACTTCTTCTCAGTCTTCTCTCTTGGATCATTCATCCATGTCACTCCCACTAATTGTGAGTATGCCCTCAAAGCTCTGTCATGGACCCTTTCTGTTTTCACTCTGTGCTTTCTTACTTGGTGACTTCATCTGTTCCCATAGGTTAAATGATCAATCTCTTACCAAAATATTCCCTGATCTACGTAGACTACCTTCGTCTTTCTTCTGAATTCCAATTTGGTGTCATTTTCTGCCTACAAAATGTTTCAAACTGAGCATCTTAGAGCAATGTTAAATTTATTATGTCTACCACAGAACTCATCATCTTTCCCCCAAAACTCATCCCTCTTAAAATTTCAATATTGCTGTTGAAGACAATACCCTTCTATTTGTCAGATTTTCGACCTTGGTGTCATCTCCATTTCCTTGACTCTCACCCTGAATATTTGTTCTGTCTATTCTATCTCCATGGCATCTCTCCCATCCTTCTCCTTCTCTCCACTCACACAACCACAATGCTAATGCAGCTCATCATCTCCTCTTCTCTAGACTACTGCCTCTTACTCGATCTCTCTGCATCAAGTCTCTGCCAAAGTGATTTTGCTCAAGTGCAAATCTGACTACATTGCTGCCTGAACTTCAGTGACTGTCCAGGCTCCTTATCTCCTCTAGGATAAAATTCAAACTACTTGGGGGGCAGAGCCAAGATGGTGGCGTAGCAGCAGCAACATATAGCAGCTCTCACATAGCCACCCCAAAATACCCATAAAATAGGACTCTAAACCAATCCTAGAACTCCAAAACGCACACAAAGATACTTCCCACTAAAGTCAGCTTGGCTACAAGGAATCATATCAGCACTGTGAACCGAAACCAGCCTGGCCTGAAGCCGCGGCTGTGCCCCGGGGGTGGCTGGACAGGAGGAGCAGAGGAGCCTCTCTGGTGAGCGGATTAGCGGCAGCTGCGAGCAGCGTTCAGCACTAGGTCAGTGGGAATTGCGAAAGGGGGAGAAAAGCATCCAGCCGAAAGGCCTCCAGAGCAGAAAAGTAAAAGGCAGAGGTTTTGCACCCGCCTCCACGTTGCAGCTTCCCGCCCGCGGCCTGCAGACAGCAAGGGGACTAAGCAATTGTTCTGAGGCCAGTGCTCTCACGTTGAGTGGCCTGGATCTGGATCGCCGTCTTGGGCCTCAGTCTTGGAGTCTTCATTATCCAGTGAGCCGGAAGTAAGTAGGAAAGGGACCCAGCACCTTACTGAGGGCTACGGCAGCCAGGAGGATGCCAGCAATTTGGGACAGAGCTTCCCCTTCTGGAAGCAGAGCCCCACAGAGATTTAAAAAAAAATCACAGACTGAC
>CM053581.1:345404194-345426578 GCA_028627135.1 Pseudochirops cupreus
CGGATAGGAAGGAGGGACGTATAATCAGTCTCTCACAATATGCCCACTATGGAGAGGTTCTGTGTAATTACACATGTACAGCCTGTATTTAATTGCTTGGCCTTCCAGTGGGGGTGGGTGACGAGGGAGGAAGAGAAAGTATCTAGAATTTAAAGTTCTATAATCAAATGTTAAAAATAATATGTATATATACATATAATAATAATAATAATTATTATTATTATTAACTACATCCAACTGGGAATTAAGATTTGCAAGCACTGTGGTAGGGAGATCCATCCTGCCCTACTGGAAAGTCAGAAGGGCAAGGGGGAGGACATAGGTGAGAGCAGATTGGGGGAGGGGTTATACAGTGGGATGGCTGTTTTGAGGTGTTGGGTAGGGGAAAGATGGGGAGAAAATTTGTAACTCAAAATTTCCTGGAAATGAATGATGTAAACAAGAAAATAAATTAATTAATTAAAAAAAAAGACATCACCTCTGATGGCAACAGCAACTCCTACTGGCTGGCAATTCCCTTGAGAGTCAAGACTGTGCCGTGTAAATCATCAAGATCCCAGCATGGAGCACAGTTCCATTTATACAGTGTCATAGGATTTAGAGTTGGAAGGAACCTTAGAAGCCATCTATCCTTATCACTCCCATTTTAATTAGAGCACAAAAAGATTAAATAACTCCACCAAGGCCACAGAGCTGATGAACAGTAAGTTGGGTGTCAAAGGCATCTGATCCTCTACCTGAAGTCATTGAGGTTCTTTCTTCTTAGAGTGAGTTGCCTCCCCACTATGGGCAATTAGTGATATTAGTTGAATTGTACTTTCCCAAGTTTACCACTCTTGTATTTTTCAGTTTGTTACTCTTTAAATCATGTTTCAGGTCTTCCTGACAAAATGTAAAATGTGACCCTTTATATTTGGACCTCTATTTGACCTGAATTTCATTTCTTTCCTCTTACTGGCCTTCAGGTTTGGGAATAATTGCATAGAGTGTGTGTGTGTGTGTGTGTGTGTGTGTGTGTGTGTGTGTGTGTGCGCGAGCGCGCGCGCACGCGTGTGTGATTGTGAATTTATGTACTTCTAAGTTGGGGATAAGGAGCATAATAGAGGGAGGGAAGAAATAGAGAAACATTTCTCTTCAAGAAAACTCAGGATCCTAATCCGGTTTATTTTACTTGTAGTCCAGTTACTAAATTTGCCTCTAGATGGCACCATCCGTACTCTCTCAGGATTGTCTTTAGAGAAAACAGATGCAGAAAACAAAGCAGAGAGAAATGTGAAGCTCCCCACAACAGTTTGTTAGAAGCCTTGGGTGAAAAGCCACGGGGTCATTGATCCACTTGTTGAAGTAAGGTTGTATAACTGGGATAATTCTAATTCTATTGCGCATTCTATAGCACAGTCCTGCAGAGTGCAAGGCATATTCCCATCTCTGATGAGATATCTGAGGGGGAAGGAAAATCTATATTATTGTTTTTGTTGTTGCTATTGTTAGACAGATGAAGGACCTGGAGTTCAGAAAAGTAAAGCCACCCAGACTTATACACTTGATAAAGAATCACAGAGTTTTAGATTCTTTGAAAGGATGTCAACATACCAACCCAAACCTGAAATGTATCCCTACTATTCCATACCCAGCAAGGGGTCATACAGCCTTTACTTAAAGACTTCCAAAGAGGGAAACTCGAACACCTCCTGGGACAGATCTTTGCTTTGGGCTAGTGCTAACTGCCAGGGAGTTTTTTCCCCTTACATTAAACCTAAATTTTTGTCTTTGCAACTCCCACCCATTGCCCCTAGTTGTCCTCTTTGAAGCTGAATGGAACAAATCTAATAGCTTTTTCAAACAAATTTTTCAAGTACTTGAACCTGGGCATTATGCTTCTCCTGAGTCTCTTCTTTTCCAGGCTAAATATCCCCAATTCCTGTAACCTAACCTTGTATGATGTGGACTTGAGGCCTTTAACGATGATGGTGGACATCTGTATGCTCTCCACCTTATTCATATCCTTCTTAAACTGTGGTGCCCAGAACTGAACACAGTATGTCTGTTTGTTGTCTGTTCAAGGCAGGATACAGAGTAGAGAGAAACTCTGCTTCTCTTAAACCTGCCCAAGAGTGAATAGGCTTGTTTGGCTGCCATATCATACTGCTGACTCATATGGAGCCTGCTGTCCACTAAATCACCCAGATTTTTCTTCAGACAAACTGCTATATAACCCTTCTGCCTCATCTTGTATTTGTAAAGTTGATTTTTTAAACCTGAATTCAGGACTTTGTGTTTCTCACCATCAAAATTTATCTCATTACATAAAATACATCTTACTAGATTCTATCTGTCGAATACTACCTATGTGACCTTGGACAAGTAACTTTATCTCACTGAGCTTCAGTTTCCTAAACTGCAAAATTAAGGAGTTATGATAAGCCTCTGGAGGTCCTTATGCTGACTCCCATTTGTAATTGTATGCCAGGTCCTCAGAAAGTGACTGGTTACATCTCTTCCTTCAGGGCTCTTAGGGGAATCCCTTGAGAGACTGTGGAGTTTCTCTATTGCAAAAAAAATGCAACCCCTCATTCTGGTGTGCTCACAAATATCAATTACTATTGCTATTTCATATTTCTTCAATATCAGTTAATATCATTTCACTTTACAAAGTGATTATTAAGAAGATATGGCGAGAACAGAAGTCCATACACTTCCACTAAACTGGGGACCCCTGTGCTCTCTATGCCCTTCCTCCCTAGGGATAGTGAGCTCAGAGTGGCTGCTAAAACATTTCTTCCACCACCAAACTCACTTCCTGGAGCAGCATAGCAAATGGAAGGGTCTTTTCCTGGTTTTCAGGACACAGGGCCTCAAATTGCCAGGTGGCTCCACTGCTGGGCTGAGCTGCCTCTTAGAGTTGTAACTGCTATATTAGCTGGCCACTTCTGCTGGCTCTTCAGCTCACTCTGTCTGTAATCCTCCTTCATCTAAGAATAGGAAAAAATAGACAAAACAGGGGGAAATTGAGGCATCGTTAAGGTCACATATCCGAGGATCATTGCTACCAAGAAAGAGAGGGGTCGTTTTGGCCAGTTAGGGCCTTCTGTATCCACACTCATTTTCAGCTTAGGAGTGAATTAAAAGGTTTTTCTTTCCCATGCACTAAGTATATGGGAAACAATCACAAAATACCCACCCATGCTCTGAATTGGGACAGAGCTCCTCCATTCCATTTTACCATGTACCCCAGAGGAAGGTTAATTCCTTTGTGCATGCTCCTTATTGTTCTTCCTCTTTGTAATTGTTTCCCTTTGTGTCCTCAGAATTTATTCATAAGTTTCCCATCACTGTCATCCTTTGGGGAATTTTAGTCCATGGGATCCTTCCCATCTTTCTTCTGAACCTTTTGAAGTTGGTTTCTCTAATATTTAGGATGCATTCCAGACTATGCCAGATTTCCTTTCCTTCTCTATCGCAAGTGGTCACTTCCCACCCCACCCCTGTTAAAGATTTGAGCATTTCCACCCCAGGGACCAATTCCTCCCTATTAGTGAGAATCTGATCCAGGATAGAATTTTCTTTTGTTGGTTCCTCCACCTTTTGACTTCTTTAAAGGAAGACAAGAAGTTATTGATTGTTCTTTTGAGGGCAGGAGGGAAAGAGGGAGAGAGAGAGAGAGAGAGAGAAAGAGAGAGAGAGAGAGAGAGAGAGAAAGAGAGAGAGAGAGAGAGGGAGAGAGAGAGAGGGAGGGAGGGAGAGAAAGTCACTATTATTATATAGCACTTTAATATTTGTAAAAACACATTTTAAAATATTATCTGATTTTATCCTTTTTATTCTGAGAGGTGGGTGCTACTGTTATCTCCATTTTAGAGCTGAGAAAACTGAGGTACAGAGGGGTGCCTAGCTAGTACATATCTGAGACCACATTTGAACTCAGATTTTCCTGACTTCAGATCTGTTGCTATAGTACTGTATGCACTCTGCTACTTATATAGTGATGGGGGAAAGATCAGTAAAAATTTTATCATTAAAAATCTAATCAAAAAAGGCCAAGAACAATTTACTTTAGGTAACCATGACTACACCAAGGGTTGGGATTTTTAATGGTATCTCTTGAAGAGCAAAAGGTTCCTAAACTCAAAATAATGAATCTATGAGGTAGCAGTAAAATCCTAAACCCTTCTTCCATGAAAGTTAGGTTAGTTTTTTTTTTCTTAGAAGGTATTGAGACCTTCCTAAAGACTTAGTTGAGGAGAGAGGATTCTGGGAAGATGATGGAGTAGTCAGAGATTCCTAACTCTCCAGATTTGCCCCTAAAACAAGATAAAATAGCACCTCAGGGTGAACATAGAGCAGTAAAAATAAACAAGAGTTGAGGTAAAACAGTGGTTCTCCTGGGACAATTGGAGATCTGAAGAAATATCCCAGGACTAAGGTTTGGTCCCTGTGAAGAATAAACATTTCCAGACTAGTTCTTTCACCTCCCTGACATTGTGGGGTCAGGCATCTGTGCCCAGGAAGATTGAAGGAACCTCTGCTGATAAGGAACTCCAGATCCAGGTGTGGTGCTGAGATGTGGTCCTGGGCAAGAAGGAACCAGCACATGCCCAGTGAGGGCAGAAGCAGTGGGGCAGGGATACTTACAGGAATGCAGAGTTTTAGATTCTTTGGTTTCTGTTCCAGGCCAGAGGGGAGAACTGAAGAAGGATCTGAGGCCAGAGGCACCAACCCCCATACTCTAGGATGAGAGGTGATTACAAAAAAAAAATAAGCTGCTAAAAAATGAGCAAAGAAGAAAGAATCCAACCATAGGAATTTACTATTGGAATAGAGAAGACTGGGGTTTGTCTTCAGACGAGTATACTGAAGCAAAAAAAATCCTCTCCTACTCCAAAGAATAGCATCAAATGGTTAATTGCCCAAAAATAATCCATAGAAGAACTTTTAAAAGACTTTAAAATCTTGAGAGAGATTGGGGAATTTTTTTTTAAAAATAAGAACAATCTAAGAAAAACAAGAATATTATGGAAAGAAAGTCAACCAATTAGAAAAGGAGATCCAGGGGGCAGCTAGGTGCTGCAGTGAATAGAGCACCAGCCCTGGAGTCAGGAGGACCTGAGCTCAAATCTGGCCTCAGACATTTGACACACTTACTAACCATGTGACCTTGGGCAAGTCACTTAACCCCAATTACCCTACCTTTCCCCCTACAAAAAGCAAAAAAAGAAGAAGAAGAAGAAGAAGAAGAAGAAGAAGAAGAAAGGAAAGAGAAGAGAAGAAAAGAGAAGAAAAGAAAAGAAAAGGAGATCCAGAATCTTAAGGAAGAAAATGACTCACTGAAAATTAGAACTGGGCAAGGGGAAGCCAGCAAAGTTATAAGAAACCAAGAAATAATAAAAGGAAAAGATAAAGAATAAAAAAGAAGAAAATGTGAAACATCTCATAAGAAAAGCAATTGATCTATAGGACAGATCAAGAAGAGAAAAATCTAAGAATAATTGTACTACCTAAAAGCCATGTTAAAAAAAGAATCTAGATACAATAATATAAGACATAA
Source organism: Pseudochirops cupreus (assembly GCA_028627135.1). Classification (NCBI taxonomy): domain Eukaryota; kingdom Metazoa; phylum Chordata; class Mammalia; order Diprotodontia; family Pseudocheiridae; genus Pseudochirops; species Pseudochirops cupreus. The sequence continues at coordinate 345,409,740 of CM053581.1, forward strand.
TTAAAGAATATTGTCCTGAAGTATTAGAACAAGAGAGAAAAGAGGAAACGGAAAAAAAAATCCACTGATCACCACTTGAAAGAGATCCTACAAGGAAAACCTACAAGAATATCATAGTTAAATTCCCAAAAACCCTGCTCACAGAGAAAATATTACAAGCAACAAGAAAGAAACATTTTAAATATGGAGGTGCTACAACTAGAATCACACAAGACCTAGCAGTGGGTGACTGTAAAGACCACAGATGTTGGAACATTATATATCAAAGGGCAAAAGAACTGGGTTTGTGGCAGAAAACTTCACACCCAGCAAAGTTAAGCATAATCTGGAATTGGGGGAAAAAATGGACGACTAATGAATTGCTGGACTTTCAGAATTTTGTTTAAAAAAACTTGAACTTAATAGATTTGTCATAAAAATCCAAGAGAAATATAAGGCATCTATCAAAGACTAATTACAAGAGACTCAATAAGAACAGACTGTTTACTTTTTAAATGAGGAAGTGTAAAAAGTATGTCTAAGATTATTATTAGTAATTGGTAGTTCAAAACATAGACTGGGGTAGACTTGAGTATGATATGATTCTAAAAAGTAAAATCATTTAGGAAAATGTAAACAGAATAATTATACAAATGAGGTGAAGGTGAAAAAATTGACACAGAGAATTAAATGGGGGAGGAGGGTTGGTAATTCTGGAACCCTACTTTCATCGGGAATGAGTTTAAGGAAAATGATAGATGGATGGATAGATAGATAGATAGATGATAGACAAGTCTTCTAAATTCAGAAAGAAATAAAACACTAAGCAGATAGGGAGGAAGAAGAGAATAAGGGAGGGATTTTTAGAGGGGAAGGTGAGAGAATAGGAATAAGATAATGGTGGGGGGATACAGAGGGATCCTTGGAGTAAAGGTAGGTTAAGTAATAAGAGAGCAAGATAGTGGGCAGAAGTAAAATGGAGGAGTCAGAAAGGATAGGAAATAAGAGATACACACAAACATAAAATAAGTTCAGAAGTAGAATTTATTGGGGGGAAATGTAGGGGTACTAATCGTGATCTCAGACAAAGTTAAAGCTAAAACAGATTTACTCAAAAAAGAAAAATAGGGAAACCATACTATATGTCAGTCATATAAATCAATATTGTTTTACACTATTTAAAATAACTAGACAATATAAAGTTGGAATATTACTGTGGTGTAGGAAATAATGAGTTGTTGAATTTAGAAAAATATGGAAAGACTCAGACTTAAGAAGAAAGAGGTTAGCTGATGTTAGAGAAACAGAGGACAAATAAGTGTAGTATGATCTTACATAGATGCATATGAATGTGTATGTCTGTGTATGAGTATGACTTTGGATATCTAAGTATATATATGTCTATGTATGTGTATAGTTATGTACACATATATGTATGTATATGTGTGTGTATGTATGTGATATCCATGCATGATTATAGCATTCTTGGGAAAGAGGGATGGGGTTAATGAAAAATGAAGATCTTCTCCATCCATTAATAGATCTATGTGACCATATATGTTCCCTTTTTCCTTGGAACAGGATCCATGTTTCCTGGTCTAAAGGTACACAGGTATTTCAATCACAGATCTCTTGCAGCTTTGAACTCCAGCCCAGTTCACATCTGTTATATATTCCATGGTGAGTCAAATAGAGCCCATTAGGTGCCTTGAGGTAGGAACTTGGCTAAGGAGAAACTTGCTTACAGTGAGGCTTGCTGAAGGAAGACTTTCACACCTTTTGGTACTGAGCCAATTAGGTATGGAGTCACCTTCTGGCTCTAAACCTATTAGTCAAAGGTGAAATTTTGCTTTTGGGGCTTACTCATGGGAAGAATATTCACCTAAGCTCTTTGTGATTGGGCCAGACAAGACTCTGGGTAGCCAGCTGTTGTTATTAAGCACCCCCCAGATCCTCACCCCACTTTGAATGAAGATGTTGGTGCTCCATGATTTGGTGATGTAAATTGTTCTATTACTCTGTTTAAACAGTTGGAATCCTGTCTATTGAATTCTTTTTTTGGATACTCACTTCTCTCTACTTATATATCTTTCTCATTGTGTAATTAAAGTAAGATTATCAACCCCTTCAAAGCTGTCTTTCCTTTAGAGAAGCAGATCAAGAACATGTGTTAGCAGCCCTCTGTGTGCTGGTGGTATTGGTCTTACACCTCCACAGCAGCTGCAAGAATCATTAACAATACAAGAGAGAAGGAAGGGGGAGGAAGAAAGTAACAAGTGCACAGCAAAGAGCAAAATAAAACTTACAAGGAAGCAAAGGAAAGATGCGCAGCTCTGAACACAATGTGTAGTGTTTATTGAATACACTTTCTTGAAATGGAAATTAATTACTGTGTTTTGAATCCTCTCTGACATTCTGCTGTACACTTGGAAATTTTTTTTTCTTATTTTGTATTTAAGTTTTAATATTTAAGTTTATGTTTCTTTTTCTCTTCTTATTGTATATTTAAGTTTTACAATTTAAATTTAAAATAAACAAATTTTTAAAAAAGACTTGGTTTGCTCAGAGGACTAAAGGCTCAGGCTACTGACATCACCTCCTGGTCCCTTGGGTACAAAGCAGTCATGAAGAGATTGTGGGGTGTTTTGATGCCTGGCTAGTGAATCATAATGGGTTATTCAGGCAAGGGAGGGTTACTCAATTGAATCAACTTGAGGTGTCTTTAATGCCTATCTTTGCCCATTATTCTTCTTTTGCTATGGCTCTGATGAAGGGTGAAAAGATAGGTGTTTCAGAGACCCCAATGAATCCCTGGAGGGCCAGTCTAGAAAGAATTCACAGGACTCAAGCAATCTTTTAAGTCAGGATTGTAAAAATTTATTGTTATGCTTTACAGTGGGCAGGAGGTCTTAGGAAACTGCAAACTTAAAGGAGTCATGGGTATAGATTAGGTATCAATTATGCTAACTAGGTGAGTAAGGGTGGAATTAGGGAGGAGTTAAGGAGTGGTCAGTGCTTAAAGGGACATGCACTTTTCATATCTACTGCGCAGGTGTATTGCCCATAATTCACTGGGAAATGGCCCAAGGGGGTGCTGCATGGAGGTGTGTTTTTAGGCTTGAAATGTCACTAGGTCATCTAGTGGTCAGGGCTGACTGAGAAGTGCCCAGTCTGCTACCCACCAATGTCCTGTTTGACAAGATAGATGCTGGGAAGCTAGACTAATTGGGGATTCAAGATGTGCCTAATTGGCTAAGGAGTTACTTATTGATAGTGCATTGAAGGATTCGTAGGTGCAGCTGGCCATTATACTAAGGGGATTGCTCTAAGCTAAAGGAATTGTTCATAGATGATTTAGTGAAGGATTCATAGATATAGCTTGTTATTGTACCAAGCAAGGAAAAGCAGTTCATGAATTGTTGCTAGGCAGAGTGCTGGCCTAGGGAAGAGGCAGAGTTAATGCTTTGAGGCTAGGGGAAGTGTGATTTTACAACCTGATTTCACAAACTGATATTACAAACATAGGTACCTGAACACAAGTGTGATTTTACAAACTGAAGTTACAACTGGATGTTATAAACATAGGTACCCAAGCACCCCATCAGCTCAATGAATCTTTTAACTGTCAAATGACCTAAAAGAGACTCATTTTCTTCAAAATCAAACCTAAACTGCCAGGACCCTGATGGGAGGCAGGCCTAGCTCAGAATAAACTGTAATGTGAAATTTCAGACATAATGACAAAGGCATTGGAGGGCAGGGTAGTGTGTCACATTGAGAAAACAGGTACTTCTCAAAAGCACTTGTAGTATTCCTCCCTGAAGTGGACATGGAGCAGTTCCCTGAAGGACATCCCTATAATCCTAGATGTTTTGTTATCAGAGGGAGACATGACTGGTGTAGGGATCTCTGAGCACCCATTGCTAAGTAAATGTGGGCAGACCATGGAGAAAGAAGTGAGGTGGGTTATTGAAGAGAAAAGGGAGAGAGATAAAGTATAAACTTTTGAATGACTGATGAGAGCACCCAGGACCACAGGCAAATGGGGAAAACTGCCCCCAACCAACATCTCCCTTGACTCCTAGGCCCTGAACTCCCAGAGACTGCTAAGAGTGGATTTCCCTGGTGAGCTCATTCTCTCCTTGTTTGAGATGAAATTTTATCTTGCTCTTGAGAAAAAGAGCACATTTACTCTCACATATTCTTTCATCTAGTCTAAACTTCCTGATTTCTATTTACTATTTGCTCTGACAAAGTGGATTTGCTCACTAAACAAAATTGTTTTTCTGTGTCCCAAGCATTCGATGAAAAGGAATCAAGCTGGCAAGCATAAGATAACTTTTATCTTCCACTTCAAAAAATCAGGGATAATAGCTTTTATTCTACACCCTTAAAAAAAGAGCATCATCCCCCAGACTACAAATATTTGAAGTGTGGTAAATTAGCATAATTCTAATATGGGGTGGGGAACCTGTGGCTTTGAGGCTATATGTGGCCTGCTACATCCTTAAATATGGCCTTTTGACTTTATCTCCAAATTTTACAGAACAAATCCTTTTAAAAAAATTTGTTCCATAAAATTTGGATTCAGTCAAAAGCCTGCACTTAAAGATCTAGCAGGCCACATGGGACCTCAAAACCCCAGGCTCCCTCACCCCTGCCCAATGGTCTTGGGGACAGGAGAGTACATGAGCAGATATCCAACCATCTTCTTGCTCTTCAAAAATGTAGAAATTAAATTCTCCCTTGGAAATGACATGGATCAGGTCCCAGGTCAAATATTTATCTAAGCATGCCACATGTGGGCCAGCCTATCTATATTAGATTGTCAATCCATCTTTATTACATACTCAAACCACACCAGTGCAAGTGAATTTTACTTTACTCATAAATTCCTACCCCACCACCTTCCTTACTCTCATTTCTGTCTAGCTGAACCCTACCCAACCCATCTCTGTCTCTCTACTATCCACTTCCTTAGTGCCTATAGAGCTATTGTCCTACTATGAGCAAACAGTACTCTATTCTCTCTTTTTTCCACAGTCATTCATTCTGCTTTATCAACTTAAATGAAACTTGGCTTTCCCCAGTTGACACCATTCTTCAAACAACCCTGCCTCCCAGAGCTAGGAGAAGCTATTCTCTTTGTTCCCCAATAACATTCTTAGATCACTGTCCTCTAACAACAAGACTAGGTTCAAAATGAGCACAGCCTCTTCACCATCTTTTTAAGAGATCTCTAAGCAGCTGTGAAAGGCAGTTAGGTGGTACAGGAGATAGAATTCTGGGTCTGGAGTCAAATCTGGCCTCAGACATGTACTAACTGTATAACCCTGGGCAAGTCATTTAACCTTGTTTGCTTCATCTCCTCATCTGAAAAATGAGCCAAAGAAGGAAATGGCAAGCCACTCCAGTATCTTTGCCAAGAAAACTCCAAATGGGGTCATAAAGAGTCATGCATGACTGAAACAACAGGACAACAAGAAGAAGCAGCTATGAAAGCTGCAGGCAGAAATGTTTATTGCTCCACAATTCAACAGTAGCCCTGATCTTATACTAATTAAGTATTTTTCCAGGGTACTTTGTCAGTTATGAACTTTCTTTTATCTAGTTTTTGGAAGTTTGCAACATTATTGGGTTGGCTAAGAGGCAGCCACTTTCGAGAATACTGCTTGTTACCTGTAACCTTAATTGGTGTATTTCGTGTTGACTGAAACTTGTTTCTTTTTGGGTTACAAGGCTGCATCAGGCAAATATGGTATTAGCCTTCAGTCACTTCTGAACTACTGATGCTCACAAGACCACAGTCATCTCTAAGACTTCTTCACCTAGGAACAGGAGAGAATAGACACAACAGTGACAAAAGCAACAGAAGAACCACACTCTCATGGTTTTGTGTCAACATGGGTTGGGACGGTCTGCCTGAGGTCTGCTGCTGTCCTTACCTATTGCCTCCTCACTGGAACACAGCAAACCAGGAGCTTGAGTTGACCAAGCTGCTCAACTGGTCAATGCTCAATTCTGAGTCAGTAACTCATCAAAAAGTTTTTTCTTCACTACTCAGTAAACAGACAAAAAAAAAACAGTCACAGAATTCCTTTGCCTGCTCTAGACAGTATCCACATGGGGAATTGCCTCAGGCTAAGCACATACTCATAATGACTGGGTTCTCATTGGCCAGTCCTTAGTTCTACGCTTGTGCCAGCCTTTTCCTGTCTTTACCACCATTAGCTACTACCATTTATCTATCAATCACTCAATGGAATGTAAGCTTCTTGAAGGCTGAAGCTTTCCTTTTTTGTCTCCATATCTCAAACATCTAGAATAGCGCTTGGCATGTAGTAGGTAGTTAATAAATGTCTGTGGAGGGAATCAATGAATAAATGAATGAATATCCAGTACTCCCACCTTTCTCAGAGACTTCATCTTCCTGCTTCAGCAATGTATATCAAAATAAATTTCTTTTTCTACTCATAATAAGTATCAAAATCTTTATCCATAAGAGTGGTGATAGCACACATTCTTTAACAATCAATATAAAATCTCTTCCTTTACAAAAAAGAAAAAATTCTGCCCTTTTTGTCATTAACTTCTCCTTATAAAAAGAATCAATGAGACAGTGTCTCTTACACAATGAAATCACAGGTCTTCTGACTCCTCAAAAAGAAAAAAAAATCTACAGTGAATAAGATGCTGACTTGGTACTGGGGTTGGGGAGGGAGGGAAAACTGACATTAATGAAGTTAAACCTTGCCCCCAAGGAGCTTACAATCTAGTTAAGATAATTTCATGAGAAGTTAAACAACAGTACAAGGTAGCAATTAAAGATGTTGCAAAGAAGCATATGGTTACCACTAATAATGAAAGTAGCTAATGATTATATAGCATTTTAAGATTTGCAAAGTGTTTTGTGCTATTATTTCATTTGAATAATTAAAAAACAACTTGTACAGATAATACAGAGAGAGGCAAGATGGCTCTGACCTAATGCAGTCAGAGAAGGCTTCATGAAGGAAGTGGAATCTGAGCTGAATCTTGAAGGGTGAATAGATATTTTATCATGAAAAGGGGTAGGAGAAGACATCTAGGCATAAGTGACATCATGAATCGAAGCACAGATTTATAAAAGTGAGACCTTGGGGAGAGAGAGGAAGAGATTAACTAAACAAGTTTGACTAGGGATTAGGATTTATGAAGAGCAATAATGACAGATCAGTTTGGAAAAGTAGGCTTGGAACCCGAACCCTGAAGACACTGAATGATAAGCTAAGGAACTTGGACTTCGGCAAAGGGAAACCCAACCTATACAGATCCTTATTGACTCTTACTTTACGTAGAACTGTTAACAAGTTTCATTATTCATTTTCCCAGACAATTGAGATTTGGAAAAGAAAATTCAAAGGATTTAGGAAGGCTATTAGAGGCAGTCAACCAAGCAGCGCAAGTGACAACAAATAGAGAAGGAAAGAAGAGAAAAACTGAAAAAAATCAAACCCAGAATGGTACTATGTATCACTGCCCAGCAAACTGATATTAACCATGACAACTCTGAGTTATCAAGAAAAAGTTAAACCATACTCAGTTTAGTCTGTAAGCAATCATATGATACCTTTAAAAATGTCTTCTCTCCCAAATGGAATTTTACAAGATTTGATACTGAAGGGAAAGTTCAGTTACCTTGAAAATTCACTCATCAACTCAGGGAGCTCATTCCCATGTGATGCTAAATAAATGAGTCAATAATGAAGGCTGTTTCATAAATACTTTTGAATTTTTTGAATAATAGGGCTGTAATAGGCAAATGTGCTCAACTCCATACATCAGAGATATGGCTACAAATCCTGCCTCCAATGTTTATTAGTTCTAGGATTATAGGTAATTGATTTGACCTCTCTGAGGCTCAGTTCCTTAGATGTAAAGTAGGAATGATGATTCCTCTACTACCCACCACACTGGTAGATTGTATGAGTATCAAACTAAAAAATGTAGATAAAGCGGTATCTAAATGTCACCTATTAGTAATACCTATTTAAATGTTATTTACCAAAAAAAGAGAATAAACATATTGTGAAGCAAAAGGAATTTGAGGACTGATTTTTATCAAGTCATTCTAGAGGCTTAACACATAAGCCCTTTTATTTAAAACATAACACAAGTTGCTGGGATTTTCCAAGACAGAGAACTGAGTGAAGAGGTTACTTAGAATTATGCAATTGGAACAGATTGTCAAATTCTTGTGTTAATTGACATTATGTAATGCAACAAATTGCTCATGTAAAAATCTTTTTCCTCTGAAAGAAGAGAAATATAAATAAGTGTCGGACAAGCATGGACTACACAGTATTAATCTTTATTCTTGAATGAAAGAGGAAGCATTGTCCAGTGGCAAATGTAGTAGCTGGGAGTTATGCAAGTGCTAGCTCTGACGCTTCCAAAGATATTGGGGAATTTAGGCATTTATTAAGGGCCTGTCATATGTACAATACCATAGGCATTGGAAGAGATATAAAATTTGGACAAGACAGAGCCCTTGCCCTGGAGGATAGGAGCAATATAAAAGGAAGATAAGACACCCACATAGAGAGCAATTTGTACACACTATTCTATGCTAAGTATGTCAAAGACTTACAAAATAAATGTTGTATGAGAGCTGAAGGATAAAGTCCCTGGCCACTAGTAGCAATGTGGGAGGGCTTCATGGAGATCTTGACAACTGAGCTAGGCTTTAAAGGATGGGTAGGCTTCCAAAAGATGAAGGTGAGGAAGGAAGACATTTCAGTAGTAAGATAATGTGAACAAAAGTACAGATGAAGGTACAAGGGGATAATATGGGTTCCAGGGTTAGAGAGTTTGGCTGGAGCATGAAAGGTCATGGGAGGTTAATATGAGAGAAGACTAGAAAGATTTCATGGCACCAGATGGGGAGAGTCATGGGCTCCAGACTACACAGTTTAAACTTGACAAAGGACTCAAATGGGAGCTAAGCATATAATTTTTTTTTAGCAAAGAACTGGAATGTCCATATGCATCTGAAAGAAAGATTATTTCAGTAACAGTATGAGGGATGGGGTAATGAATAAGAACTTGAGGTCAGAGACAAAAAAACCTGGTTATGGGTGCCTTGGCAAGTCACTTAATCTCCTAGTGCTCCCAGGCAACTCTAAGACTATTAATTGCAAAATAGGTGCATTGGAAAAGGGAGTTTCCTCATTAGGAGTTAATTATACCAATGAAATCAAAGGTGTCATCAAAAAAAAAAAAGAAAGGAAGGAAGAAAAAGGATGGGTTGGAGAAGAGTTGTGAGCCAGCACCATTGTGAAGAGGTAATAGCAAAAGAATCATTCCAATGAACTTGGACCAAGGAAAGGCCTGTTCACCATTGTAGGGGGACAAGTGTTGTTGAGGTTCTCCCCAACAGGACCATAAATGCTCTGCATCATACCCCATGTCTCAAACATCTCTCTACTGGTCTGCTCCATTTATGGCTGATGGGTCCAGTGGGGCCATTTCCAATTTCCTCCCAGATAGCCTTTACAAAACCAGAACTCTCTTAAACAGCACCACTATCCCAGCAATAAGTCTCCCAAACAACCTCTTCCAACCTTCCTACTCAGTCCTTCCCTACTCTTTTGTTGACCCCTTGACCCAGAAACCTTTTTCTCATATTCCCTCCAGTGCTATGGTTAGAACCTATAACCTCCATCATATGGGTGACTGCACTCCCTGGCTTCAGACTGATATCGCCCTCCTTTTCCTCCTTCTGTCTCTTCCTTACCTTCCTAGTTATTAAGCATCAGCCCTCATTAATGTATAACTCCTATCCTTCTTGACATCACAATGATTTTAGTTCTTTTTAATAAATTGGAGATGAGGAGAAGAAAGAGGAGGAGGAGGAGAAGACCTGTAAGAGGCTAGGGAGGTGGCAATGAAAACCTAAACTAGAGCTGTGGCAATGGAAATAGAGAGAAAATGAACTACAGGAGCAAAAGAAATGAACCAACCGGTCTTGGTAGCATTCCATATCAGAGATGAAAGAGAAAGTGGAAACAAGTGAGATTGGATGGGTACCACAGCCAGAAATATTGTAGTCAAAAGAGCAATAGAGTTAGGGGGGTAAGCTAATAAGTTTGGGCTTTAGATATATTGAATTGAAAATGCAAGATGAATATCCAGGTAGAAAAGTCTTGTGAGTAGACAGAAATGCTGGTTCAGAAATTGGAAAAGAGGTAAGGCATCTGTATAGAGGTCATAGTTGAAACTATATGAGGAATCAGCTAGTTCATGGAGAAAAAGAGAGGAGAGGAGAGGAGAATAGAGGAGAGAGAAGAATAGAGGAGAGGAAAAGAGAGGAGAGGGGAGAAAAGTTCAGATCATTGGGGAACAAATATGATAAAGTATAGAGAAGAGAACAAAAAGCCAGTGAACTTGACTGAGAAAGAACAAAACTGAGATAGACAAATACAATGTAATATTTCTGAAGTCTAAAGAACTTATTTTCCTCAAATAACAATTGGTAGTCAGAAGAATCTGAAGCTGAAATTACAAAGAACGGAGCCTGAATAAAAGATCATTTCATTTGATACTTGTGAAGTCATTGAGGAAATGCCTTATGGAGAACAACTTCATCAAGATACTTTATACAGAAACCTAACTTCATAGAATGGGATGGGGGTAGGACTGAACAAATAGAGGAGTGGTCTAGAGAAAAAAAAATTAAGTTTGCCATTGATGAGGAAGAGAGTGTTGGCAAAACAGCAAGATGGTACAAATGATTCTTTTTTTAAAGATTGGGGAAATATGACCAAATCTATAGATAGATAATAGAGTACCTTTTGCAAGATGCAAAAGAAAGGTGATAACTGCTTGAGCAAAGTCTAGAAGGAGGCCAAAGGGAATTAAATTAAGGTACTGGTGAGGAATTAGGCTTATTGAGTAATGAAGATATTTCTTCTTCTATGAATAAAGGGAAGAAGGAGATAAATGGGTGCTTATGCTGAGAAGGATTGAGTAACAGAGGCTAAAGAAAAAAGAAGTAGAGGTGGTGTTGCCTCAGTTTGCCCAATAGAGTAAGAGGCTAGGTCTGGTGTTATAAAAGGGCCATCTGAGAGTGGGGTTGGTAACAAGAAAAAGGAAAAAAAAAAGATCTGAAAGAGTGATTGTAGGGAATGATATGAGTCAATAAGACTACCAGAAAAGGTTTGTGGAATAGCAACCAAGGCTCAACTAGGCTTATGTAATATGTGAAACCAGCTTGATTTCATGATTTTTTCCAGTGATATTCATGAGCCCCAGATCAAGAGCAGAGCAGGAATGAAGATTTGCATGTCTGAAGTGGGGAGATTTATAAAAAGGCCAAGGTTTCTGGGACAATAGCTGGAGAGACAGATCATATGTACTTCTAAAAAGGGAAGTTCCATGAGGAATGGTGATATTACTAAGAGAGTGATATTATTAAGATACGAGCAAGAATGGTAAATCAAAAACAATCCCATGGTCAGGAAGTGGTGGAGTGAATACAGTTGTCTAATCTTCCTCATGGCTATGATAGTTAAGAGAAAGAAAGAATAGGATTAAGATGCAAGGGATAGGATATGTACTAGGGAGAATTAGGTTCTTATCAAAGCAAAGAAGCAAAAGGAACATTGGTACAAAGATACAAGCACATGGAGGAATTTATGAATAGTAGAACGAGAGTTCTAAAGGTTATAGTGGTACTAGCTGGGTTAAACCAGAATCCTAAATTCAAGTATGATATATGATTCCTGCATCATAACTTGAAGCCCTAGAAATATTGATGAATAAAAGAATTTATGATTTTCAGAAGAAATATGGGGCTTGAGTCAAACCAAATAAATTCAGTCCAGAACAAGAAAAATGAGCATTTCACTGTGAGCACCAAGGACCAAACAGCCCAGCTTATGAGTGTTTCAGTAGACTCCTGATCCATCATTGATAAACTAAAGACACAATGGGAACATTATTTTTGACTGAATCATAGACACACAGAATATCCACACTGGCAAGATACTTAGAGCTTAGAATTCAGAAGCTAAAAGATAAACATCAGCATTCTGTCAAGGGTCCCCCAATTCATAACTGAAGCCAGTCAGGTCCCTTGGATTACATCATTTTGGAAACTTCCTCAGCAATATATGACAGGCATGTTAGACTCTGATCTTATTGTCCATAATGGCTAACTCCCATCCAATCTTATTGTGCTTAATGACTGCAAGCAAAGGAGCTAACATTTACTTGGGGAAACCCCTAAATGTGAGGAAAACATGAGACATGTCTGGACACAGAAAGAAGTCAGGAAGTGTAAGCCTGGTAGAAGAGAGCCATAGGGAGAGAATATAGATGGTAATGAAGAGGTATAAGTTTGGGGAATTTCTAATGAGAAATCCTTTCTAGGTTCAGCATCTGAAAAGAATTACAGGCTCAGCTGTCCTTTGGCAGATTTATAAAAGTTTATTGTTACACAAGGGCAAAAGGGATGGGGAACCTGCTAGAAAAAGCTCGAAAGGTACAAGGGTGGGAAGGGGGTGGTCAGAGAAAGCCTGAAAGTGTGACACTCTGCAGCAGGCAAGGGTCTAGAAAGACGACCAGCTAGAAAAAGCCTACCTGCAAAGAGCAAGAGGTAGAAACGGAGTTTTTAAGACCTAAGAGTGTCAATCATAAGTTCATTAGTCTAATTAGGGTTACAGAGGTGGAGTTAGGGAGGGACCAGGGAGTGGTTAATACTTAAAGGAACATGCACCCTTTACATCAACTGCATGTGCATTTTGCCCATAATTTACTGGGAGAAACAGCAGAGCGCTTCGAGGGAGAGGTGTGGTTTTTGCCTTGAAAACTCATAAAGTCAACCAGCAGTCAGATTTGAGGTCAAATTAAATGAGATGTACCCATCCAGTCTGCAAATTGATGAGTCTTGTTTACTAAAACAAAAAGAGGTAGTGCCTGTAAAAGATTCTTGTTATCATAACTATAGAGTTAATGGTTTCAGAGGAAATGCCTCTAGGCTGGGGGCAGGGAAGGCTCAGTACAGCTGGGGGAAGGGGAGAAACAGAGTTAATGCTTTACAGCTGGGGGGAGGGAAGGGACAGAGTTAAACTGATTTCATAAACTGATCATACATACACAAGACTGAAGTTATAACTATGCCACAAAAATCACCCCAAAATATATTACAAAGGCCATTCAGCACCACTTCAGTAATCTCTTTTGGCTGTAGTGAATCTTGAATTGTCTCCTTGGCATTGTTATGTAGAGCATGGTTAAGATGGTGAAAAGTTGGAATTATCCTAAAACGGACAAGGTTTTTCCAGAGGGGAATACCAACATACATCCCACAATTCAGATTGTGGGACAACAACAAGGGGAGATTTGCTCCATACAAAGGGAATGGGTTGCTCAGTGCCAGAACCAGAGCCAACCCCTGACTCAAAATGCATGGGCATGTCTCAATGTCTGCGCTGAAATGTAAGTTTTATCACCAGTCATTTGAGTTTCCTTAGGAATCTGTTACTTCTTCACCGACACATGAACCTTTAGGAGGTTGTGCCCTTGTTTATATGTGGGGGTGGGGATGGGGGCAGGGCAGGGACTGAGAATTGTCTATTTCATTTCCTGTGTATTATTCTGCTATTCTTTCTTTAATACTTGGTTAATTTGATTTATGGTTCCTGTATACACTGTGAACAGAAAATGAGCATTGTAAGAGAGGTACAACTTGTATTTACATAATTAGGATTATGTAATACATCCCATTAAATCTGAAGTAGTTAAAGATGCAAGTGCTGAGGGAGACTCAGATTCCAAAAGAAAGAGTTCATGGGATATATAGTGATTCCCCAGCAGGCTCAGGGAGAGAAATAGAACTGAAATACACACCTCCCTCATCTAACCTAAGCATTTTCTTGCTTTTTACTTGTTACTCTGTGTTTTTCTACAGAGGAGGGAAAAGAGGAACAGAAAAAGCAAGAATAAGGAATGGAAAAGTTGGGATTGAGAAGTACTTATTAGCTAGATGTCTAGGTAAATAGTATATAGATGAATAGAGCATTTATTAAACATGAAGCAGTGAGGATGCAATTATAAGAAAGTATAAATCTCTGCAAGAGAGAGAGACACAGAGACACAGACACAGACACACACACACAGAAAGAGAGAGAGAGAAAGAGAAAGAGAAAGAGAGAGAGAGAGTGAGAGAGAGAGAGAGAAAGAGAGAGAGAGGGCATTTATTAAACAAGAAAACATGAAGTATTGAGGATACAAGCAGAAGCAAACATGAGTCCCCCTCAAGGACTTAACATTCTAATTAGAGATGACAGCATATAAGCCAACTACATAGAAGGGTAGAAGGGGAGGGTTTACGCACAGAGGCATGGTATAAAGATGGTTAAGGTGGAGTATGGAGGCCTGGTTCCCAGCAAGATAAGGCAAAAACTCACTCATCAGCAGTGCTCTAAACAGATTTGTTGGTGCGGAGCAGTAGAAAGAGAGCTGGATTTGGAGTCTAAGGTACTAAGGTAAATTCCTACCTTTGAGACTTACTGCTTATGTAATCTTTGGGGAAAGTCACTTAACCCTTTGGACTTCATTTTCCTTATCTATAAAATAAGGCAGTGAATGAACTATGTATACTCTAAGGTCTTTTCAACTCTAAATCATGATAAACTGATTGACTGGCTGAACAAATGAATTAATTAATTAATTTAAGGAATATTTTTTTTAAAAACTGGATGTTTAGCCTGGGCTATAGGACAGATGGCTTTAAATACATGAAGGGTTCTCATGTGTAAGAGGGGCTGTCATCATTGTGTGTAGTTCCAGAAGGCAGAACTAGCAGCAGTATGTGGGAGCTATGGCAAGTTAGAATTCTGCTCAAGATGAAGACCAATTTGCTAACAATTAGAGCCTTACCCAAAGTGGAATGTGCTGCCTTGAGAGGGAGATAGTGGGCTCCCCAATCAGTCAAGATATTCAAGCAGAAATCTGATAGTCTCTTGTTGACTCCAGTTTCCAGGTTTCCACTTCAGGAAGGGATCATAGAATACTAGACCTGGAAAAGATTTGGTTCAACGTAGTCCAGTGGCCTCATTTTACAAATGGGAAACAAATGGGAAGTATCCTTTCTAAGGTTATACAAGTAAGTGTTGGTGCCATACTTAAGCAAAGATCTTTTAATTCCAAATCCAGTGCTTGTTTGTTTTACTATTGCACTATTTTATTTCTCTTGTAAATATGCCTTGAGCATTCCTAAATCCAGGTTTTTATTCCTGATGTTCTCTTACACCTAAAATCAGGGGTATGCAGGAGCCAATTCATAGCTAAGCTAATTCATAAGCCCATTCCTAAAACTTCAATTGTGAGCATTTCTGCCTTAGAAATTGGCAAACATAGGCTTATTTTGTTGACTGTCTAAACTTCAGAAAGTGATGGAGTATATGTTAATAATGCAGAATAAACTTTAAAATGTATAGTGTATGTGTGTCTTTTTTTTCACAGAGAGCCACTTGTTGAAAATTTATCGTCACACCTCTCCCTGAAATGACCTCTGCAACTACCCCTGAATCCAAATTCTTAGCTATTATTTGTCTCAGTTACGAGACCTGACTGAAACAACTCATCCCTCATTGAAATATATCTTCTATGAATCAAAATCTCTGAACTCTTGCAATACTCACTGTGTGTCCCATGTATTTTAGCCCTTAAGTCATGTATTGCCTCATTTAATTAATGGATTATTTCAATTCAATTCAACAAGCAATATTAACTAAGTACCTATTGTGTTCAAGAGCCTGTTTCATGTGTCTTATTTCCCCAACCGATTTGAAAACTTATTTGAGGCAAGGACTTATGCCCTGTGTCCCTTACATAGGAGATGATACTGTTATTGAGTCATTTCAGTCATGTCCAATTCTTTGTGACCCATTTGGGGTTTTCTTAGCAAAGATACTGGAGTGGTTTGCTATTCCCTTCTCCAGCTCATTTTACAGATGAGGAAACTGAGTCAAACAGGATTAAGTGGGTTGTCCAGGGTCATACAGCTCATAGCATCTAAAGAGGGATTCAAACTCAGAAGATGAATCTTCCTGATTCCAAGCCCAGCACTCCATCCACTGTACCACCTAGCTGCCCTACATAAGAGCTAGTGTAACATCATAGGTATTCTAAGATACTAAATAATTACTTGCTGAAAATGGGGAGAATACGCTTCAAACCCAATCTCCCTAAAAATTTCTGTGCAGGTGCCTAAAAGTCCTTAAAAATTACTATAGGGGGTAATTTACATTGTAGTAATTTCAATATTAGCAACCTACCCTGCAAAAACAAGGAGCATTTAGTAAAAGTGTTGAATGAGTGAATGAATGAATGGATGATTAAGCCTTTTAAAAAGTGAGTCATAAATACTGGAGAGGATGTGGAAAAATTGGAACACTAATGCACTGTTGGTGGACTTGTGAATTGATACAACCATTCTGGAGAGCAATCTAGAACTATGCCCAAAGGGCTATAAATAATTGCATACCCTTTGACCCAGCAATACTACTTTTGGGGTTATATCCCAAAGAGATCATAGAAGTGGGAAAAGGACCCACATGTACAAGGATATTTATAGCAGCTCTCTTTGTGGTGGCAAAAAACTGGAAATATAAGGGTTGCCCATCAATTGGGGAATGGCTGAACAAGTTGTGGTATATGAATGTAAAGGAATACTATTGTGCTATAAGAAATGGGAAGGAGATGGACTTCATAATTACCTGGAGAGGTTTATACAAACTGATGCTGAGTGAGAAGAGCAGAACCAGGAAAAACTTGTACACAATCACAGACACATCATATGTGTGATGACCAGTC
>CM053581.1:345427078-345468150 GCA_028627135.1 Pseudochirops cupreus
GAGCAGAACCAGGAAAAACTTGTACACAATCACAGACACATCATATGTGTGATGACCAGTCTTGACGAACTGGACTCTTCTCAGCAATGCACAGCTATAAGACAACTCTACAAGTCTCAGGATGGAAGGAGATATCTACATTCAGAGTAAGATCTAGAAAGACCAGAGTTTAAATGGAGACCAAAGCAATCTACATGCTATGGTTCTTTTTCATGTTTGGTTTTGTTTCTTTTTTCTCATTGTTCACTCATTGGTTACAACCCTTCTATACAACCAGACTGTTGTACAATGTCAAAGTATTTGCAGATCCTATACATGATTGCACACCATGGGGGAGGGGGGGAGAAAATCTGAAATTCAAGTGATTGTGGAACTGAATCTTGTAAACTAAAAGTAAATAAACAAGTCATTGGGAAAAAAAAGTGAGTCATTCCTACTGACCACCAGAGGGCACTACATCCACACATTCAAAGAATTCTCATTTATAGGCTTTTAGGATTTAGAGCTGGAAGGGGCCTTAGAGACTCTCCTATCATAGAAATATAGCAGGAAGGAGCAGCAAGGGTCCCAGCTCACACCCCACTTCAAACATATATACAACCCCATTTTACAGAAGAGAAAGCCAAGGGAGTGAAGTAACTTACCCAAGGTCATACAGGCAATGAGCAACAGAAGTAAGATTTTAAAGCAAATCTTATTCTCTAGGTCAATGGTTCCTAAACTTCATGTAGGAAAAAAAAAAGGTTGCCACATCATCCCAGGCTTTTGATAAAACAATATGTATGAATAATCCTCTTAAGTAATAGGGCTAATCAGAGGACCTGTGCCTGGGGGCAGGGAAAGATTGAGGGAACATCCCATGGAGGGAAGGGTTAGAACGCTGAGCATCTATAGGAGATACATATTCTTTGGCTCATGACTGAAAGGCTTGCACATTGGGATTACACTTTAGTGTGATAGAGTAATAACAGTGATTACCTCCAGTGTACATCCTATGGAAATCAGGAAGGCTCCCTGATTACTCTCATCGTACTTAGTTTGTATTTTACTAAAATACAATTAAGAATTTGTTATAATTTCATAACTCTAACAATTTTTAAATCTTAAACAAACAATAAAAGTGACCTAATTAATTATAGCTTTGCATTCACAGAATCATAGATCCAGCGATAAAAACAATCTTAAAGATCAGATAGACCAATTGTGTCAAAAACTCAAATGGAGAATGGGTCACTGAACCACACATAAAGATCCCCCTAGGCCACATATTAACTTAGAAAAACATACATTAATATTGCATATGTTCTATTGTATTTTTATTTATCATGTCAAATATTTCCCAATTACATTTTAATCTGTTTCTAGCCACACAAAGGAGCAATATTAATCTTGTGTTTGACATCTCTGATGCAAATTAATCCCGGCATTTTAGAGTTGAGGAAAACTGAAGTCCAGAGAGCTTCAGTGATTTGTCCAAGGTTGTCCTGAGTGTCAGGATCAGGAGTTGAACCCCCAATCCTCTGTCTCCAAATCTAGCACACATATACAAAACTGCATTCTAAAAGCAAAGGAGAAAATATCACATTGGCAAGTGTAAGGTCCAGAATTCCTCTGGCAGGGGAACCTTGTACCTCCATCATAACTGTGAGATGTTCCTTTTATATCAAAAGAAGAGGCCAAAGAGCTCCAGATTGATTATAAGTAGTAGCTTAATCAATCATTATAAATACTTACAAACAGTGGCAATCTTTGTTCTGGGGCAGCAGTCAGACAGTTCTGTGGATCCCCATTCAAGAACTCCAAAATCCTGATTTTAATTATAGAAAACAGAGAAAGGCAGGAGGAGCTAGAGAGTGCATCACCACTGATTGGTGGATATTTTTGGTTTTCTGCTTAGTAATGAATGTGGGGGTTAAGCCAATGTTATGCCCAAACATAAGTTTGTGTATTGATCATGTCCCAGTCATAATATTCTTGTTTTGGCTTTTGTAGGTCATAATATCTTAACTTTTGACTCAGTAACATAAATATAATTTTGTAGCTAAATTACAGTTGTAAACAGCTCACTGTGTTTAGTCTTCCACCTTTCACAGAATTTAATTGTTACTGTTTCCAATAATTACTGTATTTTAGGGCTTTTCCCCAAAATGTACCCTACAGCAAGTGATCTCCTGAATCTTTAAATGTTAGCTCTTAGATGGATTAGGTACCTGGGACCAAGGATAGTGAAAAGGTGAAGTGTTATTATCAATGAACTTGAGTTGGGCTTTAGTAGTCTGTCACACTTTATTCTGGGATCACAGGGGAGAAGAGAGGTCCAGGACTCTCACAAATGTGTAAGGGGAATGGGAGGGAATTGACTAATATAGCCAGTTCTTAGATCTGCCCTTCCTAGTGAATTATTCACAGCAAATGCAAGTATTTCCCAGAAAGCTAGAAACAAAGGGGCCCACAAAACAGCAGCACCCAGGTACCACACTTCCAGGAAGTCTCTGCAGACCTCCACACCCATAGGGGTTATCAGGACCTCTGGTCTTTCCTGTCAAGTTTTGTTGTTTAGTTGTTTCAGTTGTGTCTGACTCTCTGTAATCCCATTTGAAACTTTCTTGGCAAATACTGGGTTGATTTTTCCATGTCCTTCTCTAGCTCATTTTATAGATAAGGAAACTGAGGCAAAGAGATTTAAGTGACTTGCCCAGGGTCACATAGCAAGTAAGTATCTGAGGCCACATTTGAATTCAGGAAGAGGGTATCCAATTGGGTTATCAATGTTTATCATTGCCTTAAATGTCCCTCTAGCTTCTAGTCTCTTCTTCCCTACAAATGGATCCTCTACTGACAGAAGGAGGAGGAGAATTGTGAAAAAGGTTGCATGACAATGATATGATACACTTAGAGAATCCTAAATCAACTAAAAAACCTAGTTGAAATAATGAACAACTTTAGCAAAGTTGCAGGATATAAAATAAAGCCACATAAATCATTAATATTTCAGTGTAATTACAAACAAACTCCAGTAGCAAGAGATAGAAAGAGCAATTCCTTTTAAAACAACTATAGACATAATAACCTGGAGAGACATATAGATTGATGCTGAGTGAGGAGAGCAGAACCAGGAGGATTCTGCACACAATTACTGATACATTGTATGTGTGATGACTGACTGGGCTCCTTTCAGCAATGCATGGCTATAAGACATTCCAAAAGACTCATGATGGAAAGGGCTATCCACATCCAGAGGAAGAACTACAGAGTCTGACTGCAGATTGAAACAAACTACTTGTTCTCTCTCTTCTTTTGTTTTGTTTTGTTTCTTCTTCCTCATTGTTCACTCCATTTGTTATAATCCTTCTTTATAACTTGACTAATGTTTAACGTGAAGGTATCTGTAGATCCTGTATTTGATTAAATGCCACCATGGTGGGGACGAGAAGAGAGAGGGGGAGAAAATTTGAAACTCAAGGGATTATGGAACTGAATGTTGTAAACTAAAAGTAAATAAATAAATTTTAAAAATAAAAAATAAAATAACTATACACAGTATAAAATACTTAGGAGTCTACCTGCCAAGACAAACACAGGAACTATATGAACAGAATTACAAAACACTCTTCACACAAATAAGTTGAATCTAAACAACTGGAAAAATATTGATTGCTCATAGGTAGGCCAAGTCAACATAACAGAAA
The DNA here is from genome assembly GCA_028627135.1 of Pseudochirops cupreus. Lineage (NCBI taxonomy): Eukaryota > Metazoa > Chordata > Mammalia > Diprotodontia > Pseudocheiridae > Pseudochirops > Pseudochirops cupreus. The sequence goes on from CM053581.1 coordinate 345,430,768, forward strand.
TGACAATTTTATCTAAATTAATTTCCTTATTTAGTGCCATACCAAACAACTAAAAAAATTATTTTATAGAGTTAGAAAAAAATCTTAACAAAATTCATCAGGAAGAACAAAGGATCAAGAGTATAAGGGAGTATATGAAGTATATGTATAAGTATATGAAAGGGGGTGACCTAGTCATACTACGTAGTCATCTGAAACTACATTATAAAGCTATCTGGTGCTGCTAGGAAATAGAATGATAGATCAGTTGAAGAGTTTAAGTACACAAGGCTCAGTAGTAAGTGACACATAGTAATCTAGTGTTTGATAAACCTAAAGACCCAAGCTTTTAGGATTAGAACTCACTATTTGATTAAATCTGCTTGGAAAACAGCATGGAAGAAACTAGGTATAGATCAACATCTGATGTCTATCTTAGTATGCTAAGATAAGATCTAAATGGATACATGATTTAAATATAAAGGATGATACCATAATCAATCAAATGAGGAAAGCAAGGAGTAGTTTACCCATCGGATCTCTAAAGAGGGAAAGAAATTGTGACCAAACAAGAGATAGAGAGCACCACTAGATATCAAATGGACAATTTTGATTATGTTAAATTAAAAGGATTTTGCACAAACAAAACAAATGCAACCAAAATTAGAAGGAAAGTAGAAAGTTGGGAAACAACTTTTATAACAAGTATCTCTGGGACAGAACCAAGATGGCAGAGTGAAAGCAGGAGCTTACCTGAATTCCTCCATAAATTCTGTCAGTAACCTCTAAAAAGTGAATCTGAATGGATTTTAGAGTGACAGAATCCATTGGGAGACAGAGCATGGCACATTCCCAGTCCAGGAAATTGCATGTACATAGGAGTGGGCAGGGGGAGTACAGACTACACAGGGGGCTGCACCAGCATGGATCATAGAGTAGACTACAGTGGAGACAGGGTGAGTCTTGGCAAGTGAATCTACCTGCCACAAGAGCAATTCACAGACCTCTCACCACAGGACAGAGGATCTGTTAGAGCTGGGTAAGACACAAACCCAAGGTCCACCTGGGGCTATCAACCCACAGCCTGGATGTTTAAAAATCATTTACTGGAACTTCCAGGAGCCAACATGGTGGAGTAAACCCTAGCTGCTTTAATCCCCCACTCTGACCCTGAAAACCCAGAGATTATTGCCCCAGTGTAAAATCCTGAAATAATGGAACCAATGGCAGGCCTGGAAGTCTTAGAGAAAAGGTACGACTGAGGTTGTGCCTAGCCTGAAGTGAAGGGTAGGAGGTGTCCTGACAAGGCCTATCTCAGTTGAACATTGGGAGATCCGAAAACCAAGGGGGGTGGAGCCAGCAAGCACTAACACAAGAAGCCTAGGTGTGCCTTAGCACAAACGGGAATCTGCAGACACCAGAATGGCCTGGCCACCAGCTGCTTAACCTACCTGAGCTCCAACCCAAGTGCACAGAGGTGGAAACCTGAAGTCACCAGACCACCCCTCCCTCCTACTTTTCTGTGTGAGCCTCAGGGTAACCCAGCGGAAACACTAAAAGTCCTGATCTTGGCCTAAATCTAGATACCCAGAGGCTACAGCACACAAAGTCAACAATCAGACCCCTGGAAGTGTGGGTCAGAGCCCTCTGCATCCCAGAAGTAGAAATACACTTTAAAAGCCAGGGAATAGGCAATCACAATGGGCCAGAAACAATCTGGAAAAACGAAAAGAAAAGTGATAGAATCCTATTATTGTGAGCAAGAAGAACCAAATTCAGAGGATAGCATTGACTCTATACCCACACCTTAGACCACAGAAGGAAATATGAATTGATCTCAAGCCCAGAAAGCATTCTTGGAAGAGCTCAAGAAGGATTTTAAAAGCCAAATTAGAGAGGTGAAAGATAAATTGATCAATTCTTTTAAAATTACAACTGCAAAATTGGAAAAAAAATCTCACTGAAGAAAACAAATCCTTAAAAAGTAAAATTGGTAAACTGGGAAGGGAGGTTCAAAATCTAACTGGAGAAAATATCTCCCTAAAAATGAAATCTGAACATATGGAAAAGGAGCCTCAAAAACTAACCAAGGAAAAAATTTGCTAAAAATTAAAATCACTCAAATTGAAGCTAATGGCTCTATGATGCATCAAGAATCAGTCAAACAAAACTAAAAGATTGAAAAATTAGAAGAAAATGTAAAATATTTCATTGAAAAAAAAACAACTGACCTGAAGAATGGATCCAAGAGAGATAAGCTAAGAATTACTGGTCTACCAGAAAGCCATGATAAAAAAAAGTCTGGACAACATCCTCCAAGAAATTATCAAAGAAAACTGTCCTGAGGTCCTAGAACCAGAGGGTAAAATAGTTATCGAAAGAATTCACCAGACACCTCATGAAGGAGATCCCAAATTGAAAACTCCAAGAAACATTGTAGCCAAATTCCAGAATTATCAGGTCAAGGAGAAAATACTGCAAGCAGCCAGAAAGAAACAATTCAAATATCATGGAGCTAAAGTCAGGATCACACAGGATCTAGCAGCTTCTACATTAAAAGATGGGAGGGATTGGAATATGATATTTTGTGAGGCAAAAGAGCTTGGACTATTATTGTGAGGACCACCTATCCAGCAAAGCTGAGTATAATCTTTCAGGCAAGGAAATGGTCATTCAATGAAATAAGGGACTTCCAGACCTTCCTGATGAAAAAGACAGCTCAAAGGAAAATTTGATCTCCAAATACAAGACTCAAGAGAGACACAAAAAGGTAAACAAGGAAAACACACACACACACACACACACATACACACACACACACAACTTGTGATTCAATAAGAACAATCTGTTTACATCCCTATATGGGAAGCTGATACTTATTAATATTGAGAACTGTATAGTTATTGTGACATTTAAAAGGGATATATATATAGATGGAGGGTGTGGGTATAAATTAACTAATATGATGCTAAAAAAAACATTATTAAGGGGTGAAAAAGGATTATGATGGGAGAAAAGGAAAGGAGGAGACAGAAAAGGGTAAATTATGCCACACAAGGAGGCATAAAAACATATTATAGTAGAGAGAAAGAAGGGAGGGAGATGAATATTATATAAACTTTACTCTTTTTGATTTTGGTTCAAGGAGGAAATAACATAATCGGTTAAGTACAGGATTCTAACATGAAGAATGACAAAAACTCATTATAGTAGAGGGAAAGGAGGGAGGGAGATGAGCACTGTATGAAATTTACTCTCATTGGATTGGGCTCAAGGAGGGAATAACATACTTCGTTAAGTATAAAAATCTATTGTGTCCTGCAGGCAGTAGGAGGGGAAAGAGGGGGAAAAGGGGAGGTGGTTGGAAGGGAGGGAAGAAGTAGTAAGGGGAAAGGGTAGGTAAAGGGAGGGGGGTGCATAGGGAGGGAATACTGAGGGAGGCAATGGTTAAAAGAAAAACTCTTAAGAAGGGGAAGGGAAAAGGGAGAAATAAAAGTATAAACAAGGGAGGGAATAGGATGGAGGGAAAGACACAGATAGTAATCATAACTGTGAATGTGAATGGGATGAACTCTCCCATAAAATGGAGGTGGATAGCAAAATGGATTAAAAACCATAATCCTACAATATGCCATCTACAAGAAACACATTTGAAAGGGGGGGATACACATAGAGTAAAGGTAATAGGCTGGAGTAGATATGTTATGCTTCAGCTAAAGTATAAAAAAAAAGCAGGGATAGCAATCCTTATCTCAGATAAAGCAAAAGCAAAAATTGATTTAATTAAAAGAGATAAGGAAAGAAACTGTATCCTGCTAAAAGGCACCATTGTAAGTGAAGCAATATCATTACTAAACATATATGCACCAAGCAGTATAGCATCCAAATTTCTAGAGGAGAAGTTAAGGGAGTTAGGGGAAGAAATGGATAGCAACACTATACTAGTGGGGGAACTCAATCTCCCCCTCTTTGAACTTGATAAATCTAAACTCAGAATAAACAAGAAAGAAGTTAAGGAGGTGAACAGAATCTTAGAGAATCTAGATATGATAGACCTCTGGGGAAAATTGAATGGGAATAAAAAAGAATATACCTTCTCAGTGCAACATGGCACATACACAAAAATTGACCATGTACTAGGGCATAAAAACCTCACAATTCAGTGCAGAAAGGCAGAAATATGAAATGCATCCTTCTCATATCACAATGCAATAAAAATTATATGTAATAAAGGGACATGGAAAGATAAACTCAAAGCTAATAGGAAACTAAATAATTTAATACTAAAGAATGAGTGGGTCAAACAAGAAATTACAGAAACAATCAGTAACTTCATTCAAGAGAATGACAATAGTGATACAACATATCAAAAGTTGTGGGATGCAGCAAAAGCAGTTCTTGGGGGATGTTTTATATCTCTGAATGCATACATGAATAAATTAGAGAAAATAGAGGTCAATAAATTGTGCATGCAACTGAAAAAGCTAGAAGAAGAACAACTTGAAAATCCCCAATTAAATACTCAATTAAAAATACTGAAAACGAAAGGAGAGATTAATAAAATTGAAATTAAGAAAACTATTGAATTCATAAATAAAAATAAGAGCTGGTTTTTGAAAAAAAAAAAACAATAAAATTGATAGACCTTTAGTCAATACGTTAAAAAAAAAGGAGAAAATAAAATTACATATATGAAAAATGAAAAGGGTGCATCCACTTCTAATGAAGAGGAAACTAAAACAGTAATTAGGAATTATTTTGCCCAATTGTATGACCATAAATTTGACAATCTTAGTGAAATAGATTAATATTTACAAAATATAAGTTGCCCAGATTAACTGAAGAAAAAGTAAAAAAAACTTAAATAACTCCATCTCAGAAAAGGTAATTGAACAAGCCATCAATGAACTCCCTAGGACAAAAGGGCCAGATGGATTTACAAGCAAATTCTATCAAACACATAAAGAACAATTGATGGCAATACTTTACAAGCTATTTGGGAAAATTGGAGAAGAATGAATCCTATCAAATTCTTTTTATGACACAAATATGGTACTGATACCTAAATCAGGAAGAGAGAAAATGGAGAAAGAAAATTATAAACTGATTTCCCTCATGAATATAGATGCAAAATTTTAAATAAAATATTAACAAGAGTACAGCAATTTATAATAAGAATAATACATTTTGGTCAGGTAGGATTTATTCCAGGAATGCAAGGATGGTTCAGGATAGAGGAAAACTATCAGTATAATTGATCATGTCAACAACAAAACTAGTAGAAACCATATGATTATCTCAATAGATGCAGAAAAGGCTTTTGACAAAATACAACACCCATTCCTATTAAGAACACTAGAAAGTATAGGAATAAATGAAGCCTTCCTTAAAATAATAAGTAGCATCTATCTAAATCCATCAGCAAGTATTATATATAATGGAGATAAGCTAGAAACATTTCCAATAATATGAGGGGTGAAACAAGGATGTCCACTATCACCCCTCTTATTCAGTTTGGTACTAGCAATGTTAGCAGTAGCAATAAGAGAAGAAAAAGAAACTGAAGGAATTAAATTAGGCAGATGATATGATGATATACTTAGAGAATCCTAGAGAATCAAGTAAAAAACTACTTGAGATAATAAATAAATTTCATAAAGTTGCAGGATATAAAATAAATCCACATAAATCCTCGACATTCCTATATATTTCTAATGAAATCCAACAAGAGATACAAAGAGATATTCCATTTAAAGTTACCGTAGACATTATAAAATATTTGGGAATCTACCTGCTAAAACAAATCCAGGACCTATATAAACACAATTACAATACACTTTTCACACAAATAAAGTCAGATCTAAATAACCGGAAAAACAAATCAGTTGCTCATGGCTAGTCAAGTTAATATAATAAAAATGACAATTTTACCTAAATTGTTTTAAAGATTTAGTGCCATACCAATCAGTCTATCAAAAAATTATTTTGTAGAGCTAGAAAAAATCGCAACAAAATTCATTTGAAAGAACAAAATATCCAGAATATCAAGGGAATCAATGAAAAGAAATGCTAGGGAAGGTGGCCTAGCCATACCAGATTTTAATCTGTATTATAAAGCAGCAATCATCAAAACTACTTGGTACTGGCTGAGGAATAGAGTAGTAGATCAGTGGAATAGATTAGTTACATGAGATGCAGGTAATGAGATGTAGCAGCCAATGACTATAGTAATTTACTGTTTTATAAACCCTAAGATCCCAGCTTCTGGAATAAGAATTCACTCTTTGATAAAAAAAATACTGGGAAAACTGGAATAGTATGGCAGAAACTAGGCATAAACCAATACCTTACACTGTATACCAAAATAAAGTCTAAATGGGTTCACAATCTAGGTATAAAGGCGTATACTGTTAGCAATCTGGGAGAGCAAGAAAGAGTTTATCTGTCAGATTTATGGAGAAGGGAAGACTTTGTGACCAAACAAGGGTTAGAGAGCATTATGAAATGCAAAATGGATAGTTTTGATTACATTAAATTGAAAAGTTTCTGTATGAATAAAACCAATTGAAACAAAATTAAGAGGGAAGTAGGAAACTGGGATAGAATTGTTACAACCAGTGTCTCTGATAAAGGCCTCTTTTCTAAAATATACAGAGAACTGAGACAAATCTATAAGAATACAAGTCATTCCCTAATTGATAAATGGTCAAAGGATATGAACAGGCAGTTTTCAGAGCAAGAAATTAAAGATATCTATAAGCATATGAAAAAATGCTCCAAATCACTACTGATTAAACAAAGGCAAATCAAAACAACTCTGAGGTGCCACATCTCACCTGTCAGACTGGCTAAGATGACAAAATAGGAAAATGATAAATGCTGGATAGGATGTGGAAAAATTGGCACACTAATGCATTGTTGGTGGAATTGTGAACTGATTCAACCATTCTGGAGAGCAATCTGGAAGTAGGCCCAAAGGGCTATAAAAATGTGCATACCCTTTGACCCACTTCTAGGGCTGTATCCCAAACAGATCATAGACATGGGAAAAAGACCCATATGTACAAAAATATTTATAGCATCTCTTTTTGTGGTGGCAAAGAATTGGAAATCAAGATGACACCCATCAAATGGGGAATGGGTAAACAAATTGTAGTATATAAGTATAATGGTATACTATTGCACTATAAGAAATGAGGAGCAAACAGACTTCGTAATTACCTGGAGAGACTTATATAAACTGATGCTGAGTGAGGAAAGCAGAATCAGGAGAATTTTGTACACAATTACAGACACATCATATGTATGATGACTAACTTTGATAAATTTGGCTCCTCTCAGCAATGCAAGGTTATAAGATAACTCCAAAAGACTCATGACAAAGAACTGCAGAGTCGGCCTGCAGATTGAAGCAAGCTACCTGCTCTCTCTCTGTTCTGTTTTGTTTTGTTTCTTCTTTCTCATTGTTCACTCCATTAGTTGTAGTCCTTCTTTACAACCTGGTTAGTGTTTGGTGTGAAGGTATTTGTGGATCTTATATTTGATTGCATTCCCCCATGCGGGGCAGAGGGGAAGAGTGGTAAGAGGAGAAAATTAGAAACTCAAGGGATTGTGGAACTTAGTGATGTGAACTAAAAGTAAATAAAGAAATTTTTAAATTTTTTTTAAATAAGGGGTATCTCTGATAAAGGCCTCATTTCTTAACTATATAGAGAAATGAGTCAAAGTTATAAGAATATAAGTCATTTCCCAATTGATAACTGGTCAAAGAATATGAACAGGCAGTTTTCAGATGAAGAAATCAAAACTATCTATTCTCATAAAAATACTCTAAATAAATCTGATTAGAGAAATGCAAATTAAAACAACTCTGAGTTACTACGTCACACGTATTGGCTAATGTGACCAAAAAGGAAGATAAAGAAATGTTGGAGAGGATGTGGGAAAATTGAAACGCTAATGCACTGTTGGTAGAGTTGTGAATTGATCCTACCATTGTGGAGAACAATTGAGAACTATGCCCAATGGAATATAAAACTGAGCATATCTTTTAATCCAAGAATGCCAATAGTAGGCCTGTATCCCAAAAGATCAAAAGGGGGTGGAGGCTATATGTACATGAATATTTATAACAGTTCTTTTTGTGGTGGCAAAGAATTGGACATTAAGGGGTTACCCATCAATTGGGGAATGGCTGAACAAATTGTGGAATATGATTGTAATGGAATATTACTATGTTGTAAGAAATGAGCAGGTAGATTTCAGAAAAACTTGGAAAGATTTATATGAACTAATGCAGAGCAAAGTGAGCAGAAGCAAGAGAACATTGTATATAGTAACAGCAATGCTCTTAATGACTTAGCTATTCTCAGAAATACGATGATCCAAGACAATTTCAAAGTACCTATGATAAATAATGCTGTCGACATCCAGAGAAAGCACTGGTCGAATCTGAACACAAATCAAAATACAGCATTTTTCACTTTCTGTATTTTTTAATGATTTTTCCCCCTATGAGTCTGTCTTCTTTTACAACCTGTCTGATATGGTAATATGTTTTGTATGATTGGAGACTTATAGCCTATATCAAATTGCTTACTTTCTCAGGGTGGGGAGAAGTAAGGGAGAGAATAAGGAAAAATTAGAACTCAGAATTTTTTTAAAAATGAATGTTAAAAATTGTCTTTACACGTAATGAGAAAAAATAAAATTTTATTTAATAAAACAAAACAAAAAGGTGTTGCTGCACAAGAAGTCATTTAAAGAAGGAGGAGAAAAGCAGACATTGAAAGGGTTGGTAAGGTAGGCAAATATGACACCTACTTCCTGGGCTTGGCATATTGCTTAAGTCCCATAGAAAAGGGGTGTTTTCTTCTGCTCTCTCTTCACCAGTTGAAACAAATATATGATAATTTCATTTTTGTTGACAATTATTTGAACTTTGTTTTTGATGAAAAAAGTAGATTACTTTGTGTAGGAGTTATACTAAAAAATATCCAGGAATTTGGCCATATTTTGCCCCATCTCTCTAAAAAGTTCTTGAACCACCAACAGTCAAGGAGGGTGCACCCCACCATTTGGAAAACTCTGATCCAGCCCAATGTCTTTATTGTATAGATGCAGAAATTAAAGCTGATTGAGGGGAAGTGACTTAAGCAAGGTCACATATGAAATTGGTGGAAGAATCTGTCTTCATCATTCATTATATGCTCTTGTCCTGGGAATGACTTTCTTATGCTTCTCTGGAGCTAACTCTTAGATATTTATAATGGGTGTATTGGGGAGGTGAGTGGCTGGGAAGAGAGGAAGACCCTGGGAAGAGAGGAAGACCCAGCCCTTAGAACCTGCTCAGATTTGCCCTTCCTAATAAGTTACAAAGCACAGGTAAATATATCCCCACCTGCTTCCAATCCAACCATGTGTGGAAGCATGGTAAGCCTAGTTCTATCCATGAGTAACTAGGAGCCTAGCACTATGTGGTAATGAGGAGTCTTCTAATTGGCCATATACACAGAAAAGCTGAGTCAAAACTTAGTTAAAATAAAATAAAATAAAATAAAATATACTCCTCCAGTTGGGTAAGAGTGGCTGTGAACTGCTGGGTGTAGGAGTGCCAGTGGTTCCTATGTTTCCCCCCTGGCTGCTATGTGTCCATGAATTCACAGCATTTCTGTTTGTTTTTTGTTCATGCTTTCCTTATCTTAAGTGAACGAGTATCTGGAAACAGATTTAATCAAGACCTAAAAAAGGTCAGAAGGTCCAACAGAGAGATCCATCCCCTAGCAACCAGAGTTGTCCATTGGAATCAATTGGAGTCCATTGGAGACAAAAGCCTGGCCAATGGCAGAGGAAATGCCTGCAGAATGAAGTGAAAACCAGAAACCTGAAAGGGGCAGCAACTTTAGGGATCTGATAGAGAGAAGTGCTGACTATGAACTCAAAAAAGCACAGATTTTGGAGCCCAGTACAAAATTGCATCTTTGGAGTATATCATGAGAAATCTAGAAAAGAGAAAATGACTTCCAAAGCCAAAAGTTCTGAGATATCCTTCAGCCCTTTGTGTTCTCTACATGTGTATTTCACCAACTCTATACTTTTAAGTCTGAGCTCATTATTCCCTGAGATCTTTTGTGTACAAGGGTGGAGAGGCTTCCACCCCTTTGGGAAGATTTTTTTTATAATTATTGCTCTTGTTATTCCTTCTTGGTAAATGTCCTCTTCTAAGAGATAATAGAGTTCTACCGGCCAATTGATATTGAGGAGGGGCACAACAGATAATTTATGAGTAAGAGTGTTAGAAATTCCAACCTCCTAGGATGACCCATAGAACCCAGAAGAAAGAAGTCAGTTACCTTTTCAGGACCCAGCCTGCCTGGGCAAGTGTCCAATTAAAGAAGGAGCCCAGAAGAGATGCTACAAATGCATTTTTTAAAATCTACAGAAAAAGTTCTCTATCTCTGAAATTGTGATAATTTGGCCTAGGGCTTGCTGAAGTTTATCTTTGGATTATCCCAAAAATGTGCTCACTGAATAAACAAAACAAAAAATAAACAATAAAAATAAACAGAACTCAAAAAAAGGGGGCTGGGAAGCTCTAAATAACATTGTAGAGGCACCATGGATTGGTAAGTCTATTGAAGAAAAAGCCATTTTCAAGCACATTAGCATCCTGTTAGATAAACATTTAGTCAATATTATTGGAATTGTAAATTGATTTTAGCTAATCATTTAAGCAAGTCTAGCAGACCTACTCCACAGATACCAACTTAGACTACTATAATTCTCATAGGTAATAAAAAAACTGTATTTATTTTGAAATAATCTGCATATTCCCCTCAGATCTTACATCAGTCCCTGTCTTGCATCTCTTTAAAGTATTTATCATCTAATATTGGAAATTATAGTCATAATTTCAGTTTTCAGTGAAGAATTTAAGTAAAAATAACCCTGGTTTTTCTGGGATTTTATGTGGTTATGAATTTCCTTTATGATTTCCTTTATCACCATACCAGTGGTTGTAAGATAGTTCAAAACAAAAACAAAGCTCCAAACTGTTTAAGGAGGATCTTATGCATTGCAAGAATAACAATAACTCATATTTCTATAGCACTCAAGGGTTTACAAGAACTTTTCCTCACACTAGCCATACCTATGAAGAGTATAAGCATTATTGTCCCCATTTTATACATGTGAAAACTGAAGTTCAAAGAGATTAAAGGATTTGCCCATGATCCCTAACTGGTAAGCACTTGAAGATAGATTTGAACCTGACTCCAAATCTATCAATTCCCCACATTATGCTACCTAGAGAACCTGCAGTTTCAAAGAAGCCACTTTCCTAAAGGAAAATGCCTGGTGGTATCTTCTATGAGTGTTATAGTAAGTTGTTTTGTGTTTTCACATATGACAAGGTATGGGCATGGGGAAGAGGGGGAGTGCTATGCAGGAAAACAGACTGAACAATGGCAAAAAAAAGATTCAAGACTGCTAAGGAAGATAAGAGAATTAAGATGAAAAATAGGGAGTGGATGGTTTACTTCTAAATTGATGAATTACTGGGAAAATAGAATTGTTTTTTCACATTGATAATAGAATTTCCACCATCTAATATAGCCTGGGGCCTGATAGGGAATCCTAGGAATTACTTTGCCTTAGATTTCTGTAAAGCCAAGCACTAGTAGCTTTCCAGAGGATTGCTGCTGTGAACAGCTTCAAGGTTCTGATTACATAGTATAGTGAACTCCCTATTTATTCAGTAACAAACTAAGACAAAACATTGACAGAAATCAAAGCACAGCATTCACAATGTTATAACTGAACAAGTTATCCCTAAAGTAGCCACATAGTTTTCACCAAAGTGGTCACACAATTTTAAACAAAAGATATCATTCAGTAAGTCTTTAATTCAATCATCCTTAAGGAGCAGGCCTTCTTAAGGGACACAAGGTGCAAAGGTCAAAGTTCTCTACCCCTAGGTCACAGTAAATCATGATCTTCTCAATCAATACACAATATCCAAGTAAAGTCTTCTTTCATCTTGACTCAACACTGGCTCTCAGCTTCCATGGTTTCTCTTCCATGGTCCTAGCTCCTGCCTGAAACTACACAACTGTCACCTGGATTCAAAGGCAGGCAGCTCCCAGTTCCTTGTCCAGCTCCTTGTCCAGCTCTTCATTTAGTTTCTTGTCCAATTCCTGCTCCATACTGAAGCCCATAATGTCCAGTCCACCTCAAGTCCTTCATAGTTCCTGTTTCTGGGAAGACAAAGTTTAACAGAGCCACAATAATATTCATAAACATTGCTGGCACCATCATCAATTCACTATCTGCCTGTGAAATCAACACAGAACCACAAACAAGGTGCAAGAGATCAACACAAACCATCAACATAGAAATCAACAAAGACCTACAAACAGGGTCCAAAAAGTCATTACAAATCATCAATAAAGTCCTAGGACCTCCAAAACCCTCCTCCAGGACTTCTGTAAACAAAGAACTAGAAAATTCTCTTTCAGGGCTTCAAGTTAGGTCCCAGGGCTTCTGTAGAAAGTATCACAAACAAACATCAATACAGACAGAACAGGCAAACAGAAAGAGCCAGGATACCACAAGTTTTCTCCTTCTCCACCACAAGAGCTCCCTTCTCAGTTCTGCCACCAGAAATTCTCAGGATCCTAGCAGTTTTCTCTCTCTTTCAGCAATTCTGGCTCTCTAGGTTGGGTTTTTCCTTATATATGGTATTAGCTCCTTCCTGTTCTGCCCCTTCCTGTTACATCAGCAACTTCCTCCCACTGTGGGATTCACAAGTTCTGGATCTTAATACTTGCTACAATCATGAACTTGAAACAAGGTGCTAAGTACCTGTTTGCTTACCAATACAAGGTGTATGGAAGATCTTCAAATCCCATTACCATTAGAGTCTCTCACCCAAAGACCTGTTACATTTATTCGTCTTTTACATCACACTGCCTTATAGTGTTACTTCCCTGGTGCCTTACAACCCTTAGGATATTCCAAACACTTGAACTACCCTTCCCTACCCTGAAATTTCCCCTTTCCCTTTTAGAGTGTACACAGATATCTCAGTTCTCCCACAGGGGACTGAATGAAAACAAGCATTCATGGATATTCTCATTCTGTTTCTGTCTCTGAATTAGATACTATGATTGATTGCTAAGCTGGAAGAGTTGATAACAATAGGTTGCCATATTAGTGTAGAAGAAGGCCGTAGTAGTAGAATAGTAGTAATGTGGTAGTAGAAGTAGCAGTAGCAGTAACAGTAGCAGTAGCAACAGCAAGAGCACTAGTCATAGTAGTTAGTAATAGTAGTAGTAGTAGTAGTAGTAGTAGTAGTAGTAGTAGTAGTAGTAGTAATATAGCAAAAGAAAGTTTATTGTGTAGGGAAAAGAGTATGGACCCTACCTGTAGTGAAGTCCTTTGTGTAGCAAGGGCCTGTCATAGCATAGCTAAAAGGAAGGCAGAAGACATCTCTAGCCTCTTCTCCCCCTACCCTTATCTAAGAGACATTTTCATCCTTGCCAGGAGTAGAAGTAGGAGGTTGGGACCAGAAGTCACTACTCTGTTCTTGGATAGGAAGGGGTACTGAACTAGAAATCAATCTATTTGCTTCCTTAAAGACTCTTGTTCAACAAATGTGATTGGGGTCCATCTAACTTACTGTTTTTCATTTCTGAGGGCAAGGAGGATGCCAAGCTCTGTATACAAAGATTTGCCACATTTCTCACCAAATACCAGTTCCACAATGGACATACATGGAGAACAGCAAAGAAATCCATTTACCCAAATCATATCAAAATAGAAATCAGAGAAGGTATATATGTAGGACAATATATATCAGACAATGCAAGTGAAGAAGCTTTCCCATTGTGAGTGAGATGATGACTCAGTTCTACAAAAAGAATCTTAGATCCCACCCAAGGGGAAACTCTCCAAAATCTCTAGTGTAGCAAGCTGGGAATAATGAAATGAAGAAAACTGCCAGCTCCTCTCATGTTTTCCCCAAAGACTTTTCCTTCATCAATCTGAAGTGGAATTGGCTTCTTCCATCTTTTCACTCAAAGCTGGAAGCCAAAAGTGTCCAAAGTAACTCAGTGCTTGAAGCCCTAAAAAAGCCTCACACTCTAAGAGTCCCAAAAGGAACTAACTCTGAGGAGTCCCAAAGTGGGACTGGTGAAGGCTGGAGTTCTCTCACCTTTCACCAACTCTACTCTGCCTCTTACTCAGGGCAGGGCCTTCATCTCTACCAGTAAGGAGAGAATCCCACTTTTTTTTCTTAATAAAAAAGATCTTCATTGGTTTAGTTATTCAAACTATTTTAAGTGCAATGGTTTTTTTTTTATAATAATTACAAAACACATTCAAAAGATACAAAAATATAAAATCCAGCTGGTAAGCTTTTAAAAAGGCATTTGAATACAAAAGATAACATAAATCTGACTAATTGGCCAAAAAGTGAATGTTTTAACATTTTACTTTTGAAAATAAGTTTCACTTATATTGTTTTTCAAGTCAATTGAGTGATTATTTCAGACTTGCCATTAGGAGCAAAGAGGAATACCATAGAAAGGCAGGTACATTTTTTGAATAGAGTTACAATAATAATCATATAACTAACATTTATATAAAACCTACTATGTTCCAGGCACTGTGCCAAGTCCTTTAAAAAAATCTCCCAACAACTGTGACTATTATCATTATTTCCTTTTTTATAAATGACAATAAAATTAGCTAACATTTATACAGCACTTAGTATTAAGCACTTTACAATTATTATCTCATCGGATCCTTACAAGAACTCTGAAAGGTAAGTCATTATTATGCTCATTTTACAGATTAGGAAACCGAGGCAAACACAGATTAAGTGACTTGCCCAGTCTCACACAGCTAGCAAGTATCTTAGGCTCGATTTTAACTCACATCTTTCTGACTTGAGCCCCTGCAATCCATCCATTGTACCACCTAGATGCCCCATAGCTTCTTGCTGGTAACTCTTTTCAAGGTAGATTTTGAGAAGGCCAAATATGACTCCAACTGGGAGATAAGGGAAGGAAAACTCCTTCTCTCCCCTCACATATTGGTGGGACTGGCACTTTCTGAGCCCCTGTTTCCCAAACATTGCATGACCAGGCTTTCATGGACTTGCTTTTGTGTCTCCTTTCTCTTAATATTGACTTTGTGAACATTAAAAGACCTATGAATGCTCATGATGAGGGCAGGATCTACTGGCTGCAGCAGCAGTAGCCAGAGCAGAGGGGGAAGACCCAAGAAGGAAAATATTTTTTGATATTTAATATTAGTCTGTGCTCTGCAGAGGTGAAATGTGAATGCTTAATTAGCAGCTTTGTAAAAAGTCTGTTCATGTCCCACTGAAGCTTGGATTTCTCTCCTAACTGAATGTACTAATAGCGGTGTCACTAGACTCTATTCTGAGCATTCCATAATTCTTTAATGATTATGCTTTCTCTTCTGGGAAAGAATATACTATCTCTTCCATTTGTGATTCATGTTTGTACATTAGGTATCTTTTTGTTTTTAGTGCCCCTACATCTATCTCCAACCCACATTTGGGAAAATACTAGACTCTGAGCATTTTTGCTGTTATTGTTAAGTCTTTTCAGTCATGTCCAATTCTTTGTGACCCCATTTGGGTTTTCTTGACCAAGATACTGGAGTGGTTTGCCATTTCCTTCTCCAGTCCATTTTCAGATTATGAAACTGAGGTCAACAGGGTTAAGTGACTTGTCCATACGCATTCCTATAATTAGCAACTTTCTCTGGAAATCTGATGTGGGAAGGAAGGGAGTGGAAAGAAGGGCTAGGGCAGCCTAATCCTTCTATTGAGAAGCAACCTCAGAGCAATGAGGCAAACTGATGGCAAGTAAAGGACAGGGACTGGTATGAGTCTACAACCCCTATGACTTCAGTTGAGCTGATTATCTATTGTGCTAGACTCAATTCTGCAAGAATCCATGATTTTGTTTGTTTGTCTTTCCTATGCCCAAGTAGTCCCCAATTCCTTAGCACCTTAATAGATAGCCATCTTGAGTTTCTTCAACCAAAAAAGAAAAGTCATCACTTGGTAGCAAACCTATGAGCATCTCTGAACTTAGTTAAACTAGTCTTCAGATAACAGACACACAGGTCTTTGGAGTTACCTGCTTGAAGCCTCTTCAGTGTAATACCCCCTTGGGAGATGCCATTTTCTCCCCTACCTCCACTCCAGATCCTCTGAATGCTTCCTGTAAGTTATGAGGACTCTTAATTGACTGCCAATCGAGAACTCTATAATTACACTAAAGAGGCTACCTCTGCTCCTCAGGCTTCTTCTCCCTGCTGGCATGGAAAGATAAGAAGAATTTTATAAGCTCCAGAGAATCAGAGAGGGTGATACATTTCCATTCACCTGGCCACAAACCATGAGCTCACAGCCTCCTATGTAAACCTGTATCTGGGATGGGACAACCTCCTGTTTATATCTCCATTCACAGAACATTGTGAGATCTTGAAAGGTAACTTTTGAAAGGTACTACCTAATGGAGTAGGTTCAGCGGTAGCAACAGCAATCACACTGGTTGAGGGGGAAGGAATAAATCTTTCCCGAGAAAGAGAGAACCTGGAAATAAAAGCCTACTTGGAATTGATCAGTCTGTTTGCAGTAACAATGTGGCAGTCCTTTCCGATAAACTATTTGCAAGTGCTCCAACAAGGCTTGAATATTAACCTCTTGATTCATTAGTCATTCCATGATTATTTATTCCTTAAGATTCACTTTTCTTGATGGGAATAAAATTACTTGTTCCATACCTGATTCATTTTCATACCTAAGGCACTTTCCCACTCCTTCCTCCACTTTGTTGGGGAGGATCCCTTAGACTAGAGTCAAAAATGAAAGTGTTCCTAATCTGAGACAGAATGAATGAAGCATGGGGAGCTTAGACCCCCCTCTTAAGGGGACAGGCAACTTCAGAGCTATGAACCCAAAACAAACTAGATCAACGAAGATCACCAACTTCAATGACTCAACCACCAGCCTCAACCACCACTGTCCTAGACTAGCATAGGACCTTTCAGAGCTTGGACTTCACTGGCACAGCTTTGAAAACCCACTACCACTTCAATCCTCTGATGGGGCATCAAAGGAAGACATTACATGCAAATGATGATGCTTGTGATTATGATGATGATATCACCTTCTCTGGTTCCACAGGCCTATGGAAAATTAAATTAATATGTTTTCATTTTTGCTTTTTGTAGGGGGGAAGGTAGGACAATCGGGGTTAAGTGACTTGCCCAAGATCACAGGGCTAATTTTGTGTTAAGTGTCTGAGGCTGAATTTGAGCTCAGGTCATCCTGACTCCAGGGCCAGTGTTCTATTCACTGTGCCATCTAGCTGCCCCTTTAAGATGTTTTTAAATTTCAAAAAAGAATCTGAGCATTTGTAATGTAGAGAAAGAACTATCATAAAGAAAAAGGGAAAGAAGGCTCTTCTACCCACAGGGAACCTTGAGATTTTCTAGTACATAGGGTTCTTAAATTGAGGATCAAAAGGTCTGTGGATAGATTTTGGTGGTCTGTGGACTTGGATGGAAAAAATACTGTATCATTATTTCAATATTATTGGTTTCCTTTGCAATTCTTATGTATTTTATCAATTTAAAAGCATTATTCAGAGAAGGAGTCAATAAGTTTTTCTAGACTGACAGAGTTGTCCAGGATACAACAAAAGTTTAAGACCTGATCTAGTCCAACCCAGTTTTAGAGGTGAAGAAGCCAAGCCTAGAGATGGGAAGTGACTTTTTGAACCATGAAATATTTATGTTTTGAAGAGAAGTTGTGGAAAATGTTGTCCCAGCAAACTAGAAGAAAACTACTCACTCTCCTTTCCCCCACCTCAGTTCTATTGGAATATTTACTCTCACTTCATCTTTTTCTGAACAACTCCCACCTTTAGGAAACTGGAGGAGGGCCTCTTCTGACCTTTCAAGTTGCCATTTCCTCAACCCAAAAGCTCCAGGGAAGTATCTACATCTCCCCCCTATTGGCCCCATGCAAGCTGTTCAGAGAGAACTTGTCCCTATTTGGACTTTGTTTTTCTCTTCTTGGAGTTTGTTCCCAAAATAGGTATTCAGGAAACATTTGTATTTTACTTAGTGGGGGAAAAGGTGTGTCTCAAACATCACATATATGTTTGAGGTCCTGGTTGGAGAAAGAAAAAGAGTAGGAAAAACATATTGGCCTCCGGCAGATATTAAGGAAAGGCCCTCATGTTAAACATCAATTAGGTGGGCAGAAAGAGGACAGAGTCTGAGTCGTGGCCAATTAGTTTATCCCAAGTATATGCCCATAGTTGAGAAGGTTTTGTTTTCTGTAAATTGCCTCTACTCTCCTGTCTCCATAACTTTGCTCATATCCTTGCCTATACCTGCAATGTCCTCATTCTCCATTTTTGCCTTTGGAGTTCTTATCCGTTCTTTAAATAGCAGTTTTTAAAAAAAGTTTTGAAACTTTTTTCCCCCATGAAACTTTCTGGGATGATCCACTACACCCAATGTATGTGCAGGTTTTCATGTCCCCAATGGGATCAGGTTATAGAACAATAACTATAGTATAGCCAGGTTGGCAAACCTAATATTCAATAATCAAAAAGTGCAATTAGTAACAGTTCATCACTTAGAAGGCTGTGAGAAAGAAGAGCCCACAGTACCAGGTAAGAATGCCATTTAGTCATGGGTGGGGTTTGTGAATGAATTACAGCCTAGAGCATAACTCTTGTTTTACCTGATCATAGCACACTTAGGACCTTGATAATATATCCTGGTTCTTCTGAGTCCTAAGGTAGCCTCTAAGCCAAAAAGTTCATCCTTCATAAACTCTTTTTTGGTGACTTGTCAAGGGGGTTTGAAATCCAATCTCATGCTCTC
Source organism: Pseudochirops cupreus (assembly GCA_028627135.1). NCBI lineage: Eukaryota > Metazoa > Chordata > Mammalia > Diprotodontia > Pseudocheiridae > Pseudochirops > Pseudochirops cupreus. The sequence goes on from CM053581.1 coordinate 345,449,689, forward strand.
ACTGCCACATATGAGGAGCTACCATAAGTGCCAAGGGACTAGGGAGGAGTCCCATTCCACACTCATGGAAAGTCTAAAGGACAGGTTCAAAAAGTCCCTGAACACTGGACAAATAGAAAGAGAGAGTCACGAGAAAAATCACTCTTCTTAAAGTCTACAGAGTAGAATGCCTTCCATCTTGTTCAGGAACAAAATGATCCTGTTGGATTTAGTCCCCAGTTTTCAAGGGAGAGAGGTGGAGCACACGCAGAGACGTGTATGTGTTCTTTATCAAAAAGTCCACCAGAATGGATCAGAGAGTGACATCCTGGTCCTATGTATGCTCTATGGGATGACTACTATGTTATACTAATACAAAAATACTGAGCTAGCTCTTATAAAGGAATAAAATTACCTCTAATTTTTAATCTATTGTTTCATTTTTTCTAGGTATCCATGTAGTGCTTGTTGAAAATCCATATTTTTTCCTGTTGGATTTCTGCTTGCAGCTCTTAGGGAGTTATCCTATGTTTCTTTGGGGGAATTTAGAGAGCTACAATAATTTTTAATACTGGTTTTATCTTCTTTAGAGTTTACTCATCAGTCCAGTCTTAATTCCTTAGCTAGGACTTTGTGCCAGCCCCTGCCCCCCTCCACATATACTCTGTTACACTTTTAGATGGGATGGTCAGCCCTGCTTGGTCTTGCTCTAGAATGCCTGGGTTCTTGCACTGACCTCCACCTCCAGGCTATGGGATGCCCTCTGAATCTTTGAGATTCAGGGCACTGTACATACAGGGCCCTCTATTATATTTCAAGTCTAGTTTCTAAGGACCTTGTAGCACTTGGATGTCCAAGGTATCCTGTCCAAGTTCTATTATACTGTACTGGTCACTACCTTTTGCTTCCTGGTGTTTACCCAGGGACTTTCTCAGAAAAGCCTTTTGCTATTGCTACTTCCAGAATCAGACACAATCTGGTAGGATACACATGTCACTGGCTGGCCCATGGTCCTGATACTGAGTTGCTTACTTGCTTACCTATGCTGGCAACCCTCTTTCCTGTTATACATGGGTTTCTGGTGGGCTTTTTCTTCTATAGTTTTTGTATAGTATGAAGGGAAAGTCCTTAGAGTTGTTTATTGGATTTATCATTCAATATGGGACAAATTTCAGATTTTAGAATTATATCTCATGAAGATCAGGAAAAGGATGTTTGGAAAGAGACTTGGTAATCTCAAGAGGACTTTGAAGCCTTTTTTTTGCAGGATAAAGTTAAACATAATCTTCATGCTGGAGTTTTCTTCCTGGCAGGACAATCTAAGCATGATTTTGAGAGATCCTACTGCACAAATCCCTTTGACTCATGCCCCACCCAGACAAACCCTGGAAACTTCAGTATCTGACTACTTTCACTTCTGCAAAACACAACAGGCTCCCCTGTAAATGCTCAGACTACTAAGCACATTAAATATTTTTTGTTTTATTTGCATGATTAAGGAAAAATAGAAAGTACTTGAATTAGAACAGTAAGGAAAACTTTCTCACTTCTCTGAAGGATAATAGAAAGGACTTGCTGTTTGATCATTTCAGTTGTATCCAACTCTTCATGACCCTTATGTAGGTTTTCTTAGCAAAGATACTGAACTGATTTCCCATTTCCTTCCCAGCTCATTTTACAGATGAGTAAACTGAAGCAAATAGGGTAAAATGACTTGCCCAGGGTCACACAGCTATTAAGTGTTTAAGAGTGGATTTGAACTCAGGTCTTCCTGATTCCACTGTACCACCTAGCTGCCCTAGAAAGGATTCATACTCAACAGCATAAACACTCAGGAAGTCTTTCACCATTTCTGCCAGTGATTTGTATAATCTTTCTAACTTATAGAGCTACTGTGTGTAGTTCAGAAAACTTAAAGTCAACAGTCTACTACTGATTTCAATATCTTCATCTTCATCACTTCCCTCTGGATGCCACAGGAGATATCTGTAGAGGTACAAACCTTTTATGTCCACAGGTTCTCCACTGATATTTGGCACCAGTTCCTTCTCTCTGGGATCCTGGCAAAGGCTACACAGGCTTCTTTCTAGGTCCGATGAGTCAGTGCTGAAAATTCTTTAATAGTGTCTTAAGCAATAAATAATTATAAAGAATTATGAGCAGTATACTGAATTATGCTGGGAGTCCGTGGCACCCTTTTAAAGTTTGAGAACAACCACATAGACCACCCAACCACACAGAACCTATGGATGATATTGTCTCAATTAGCACCATGATTACAGTAATTGGTTTGATTTAAGTCTAGGAGTGACATTTGGTTTCCTCCTCTGCTCCTGTTGGGGATTCATTTTAAATGAAAAGTTAAGAACACCATGACGACCACTCTAAGCCTCTAGTTAGGAATATTCCAAACATTTAGGTGGAGTTTTGACTCTCTGCCTTGACTTACATTTGTGTTTATCTCTTACTAACTCCTGGCCTCTTTGCGGTTGAAGCAAAATCCACATTATCAGAAATATTTGGGTAAAGAAAAAGCAGCATGTGTTATGGTGTCTACTAATAGACAGGCACCTGGAGACAGCCTAAATTCACTATAAACAAGTAATACTAATCTGATCTTCCTTTGTGATGGGATTATTAGACTGGTTTACTAGAAATATGTTGTAACACTGTATCATTTGATTTCACCTAGCATTTGACAAGAAGAAAAGGGTTCTGCATGATAATCAACTACATGGATTCATAGTTTTATCTTCCAAAAGTAAGTTTGCCCAATAGATTAATGTTAACCTAGAAGGTTAACAGAAACAAGCAGTTCAAACACTAATGTAAGGGAGGGTGATTCAGTCCCTCTTTTCCCCACAGTTCATGGAGCAGAAAGCAAGGAGCAGATAAGAGAGTAAAAAGATGTGAATGTGATACCAAATCATATGTAAAGGGCTGTTAAGGTGCTAACAAATTGTAACACCTGGTAATTCCTTTACTAGGAATAAACACCTTTCTCTGATGGAATCAAAAGGAATAACATCATTGGATAAGCAAAAAATGAATATTCCCTTCGGAGAGGGTTAAATAACTAAGAGTTGAAAGAACTTGGCAGCTCAGGTCAGTGCTGGAGGTGAGTACAGGCCAAGAGATGCCTGAGAAAGAGATTGAGATCTGTAGAGGCAAAAGTGGATTGTTTCACCTTCCCCTCTCCAACAGCCAAGGTATGTAGGGGCAGAGACACTAAGCCAGCTGGAGCTATCTCATCCAACACATGGGGAGTCAGTCTGAGAGAATTTTAGGTAAAGTTGGGGGAACAGAGACATTCATTCCAAGCCATGAAAATAGAGAAACATTCACTCATGGAAGAGACCAACTTTGAAGAGCACAAACAAACATCTGGTAGCAAAGAAGAGAAGTCAGAAATAAACTCAAAAGAGAGTTAGACCTAATGATGGAGACTTGAGCTACAGAGGAAACTCCTTGAGGAGAGAAAGGACTTCCTGGCTCACTAGTTGCAGAATCATGAGTAGCCTTGGGCATATGTGTTTGTTACATGTGTACTTCAATACCATTGCCCTCTAAGTTTGTTGTCATAGGTTTCAGAAAGGTCTAGAGGGATGAGGATTGAGAAAAGGTCACTAGATTTAGTGATTAAGAGATCACTGGCCACTTGGGAGAGAGCCATTTCAGTTCAATGGTGAGATCTGAGACAAGATTGCCAAGGATTTAAAAGTGAGAGAAAAGGAAATAGATGCACTGATTAATTAAGCAGATGCCACAGCAGTTGTCCAAATAGAATGCATAATATAATTGGGGATAAAAGGCATAAGAACATGTTATATTCAATCAAAGAACTAATGATAGCTCATATGCATATATATATATATATACTTTTTATTCATATATATACATATACATACATACATACATACACACATACATACATATATACATATATATATATATATCTATATATACTTTATCCATTACATCATGTTACCTTTTCTCCAGATTTTAGCTTTGAGGTATCATAAGGCAGTACATAATTAACTGACAAATAAATAGTAGAGAAAATTAGGATTCTATGAGCTCTGAGCATGAACATACCTGTCTCCTTCTCCAATATGCCTTTCAAACCTTATTATCCAGTACTTCTCTTCATGTGCTAGATACTCCAACTCAACTGACCTCGCTGTTCTTCACATGCAACACCCCATATTTCCTGTATTTGTGCCTTTTCATTCACTTGTAAAGCATTCTTTCCTTCAATTAATAAGCATTTATTAAATACAAATTATGTGCCAGCCACTCTTCTAGGCAAAGGATTCAAATTCAAAAAAGTGAAACAAATCTCTACTCACAAGGAACTTACATATTCCTTGCCACTTAGAAACCCTGGTTTCCTTCAAAATTCAGTTCAAAGATACTTTTGACAGGCAGCCTTTCCTGATCCTTCAGTCGTTAGCACCTTCCTCCCCCAAATTATTTTGTTTTAATTTTGCCACACTTATATATTGTTTGCCCACAGAATGCAAGTCCCTTGAGGGCAGGGATTATTTCATTTTTGTCTTCATATCTCTCTTACCTAGTATGTCACTGGGCACATGGTAGGCGCTTAATAAATGCTTATTGATTGTTTGGGTGATTAATTCTCCTGTGGGCAGAGAAGACTCCATAAAGGTGAATAACCTTGGTTCTATCAGGATCCCCATTCCAAGACCACTCCTCTCTTTTTACTATTTAGGAGACCCCCTATTTTCCAGAGTTAAGGCCAAGCAAGAAAACTGTCCACGGAACTTGGCATCATTACAACAATCCTTTGTGGTCATCCTCTGGATGATCTCACCATAGCAAAATCCCAGAATTATTTCACATCAGAATCAGGTGATCTCCGAGCTTAGACAAGCACCTGTAGTACCCATGTTCTAGTCATGAATAAAACTTGTCTCGTTGTTGCGGTTACCCCTCATCGTCAGGGCTACAGCTTGCTGAGTAACCATTGGTATAAGCATTAAGATTTGTCCACACTAAAATGGTCTCCTACTAGACGGGGCTGTGGCATAGATGCATCTAGGAATAAAGAAAGCTTTTTATTTATAACTATTGTTAGCTCTTTGGTTTTATTTTGTTTTATTTTTAGAGCTAACTGTTTTAATAACCTGTGTGAGCTCTCTGGTTTTTTAGCGTTAATATCAGTTGCTTATTTGGTCATGGTCAACGTTCAAAGGTGGAAGAAAGGCAGAGAGGAAGAGGGTAGAGAACATCTCAGGTGAGAGCAGCTAAGCAAAGGCATGAGAGCGGGAAAGCAAAAGCAAAAAGATTTAGGGAAAATGTAGATCAGTTTATAACAGAAAGTTCATGGTGGAGACAGGTTTGCATAGCTCTCACCAGCCTGAAAGTTGAAAGAAAAGCTAAAGAAATACACTAACTTAAATTCACAAAGGTAATTTTTCAATTGGGTGGTCAAGATCTATCTTTAGCTATACTGGATGAATTCTGGGAAAAGCTCTGGAGTTGGAGACCAAAAATGCAACAAAAGCAAAAAAAGACAGTTGTGTCTGTGTCTGCTTGCTCTGCTGGGTCATCTTGGGCAAGTGACTTCCCTCTTGCAGCTTCAGTTCCCCTGCTGTAAAATGGAGATGGTAAAATTCGTAATAGCCACCTCAGGTTGAAGATGATCAGATTATATTTGTAAAATATTTTATCAGTGTGAGATATTGCTATAATTATATCAGCGGTTGAAGGAGGCAGGTAGATCCAGTGCAATTGGTTTTAGAGTAAATTAGAAGCCTGGCTCTAGAATGTCTTGATTGTGGGACCATGTGGGACCACCTACGTCTTGGTAGGGTAAAAATGGTAGGGTAAAAAAAAACACCATCTTATCTACTTAATAAGTGAAAAGTGTGTGTGTGTGTATGTACACGCATACACAGTTGGGCACCCATGTACAACATTTATATCTACATGAGTTGTTTAAATTCAGTTATACATGGGAGGTGCGGGAAGATATCCCTGGAATTTGGGCCATTCCTCTCTAAAGGAGACTTCAGTCTCTTCTAAGAGAAGAGCAAGAGAAGGGCCATGGATGGGCATTTGCTCCTCCCTGCTATTTCCAAGAGGGTTTTTAGACTAGAAGTACATAAACCCACACAATATACATAGATAACATTTATTTTAAAATATTATATCATAATATATTGGTGTGGTAATATAATATAGTAATATAATAAAATGTATTTGTATACAAATGAATATAAAATGTGCCTATATTAAATATAATAGACAGAAATATTTAAAAATATTCTAATATACAAAATTGTGTACATATGCCATGCAATTATGTATTATATACTAATATATTATAATGTGTGCATACTTATAGTCTAATACCCCCCCCCTGGAAATTCTATAAGATAATATTATATGGATGAATACAGGTATCTACAGGATCCCCCATTAAATAGTGCTAGTGCAGGAATGTGATTGTGGTTCAAAACACAAGCTACTTCAATGATCACTAACCCTTAGCTTTTCAGCTTAACTCCTAATCAAAGTCTAATTAACCAAAAGACAAAGAGTGAAAAGCAAGTAAACACCAAGCAAACAATAAGTACACATTAGAGAGATTATACAGAAAATTACAGGAAAATGGTTGAGCTCTTCATATGGGAATGAGATAAGAATTCAGCTCAACCTAAGGAGAAACTTTCTTGTCTATAGGGAGATAAGGTGGAAATCAGGAATATTTTGAGGAGTTAGTTTCTTCTACATGGTCTATAGCTTCCAAAGTTCATTCTCTCTCTGTCTCTCTCTGTCTCTCTCTGTCTCTCTGTCTCTCTGTCTCTCTGTCTCTCTCTCTCTCTCTGTCTCTCTCTCTGTCTCTGTCTCTCTCTCTGTCTCTGTTTCTCTCTGTCTGTTTCTCTCTCTGTCTCTGTCTCTCTCTCCTTCTCTCTCTCTCCCTGTCTCTGTCTCTCTGTCTCCCCCCCAAAAGTTCTTTTTCCAATGTAGAGAGACATCAGACCAACTCTATTCCTCACGCAAGTACTTAGGATCACATCACACTCAACATTCTCTCCAATAATCCAGTCCCATCACTTAGCAATACTGAAAATTTCCCAGGCTTAGATAAAAACCCAGTTACATAAGGATAAATACAACTTATAGTATCTACTCATGGTGTTATGACAGAAGATTTCTTAACTTCACAGTATTTATTTTTTAAATGTGAATTATGGCTACTACTATTTTGTCTTTTCAGAGACAATTTTCATTTTGATGCTTTGTTCTACATCTTCCAGGGAAGATGTCATTAAGATCCCCAGATCAGAGGTCTTTATAATAGAAGAAAGCAGAACAAATAACTCATACTCCATGATCACTGAGAGTTGAGTCCCATGCTGGGGGCAATACTTCGTTACATTTTGCCTGTTCTTGGGAAAATTAAAGGACTCAGAGGTAGAAGGAATGAATTACAGAAAATCTCCACCTTGCTATGAAATGTAGCTCTCTGTTACAAACCAAGAGGAACCTGAAATCCTTACCCATCATCATTTCTTAGAACAAATGCATCAAGGAGGTATTATTGGATGGCATAAAGAGCATTAGACTGGGAGTCAAGAGAGTTGGGTTAAGATCCCTTGGCTACTAGGCGGATGACCTTGGACAAGACATTTCCTATTTCTGTAACTTGGTTTCCTTAGAGGTCATCTTCCCTTTGGAACTTGGAACTATTTTTTAAAGTCCACCTCAGGTGTCACTTCCCCCCCTGATTATCCCAGGTAACAATGATTTTTTTTCTCCCTTAACTCTACATAACCAATGTTTCCAAAGCTTGTTGAAGTTACCTTCTTGTATACATTCCCTTCTCTTCTCTCACATAATCTTTTTAAAAAACACACAAGTAGCTTTACAGTGTAACAATGTGTACTGCAGCCTTTTTTGTTGGCATCTTATCACCTTACTAGACAATAAACTTGTCAAGAACAAGGGACATGTCTAATAGGAATCTCTCAACTCTAAGTAGTTGTCACTGAGTCATTTTGGTTGGAAATGACTCTTTGTGATCCCATTTGGGATTTTCTTGACAAAAATTCTGGTTTGCCATTTCCTTCTCCAACTCATTTTACAGACGAGGAAACTAAGGCAAACTGAGTTAAGTGACTTGCCCAGGGTCACATAGCTAGTAAGTGTCTGAGGCAGGATTTGAACTCAGGAAAATAAGTCTTCCTGACTCCAGACTTAGCACTCTATCTACTGCACCTCCTAGCTACTTAAAGACTGTTGAATTATTTCAAATTCTATTATTCTACTGTTATCTACTTATTGAAGATGTAAAGACAATGTAAATTACAACTGGACTTGATGACCTCTGCATTCTCCCTCAATAGAAAGTGAGCCCCTTGGGAGCAGACTATTTCATTGTTTGTCTTTGTATGGTTGAGGTCAGAGTTGGGAGAGCAGGTTCAAATGTGAAAGAATTCACTTAGATGATTTTCTCCTAACCAAGTGGAGCTTTATTGATGCAAAAGCAGTGGGCTAGCCCTGGAAGGACTAGCAATTTACAGAGGGAGAGGGGCTTGTTTTTATAAGGACAGGATAAGAAAGACATGGCCCAGGATGAGGGAGACAAGGAATTTTGTGGTCCAGGATAAGGGGGAAGTTTTATGGTATTCCAAGATAAGGCAAAGAGACTTTAGGACACCCTTAAGGTCAGGAAGGCCTCACAAGGTACTGAAAAAGCAACCCTTAATATCACCCCTTAGGGCACCTTTGTATCCACATCAGTATCACCAGTGCCTCATATATAGCAAGTTTCTCTACAAAACACCATGGCTGACAGCTGGAAAGAGAAATTTGTCCCCCTTCCTACCTCCTTTTACACATACCGCCTCCCCCCTCCACCCATACTTGAGGAATGATTTCTTCTCAAGATTTGGGTACTTTTTCCATGGTTGGGTTTCTTATAGTTCACAGTATATATGTAGTTCTCTCTCCTTTTCCAACTACCTCTTTAGAGAAAGTGTGTTATTTTTTTTTAAGGACCACCTAATCATTCTTACCACTGATTCTATGCCCAACTAATGGCCCATTATGCTTAACTGTTGAACTTCACACTCCATAAATCTTAACAGAATGTAAACAGCTTTGTATTTTGTTTAAGTCTTTAACATCTTATTATCTGTATTTCCTTCTGTATTCTCACCTGCTGGACAGTAGGGAGAGGAAGAAGGGTAAAATGAATCAGTTGGAGATCTCTTAATTAATTCTCTCCTCCCCCCACATAGGAAATACACAATCCTTCCTGCAAAAATCACATATTTTTACTGATAAGAACTCACTTGGGGCTGCAGGCCCAATGACATCTCCCATATTTCCTCTTACAATCCATCAGCAAGTCCAATTACTCTACTAATAGTCATTTGATGATAATGGTATCCATGCTGCAAGTACAAAACCAAAGCCAATTTCACAGTAAATTCATCAGGGACTTCTCCTGTTTCCTGTATTATGTTTTCAGACATAATTCTAGTCAGCATAAAGTTGTTTTGTGGCTTCATTAGCTGAAAATCTTCACAGCTGAACTAACATACTCACATCCCACACCTCAGAATCTCCCCTACCAAATGACTGTCTACAGAATTCAGAGCCTGGCCCAATTAAGTGTTTATTTGCACAAGGAACACATTCAGTAAGGAATACAGAAGTCAAATAGGAAAGAAAAAAAGGAAAGTGCTCAGGTTTATTCAGAATTTTTTTCTTTTCATTAAGCCCTCTGAGTTGTTCATAAAAATTATTCACCTAGGGTCATAAAGATCTTCAATACAGGCTGCAAACAACAAGAACCTAAGCAAACCATTTTTTTTTTTTTGCTTTTTGAAGGGCAGTTGGGGTTAAGCGACTTGCCTGAAGTCACATGGCTAGTAAGTGTGTCAAGTGTCTGAGGCCAGAATTGAACTCAGGTCCTCCTGAATCCAGGGCCAGCACTCTATTCACTGAGCCACCTAGCCACCCCATAAGAAAACAATTCTTGACCTTCTTATCAACAGAATATAGGATTTAGAGTTGGAAGGGACCTTAGAGACCACCTGGATTGTCTTCTTCATTTTGCAGAGAAGGAAATTGAAGGAAAGAAAGGAAGTGATTTGTCTCAAGTCATTCTCAAAGGCAGGGAATAGACATTCTCTTTTCTGTTTAGAATACAGACAGAAGAGGAAAGAAGGGAAGTAATGTGGGAGGAGAGACAGACAGATGGAAGGATAGACAGACAGACTGATAGAGGGCCAAAGTGTCTGATGGTAAAGAGACTTGAGTATTCAGACTAATTTTCCTCTTAGATCTGCAAGACACTGCAGTCTAGAGAAAATCTCATTGTGAGTCAAAACTCAAGGTATGAAGTCTCCTTTGCCTGAACTGACTTCCATATGTAGAAAAATATTTGTTTCACTTTAATTTTTTAAGGAAATAAATCACAGTTAGATTTCAGGTTTCCATAGATCTATAACAAAGAGTACAAAATTTACCTGGGAGATGGAGATTTTGTGTGTCCAAGCAGATTTTTTTCTTCATGAGGTTCTTATATCTCCAGCTTCCTCAGCTCCTGTTAACGAACTGCTTGAAACCTGGCTGAGTCATGTTAACCTTTTTTAAAAGTTTGGTTAAAGGAGACAACAGGCTAGGTGATATACAGTTACAACACTTATTCCCTTAAGACTAGTGAACTTGTACAAGAAGTTAGGAGAACTAAATCTTAGCTGTCTGAACAAAGAAATGAGGAAGCTTAAAAACATTTTAGAACCATCCCAATTCAGGGTGGCCATGTCACACAAATTTATGATCTCCATAAACATTTAATCATTCTATGAGAAATGAATTTTTAAATTGAATAGATGGTAAATACAATAAAATAAGAGAGCTGACAAAGTGTCAACTGAAATTGTGATTCAGAATATGTGTTTTCTTCACCATTAACATTCCATAACATAGTATATGTCCAAAAAACATTAAGATAAGAAAAAGTCCCATTACTCAAATTAATGCCTCCAGTTAAGGGTCTCATTCTTAAGCACCATAAAGTAAGCTTTGTCTGGCTTTGTTGACATAAGGAGAGGTATTCTCCAGCTCACTCAGAGAGCAAAGACAAAGCAGGGTCCATTTGGAATTTATGATCTCAGAATGTCTCTGCTTTTCTCCTGAATGGAGTATGTCCCAAGATAAGGAGGAAATTCCACTTCCAGCCTTACCTGTTCCCTGGAGTTGCTGACACAGGAAAAGGCCCTTTTAAAGCAAGGCAAAGCAATCTGTTTGATTAATTCAGACTTTGGCCAAAAATATGATATTTAATGATTATCATTTCCTTTTTACCTACATGATCTTGGACTAATGATTTCACCTCATTTTTTCTCATCTGTAAAATGAAAGCAGTGAATTAACTCCAAATCTGTGATCTTAAGTCTCTTATATGATTCTTGGGCATTTGAACTCTTATTTTTTCTTGCTGCTGATTTTTTTTTCCTTTGTGGAATCTCTGAATTTTGGCTTTGGAATTATCAGGACTTTACTTTTTCAGGTTCCTTTCAGAAGGTGATTGTTAGATCCTATCTACTTTCATATCACCATCTGGTTGTAATAGATTGGGGAAAGGGAAGAGTGAATGGGCTTTCAACACCATGGACCATGGAAGTTTGCCCAAAAAATTTAAACAACAACCTAATGAACCATTAAAACAGTGGTTGCTGATATCATGCCTTTAGGACCTCACAGAAGACTTTTGAAAAGCCTGTTAAGTCATTAAAGGCCCAAGATAGAGACTATCCTTTGTCCCATTTTCTCAAAGAGGACCATGACATCAGGAAGGTAATGCCATGATTTGCAAATGAATTGGATTTAAGTGAGGCAGGGCTGTGCAAAGTCAACAGCCTCACTCTCTCCTCTGGAGTCATCTGAGTCCAGTGACCAGATACAGATCAGGATGACTGGAGATGGGCCTGATACAGTGGAAGACTTTGGCCTTTTTTCTGTCCTATTTTAGGTTGCTAAGGTATGGTGTTTCAGTGGTTTGGTCCTGCTTTGTGTTGACTCATAACTGCCTCCTAAACCCCATGACCAGTTTGGGAAAGAAGCTATTAGACCCCATAGTCTGAGAGTAGACCCTCCCAAATGTATCCAGTTTTGGTCTTGGAACACCCCCCCCCCCCCCCGCCCATACCTCGATAGAGATGTGGGCAGAAACAAAGGTAAAATTTGAGTGGGATATCAGAACATCTATAGCATTGGCAGAAGCTGTTGTGAAAACAGAGTCTGGGGAAGGAAGGATGAGTTGCAGCTTCTGCTGCTTTGCTAAGAGGATGACAATATCCATTCCCATAAGGAGTTTTGTATGGGGGTTGTTAAAGAGGTCAATGGCCAGGCTATGGAAAAACTAATAAAACTGTATCACAACATCCTGGATAGATGTCACCTAGAGTTCCCAATTATCAATCTGGAGCCACCTAAGTCTCAGTAGCCAGACTTGAAGGATTTCTGGGATGAGTTTCCCTAGTGCCAAAGTTCCCTTGAGTCTCAGACCATTCTAACTGTAGGCCTAGAAAATCGGTGCCCATGTGCCTAAGTAACAATGACTTAGAAAGAGGATTTCTAAATATGTAAGAACCTGCTGGCAGTCAGGCTAGTATCAACTCAGGGTACACCCCAATGAGTTGATCTGCACACCTCAATTTCCATCACATTTCAGGTGACAAATACTGGTGGAATGGTTTTCCTTGCTCAGATGGAGGTGGGTAGAGAACTCTTCTTTGGGTCATGGTTTTGGTAATAAATCTGACTGAATATATTGTGGGAATATATCATATGTTCATGGATTTTAGGACCTTGTATAGTCACTTAATGGTATACACCATGCAAGATATTATGGATAGGGCTAAATGGAAACACTTGGACTTCCCTAAACCATCTTGTGCAGTTAACCCTAAACTATTCCAGTTCTCAAGAAAGACAGGAGCTATTTCTTGCCTAGAGACACAAATAAAAGAAGCTAAAATACTTCTGCTACTCCATCTCCACTTATAACGACTCTGAATAGCTGGTGAGGAAGGCAAAGGGCACCTGGAGACCTATAGTGAACTACAGATCTGAACAAAGTCATCATACCAATTGCTACAGCTGTTTCTTACCTCTTCAGTGTCATGGATGAGCCAGAATCAGTGACACTCTGGCCTGCAAGGAGCAGGTACATAGGCCCCAGCAGAGGGAACAGTGTGATAGATACTGGTGGTGAGGATAAGCATCAAAGCAAACCCTGGTAAGGTGGACAATCTCATAGGCACTAGTAGCAGTGCAAGTCAAAGAATAGTGGAGAGATGCAGACAGCAGAGTGAGCAACATTGTAGAGAATGGGTCCTGAAACAGACATCCTTATAGACAGCCATATAACTAGTGATTTGATACCAGCAAAGGCAGGCACATTGCAGCATTTTGCTGACTCTACTATAAATTTATAATCTGGAATTTATAAGACCTCTTCACATTGATGCCATTATATAAGGCAAAGGCCCACCTCATCCATCTATCTGAAAAAGAAGGAATTGAAGTTAAACTTTTCACTATAAAACTTTGTCATCATGCATCTGATTATTGGAGGTAAGCAACTCAACTCCCTGAAGCTATGTCTGTGAAAAAATCAGCACCAGCCTCGGGGTAAAGAAGGGCCCTCCAATCCAGTGTTTTCTTGGACATGGCCTTCAAAAACACTTAACCAGAAAAGGATCGCCTGCTTTGAGACACTGTCTCAGTTTATCCTCTCCTGGCTACATTGTATGTTCTGTCCTCTACTTGGTGTCTTCTTAATACCTTGAGGCTCCTGCCCTCACAAGGGGTCCCATGCATCCAGATGAATAGCCCAAACTTGCTTCAATTAGCAGATTTCCTTTCATCTGAGATGATGAAACTAATTTTTCAAGGAAGGGCTTAGGTAGACCAAGGAGTAGAATTGTTATAAGGTGCCTTGCTTTCCAACAATTGAGGTAGGCAAAACTATCTGGAAGAAAGGAAATTCTTTGATTAATACTGATTATCTCTAGTCCTGAAGTGAAGGCAAGAACCCTACTAGTTTAAGACTCTCCATTGATCCCTACTAAATATAGCTCACTGTTGTAAATATAGCTCACTGTAGTAATCCTTTTGTACTTGGACTTTTTTTGCATAACTTCATAGCTATTACTACCATCTTTGAGTCATTCAGAAATTTACAAGTCATGGATTAAAATGTTGAACAGCGCTGGGCACAGTACTGAAGACCTTCGTCTACTTTAATGCAATTTATCACAATAGGTTCCTTTGTCATTCAACCAGTGCAGAATTTACTCAGCTGAATGATTACTCTTCTCACACTCTCCATCTCACCCACAAGAATATAAAATGTCTTGCTAAAATCCAAGTATACTATGTCAGTTGAAGAAACCAGGAAAACTTGGACTTAGGGAAGACACAAAAGCTGTCTTCAAGTATCCAAATGGAAGCCATATAGAAAGGATCTTAGAGACTCATTCTTGGACCCAAGAGTTACAACTAGGAACAACAGCTTAAATTTATAAAAAAGAATTTGGCTAAAGATTAGGAAAAAGCTTCCTAAAGATAAAAGCTGTTTTATACCTTTTTGACATCTCTTGAATACTCCCCACTTTTCTCCTCTGACACTGTCTCCACTCCAGTACAGGCCCTCATCACCTCATCAGCTGGACTGTTACAATATCCTGCTGGTGGTTTTGCCTGACTCAAGTGTCTTTCCACTCCAATCCATTCTCCATTTAACCACTAAAGTGATTTTTCTAAAATGAAAGTCTGATCATATCATCACCTACTCAAGAAACTCTAGTGGCTTCCTATTACAGGATAAATATAAAATATTCTGGCATTGTAAACCTTTCACAGCCTAGCCCCCTCTTACCTTTTCGGTCTTATACCTTACTTCCCACACATACTCTTCAGTCCAGTGACATTAGCCTCCTGCTTGTTCCAGGAACAAGACACTACATCTCTCTGCTTCTGGCATTCCTTCTTGCTATTCCTCACACCTGGAAAGCTCTCCTTCCTCCACGCTGACAACCTATCTCTCTAACTTCCTTTAAGTCCCTACTAAAATCTATAATGGCAAGCAAAGTAGTACTTTGCTGCTTGCTTCGGCTATTCAAGTGCCTTTGAACTTTTCCTTTGATTGTATCAAAAGTCTTTGCTGGAAACCATATACATTATGTTATCCTTAATAGGCCTAAGGGAGTTTGGAGGCCCTCTCTGCCTGTAATAGGCCTAATGTCATCACATGGAGCCCACGGCAGGAGGAGCTTGCCAAAAGAGTGGAACAGGAAGGATGGAATAGGAGAGAGCAGAGCAGAAAAAAGCTGGAGGAGAGCTGGGACAAGGAAGAACTGAGAGGGAGAATGCTTGTGATTTCAGTGCTCTGTTAATCTGTGTTACTTTCTATAAACTGAGATAGAGAATGCTTGTGATGTCAGTACTCTGTAGCACTCTATTTGTTGTTCTGTCAGACAAAAACACCCTGTCTATTGTTCTTAGACAGAAATCCTGAAAGAGGACTTTATTACTGTTACAGAAGTCCTGGGACTTCACCATTGATTTGTGTTTGATTTCTCAGACAGAAACCTCGTCTGTTGATTTGTGCTACTTTGTCAGACAGAAAGTTAATTGAGATGATAGTGTCAGCAAATGGTTGTAGCTCTGTTAAGCTTTGTCTTCCTAGAAACAGAAACTTTGAGTGGAGCAGTCTCATAAGAAACAGGAGTGGAGAGCTGCCTGTGTGTAAGTCCAGGCAAGAGTTGTGTGAATCCAGGCAAGAGCTGGGAGAGCTGCCTATCTGTGAATCCAGGCAAGAGCTGGGAGTGGTCAGCCCATGGAAGAGAAGCCGTGGGGTTTGGAAGTCAACCTCAAGTTAAGATGAAAGAAGACTACTTAGGCACTCTGTATTGACTGATGAGACTGTGACTTACTGAGACCTAGGGGTTGGTGGTGTTTGTATTTTCTGTTACCCCTTAAGGATGATTAGAGACAAAGCAAGATGAAAGAAGACTTTACTTGGACACTCTGTATTGACTAAGGAGATTGTAACTTACTGAATGATATGTTTTGTTTAAGACTATGTGGCCACCTTAGTAATAAGTTGTTATGTTATGTTATTGAGAATGTTGTGCTTTCGTTTCTTTAATGTTATGCTTTAGTTTATTGCTGAATAGACAGAAACTTTGCTATATTATGTGATTAGATCCTTAAGGTTATTCACAGCAGCAGTCCTTAGGAGAGCTGCTTGTGATTGGCTTTACAAAGAAAGACAAACCAAATTAGGTTGTATGAGTGTTTATTTTCTCTCAAAGCAGTGGGCATGCATTTGGAGCTGCAGTCAGAACTGAGTTTGATTGGGGGTTAGGCTGCACAGATTATAAAGACAAAAAGAAACTGCAAAACTGGGTGGGAAAGGCCATGTGATGGCCCAATCAGGTACTGCTACAGACCCTTGGGTTCAGTTTCTGTTTCCCAGGAAGGGTCATTTTCACAGAGATCATGAGACATGGAACAAGGAAGAGGGTAGACCTGAAAAGTCCCCAATGTCCCAGAACTAGGACGCTTGTGCTAGTTCTGTACATTAGACTTTGTATGAACCAATTTAAGTCAGTTCTGTGGTTACCAGTATGGCGGAGGGCTTCCAGGTTCAACAGGTGAACCCTGCAAAGGATCTCTGGTATGTAGAACTTAAGGGATGCTTAGCTTGTCTCCTGATTGGCTGATTCTGAATCCCAGGCCAGTTCAGCCTCTGGATAATAAGGAAGCTCAAGCAAATCAAGGTCATTAGTAAAATCACTATTCACATTTCCTTGAGGGTAGGAACTATTTTTCTTTCTTGTATTTGCATCTCCAGCACTTAGCACAGTACCTGGCACATAGTAGACATGTACAAATGTACAATAAATTGAATTTGGTTATGGAACTCAATCAA
Organism: Pseudochirops cupreus; assembly: GCA_028627135.1. Classification (NCBI taxonomy): domain Eukaryota; kingdom Metazoa; phylum Chordata; class Mammalia; order Diprotodontia; family Pseudocheiridae; genus Pseudochirops; species Pseudochirops cupreus. The sequence continues at coordinate 345,466,655 of CM053581.1, forward strand.
AGAGTTCTCATATGATAATAGTATCAAATTAGGGTTGGGATGTCATCACATCTCTTTTACAAGTGGTAAAGTAAAATTTTAAAAATTATTCTGTTCAGTCAACCTCAACTTGGGTTACCCACTTAGATTTAGTTAGGGGGTTTTAGCATTTTTTTTCTTTTTCATCCCAAATAGCTGAGCCTGGAGTCTTGAAAGACCTGAGTTAAAATTTAGCCTCAGACACTTAACTGTGTGTCTCTTACTAAGTCAATTAACTGTACTTTGCTTAAGTTTTCTCAACTGTAAAATGGTAAAGGCAAAAGGTTAAATGGGTATAATGATGGCATCTACCTCACAGGGTTATTGTGAAGATGGAATAAGATAATCTTTGTAAAGTGCTTAGCACAGTGACAGGCATATAATAGGCACTTAATAAATGCTTGTTGAGAGTGGATCACCAGCAGCTATGGCAATTTCCAGAATTATCAACCCATAAATGCAAAGACAAAGTGAAAGGTCAGTGGAACTTGGCTGGATTTGGAGGGAACAGAGGAGCAAGTCCAGCCCTCTACCCCCAGAGCCAGAAGCTGTGGAAGTGGTGGTCCTGCAGCTGCCTCCAAGTGGCTGCTTCAGAACTCCTGGCCTGCACATCATAGAGGGGCCAAGCAAACCTTCAGAAGCTAAGTGCTCTTGCCTTAACCTACCTGGATCTGGATTGCAGTCTTGGGTGGTGGTCCTGAGGTGTGTGACCAGTGAGCCAAAGCTGGTGGTGACTGTAGAGACAGCATCCTGCTAATAGCTCTGGCAGCTGTGAAAACCCCAGTGACTTGGGACAAAGCTCTCCCCTCAGGAAGCAGAGTTCTACTGTGGCAAAGAGCTCAAAAGTCAAGTAATTGACTGGCAACATGAGCAAGCAAAGGAAGCAAAGCAAGCACACCATCCAACTTTAGATTCCTTTTTGGGGGACAAAAAGGATCAAAACATGGAATGGGAGGAAGATAATACAGTCAGAACTCCCACACCAAAAGCTTCCAAGAAAAATATGAACTGGTTATAGGCAATGGAGGAGTTCAAGAAGGATTTTGAAAATCAAGTAAAAGAAGTGGAGGAAAAATTGGGAAGAGAAATGAGAATGATGCAAGAAAATCATGAAAAGAGAGTCCACAATCTGACTGAAGAAAACAACACCTTAAAAAACAGATTGACTGAAATGGCAAAAGAGGCCCAAAAAGCCAATGAAGAGAAGAATGCCTTAAAAAGCTGAATTTGCCAGATGGAAAAAGAATTTCAAAAGCTCACTGAAGAGAATAATTGCTTCAGAATTAGAGAGGAGCAAATGGAAGCAAATAACTTAAGGAGAAATCAAGATACTATTAAACAGATCCAAACAAATGAAAAAATAGAAGACAATGTGAAATATCTCATTGAAAAAACCACTGAGCTGGAAAATAGATCCAGGAGTGACAATTTAAAAATTATTGGACTACCTGAAAGCCATGATCAAAAAAAGAACCTAG
>CM053581.1:345468650-345486985 GCA_028627135.1 Pseudochirops cupreus
GTTTTATTTCAAAACTTTTGATTGTTGAAACTTGCCACCAAGAATAGGGACAAAATTATGAGGGAACCATAATTCCCAAACTTCAGAATGCCAATTTCAGGCAAAATGTATACCATGCTGCAATCTCCATCGAGCCAAGCTTAAAGTCTGCCAGGTGCTTGCAGGTGGGTCACAAGAATCCTACTTCAGCTCATGTGGAACAGTAGTTCCTCCAACCTTCATATCTGTATCTTACAGGATCTGGCACCATCAGTTGGTGGCTTGGGTAGCTTGGGCAGCCTCTCTTAACACTCCTATCTGGAGTTTAACTCAAAGAAACAGTCAGTTAACAGTCCCATCAAATCTTAAGTAACAAGTGCCAACAATCAGTTTAAGATATGATTATAATCTCACATTGGTTAAGGAACATCTTTGAAGTGAACTTCAAATAACCTACATTCATGTCTATATTCTTGTTCATAAAAAAAATCAAATCTCCCATTGGGATTATAAATTATTGCTCTAATAGATGTGCATCTACTTCCAAACTTCTCTACCTTCTTATAATTATGCTTAATCTGAGCTCATACTAAAATTTCTCTTCTCTCAACTAAAAATGTCTCTGGTTTAATCCCAACGACTAATTTAGTCAGTTGTATTAGTACCCAATTGCTCTTTCATCACTTTGAAATACACTGAGACCCCATTTCACTCATATACACAGATATACTTTCTCTACAGCAACTTTATAATCCCAACCTCAGTCCATGGGATAATGATTCAAAGTTGCACTTGTATCCTTATTTCCTCTCTTTTTCAAATTTGATTGAGCTATTAATTATAAAATCAAGTTACAAATCTTTCTGTCTTCCTAAATACTTTCTCAAACTCTTTCTCAATTTACTTAAGCCCTTTAAAACTGGTACCGCCATCCAGAGACAGGAGGGCTTAGATAAACCCACTTTTGTCCCCAAACTTTCTTATCTGCCTTCCATATTCCCAATCAAACCTTTATTTATCCTTCCAAATTTCTCAAACCCATTATTCAAATTATTCAGCACTCCTTTATATTTTTAACCATAAAACAAGATAGCTCCTTTTACTAACATAACTGTTCTGCTTAGACAAAGCAAAGAGGTTAATGGTTAAACCTCACAAACTGATAGATTTGACATACAGAATTATCTGATCTTGTTATTCCCTCAGAAGTTTCCACTCTGAGTCTAGTTCTTTAGGAGGATCAGATGCTATTGAGGATCCAATTCTATACATGTAAATATAAGTAACAACACTTTGCAGGTAGAAGTTTTCTATCCTTGAGTTCAATGGTTATACAAATGAATTTACTTATAGGAGAGACTGACCTACTCCAGCTATCACAAAAGACTTGGGAGGATCCATAAGCAATTAATTCCAAAACAGTGCATATCAACAAGTTGCTTATAATAAAACATGTTTGCACCACAGAACAGACAGTATAAACAGGTATTATTTCCACAATGGTACCAAATACCATTTACTGAGTTCTTTAATATATAAAATGGAATATAATCTGAGACTGGATAGCCCAGATCCTAAATACATACTTTATTATAGTAGCTCAGCTGTATCCCAGACTTAGTTTATGGAATAATGATTCAACATTGTATTTGCACCTTTGCTTCACAAACTTCTTTTCCCTTTGTCTAATTATTCCCATATTATTCAGAAAGAATGTTCTATTCCAAGGACTTACTAATTTATCCAGTTGTTTACAGTATAGAATGACTACATTCAGGATTGAAAAACAGCAAATTTCATGTATGTGCATTGTGCTCACATATCTTTCACTAGCACTTGCTTTGATTGCAAAAATTTTCCATAAAAGGAAAGCAAGGGCATGATCAGATAAAATGTCAGTTTTCCGACCATGCATCATCATTGCCACCTCATAGCCAGACTCAGGAATAGTTACATGTGAAATATTCCTTTCTTTAAAAATAGTTTGAATTTATCCTGGTGTCACTAAACCTTTATGAAAGCAACATACCACAAAGATTTACCAGGACTCAAATACATAATTAATTCCTGCTCTACATTCCAAATCTGTTCTAAAAACCCATTACTAGAAATCCATTATACCAACTTTAGAGGGCCAATTTTGAGACTGACTCATCAGTGAGGCTTCTTCAGCTGGTGGGGAGTGGCAAAATTCCCTTACTTAATCTGATAAGAACTCTTTAGGCAATCTGCCTAAAATTAAAATTCACAGTAAGTTTGAATATTACAAAATCTATACACAATTTATAAAATAACCAGAAGTCTTACAAAGTCTTTGTATAATTACTAACTTTCCCTTTACAAATTTTAAATTTCTTATTGCCCCTTTCCTGGGGGTGATGATCTTGCCCACACAGAGGGTTTCTAGGGGCCGCCTAACCCCTCCTTCTTTCCATACACATTAACAGTTAACAATCTTAGTCTTTAAAGGTAAAACCATAACCACAGTTCTGTTAAGTCACTCTGATTATACCATAAACAACTGGCTACAGATAATACCTAATGAACTAAGGAGCAGGCTTCTCTACCTGCTCTCTCTTATCTTGTGTCCCCCATCTTGTTAAAGCCATAGAACACTACTCTCCAAATATCGGGGTCTATCTCTTCTAGTCTTCCCATCTACTAAGCTGTTCCCCAACATCTTATAACAAAGATCTTGTAAAACATTTCTTAATAAGACTATTTCCCTTTTTCAAAAACAATTTATCCTAATATTAACTACTACACAATTTCTAAATTCTCTGGTCATAAAATCTTTCCCACATAACTGACAAAACTTAAGAGGTTTCATAGTTTTTTCATTCACATAATTACCAATAATTATTTTTCACAAATATATTTCTTAACTGAAATTTCCTTTCAAATAAAGAAAAATTTGAAAGTTTGTGGTTTCTTAAATTACAATACTTCAAAATATCATAACACAACTGTTTACCAGTAACACAATTATTATGTTCTTACATTTAAACTTTTAAATCCAAAACCCATTTAATTACCAATCCAATGACCTTAACTCAGCTGGATGTATTTTTTCAAATTGAGCCACATCCCTATACATATATATATATATATATATATATATATTTTATTTGCTCAATAAAAGTTCTACAAAAACACATTTCCAATTCACTTTGCACAGAGAATCATTCATAACTACAGGTAAAGGTGTATATACCTGGTTTTCTGAATAGCAGAAATAACAACATATAACATTACATTTTACACAATTTTTCTCCATCTTTCAGTTTCTACCCAATTCAGATTAAAACTGATACCATTCCTGGTTCTTACTCAGTTTTTACAATATGTGAGGATTTTGCAATTTAGATAGTATAATAACACCATAACATTATGACATTAATTGCATTTCCAAAACAAGTAGGGGCTTTTCTCCTCCCCATCCCCCCATCTCTCTTTTTTTTTTCCAAGTAGGGGAGGGTGACTCAAAACTCCTACTATTCTCCAGCATTCTCTTTCTTATCAGAATCTGATATTTAACTCCCATTTCAATTACAGGCTGGCCAGACCAGGAACTATGAGGAAATGAATTTTACAGATTTCCCAAATTACAGTTATTTCAAAAATATCACAACACTCAGGTCAGAGTGCCCCATTCTTCACTTTCTATTCCTTTGACAATATAATTCCTAATTGTAACAACATTTAAACAAACAAACAAAAAAATTGCTTTTGTTACACCATAGATAATATCCATCCCTGCTCACATTTTAGATCAGTTTACAACATGCTGGGCTAATCATTCTAACTGCTTCTTCTGGTTCTAGTAATAAATTACAAATATCTTTACCATAATCACTGCCCATCTTTAAATTCAAATTTCTTAAGTAATATAGATTCCCAAAACGTGACATATTTTACCTACATCCAAATTAACATACATAACTATATCCTTAGATAACTTAACAGCTTCTGAATAGGAATAAGAAAATTGTTCTAACATCACAGTTTATAAATATTTTTCTTCCAAATTACATAATTTAGAAATGTTTAAAACTTATATTCTACTAAAAAGTTTAGGTGAATGGATTTCCAAACCCCCTTACACAGGAATTAAATTATAATTTTATATCTTTAAACCACTGTATACATTTTCATAATAGCCAAGAGTTCAAATGATCAATCTGAATATTATTTACCTTTATACCCAAATATAATGGTCTCACATTTTATACTTCCTTTTTTAAAAAATCATTTTACAATCATAATGCTAAATACCAATCTATTTCCCTAGAAATATCTTTAAGCCAACATGTGGCCTTTCAGAAGACAGTGCACATGTGATCTCCAATTCACCTTCAGTGGAGGCTTGACTCCCGCCCCCACCCCATTTCTTTTCCTATCTCCTTTCATAGACAAAGGGTTTGGGACCCAGTAAACTGGGTGTGGTTATCTTTTAACTTCCCTCCCAAGCAGGGGCCTTAGGAGCTTAATGATTATTTGAACTTTTTGAACTAAATTCCAATAGAGCCTGAAAGGTATATAGACATTATCCCTTCTAACTTCCCATAACTTGGTTTGTTGGTTATGAAGTCAGGCTAAAAATTCACTAGCATTATTTTCCAACATTCTTAAGGTGGTAGTGGTGGGAGTAGTGGCTCCCCAACCCTAACTAACATAATCAGGCCTTTTTGCTTCTCCTTCCACCTCTGCCTTAGGCATTTTGGTTAAATAGAAAAAAAAAGTTTCACTTACCTATTATCTGCTAAAGGATCTGAATTCTCTCCCCATTCTAAATTTAGTTAAGAATGTAAAAACAGAGAAGGAAGATTTTCAACCATTCCCAAGGCTTTTTAATCTGAATGATAAAATATTTTCTCTCTTTCATGAATAGACAAACTTCACACACACACACACACACACACACAGACAAAGAAAATATAGAAAAAACACAGTCTTAGAACAAACACAGTCTCAACCAGCTTTGCTAAATTTATCTCCCAAGGGATTATCAAGGGGGTTGAAGGCCCAATTAACTAACAGCTTATGGGTTAAAGCAAAATTTCCCTTTACCAGAGGCAGGTGAGGTGGCTTGTCAGCCAACTCCCTACTTCTAGATTCAAGGTCTGGCCAGATATGGTCAACCTCTTGGTCCAGAACTTGGGGTGCCAAGACACGAATTCTGAGGGGTCCTTGTTAGGGGCTGCTCATAAGCATCCCCACCTAGAAACTGCCTCCTCCTGTCTCCCCAACTCCTGGCCAGACTCAGTCGACCCCACCCACCACCAAATCACCCAGGCCTCTCCTTACCTGGGTCTGTGCACAGACTTACGTGACTTTCAGTAATCTTTTCCCCCCCTTTAGGCATTTTCTGTTCTCAGGTTCAGACCCCCTCGGGCCTCACTCTCCACAGAGGGGAGTCATCCCCCACCCTACCAAGAGGCTGCTCAAAAAACCCAACGGGACATCCTAGCCTGTTGGTCAAGGCTGGGGAACCCTTCCTCTCTTCAGAAAGGAGTCTGAAAAATCTTGCTGGGGCCCCCAAACTGTGTGAGATGAAAGAGTTCAGAGTCTGAATCTGAGGTCAGAAAAGGTCTTTATTCTTTCTCATGAGAAAGGACTCTGCCCCTGTCACCCACATGGTGGCAGGGAGAGAGCAACAGGTAGAAGCCAGTCCATGGTTATATAATCTTCTAATGCAGAAACCCAATCCCCCCAACTGGCCTTCACTCTTATTGGTAGGGGGGCTGACCCACAACCTAAGCATGGGAATTTTTCTGAGACAAAGGACCAGGAACCTATGGGTGTCCAATGAAAGCAGTCTTAATCTTATTTGCCATATCTTGTGTTGAGGTGGCACTGGGGAGGGTCTCCATTGCTCTAAGCCCCAGATTGTTAAAAGGTCAGGTGACTTCTAAACTTAGGCCTAGTGAATACTGAAGACATTCTAGATTTTATTTTTCAGAATGGGGAAACTTCACTATAAATTATCCCTCACAGACTTGAAATAAAATAGACAAATAATTACCTAATTTGATTTTTAAGCTAAAGGAAAACCAAATTATCATTGTCAAAAATGAAAAAGAGAATTTCTAAGAAATAAAAAAATAAAAGAAATTAGAAACTATTTTGCCCAAATATGTAACAAAATTGATAAGCTAAGTGAAATGGGTTAATATTTGCAAAAATATAAAATATTCAGAATAAACAACAGTACAAGAAATAGAGAATTTAAATAGCTAATATCAGAAAAAGATGTTGAACAAGATATAAGGAACTCCCTTGAAAAAAATAAACCTCCCAGATGGTTTTCTGAGTGAATTCTATCAAACATTCACAAAATAATTCATTTTAATATTATATAAATTGTTTGCAAAAATAGACAAATAAGGGATTCTACCATATCACTGCTGTGATACAAATGTGCTCTTACTACCTAAAGTAGGATGAAACAAAACAAAGAAATAACACTATAGATTGATATCCCTGATGAATATCAGTGCAAATATTTTAATAAATTATTTGCAAAGAGTCTATAACGATCTATTTAAAATATATACAGTAGAAGCAGGTTGGATTTATACCAGGAATGCAGGGCTGGTTTAATATTAAGAAAAAAACTATAAACATCATGCTCCATATTAATAACAAAAACAAGAAAAAAATCACATAATTAGATTACAAGATGTAGAAAAGGCCTTTGACAAAATGCAACATCAATTTCTGTTCAAAAACATTAAAAACATAGGAATAAATGAAATTTCTTAAAGTGATAGACTCTATTTAAAACCAAGTGCCAGAAATATATGTGAGAGAAAAACAATACAGGACTTTCCAAAAAGATAAATCAAGGATGTTTATTATCACCACTATTACTTTATACAATACTAGAAATGTTAGCTATTAGCAATGAGATAAGAAAAAGAATTTGAGGGAATATGTAAAATCAAAGAGGAAACAAAATTAGCATTTTTGCAGATGATATGATGATCTACTTAGAGAATCCTAGAGATTCAACTAAAAAAGTAATTGTAAAAATTAATAACTTTAATAAAATAGCCAGATATAAAATAAACCCACAAAAATCACTGGCCTTTATTTATATTAACAATGATACCCAGCAGGATAAGATGAAAAGGGAAAATTCCATTTAAAATAATGAATATATAAAATAATTGTGAATCCATTTATCAAGACACACACAGGAATTATTTGAACAAAATCATACTCCAAGTTGGTAATGTGCTCCTTTTTTCTAGCTTCTCTCTCTCCCAGAATTCTCTAAAAGCATAAGACTAGAAACCCAAATTCAACACATATTTAGGTGATATAGTGGATAGAGCATCTGCCCTGGAATCAGGAAGACCCAAGTTCAAATCCAGCCTCAGACACTTATTAGCTATGTGACCCTGGGCAAGTCATTTAACCTCTGTTTTGCCCTATTTTTTCCTTGATCTATCTTATTTGATTTTTAAGCTCTTCCAAAAACTCTTTTTGGGCTTGTCACCATTTTGCTTTTTTTCTTTGAGGTAGACATAGCTATTTTAACTTCACTATCTTCTGAGTTTGACCCAAATCTCCTCTATCACCATAGTTGCTATCTATGGCTAGGTTCTATGCCTTTTGCATGATTACTATTAGCTTATTTCTTGTCTGTTAACTTTGTGTTAAAGTTGAGCTCTAATCCAAGGAGTGGGGGATAATATCCCAGACTTCAAGGTTTTTTACGCTGTGGTTTTCTGAGCTCTATGGGGAGCTGACTTCATGTATTCCTTTCCACTCCTGAGTCATGTCTTGTTCTTTGCAGTCCCTCCCACCAGTACAAGCTTCAGCTCACCCCTCTTCCCTAGAACCAAAACCAGGGACTCCACAAATGCTCATAGCCGGCAGAGTCCCTGCCCCCTGTAATCTGCAGTCACCATCTATGGACCAGGTCAGATCAGGGCACCTGGGCCCAGCACTCAGCATTTGGAGGGCCCTATAATCTTCCCCAGATCCCTGAGGTGAAAGTTTCTGAAGCTAAAGCCGCCTCAGCTAAACCTAAGGTTTATTGTTTGTTATTTCAGCAGTATCTGCCCAGAGGTATTTGCACTTCAATTAGATCAACTACCCCCTGGGAGGTCAGGTCTTTCCTAAAGACCTCTCAAGTTGTCTTAGGTGAACAACTGCTTTACCCTGATTTTTAATTATTCCTGCCATTCAAAGTTCACTTTGAGGCATTATTTTATATATGGGGAAATTTAGGAGAACCAGATGATTTCCTGTCTTCTTCTGCCATCTTCCAGAACGCTAATAGTGAAATCTGAAAGAGAAGTGGTTAGAGAAAAGGGCAAGTTCCATTTTGGATGCATTGAGTTTTTGATGCCTATGGGACTGCCAGTGTGAGATGGGCAGTAGGTAGAGGTGATACAGAACTGTAGCTCAAGAAAGATTTTTGTAACTGTTGTTCAGTTATTTCAGTTGTGTCTGACTCTTTGTGAGCCTATTTTAGGTTTTCTTGGCAGATACTGTAGTGGTTTGCCATTTCCTTCTCCAGATCATTTTACAAATGAGGCACCTGAGGTAGAGGGTTAAGTGACTTGCCCAGGGTCACACAGCTAGTGTCTGAGGCCAAATTTGAAGTCAGGAAGATGAGTCTTCCTGATCTGGACTTTTCACTCTACTGCCTCAACAGAGAAATTAGGGCTGGATATGTGGATCTAGGAGTTGACAGCACAGAGATGACTATTGGGCCCATAGGAGCTGATGCAGTAAAGTGATATAAAAAAGAAAAAAAAGAAAGCTCAGGATAGTCACCTAAAGAAAATCTCTGGAAACTAGCTTTGGCTCTAATGCTGAAATCACTGTTCACCTCCTCCACACAGGCCATATAGTTCAAGCCTCTGTCAAACCCCTCAAGCCTGGCTTTCCATGCTTTTCACTGCATGGCTGCTCATCACAAACTATTTTTGTTTTCTTTTTATGAATTTGTGTTTCCAAGTTTGCCACTCCTGAATCCCATGCAGAGAGCCTAGACCAGTGGTTCTCAACCTTCCTAATGCCGCATATATGGGCATATGGGCATGTGGGCAGACTCGCCTGGAGATGGATAGTGGAGTGGTGTCTCGATTCCTAAGACCATTGGAAATATGTGTTTTGTGATGGTCTTAGGCAACCCCTGTGACCCCTGTGAAAGGGTCATTCGACCCCCAAAGGGGTTGCAACCCACAGGTTGAGAACCGCTGGCCTAGACTGTTGTAGAGCCAAACTAACAACTCAAGTCACAAAAAGAAACTGAATAGCCTTTCTTGTCCTCAGCTAGGGACCCAACCACTCCCCTTCACCAGAGTGCTGTGCCATGGCACCAGCTATCAGAGACAGATTACATACATATATACATGATAGTAAACAGAAGATAGATGACAGATAAGAAAGAAAGACAGTAGATAAATCGATATTAATAAATAGTAGACAGATGATAGATTGATAGAGAGATCATAGATAGATGACAAATGGTAAGAAACATAGATAGTAGATAATAAATAGTTAAGAAAATGGGTAGATAATAAAGATAAGCAGATAGTAGATCATAGCTAGATAGTAGATAGATGATAGTAGTAGAGATATTAGATAAATAGTAATAGCTAGATAGATTAATAGATAAAGCCTTTAAAGTACTTACCAAGTACCAGGTGTAACATTTAAAAAGGTTCAAGAGACATAATTTCTGGGTCATTTAAAAAGGTTATTAATAATGCCAGAGTTTTAATAAAAGGATGTTCATTTGGCTCTCTCTCTTAGACCAAAGGTAAGCCTGGCAGTGGGCTCACAACTTACATGACCTTCTGGAAGAGGCATATTCCCCAGGGTGGCAATCAATTCTGATTGGTTAACAACTAATGAGAGAATGAATATCACAATGAGAGGTTGGATCTGACCTTTGATCACATGATTTATTTCTTAAGCTAGCCCAGACTTGGGCAATCTATTCACAGAATTTATTCCCATTCAAACCTGAGTGGAACAACACAATGGTTGCCCACCTCAGTGGGGTCTGGATTGAGGAGAAGGTTAACTCAACCTTCAGAGACTGAGGCTTTGAAATGGAGATAAAAGCAAAAGGGGAAATCTGAATTTCCCCAAATCCTTGGTTATTTATAATCATTTCTCTCACAGGCACTGTGCTACGCACTGGAAATACAAATACAAGGAAACAAGACAGTCTGGACCACCAAGGAACTCTAACAGGGGAAGACAACACATAGAGGGTAGCTGGAAAGGAGAAGGGTGGCTGGGGTACCTTTCTAAAATGATAGCACCAGGGAGAAAGACACCTATCAGGAGAGCAGAGCCTCAGAGTTTTTCCAGGATAGCAAAAAAGCAGCAGAAGAGGAGGAGGAGAAGGACTGAGCACAGGGTCAAGGAAAGTGCCCAGGTCCATTCAATTGAAGGAGAACTTAAACAATTCTGCCCATGCCTGAAATGGGGGGGAGGAAGGGGGTAGGCGAGGCCACTGCTAGAGAGCAGCATTGGCATACAGGTATCAAAATGGCTTGCCTTTGGTGTTATTCATTATTCACTGTTCAGAGTATATGAGTGAAAACATTGGTGAGACTCAAACAGTAAATTAGTTTTAAGTTGCATGCAGCAATTGGCTACCTACCCCCTGGGAGAAGAAGCCAGTAGCCCATATGGCATGTCTATGTTCCCTGGGTGTCTGTATATGGGACCACACACCACTGCATTATTTAACTTATATGAGTCTATATCTTGACTCTGGAGTCAAACAAAGGATCCAAGTGGTGAGAACCTATATCATTGGTTGGACCCAATTTCCACCCCCCCGCCCATTCTGAAGGAAGGGATGCCTAATTGTGGGAACCAAGGTGTAGGGTATGTGTAGTTATTTTTTTTAATAAAGAAGGTAGGTACAAACACATCGTCAGCATATTTTCATTGCCTCCTGCACCCCAATAGCTGGACAAGGTCATTTCACAGCACAATAAAATCATATGATATTGTTATAATCATTAGAATGGGAAATAAATTATTTTTTTTTGCTAGGGTGGGGTGGGGTGGGATGGGATGAGAGAGGAAGAATTGACAATTTTCCTTTTGTTTATTCTCCTTGTTTGTTGAGGCACCAGAGATTCATACTCTCCTATTTGTAGTTCCTTTTAGATTGAAGTCAATGGCAACCCAGACACCACCAGAATTTTCCATCTCAAAACAAATTAACCCTATCCAGAATACAAGCAACTGCATGGACACAAAAGAGCTCTGGGATGTATTGTACAGTGTGCTACCAACATCGATCAATGTCATCTTTTTTGTGGGCTTACTAGGAAATATATTTGCCCTGTCCATCTTCCTCTTGCTCAGGAGACGCCTAACTGTGGCAGAAATCTACTTGACTAACTTGTCAGCATCTGACTTGGTGTTTGTCATGGGTTTGCCTTTCTGGGCAGAAAGTGTCCAGGAGCAGTTCGTTTGGCCATTTGGTCATGCTCTTTGCTACATCATCAATGGAGTCATCAAGGCCAACATGTTCATAAGCATCTTCTTGGTGGTGGCCATCAGCAGGGACCGGTATATTGCTCTGGTTCACACCATGAGAGGCCAGATACAACGCAGCCATCGACAAGCCCATATCATTTGTGTTTTCATCTGGTTCTTGGGTGGCCTCCTCAGCATCCCCACTTTTTTGTTCCGATCAGTGGAAATTGTCCCAGGTCTGAACACTTCTACCTGTATACTTCAATTCCCCCATAAAGTATGGTATTCTATCAGGATTATTGAACTGAGTGTGGTGGGCTTCATCGTCCCACTAATTGCCATCATCTACTTCAACTCTCAGATAATAACCTCTTTGAGAGGTCAAACTAAGACCAACATCAGGAGATCAGGAAAGACAAGGAACACTAAAGCCACTACTCTGATTCCTACCCTAGTGACTGTTTTTATAATATGCTGGACTCCATACCACTGCTTTGCTATCCTGGAATACCTATTCTGGGTGAAAGCTGTCCAGGGCTGCTTCTGGGAAGAATTAATTGACCTGGGCTTGATATACTCCAATTTCTTTGCCTTCCTCAACAGTTGCCTGAATCCTGTGATTTATGTCTTTGTGGGGAAACTTTTTAGGGTCAGGGTTTGTGAAGCTTATAAGCAATGCACTACCAGATGTTCCATGTTAATGTATCCTTAGGATAGACAGAAAAATCCTCTGCTTTTATTTGAGCCATTAAACCGTTAGAAGGATTGTAGTTAGATTCTCATTGTTGCATTTTATTTTCTCCACATTGGAAAGAGGGCTCCTGCTGGGTAAGGGACCATTTCCCATTTCAAACCTATCAGGAAGTTTTCTACATAGTAATGCTGTTCTCACTTTATGCTCCACATATCCACCCCCTCCACCTGCAGGCATTCTATCTTCCATTGTAGAAGCCATGGGGAGCTCAGAAATATGCTCTCCAGATGTGGAATAGGACTAGGTTTTCTCATCACAGCTACTATTGACATCACCGTGTAAGAAGGAGGCACCAGAAGCCACGAAATAAGAATTCCCTGACCCATAGCCTCCTTCCACCACCATCACACACCTCCACACACAGAGAGCTCTCACACTCAGCAAGTCTCTGCACACTTGCTAGACTACGAACTTCAATCTTAATTCAAACTAATTTATCCAGCCCATCTACTCTGCTCACTCTCCATCTCTCTCTTTCCCATACACAAGACCCTCCCCTACTTCACACCTATGAACAAACTGTTAGGGTTATCAAACTCCTATAGTCCCCCCGCCCCTTCACATGCTCTAGTTTTCTCTCCTTTGTATGTACACTACACTACTTCCATGTTAACTCAGTCACCAACTTCAGATTATTTCTGAATCCAAATTCTTTCTCTATCTACATACCCAGTGGCTAACTTTTACCATAATACCCGTAACACCAGTAATAAGAGTACATCCCAACACTTCTCAAGTGGTCGTAGGAATTCTTGGCAGCCATTGGGGTTGCCCCCTTAGATATGCTGTTACTACCCTTTTTACCAGCAACTGCAGATTCTAGCAAGCCTTAGTACTGTAGAGGACTCAACTTGGTGACAGAAAACCTGGGTGGACATGGTCACTTTCCTTGCTGGGTCGTGTGACTATAAGACAAGTCATTTTACCACCACCACATACAATCACACCCCCCATCCTACTCCAAATCCCAATGAAAGTGCTTTTTTTGTCACAAAACCCTTAGCAAACCACAAAGTAGCATGTCAATGTGTTACCACTATGACCATTATCATCATTATAAGGCAGCATGGTCTAGAAAAGCAGACCAAGTTCTGGGTACTATGATTATGAGCTATAAGATTTGGGAGCAACTCATCTCTGAATTTGAGTTTTATCTTTGAAATGGGGATGATTTCGTTTACTTCATAGGAATGTCATGAGGATCAGCTAGGATAATGCATGGTGAGTACATGCTTTACAACCCATAAAGCACTAGACTGTTGAGAAATGTAGTTCATAGACACCTGGCCTTAGGATCAGGGAGAGATGAGTTCACATTTAACCTCTGACACATCATAGCTGTGTCGTCCATACCTGGACGAATCACTTAACTTCTTAAGGGTATTAGCAGCTCAGACCATGAGTTGCCGAGAATGAGCTGACCTGCATTGGTAAAGGGAGTTTCCTACTCTGGAGTTCTCTATACTAATGAAATGAACAGATTCCAAGCCCTTTTCCCTAAGACTTCTTAAAACAAAACTCACCTATTTGCTGGTGAAAGTGGATAGAAGAAAGGGAGGCAGATGATGTCTTCTCTCTTCCTTCTCATTTCACTTAGACAAGAGTCTCACATATGCATATCAGTCCTTTGGTTTACAGACCCTCAAAAAGAATGAAAGAGGTGTCACACACAGGGCCTTTGCTAGAAGGAGCTCTGGACTTGGGCTCGGTAGACCTTAGTCTCTGCCCTAATCAACATCCATCACCTGGCTGACCCCTTCATATGCAATTAAGGTGTTCAGTCTCTCAACCTTGTTGTTGTCGAGTTGTTTTAATTGTGTCCAATTCTTTGTGACCCCATTTGGAGTTTTCTTGGCAAAGATACTGGAGTGGTTCACCCTTTCCTTCTCCAGCTCATTTTGATATGGAAACTGAAGCAAACAGGGTTAAGGGACTTGCCCAGGATCACACAGGTAGTAAATGTCTGAGTGTAGATTTGAATTCAGGGAGATGAGTCCTTCTGACTATAGGTCTGGTTATCTATGCACTGTACCACCTATCTGCCCTGCCTCATTAGGGTAGAAAATGTTTGTGTTCCATCTGATGGCTTTCTCCTTATGTTTCAATGCCTTTGTCTTTTAGTCTTTGGGAACCTTTAGCATTTGCTTAAGTTTCACAGGATTGGCCCTTTTCCCCCTTAAATAAAAAACATTGATAAACTACAGAGTGTCCAAAGGAAGCCCACAGGGACTAAATGAGACCTCAAGAAGATATTTCTTGGGCATCAGCTGAAGGAATTGTTTAGTCTGTAGAAGAAAAGTCTCGGGGAAGACATTATAGCTATCTTTAAATATTGGAAGAGATGTCATGTAAAACAAAGGTCATTAGACTTGTTCCACTTGACTCTAAAGAATAGAACTAAGAGCAGTTAGAATTTGTAGAGAATTTAGGCTTGATGTAAACAAAAATGTGCTTAAAAATTTAGGAGCTATCCGAAAGTAGAATGAGCTGCTTTTAAAGGGAGAGGTCTCCTCCTCATTTTAGGTCTTTAGGCAAATCGGAAACACTGTAGAAAAGATTACTAATGAGGTTTGGGTTAGACTAGACAGTTTTCGAGGTCAAATCCAACCTTGAGACTGAGTTTGTGATCCATTCTCATGTTCTGATAGGCAGGTGCGTGGTGTGTGTGTGTGTGTGTGTGTGTACACAGATGTGCACACATGTATTCATATGTGCATGCACCTAATGTCTCAAAAAAGAATTGTTTTGGTCTTTTTTGCTCATATGTTAAAAGTAAAGTTTAGTTAATTGTGAAAAAAAATTTGTTTAGTTGGTTTAATTTCTTTAGTTGATGGATAAAGATCACCTTTATGATTGAACATTTAATAAAGGTTTGCCATAAAAATAAAAATTCTCTGAGTGCATCCCTAATGAAACATGCCATACACAGGTATTATATTCCTTTCTCACTGCTTCTTTATTCTTTAAAGGTCTGTAGAAGATACTGAAGGAGATAGGCACCTCATCCATGAGCCCCCCAGGATGTCAATTCTAGCTACCAGTCCCTGACCCGCAACTCCACCCCAAACCCACTGGACAGGTTACTGCCTTCACCACTCAGGGAGTAACCATTTGAACAGTTATTTTGCCACCCTCCAGTCCCCTCTGAGCATTCCCAGCCCATGATGCCACTGCCCCTCCTGGGGAGGCAGCAGAGTCATGTTCTACCTGGGAGAACAGTTATGCTCCAACTGAGAGGCAAGAAGACTAGAACGTCGAGTCCTGGTTTCAGGCACTTACTATGTGATATCTTGGCCAAGTCATTCAACTTTTTAGAGCTTCAGTTTCCTCAGCATTAAAGGGAGATAATAATAGTAATAGACCCCCTCCCAGATTATTTTTGAAGAGTAAATAAGATAACCTATACAAAGGGCTTTGCAAACCTTAAAGTTCTATAAAAATGACTATTATTGACCAGAAGTGTGTGACCTTGGATAAGTCATTTCCTCTACCACCACCCCAAAGTTAAGAAGCAGTTTGGCATAATGGATTAGGCCACTGGACTTGGAATCAGAAGGACTTGGGTTCAAATCTTGCCTCACTAGATACCAGCCATGTTACCCTGGACAAATCACTTAGCCTCTTTATTCTTCAGTTTACCTATTTGTAAAATTAAGGCAAGTTGAATCAGATAACCTCCAAAGACTATTTGGCCACCAGAGAGGCAGTATGATATAACAGAAAGAGCACCAGAAAAGAGGAGATCCCTCTAATGTTCTAATGTGTGACATTAGGTAAGTAACTTTCCTTGTCTTGGTTTTGATTTTCTTATCTGTAAAATTGGAGAACAGGGAGGGGAGGGAGAGAGAGAGAGAGAGACAGAGAGAGAGAAAGATTAGATTACTATAAGGTCTGTTCCTGCTCTAACTAACATGCTCCTTATTCTCTGGAACTGACTGATGTGTATTCATCCAGCTGAAGTCAGGGAATCAACCATTACTTTGCAGCCTCCAAGAGTGTCTGTTGCATTCTACAACTGAAATAGATCATCTCTAAGACACCTTCCAAAATTTGATGGTCTGTGATTCTAAGGCCCCTTCCAGTTGCAGCATTCGGTGTTCTGAATTTGACACAAACTTTGGAAGTCGTTGTCTTTCATGACTCAGGGCTCCAACTGTAAAACAGAGAAATGTGTTCTGAAATTATATTTCCCAGAAAAGAATAGAGGAGATGATGTTGGTAAAAAAAAAAAAAAGAACTTTTTGGAAAAAGATTCATTATCTATGAAACCTTTAAGCATGGTGGTTTCCCTTTTTATCTCTCATAATGTCTCCTACTTTGAATTCATTTTTGCCTTTAATTATGACTGCATCTTCTGATTTGATAGAATCTGCTGAAATAATCTACTGTTTCTCATTCTAAGTCTATAGGTGTCTTTCTGTTTCAGGCACATTTCCTGAAGGCAGAGTATTACAAGGTAATGTTTTCTAAACTATTATGAAATGCATTTTTTAATTTTGCTTTTTAGAGGGGAGAGGGCAGGGCAATTGGAGTTAAATGACTTGCCCAAGGTCACACGGCTAGTGTTAGATGTCCGAGGCTGGATTTGAACTCAGGTCCTCCTGACTCCAGGGCTGGTGCTCTATTCACTATGAAACACATTTTTTAAAGGAATTTCAATCCATTGATGGATGTTGATGCTGATGGAACTATGCTGTTCTGACCTCTTAGAGTCCTAGAACCTGCATCAACCTTGTCACCTCCAACCTGCATCACTATCTAGTTAGCCACTTCCTTCCATAGTTCTGGCCTTCAACAGCTGCCAAGTGGTGAAAATCCTTCCATAATTTCAATTTCCAGCAGCCAGTAGGCCAACAATACACCTATTGTTCAAGATTCTAGTAATCAGGTGGGCAGCTGCTCTTCATTAGAGATCCCAAATGTAGAAGTTGCCACTCTATCCACCCACCCCACAGCTCCAGAATCCAGCCCAATTGACAGCTAGAACTGCTTTAAACTCTAGATCAGTGGTTCTCAACCTTCCTAATGCCAGGACCCTTTAATACTCATATGTGGGCATATCTGCATGTGGGCGGACCCGCCCGGAGATGAATAGAGGAACAGTGTCTCTGTATTTTGTGATGGTCTTAGGCGACCCCTGTGACCCCTGTGAAAGGATCATTTGACCCCCAAAGGGGTTGGACCTTACATGTTGAGAACCACTGCTCTAGATGTTACCAAGCCATCCATGCATTTTGACATTCTGGTCTCCGGCAACAGCTGGACGATCACCCTTACATCAGAAACACAAAATTCAATCTGCCTCCCTTCACAGTTCTGGAACAACTGCCTATCAGAATCACGACAACAACCAGAATCGTGACAATTCCAAACCACAGCACCCTCACTCTTCTTGTAAGAGTCACAAGAAGCTGACAGTCATCACACAATATCCATGTCAACAAGCCTGACATACATATAGTGCTGGAATTCTTTAAGATTTTTGTAGCCATAACGCCAGGGGGTAGGCTAGTCATGGTTAACAGCTATCCAGCAATTTGGAACTATCCTCAAAGGGCTATAAAAATGTGCATACCCTTTGACACAGCAATACCGCTTCTAGGGATGTATCCCAAAGAGATCACAGAAGTGGGAAGGGGACAAAACTATTTACAGCAGCTCTTTTTGTGGCGGCAAAAATTGGAAATTGAGGGGATTCCATTCAATTGGAAAATGGCTAAACAAGTTGTGGTATATAAATGTAATGGAATACTATTGTGCTATAAGAAATGAAGAGCAGACAAACTTCATAATAACCTGGAGAGACTTATATAAACTGATGCTGAGTGAGGAGAGCAGAACCAGGAGAACACTGTACACAATTATAGGCACATCGTATCTGTGATGATAGACTTTGACAGACTGGGCTCTTCTCAGCAATGCAAGGTTATTAGACAACCCCAAAGGACTCATGATGGAAAGAGCTATCCAGAGAAAGAATTATAGAGTCTGAATGCAGATTGAAGCAAACTACTTGCTCTTTTTTTTTCTCATTGTTCACTCCACTGGTTATAATCTTTCTTTACGACCTGACTAATGTTTAATGTGAAGGTATATGTAGAACCTATATTGGACTGCATGTGGCTATGGG
>CM053581.1:345487485-345510876 GCA_028627135.1 Pseudochirops cupreus
ATATCTCCTTCCATCCTGAGACTTGTAGAGTTGTCTTATAACTGTGCGTTGCTGAGAAGAGTCCAGTTCATCAAGGCTGGTCATCACACATACAATGTGTCTGTGATTGTGTACAAATTTTTCCTTGTTCTGCTCTTCTCATTCAGCATCAGTCCGTATAAGCCTCTCCAGGTAATTATGAAGTCCATCTCCTTCCCATTTCTTATAGCACAATAGTATTCCATTACATTCATATACCACAACTTGTTCAGCCATTCCCCAATTGATGGGCATCCCCTATATTTCAAGTTTTTTGCCACCACAAAGAATATCCTTGTACATATGGGTCCTTTTCCCACTTCTGTGATCTCTTTGGGATATAACCCCAAAAGTGGTATTGCTGGATCATACTCCTCTTGATACACACAGAAATAATGAGACATTATAAGTTCCACCTACTTCTTCCTCATTTCTCTTTGAATGTATTCCCTGTCCCCTCCTTTTTCCTTCCTTTCAAGATCATCAACCAATCGAACCATCAAATCAATTGTAATCTCTCTGTTTGACTTTTTCAATTCTTTTACCTTTATATTAGGATTCTAAAGGGACGCTTGTCTGTTCTCTCTCTACTAGAATGCAAGCACTTTATCATCATTTAGTCCCCTATAATCTCTCAGATGTATTTAACTTTCTAGATTTATTTTGATTCCTCTGTTGGAAATTCAGTGTTTCCACTTAATTCTGGTGTTTCATCAGGAGTAATTAAAATTCTTCTGTTCTTATAGGGGTTCATTTTTTTCTAATGGGATTATAGGATATATATCTTATAGGATAAATTATTCTTAGTTGTATTCTTTTGTATTTTTTAAAAAATATTGTATCCTTAGATTTTATCTTGTTTATAATGAGTGCCTCCCAGCCTTGTGTGATCCCAAGTGAAGTTCCTTAGTACTTGAACTTTCTCTTTCTGGCTCCTTGTCAGGTATTGATATCTTTGTTATTGAAACTCTGTATTTTGGCTGCAGCATTTCTTGGAATTTTCCTTTAAGAGTTTCCTTCAAGAGCTGACTGGTGGATTATTTCTATTTCCACTTGCAGTATATCTGGGCATTTTTAATCATTTCTCAAAGAAATATGATATCCATGTTTTTCTCTGATTATGCTTTTTTAAAAAGTACAATGATCCTTAAATGATTTCTCCTTACCTGTTTACAGGTCAGTTTTTTAAATAGGAGTTACTTTTAATAGGAGATACATTACTTTTCTTTTATTTTTTTCAATATTGACTTTATTCTAATGTTTCTTTTCATCTCATTGAATAGTTGAATTTTGTTTGGACCATTCTAATTTTCAGGAAGTCCAATATTTACATGAGGTTTCCTATTTTTGAATCTATTTTCTTTCCATTCTCTATTTCCAACCTCTCCCCCACACCCTCAGCTTCCTGTCTTTGACCTACAGTCATTGTGGCTCACACCTTATAGATGGGTATGCCTGTCCCAAGTGGTAGAGAGAATTCCCAGCCAAAATCAAAATGAAGATGAAGAAGATGGCTTCAGATTGCAAGGAAGAGGGAGAGGTGGAATGATGACATTGTGATCAGATAAAGTAACTTCAGAGATCATAAACACAGACGTGGAGCATTTGTGGGTGACGGAAAAATAGAGAATATGACCATCTCTATATGAGTTGGGATGGGAAATGAGTAAGTTGAGAAACTAGGAGGAAAAAGTGTTTGAGGGGGGTATCAATAGGTATGTTGAAGTTCCTGAGTATAAGGGCAGTAATTGGGGAGAAGAGAAATACTGTGAGCCAGGCACCACAACAGAATTTTAAAAATTCTACTCTTCAACAAAAAAGGGGTAGCTAGACAGCATAGTGACTAACGTACTGATCTGGAGTCAGGAGGACCTGAGTTCAAATCTAGCCTCAGACACTTGCTAGCTGTGTGGCCCTGCACAAGTCACTTCACCCTGTTTGTTTCAGTTTCTCATCTATAAAATGAGCTGGACAAGGAAGTGGCCAACCATTCCAGTATCTTTTGCATGAAAACCCCAAAAGGGTCACAAAGAGTCAGACACAACTGAAGAATAACTGACCAACAGCAGCAAAGGGAGAAAGCTTTCCTTCTGATTTTATAATCAGAGTGGGTTCCTTACTACAGAGGCTAATACAGAGGCATAGTAACACTCAAGGAAGCAGAACAGACCAGATTTTGGCAAAGATGCCCAGCTCCCTACCTCAAACCCCACAAACTACTGAAGAGCACGAGGTTTGGTGTCAAGGTGTTTGGACAGAAGGAAGGACACATGTATTTATTAAGTGACATGTATGTGTCAGGCTAAGTGCTCAGTGCTTTACAAGCATTATCTCATTCAATCCTCACAACAACCCTGGAAGGCAGGTGATATTGTTATCCCCATTTTACAGTTGAGAAAACTGACGCAAACACAAGTTAAGAGACTCACCAGGGTTACACAGCTGCTAGTAAGTGTCTGAGGCCTGATTTGAACTCAGTGCTTCCTGACTGGAGCTTGGGGGGGGGGGGGGTGTCTATCCACTGTGACAGCTAGCTGCGTCAGGTTTGAGTTCCTGCTCTGAGCTACCACTCGCGAGTCTTTGGGCAAGTGACATAACTTTTCTGGGTCTTATTTTCCTCAAATGTAAAATGAGAGGGTTGGGACAAATGATATCTATGGTGCCTTCTAACTCTAAATCTAATGATCCTGGATCTCCTGGACCTTCTCTATCACCTGAAAGGTTGTGGGGAGGTTAAAGAAAACAATATGTAACACCTCCAAATAATAGTTGGCAATAGCCTAAAACCCAGAAGAAAAATTCCCTGCCTTGTATGATTTTACAATTCTTAAGAAATCCCAGTTGCCTCAAAAATATCTTCCTGTGATGCTTAAAATATTTTTCAGGAGAGTAAAAAATCATCTTTCAGTGTGGAGAAATGAATCTGAAAATGCAAATGTCTAAGTGGCAGAACAAATATGTTCCTTCCTAAAGATGTGGGGTTGGGATGAAGGCCTGGGGAGAAATGAAGGGCAAATATTAAAAAGAATTTTGTGGGGCAGCTAGGTGGTGCAGTGAAGAGTACCAGCTCTGGAGTCAGGAGGATGTAAGTTCAAATCCCGCTTCAGACACTTGACGCTTAACTAACTGTGTGACCTTGGGCAAGTCACTTAACCCCAATTGCCTTGCCTTCTTTCCTCCAAAAAGATAATAAAAAATAAAAAGATTTTTGGGTTTCATCCCTCATGCTACTACTAACATATTGTGTGTTCCTTTCCTCTCTGGGCTTTAGTTTTCTTATGCAAAACTAGGAAAATGGATGAGATGAGCATTGATGTCAATTCCATCTCTAACTTTCTAAAGTTATATGATTCCAAGGAAGAAACACAACTTTTACTGGCCATAATGCAATAAAAATTATATTCCATGAAAACTTTTGAAGAAAGAATTAAAAATTAATTGTAGAGTAAGTAATTTAATCCTGAAGAAGTAGTGGGTCAAAGAACAAATCATATAAACAATAGCTAATTGCATTAAAGAGAATCACAATAATGGGACAAGACACCAACATTTTTAGGATTCAGCAAAACATTCCTTTAGGGGAAAAAAATTATGTCTCTAAACACTTATGTCAACAAAAGAGGGAAGGAACAGATCAGTGAATTGAATCCACAACTAAAAAACTATACAAAACAAAAAAGAAACCCAATCAACACTATAAAAGAAATTCCAAAAATTAAGGATAATTGACTAAATTGGAAATAAATGACCCAATCATTTTTTAAAAGATATAACAGCTTGTTTGATTTTAAAAAGGAAAGACAAAAACTAAATCATCAAAATAAAAATGAAAAAGGAGAATTTATATCAAATAAAGCAGAAGTAAAAGAAATTATTGCAAACATTTTGTCCAATTATGTGCCAATGAAACTGAACTTATATGAAATGGATGAATATTTAGAAAAAAATGAATTACTTAGATTAAGAAAATTAGAAATTAAGAAGAAAAAAACTCAAATCTCAGAAAAAGAAATTAAACAAGCTGTAAACTCACCAAGGAAAAAACATTTTAGGATTAGATGGATTTACACCTAAATTCTATCAGACTTTCAAAGAATAATTAATTCTAATATAGCCTGAATTATTAAAAATAGTTTTTCCAAATTCCATTTCTGATACAAATATGGTCACAGTTCCTAATATCCAATAAGAAGCAAAAAAGAAAACCATAGACTAAAAATCCTGGTAAACATTGACACAAGAATCAAAATATTAGCTAAGAGACTACAGTAGCCTGTCAAAAAATGATGTGCTACAATCAAGATGGGAGTATACCAGAAAGTCGGGGTTGCTTCAAAATTAGGAAAACTCTCACCATCTATATTAACAACAAGAAAAACAAAAATCAAATTGTTATATCAGTTGATTCAGAATTTTTTTTGATACATATATTTTAGTTAAAAATGCTAGAAAACATAAAAATAAATGAGCCTTTCCTTAAGATAATAAATAGTATCTCTCTAAAACCCAGAGCCATGATTACACATAATGGGGATAAACCAGACGACTTTCCAAAGATCAGGGGATGTCCATTATCCCCACTACTATTTGGTATAGTGCTAGAATTGCTAACAATTGCAATAATACAAGAAAAAGACATTGAAGTGATAAGTATGGGCAAAGAAGAAACTCAACTGTTACTTTTTGCAGATATGATAATAACCAACAAAGCTACACAGTATAAAATAAATTCACATAAATCATCAGTATTTCTATATAATATCAATAAAGCACAGCAGGAAAAAATAGAGAAATTCCAGCTAAAATAACTACAGACTACAAAAGCCCTGGGATTTTGCCTACCAAGACCAAGACACACATAGTAACATAATGAATACAATGATAGAACTCCTTGTAGTAGTACAGAACTAAATCATTGGAGCAATATTAATTATACAAGGTAGGCAAAGCCAATGAAAACACTAACCAAAGTAATTTACTTTATTAAATGCCATATCAATCAGACTACTAAAGAATTACTTTAGAAACTAGAAAAAACAATAACAAAGTTCATATGGAGGAACAAAACGGTCAAGAATCTGAAGGGAAAAGATAAAAAAAAGTGAGGAGGAAGCAGACCAAGTAAGGACTAGACTGCACGATATGCTACAAAGCACTAATCATCAAAACGGTTTGTTATTAGTTAAGAAACAGGTTGATCAATGGAACAGATTAGGTATATAGCATATAGAAGTAAATTAACACAGTGTTTGATACGCCCAAAGATCCTAGCTACTGGACTGAGAAAACTCACTCTTTGATAAACCTGCAGGAAAAACTGGAAGGACCCAACGCCTCAAACTCTACGCCAAGACAAGCTCCAAATGGATATTTGACTTATACATAAAGGGTGATGTCATAAACAAATTAGGTGTGAAAGAAAAAAATTACCTTTCAGACCTATGGACAGAGAAACAGTTCATGACTAAATAAAGAACAGAGAGGATCACAGAAGATAAAATGGACAATTTTGATTACATAAAATTAAAAAAAATTATATAAACAAAACCAAGACTGTTAAAAATTAGAAGGGAAGCCTTGAACTGAGGGGAAAAAGGCTTTGCTATGAGTTTTCTGATAAAGCTCTCATTTCCAAGCTATATAAAGAATTGACTGAAATTTGTAAAATTGAGAGTGATTCCTCATTTGATAACTGGTCAAAGGAAGGATATGAACAGGCAGTTTTCAAAGGAGGTAATCCAAGCTTTAAATAGCCATTTGAAAAATTAAACCCTCCAAAACACTAATGAGGAGAGCAATGTAAATTAGTGCAACTCTGAGGTTCCATTTCATGCCTGTCAGACTGACAGGATTACCAGAAAACAAGTGTAATGATGGTGGAGCTAGAAATTGGTCCAGTCATTCTGGAAAGCAATTTGTAACTAGGCCCTCAGAGTCATTATAACGCATATATTCTTCTGCCCAGTGATGCAACTATTAGGTTTGTATCCTAAATAAATCAAAGAAAGAGGAAAAAGTAACCATAATAGCAATTTTTTTTATGATGGCAAAGAACTGGAAAACAAGGGGATGCCTATCAATTAGGAAATGGCCGAACAAACTTTGGTATATGAATGGACATGAATATATAGTGTTGTAGGAGGTCATGAAAGGGCTAGTTTCAGAAAAATAACTGGAGAGACTTGTGTGCACCAAAAAAGGGTGAAATGAGCTGAAGCAGAACAATTTATACCATAACATAACATTGCATGGACAAATAACTTTGAAAGACTTAAGGACTTTGATCAAGGAAAAGACCAATGATGATTGCACAAGACTGATAATGACTATACTATCCACCTCTGTGAGGAGACAGAAGTGATAGACACAATGTGCATAGTCTTGTTTTGTTTTTTTGGAGGGGGGGAAGGTAAGGCAGTTGGGGTTAAGTGACTTGTCCAAGGTCACATGGCCAGTTGTGTGTGTGTGTGTGTGTGTGTGTGTGTGTGTGTGTGTGTGTGTGTGTGTGTATTAAGTGTCTGAGGCTGGATTTGAACTCAGGAACTCCTGACTTCAGGGCCGGTACTCTATTCACTGAGCCACCTAGCCACCGCAACACAATATGCATAGTGGAGCAAAATTAATTCACACCATTGCTATGTCCAAGAAAAGGCTTCCTTTTTGAATGTGGTGGGTGTGAGAATTCCCTTTGTTTGACTATGTATAATTCTTAAATGGATTTTTCTCCCCAAAGAGAAAGGGGGAGGTAGGAAGGAAAAATTCGTAAGTATATAAACCCAAGGCTCTTGGAACACAAACACATGGTTTTAACATCTTTCCCGAATCTAATATGCTATGACTTCTATGATTTTGTAAAGAGCCCTTCCTGATCCCACCGGTTACTAGCAATTCGTATGTATTTTATATTCACTCGTGTACACATTGCACCTCCTCTCCACCCTTTCCTCTTCCTCTGCTCCATCCCCCATTAGACTGTAAATTCCTCTAGGATAGGGTTTCATGGCTTTGTATTCCATAACACCTAGAACAGCACCTTGCCCATATAAACTTAAATGTTTATAGATTTCAATCAAACTGAATTGAATCTGTCACTTAGTGAATGACTTTTTTCACATTTATGTATGCTATTTTGACCAATAAATTATTTTTCTTCAAAATAACACCTGATATATAAACAAAATAAGGCACAATGTGTTTTAATTCTAAAAATCCTTGGTTTATGGTTACAAAATGGCATAAAAACATGAGCTACCAATAATTATGAAAGATAAATATAGTGACTACATTTTATGTATAAACATTACAAGTTAACCTAGTTAATATCTTAGAAGTCAAAAGGTTTCAACTTACCATGTAGATTTTGAAATATTAAATATTCTGTGGAATGTTTTCATATTTCATAATTTGCAGAATATGGCTGTTTTGAACCAGTGGACCAGGAATCGGAAGACCTGGATTTTAGTCCTCTGTCTATCACAAACTCACTATCTATTAAACTCTCACTGAGTCATTCTCTTTCATTAGATTGTAGTTGTCTTATTTACAAAATGAAAGAGTTAGACCAGCTAATATCTTCTAGTTATAAAATTCTATGCTTTTTTGCTTTAGTTTAAAAAAAACCCCAACTAGTTTTAAAACAAAAATCTCTGAAATGACATCTTTCTTCTTTCCTTCTTATAATCAAACCCTCCTACACCCCAAACTGACAGAAGTGCCCAAGAAGGACTTGTTCGATTGAATTAAATTAGTCTCAGAAAAAAATCTGGATTCCCCAAGTGAGCAGAAAGCCAAAGAATAGCTGAACATAAAGAAGAGAAACAAAGTATTTCCAGAGAGTTTGACTCTAGCCCCATAATTCAAGACAGCTGAGAACTCACACTTAACAGTCGGTTACTTACATGTCTGAGGTAAAGAATGGACTCCAAGTGCTCCTTTGGCTGAGTTTTTAGTTTTAAGAGAACTGACTGAGGAGTTGTTTTTCTCTGTTCTGGAGAAGACTTAAAAGAAAGGGCTTTTACATTTCATTTCACAATTTCAGCCCTAATGATGTCATCATTAGGCATGTAGAAAAGTGAAGCAGCAAAAGAAATAATTTGGAACTTTGAAGAATTGAGTTTATGTGTATTTGAACAGAAGGAAGTGGACTCAAGGATTCCATTATCATTTGTCTTGGTGACACTTGGAAAATCCCCACTCTATCATTAATTTCAGGCAGTTTTATGGTTCTAGACCTTTTCTTAAGTCCTAAAAGCAGATTTCGACATTGATTGGTGGTTCCTGGAATACAGTCAATTGACACATGTTTCTGCATAGCTCTTCTGCTCGCTCTGAATCAGAGCTTTATGAGTGGACTGGCAGGATTAATTGACATTTTCTTGGAAGAAGAGGTGCTTTGAGGTGAACACAGGGTACTTTCTCGCCAAGAAGTGATCAGTGCTATACTTTAATCCCTCACCAAAACTGTGTTGAATAAAAGATATGGGAGGAATTATTGACTTTTACAAAATCTCCAGATTTGTGGAATACATCCCACTTCCCCTCCCCCCCCCCAATCTTAGCTAACAGTTTTGCAGGTCTTTTAGAAACTAGTCTGAATGTATTCAGTTGAAATGTCCAAGAGCCATATGTCTCATCACGTCCCTGAGATTCAGACTGTAAGTTAATTTATCTTAGGCTTTCCCAGTCATGATGATTTCCTTCTGAAAAATAAGACTCTGTTATCTCCTTCTCCAGATGCAGCTGATTGCAGACACCAATGGCTTCAACTTCTATGTGGATGCCTCTCAAATTTTGTCATCAAAAGAGCAATGGACTTTGAATCAGGAGAGACCATGGTTTGAATCCTGGCCCTGACACTTGCTAGTTATGTGACTCTTGTTCTATTTCTTCATCTGTAAAGTGGGGATAATGATGCTTGCAGTATCTAGCTCCCAGGGTTGTTGTGAGGAAAATATTTAGTAAATCTTAAAGTGTGTGTGTTTATCTATGTAAATCGTGTGTGTGTGTGTGTGTGTGTGTGTGTGTGTGTGTGTGTGTGGCTTCCTGGATTGGAGCACTGGTCAGAAATCAATATGTATATTATGTATATGTGTAGGAGAGTTGGTTTCTGACACCTAGCCTAGCATGAGAAGTACAAAAACATCTCTATCTCTATCTCTGTCTCTATCTCTGTATCTCTGTATCTATCTATCTATCCATCCACCTATCTACCTACATACCTACCTACCTAATCCATCCATACCTGCACCCCCATATATATGTACATTATATATACACATATATACATACATATGTATATACAAATATAATTTGGTTTCTACCTAGTCCTAATTAAAGTAAGAGGCAGATAATGAAATGCTTAACTGTAAGGAAGAGTTTGTAACTTTTCACTCCTTAATGAAGCTTAAAGCAGTTCCTTGATTAAATGGAAGGGACAGTACTATTGGCTGGACAAAGATTGGCCATGTTCCTGATGACCCCTTAAAAAGCTGATGTCACCAGCTCATGGAGTCAGTTCAGATAGGAGTAAGCAATTGAATAAGAATCCATTTCCTAAGAGGGAAAAACTTTTTACCCTTTTTGGGAGAGAGGTTAAGACTAGAGTGGGTTATGGGAGAGATATATTAGAGGCACCAATATGGACATCTACCAACTGAAAAGTGGGTGGGTTGGTTGTGTAGTGAGAGTAAAGTATAATAATCTCAGAGGCACTAGTATCCACTCAATATTAAAAGACCTACAGAAAGGCCTCTTGGGTATAGCTACACTGTAAAAGATTTATGGACAAGAATTTCCCAAGATAAGAAGACATCCATGAGAATCCATCTGCATTGGTGTGAGTACTACCTTTACTCTTGGTTCTTGAGTCCAAAAAGTCCATCAAAGTGTGTTGCATGCCTTAAAGCCCATTTGCATGGGATTCTCTTCATCGGTGGAGAATGACTATTCAATGCTCCATGTATTGAATGGATGCCTGTGTGAGGTGAGAGTTTAGTGAAAGTGTGAGAGAGGAGAGATGCTGGTCTTTTGGGTTCTAGCTTCAAGAGAGGAGATACATAGTTCCATATTCTCATCAGGTTCTGGAAGGAAGAGAGACCCAAGGAGAGAAACTGACATGTATCACATCCCTATCACCTAGCTTACTGTACTAAAGATTTTAGGGAATTTCTCCTTGGGTGAGATCTGAAACTCTCTGGGTTGAACTGAGTTATCTCACTCCCAATGGAAGAGTTCATTCACTCTGTATTGTCTGATATATTCTCGTAGGTGTACCTTCTCTTCTGCTATTGACTTTCTATTGAAAGTCCATTGCTGTCTTTGCTATTTGGTTTCAAATTTCTTCCTCTCCCTCTCCTTCCCCCTCCCTAAGATGGCATGCAACTCATATTAAACATATTTTCACATTAGTCTTGATGTAAAGAAGAATTAGAACAAATGGAAGAAACGAGAAAGAAGAAACAAAACAAAACCACAAAAGGAGAGCAAATAGTATACTTCCATCTGCATTCGGATTCCAAAATTCTTTCTCTGGATGTGGATAGCATTTTCCATCATGAGTCTTTTGGTGTTGTCTTGGATCTTTGCATTACTGAGGAGAGCTAAGTCTATCAAAGTCAGTCATCACGCAATGTGGTTGTTACTGTGTACAGTGTTCTCCTGGTTCTGCTCATTTCACTTAGCATCAGTTCATACTAGTCTTTCCAGGTTTTTCTGAAGTCTGCTTGCTCATCATTTCTTATAGCACAATTGTATTCCATTACATTCTTACATTCGTGTACCACAACTTGTTCAGTCATTCCCCAATTGATGGACATTCCCCTCAATTTCCAATTCTTTGCCACTATAAAAAGAGCTGCTATAAGTATTTTTGTACATGTGAGTCCATTTCCCATTTTTATGATCTCTTTGGGTTACAGAGCTAGAAATGGTATTGCTAGGTCAAAGGGTATGTGTACAGTTTTATAGATCTTTGGGCATAATTCCAAATCACTC
The DNA here is from genome assembly GCA_028627135.1 of Pseudochirops cupreus. Lineage (NCBI taxonomy): Eukaryota > Metazoa > Chordata > Mammalia > Diprotodontia > Pseudocheiridae > Pseudochirops > Pseudochirops cupreus. The sequence goes on from CM053581.1 coordinate 345,498,496, forward strand.
TCCAGAATGGCTGGATCAGTTTACAATTCCACCAACAATGCATTAGTTTACCAATTTCCCCACATTGTCTCCAACATTTATCATTTATCTATTTTGTTATGTTAGCTAGGAATATTTATCTTGGAGATAAAAAGATTCAGGAGAGGCATGATAATCTTCTAGTACTTTAATGTCTGTTTTGAGAGAAAGGAGTTTGATTTTTGTATGGCCCCTGAGGGCAGAATCAGAAACAGTAGATGAAAGTTACAGAGGCAGATTTTGGCTCAGAGTGAGGGAACACTCCTTAATTATTTGTTATTTCAACATGAAACAAACTATTCCTTAATTATTTGTTATTTCAACATGAAATAAACTATCTGAGATGGTAGTGGGTTCTTCATCACTTGAGGTTGAGGATATCATAATGTGAATTCCTACTCAGATGCAGTGAGATGGTCTCTGAAGTCTCTTTCAGCTGAAATAATGTGATACTGTGACCATCAATGATAAAATCTCATGATAGAAAGGGACCATGGAGATCTTCCAGCCTCTTCTTTAGTACCTCTGACAAAGAGTTATCTAGATAGGACAGGGGACTAGGAGCTAAGAGTTATCTAGATATCTGTAAAATGAAGGAATTGGGTTCATTGGCATCTAAGATTCTTTCTAATTTTAGATCTAAGATTCTATTTTTCTAAGCTCTCCTGCAACAAGAAATTCACTGCTCTCTAACTGCCAGATAATCTTAAATTATTATAAGGCTCTTCTTTATGTTATAACAGAATCTGCCTTCTTATAATTTCCATGTATTCTTCCTATTTTCACTACTGTGGAAGCACAATCAACTCAAGGGAGCTGGCTACAGTCCAGTCTCAGATTAGAAAGTTTTTTTCCAAGACCAACCAAACACCAACAGCATCTTAAGACATAAGGTTTTTATTATTATTTTTTTGGATGCAGTTTCAAAGATTTGATTAATAAACTGTTATAAAGCATGTGTATTGATATTATGACTTTTCCCATGTTCTTATGTACAGTGATAATGAACTTCATATTGACTGTATTTTAACTTCTAATATCTGTGCTTCTACATTGGCTACTTACTCTCACTCCCTCACCCCAGCCATGGGCCAGGCTTCTGAGTTAGGATCATCTCATCCTTCGTTAGCGTTTACTCCTATTCAAAGAATCGTAGAACATCAGGAACCTTGAAATCATCAAATTAAAGCATGTCAGAACTTGAAGAATGGATTGAAGGGCTGGGGGTGGAGAGATATGACAGAGGCCTTCAAGTATTTGAAGATGTGCTGTATAGACGAGGGATTCCACCAGGCCTGCACAACATTCAGCCCACATGCTGCCTGTGGCCCACAAGAGGATTTTGGGCAGCCTGTGAAACATGTAAAGGATGTAAAACAGACCTCCACAACATACTGTCCGCAGTCACTTCATTGGGCCACAAGTGACCTGTGGGCCATATGCTGTGCAGGTCTGGATTAGACTTTTCCTGTTTGACCCCAAGGGGCAAAACCAGGCACAATGGCTGGAAGTTGAAAAAATCTCTAGTTTAGGTTGGATTTAAGGAAGAAATTCTTAAGAATTAGAAACCACAGGACTATAGATTTTCAATTTGGGAGGAATTTAAAATGTCGTCTGGTTAAACTTTCTCATTTTCAAGATGAGGAAAGTTAGACACAAAGAAAAAAACTGATTTATTTGAGGTCCCAGAGCTCACAAGCTGAACAGGGATTAGAACTGAGCTCATCTGACTCTAAGTCCAGTTCTCTTTTCATGACACTTTTGCTTCTATTATATGTCAGGTCCACCTAATGCCTAACTAGTATCTCAAATATCTCATTCCAGATCCCTGCCACTGACTTGAACTGTGGAACAATTTGGTTGACTAGAAAGCATTGTTTTGAATGCAACCTGAACCGTTCCCTGTTTTGTACCCAGCTCTCTTGGTTTGGACCAGATTCATGAATGAAGAAGACTGACTTTCAATTTGGGGGCTTAGGCCCTCATTTTCCTGCTTCTTGTCTCTCTGATGAACTCTCACATAAGGAACAGGCTAATCATAGCTTGAATTGCTCTTGCCTGGGTCTCCAGAAAGGCAAAAATAAGAGATATATCATATGAATTGGGTTTAGGACAGGTCATTTATTTCTACACAGAAAGCAATGGTATCCATAAAAAGAATCAGGACACATCAACAAAATGATTGAAATAGGATTGACTTCGTCAGAATAAACCATAGTTTTCTGCTGACAAGCCGGTACATGAAGCAGCCAAGCAGGAGCAGGCTTTTCTCTTGAGCACCATTCTCTCTGATGCAGGTGTTTCTTCTCTGTTATGGCCTCTGCCTTTGCCACATTAATGTGCATTGCTGCTGCTACTTTGCCAAGTAACAAGGTGGCGGCGGCTGCTGACACAGAGTTCCAGACCTTCTAGCCTCACAAGGTCACCTACTTAGGAAAAGGAAACCCAGAAGAGAGGTGGCCCCATCCCAGGTACAGGCTTGCCAAAGCAGACCACATAATTGTGGCCACTGGGATGAGGGGGGAGATAGCGCAGCCACTGAGTTCTGTTCAGCAGCCATTTAGGGCACTCTTCATCATACAGGGCTGGAAGTAGACTCACCCCAAACTTCCATATAGTTTCCAGGAATAGTGACTGATCATGTGTGGAGCACAGGATGGGAGGAGGGACAGGCTGCACTCAGATTCTTATTTTTGTTTGATCAAAGGACTTTTAACACTGTGTAGAATGGTTTTTGATGAATCTGTGATTTCACCGTTGTAGACATTTTCCCTATCCTATTGCTCCTATTCATGTCTTTTTATCCAGTCTGACTTACAACCATAGTGTTTCATAGATTCTATACAGGAAATATGTCTCAGTAGTTATACAAAAGGGATGATTCGTCCCTCTGACTCACTCTTCCTTACTTGATTCAAAGTATGAAGACTGTTCTGAGTTTTCTCCAAAAAGTCTGAGGAAACAGTGGCTCTGGAATCAGCTCAAAGTCTTGGATATATCCAAATATATCTGGAGGATATATTTCTTTAGAAAAAACCTACACTAGACAAAGTTCACCCTTTCTTTTACTGTCTTTTCCCTCTTCTTTGTATCTTGAAATACTTGTGTTTATTGAAGATTGTCAACTTCACAATAATTTTTAAGTGAAATGTTTTGATTTAAAGTGAAATTATCCCAAGCCTTTGTCAATTGACCCTGGGATTTTCTGTGAGATTGTGAGGTCTAATTAACTTTTTATCATTTGCCTTATGTTGTTATTCAGGGCAGAGGTTTCCAAAGTGGGTCAATATACCCCCTCCCCCCCCAGAGCACTTATGGAATGATCGAAAGTAGGCCACAACCTGATTCCAAAGGGTTTGTGATTAACCAATCAGAAAATGAGAAGATGGGTCACAGTCTAGCCCCTTTCCTACTCTTCCCCCAATAAACTGTGCTCTTGTTTCCAAAAGACTACCTTACTTTCTTAGAAACTCCTCAGTTTCCCCCTCCTACCACTGGCCTCCATGGCTGCCCCAAGTATGGGTGCCTCAGGGTCTTTATAACCTAAACCAATATAGCCACCTAGAATAGGTGGCAGAGGTCAAATCCTCTATTTCCTCTGCTCCTTTGCCCCTGAATTCTCATTTCCAGCCCCCATCACCACTCTGTAGACTGTGCTTTGGGATAGTAGCCAGTAAATTCATCTCTTACCCCATTTTCACTTTTTTTTTTTTGGTAGAACAGTGAATAGCACAGGATGATCAAATACAGATAAGTTATAATTACATTACCTGTCATCCCAAACTCATTCCTCTTCTTAACTCCTCTGTTTCTTTCTAGGGCAACATCATTTTTCCAGTGTTCTAGAAATCTCAATTTCCTCATTAAACCCAACACCTCACTCAGCTAAAACTCTTCTCTTCAAAGTTACTGGTGATCTCTTAATTGCCACATCTGATGGCCTTTTCTCAGTCCTCATTCTTCTTGGAATCGGATACTGTTGACCATACTCTCCTCCTGGATATGTACTTTCTTTACTTTGGGTCTGTAGCAGCACTTCACTCTCTGGGTTCTTCTGTTTGATAGTTCCTTCTCATTCTTTTTCTGGATCATCATATATACATCCCCAACTGTGGGTGAACTCCAAGTTCTGTCTAGGGGTCTCTTCAGCTTTCTCTCTTTCTCTCTCTCTCTCTCTCTCTCTCTCTCTCTCTCTCTCTCTCTCTCTCACACACACACACACACACACACACACACACCCCTCTTGACATAAACATCTTCTATGGGTTTAATTATCACCTCTAGCTATGCATAAAATTCCCAGACCACCATCTTTGTCTTGAACACTAATTGCCTTTTGGACATCTCAAAATGGATTTTTCAAATTCAACATGTTGAAATGTTAAACATGTTGTTATCTTATTCTCTCTATCTCTTCCAAACTTCCCTACTTCTGTTTAAATTGTTCAATCAATCAATCAATGAAGCATTTATTAAGTATCTATTATATGTCAGGCACTCTCGTAGAGGGCTGAGGATACAAAGAATTGTTCATTACTCTAATATTCTCTTGCATTCTCACAGGGAGACTGGTGTGTATACACACAGAGCAAACAGTAGAATAAATACAGATTAATACAAAGTATTTCAATATAAAACATTTAAGGAAGGAGTGCACTACTGGTATTTGGGGGGAATCAGGAAAGCTCCATGAAGAAGGTGGTTCTGAAGGATTCTGTGAGGGATTTCAGTGGAAGAAGAGATCCTTTTGAGACATTCTTCTGAGGGCATGGTCATCTTTTCACTGATTTGATTTACAACCTTGGTTTTATTCTCTATTTCTCATGTCACATATCCAATAAGTTGCTCAATTTTATAAAATTTAAATTCTGCCTGACATAATTTATTTTTATATCACACACTGTACCTTCCCCTCCATCACCTCCCAGAGAATCATGCCTTATGTATGAATGAACGAATGCAAAAACACCCATTAAGACCCTACTATGCAAGACAGTCCTTGCCTTCAGTTTACATTTTAGTAGGGGAAGATGCTACATACAGAGGAACTAGAAGTAAAATTTTGGGTCTGGTGATGAGAAGGGATAAGTACTCAGTGGCGTGGCTTGGAGAATGGCCAAGAAGTGAGTAGTAAGTCAGACAGGGCTAAATAAAGCAAGAAGACTTGAGTTTAAATTCTGCCTCAGATATTTACTACTAGCATGACCCTGGGCAGGTCACTTAACTTCTGTCTCAGTTTCCTCCTCTGTAAAAAAAAAAAGTGATATCATCTGCCTGGTGTTACAGAATAAAGATAATAAAGGGCTGCTATGAAAGTAAATGAGATATTTGTGAGTGCTTTGCAACCCTTGGAGTGCTATATAAATGTTAGAATCTTATTCTTACTCTGGTTATCTTTACCTTATCCTTTTTAATTTCTATTTTTGTGAATATTTCGTAAAATATAATTATTAGTACAGTAATACTTGCATATAACTTATCTAGGTAAATTTACACTTATTGGTAGTATGTGACAAAACTTTTTTACAGATAGCGGTGCATGATCAAAAAAGTCTGGAGGCCATTGCTTTCTGGGATGGAGGAACACAGTGGTATGTAGCTTTGATTCAGTTGTTTTCTATGGCATTCTTCTTCACTCAAGCAGGTAGGTGGTGAAGTAGAGTCCTGGGCATGGAGTGAGGAAGATCTAAGTTCAAATTCATTTTCAGACATTTACTAGCTGTGTGACCCTGGGAAAATCATTTAGCCTCTATTTGCCTCTGTTTCTTCATCTGTAAAATGCAGATAATAGCACCACTTACCTCTTAGGGTTGTTGTGAGGATCAAATAAGACAATATTTGTAAAGCTCTTAGCTCTATTTGTAAAGCCTGGCACATAGAAATTGCTAAAGAAATATCTGTTTCCTTCCCAGGTCTCCCTCCCCTGCCTCCTTTTCATCCTCATTGTTAATGGGTGTAACCTAGTCTAATTGGGTTCATACAGAACCTTTCACATACTTACCTTAACCCAACTCTATTTCATTCAACTTATAGAATTGAACAGATTTTTACACTTTTACATCATTCATCCATTTATTCTTTATATGTAAAACTAATTTTATTTCTACATTGAGACACAATTTCTGACCTTTAGAAAAACATAATACTTTGTTTCACAACATCAATACAACTCACAATCACAGCCCTCTGCTCCCTTCCCCTTTACAGACACACTTGTATCAGGTGTGTGACAGTTTGAACAGCTGCATCTGCTGGGTGACTCTGGAGCTGAGGGCTAGTCACCCTGTGACACTGAAATGGCAAGAGAGAAAGCAGATGCCTCTCAAACTTCTCAGGAGACATTTATAGAACCATTCCACTGTTGGCTCCTCTGTGCTCTTTTAATGAAATGCTCTACAAGCAACTTCACTTCTTTTCTTTCTGCCTTTCCCTTCACTTGACAATACTGCATACGTGTTAGAATGTACACATCATGACAATATATACATTTTAATACTGTATTGGTGATACTTCTCATTTCTACCTGAAGTATTGTGAAAGTACTTTTCTTTATAAAATGATATATAAATGCCAGCTAATATTATCATTGCTATTATTTCTCCCCAGCTACTAGGGCAGGTGGGCAGTCAGGGGCATCAAAAGAAAAGGGATTGTATCTTAAAGCAATTATATCTTTGTGATTCATGATTAAAGTTTGAAAATATGTGGACCTATCAAAAAGCTGCTTATTATTCAAGGCTCTGCTCACATCCCATTTCTGATTGCTCCTGTCCAAAGTGAGCTCTTCCTCCTCTGAAATCCTGCAACATTTTTGTTTCTAACACTCTTATGTCCCTTAAAACCTTGGATGAATTAATCTACCCTCTGGGACCTCAGTTTCCCCATTTGTAAAATGAGGTTTTGGTTTAGACTAGATAGTCCCTAACATTCCTTTCAGTTTTAATATTCTATGTTCTAAGTGTCCTTCCTACTTTAGCATTCTGTAATCTAAAATTCCGTGATGGTAAGACTCCTTCCACCTCTAACATGCTGTGGCACTGTGATGCAGTCTTTTGTACTGTTGTTTTTTATTATGATTTCACTCCTCACATGTGTGTCTTAAGATCCTTGAAGGCAAGGACTATTTCTACTTGTCTTTTATCTCTTCTCCAGCAGCCCCCTTACTCACCCAGAAACTACCACAAGAGTTTTTATTAGGCACTGTACCTAATAAGGATATAATGAACCCGATAAAGATAAATTAGGGACGAAAGTCTGGCCACTGTGTTGGCTTCCAAGACTTAGCTCAGACTCATGGCTTTGACTATAGCTAGATGCCTTATCACATTTTAACTTGAAGCATAGTTATTTAATTATGTCCATTAGTAGTTGTAAGCTCCAAGAAGGCAGGGACAGTGTCTTGAAATTCATATTTGTAGCACCTGTAGTGCTGAGCACAGAGCTCTTTGTTGAGACAAACTGAAGTTTCTGGAGTTGTTTCTGTAGTGGGTGTTAATCCATGATAACTACACAATGCCCCTACCCTTAGACACCTTTCACAATGATCTGAAGAACTGCAATTTTGTCAAGATTTCACTTCCATGAGAGGCTGCATGGTGTAGTGAATAGGGCTCTGGGAGCCAGGAAAACCTGGGTTTAGATTCTACCTCAGACACATGCTAGTTTTATGACCTAACTTTTCCATTCCTCAGTTTTCTAATGTGTAAAACAAGGGTACTGGCCTTCTAAGGTCCCTTCCAGCTCTGACACTATGATTCTTTGCTATTCCATCCACAACTATTACTCAACTGACTTCATCCAATGCTGGCATCTAATAATGTTTGACTTTGGTTTAGCACATTTCACTTTTCTATGTACTTTCCCCACTGTGTGACCTTTATACCAACTATTTTACAAATGAGAAAGCTGGAAAGGTCAAATGACTTGCCTAAAGCTATGCTAGTTTCACCTGCTAGTTGTAGTTCAGAGACTAATTTATCCAGGAACTCTATTCTTTCCAGTATCCCACATAGCTTTACATTCTGATTTTTCTTGGGTGGAGGGGTTAGAGCTGAAATGAGAATGAGGTAAAAGTGGTGACATTTTTGGTGAGGGGAATGCCTCTTGGAGTTAGTTCCCTGATGCAATTTAGCAGCTGATCCAGACTACCAAGATCTTGATAACTTCTTTTTCTTTTAGAGCTGCTCAGACCCTGAGAAGTCAGATGATTGGTCCAAGGTTGTACAGCTAGTGTGCGTCAGAGATTGGACTAGAGCCTAGGTTTGCCTAACTCTAAGGCTGACCTTTTACCCCTTGTCAATCATCCCTCTTTCCACTTTCCCTTTACCCTAGAAGATCACATGCATTTCTATCATCTCTTCAACTGCTGCTCAAGGGTGAAAGTCCATACAGGTCTCATAGTACACAATCATGAAAGACTTATTGAATTGGTTTGGATCCTCTTTCTTGAATTGAAACATGTCTTACTTCTTTCAATTATTCATCTGAATACACAGAAATGGAGGGAGTTAAATAATGCTGCTTGTCTTCTATACCCAAACAACTTCCTTATTAAACTTGGATGTGAGTCTTCACTAGTCCGGGATCCCGTCCTTAGAAACCAGAGCCAGACTCAAAAATTCAGTGAAAATCATTTGGTCAGCCCCAAACTGGGCAGTGACTGCTCTGTCATCGGAAGGGCAGGATAGCTTCGAGGCCCAGGATTTCTTCTGAGGATCCATGATGTCATACAACAGCAGGGTAGAGACGAGGTGAAGTGAATGTAAAGTTGGGTGAGCAGTTGCTACTCCCCTCTCTTCACTGCTTTGCATCTTCAGAACAGTGAAAGCTTTTCTCTTGGCCCTTTGTATGGTGTGACCCCAACTGTGGCTGGTACATACTGAGAATGGCTCTGAGGCCATGGTTTTACAGTTTTAAAAAATAAAATAGAACAAATTACTGACTACCCTCTTGATGTCTATGCAGTTTGTTCATCTGCCGGTCCATTGATATGGAGGTCTTCAACGTGCTCATTGAATTTTCCTTTTGGAGTGAGTCTGATTGACACCACCCAATCTTGAACCATTCCTTGTAGACTTCCTTGGATTTCTTCCGGAACCTTTTCCCCACAAAAACATACACCAGAGGGTTCAGGAAGCTGTTACTATAACCAATATATGTTCCTATCTGTGTAAGCACATCGATGACATTTTCAACCTGGCAACCTGAGATGACATTGAGCCGGAAGAGGGTGTCCATCAATGTGCTGACCTGGAAGGGGAGCCAGCAGATGATGAAGAGAAGAAGGACCACCTGGACAAGGATGGCAGCCTTCTTCTCTGTCTGGATCCCCTTGAACTTTTGCATTTCATTGTTTTGTAGAACACGGATGATTTTCACAGAGCAGAAAGAGATGATGCATAGGGGAAGCACAAAGCCTACAATGTTCAGGAGAATATTGGTGAAGATCACCCAGTTGGGTGATGGGTAGTCAAAGCGACAAACAGTGACATTGTGGCCCTCCTCATTATAGTCCTTTAGGGTACGGAAAGTCACCACAGGAGAGCTCACTATCATTGTGAAAAACCATATGATGAAACTGTAGCATTTGGCATAGCAGGTCCCTCGTCTTCGGCCCACAGACATGGTTTTCACCAGAGCCAGGTATCGATCAATACTGACCACCATCAAGAAAAAAATGCTGCAATACAAGTTCATGTACATAAATGAGTTTACCACTTTGCAGAGCACCTCCCCAAAGGGCCAGTGATAGTTGTTGGCAATGACAACGGCCCAGAAAGGGAGGCAGAAACCTAAGATGAGGTCAGCAGCGGCTAAGTTCCCCAGGTAAATCTCAGGCACTGTGCAACTGTTTTTGTGCAAGCAGAAGACACTGAGAACAAACATGTTTTCAACTATGACCAGCACAAAGATGATCCAGAGGAATGGGGTCTGGATTACATTGAACCAATTCCAAAATTCAACAAAAGAACACTGGGTGTTCTCAGTCTCATTGAAGAATGATTCATTAATTCCAGGTCGAAGGACTTCTTGTGTGCTGTTGATCATTTTGGCACTGAAAGAAAATAGGGAAATGGTCATTGCACCTCATAGTCAGTGATAAATCAAAGACAAAAAGCTATAGCTTTCTGTACAATATCCCAGGAATCATTGGGATAATCTATTTAATTCAATACAACTAAGCAGACCCAACTCCTCTTGGTTCTAGTGCTTTCCATCTATTCATTACTTCCTGTTTATCTTACATTTGCTTGTTTTTTAAATATATTTGCTTGCACTTTGTCTCCCCATTAGATTGTAAGCTCCTTGAGGGCAGAGACTGTCTTGCTTCATTTTGTATCCCTAGCACTTAGCACAATGTCTGGCTCATAGTAGGTGCTTAACAAATCTTTATTTATTGATTGATTGATTAAAATGACTATTGTGTACAGAATACTGTGTCTGATTCTGGAGTTTATGCAAAGTTCAAATAAAGTGTTCCCTGACCTCCTGGATCCTACAAACTGATAAGGTGACAAGACACAAACAGATAAACATAACATATAATAGTATGGGGCATGTATATTAAAGAACTGCAAAGTAATGGGATTTTTTGAGGTCCAAGAAGGGAAGGAAAGGAAGGGAAGGTGTTATGGATAGCATAGAGCAGGCTGGTTTTGTAGAGGAAGCAATATTTTAGTTGAGCTTTCAGAATGGATAGGAATTCAACAGGTGAAGGGGAAAGGAAGCATTTGTTGCATTGGGAAAAATATGAACAAAGCCATGAAGGTGGGAAAGTGCAAGGCATGTTTGGTGGACAGTCATCCACTTTGAGTGAAGCATCTCTTGAGAGAAGTGGGGTGACATCAAACTTGAAAGTACTAAGGTGATACCTTCTAAGGGATAAGGTGATACCCCCACAGCCTGTGGAGTATAGACTTGAATGAGAGGAAAAGAAGTTTAGAATCATCATTTGCATCCAAGTCTGTCTTGGCAAAAGGGAGATGCTGATTGGTTTTTGGGAAAGATTTCATATCAGACCAAACATATCCTTTTTATTGTTTTGGTTCCCTTTGCCTCCCTTCATCATCCTCAAGTCCAGAAGTGAGGTAAGGTCCTAGAAGAAATAATATGGTATAGTGGAAATACACTGATTTAAGACGGAGAGAATTTGGTTTGAATCTCTGTTCTGTTATTTATCATATATGTGGCATGGGTAAATCATCAGTTTCTCTGGGCTTTAGTTGCCTCATCTGGAAAATGAAATGTTGTATTGGGTGATCTCTGAGGTTTTGTTTAGCTCTTAACTTTATTATCCTACAATCTCTGAAAACAGGAGGGTAGCCAACATTCAAACTTCATCACCACCCACCACCAGGCTGAGGTCTGCTTAGTACCTGGCTGTATTACAAGGAGGGAATGGTGGGAAAATGAGCTTCATGGAGCAAGGGGAAGCAGCTGACAAAATAATCAGAGCAGGAGATGCTCCATTACAACCCACAAGGCATCCTGTCATTAGTATAGGTCTGGCTCCAAGAGAAAATGTTTCTCTCTTAGGACATATTTGAAGTCCTTTAGGCAGGATCTTTAGTTAAGGGATTTCCTCTGTTTTGTCTGGAAATAAAACGTCCTTGATATGGCATGGAATCCAAGAAGGAACAATAACACACTTTATGCATAGAAATTACTAACGTGTGTAGAGTGAGAATTCTTTCAATAACAAGAGTTGGAGGAAGATCTGTGCAGAGTAACACATGCAACCTATTGTGCTTTCTTTATTTGCCTCAATGCAGCTCTACTAGTAAGCACAGGCATGCATAATAGCATGACAGTCTACGGTGCAGGAAAAAGCTCTGGTCTGAAGGATTGAGCCATGGCTCCTGGGACCTCTTTCTTGAAAAGGAAACACTCTCCAGGCTTAGGAAAGATCTGGGCTCTGGGTCTTAGTCCCAGCTCGGGAACTAACTCAATGGTTGATCATAGGCAAGTAATCTTTCCTTTCTGGGTCTCAGTTGCCTCCCATAGAATGAGAGAATTGAACTCTGGTAGGTTTTGTCATAATATGAGGAAAATCTTCCTAATAAGCAGAGTTGTTCCAAAGTGCTTTTTTCAGAACAATCCTATGAGGTAGATAATGCACATACATTATCTTCCTTTTAAAGATGTACACAATGAGTCCCGGGGGAGTTAAATGAATTGACTGAGATCAGATAGCTAATAAATATGAAAGCTGGAATTTGAATCTAGGTTGTCTGACTCCTGGCCTGTCACTCTGGTCTCTCCTATTACTTTGCTGGGGTAAGATGAAGAAAGAGCAATAACTTACCACTTTTGGAAAAAAATGACCTAACAGCACTGCAGGAATTTGCCAGACCTGGCTTGCTG
>CM053581.1:345511376-345536803 GCA_028627135.1 Pseudochirops cupreus
GATGAAAAGAATATTAGATTGGAAGTCAGGAGGCCTAGGTTCTAGATGAAGTTTTCCATGAAAGGTATGATTTTGGTTAAGTCACTTCCCTTTGTTGGGTCTGTTTTCTCCTCTAAAATGAAGAGGTAGGTAGGACTAGATGACTCTATGCTATTATTATTATTATTATCATTATTTATTATCTTTTATTGGGACTAGATGACCTCTATGCTATTATTATCTTTATCTTTTTTTTCTACAACACTGGCATGTTTTTCTCCATTTCCCTCATATCACAAAGTCTATAAGGAATTTCTTGGAGTTTTATTTACATAGTCAGATGTGACATTTCAGAAGGACTATCTCTAGTGAAAACTAGAAAAAGTCCCAGGGCCATCTTAGTGTAAGCAAATACCTGTCTGTTTCTTTGTATATATCTCCGATCTAATTTTTAGTGCAGATCATCTCTTCTTTACATTTCCAATTTGCTTTTTGGAGACAGATGAAGACATATTACTAAATGCTGAAATGTCATGAGGCAGGTTTATTCTGCTGGGCATGTCTCAAATGAGATTTTCTCCACAAGATCAGAAAGTCAGGAGTCAGGGTCTCAGTGAAACTTGACTTTCCCCACAACACCAAGCATGGTCCTTTGCATACAGTAGGGACTTAATTTTTTTTTGGTCATTTTTACTTTGTTGAATTGAATCGTTCCCTCTTGGAGCTTTTGCCTTCTGTATTTCTGTCAGTGATAGCACTGTTCTCCCCCCTAGCCTTGGTAACCTTGGAGATGTCTTTGATGCCATCCTCTGTCTTACACTCCAGATTTCATTTGGTGTAGTAGAAGAAGACTTAACCTGAGTGAATCTAGTCCTACCTCTGCCAGCAAACTCAGGCAATTCAATTGAATAAGCTTTATTAAGTCCCTCATACATACAAGACAAACTAGGGACTGGGGATATTGAGATGAAAAATGATAATTTCTTCCTTTAGGAAAATATAGGAAATGAGGAAGGATATTGCTTTATTCCTATCTTAGTTTACTCATCTTGAGGAAGGTTCAATGACATGATTTCCAAGGTCCTTTCTAGCACTGAGATTCTAGAGTTCTATGATTCAGTCAGTCCATTAGTCAGCATTAATCAGGTACTGGCAATATGCCAGGCACTGGGCTAAGGTCTAGGTTACAGAGGAAGGGAAAAAAAATACAAAGGCAGGCCCTGCCTTCAAGGAGCTTATGTACTTCTGGATGAGGTAGCAAGTAAATAAGTAGGCATGTATAATATACGCACAGAGTAGAAGGAAAGTAACCTTGGAGGGGCAGGCATGAGTGACTCCATGGGAACGGAGGCTAGGGTGGGATGTGATCCTGAAAGTTCTTTCAGTAGGGAGTATTTGAACTGAATAATGAAAGAATACAGGGATGTAAAGAGAGAGAAGTGTAATGCAAAAACAAGGAGACTGGAGGTAGTATGTCTCATGTAAGGAACAAGTAAACCAGATTGTAGAGTATGTGGAGGAAAGTAAGTCTGAGAAGATGGAAAAAGCAAGAAACAGCCAGGTTGTAAAGAGTCTTAAATAGGGTTGGGGACTTAAAGAGGGTGTCACAAGGAAGGACATTTGAGAAGGTTGAGGTCTGCCCAAGCCATATTCTTAAATTTGACCCTGGTAGTAATAGGTAACTTGCTAGAGTTTACTGAGGGAGGAGGCAGAGAAATCACTTTGGCAGTTGAATGGAAAGATGAGTTGGAATGGGGAGAGACTTCAGATAGGAAAATAAATTAGAAGATTATTGTGATAGCATAGAGTAGAAGTGAGGAGGATTTGAACAAGGATGATGACAGTGTGTATATGGAGAAGGGGATACATAGGGGAGATGTGAGGGCAGAAACTACAAGATTTGGCATCTCCTTGGCCTATGTGGGGTGAAAGAAGTAACAAGAAAGATGTCTCATGCCTGGAAGACTCTAAGGATGGTAGTACCTTGACTCTATTAGGGAAGCCTAAATGAGTGGAGGATTTGGGGAGAAAGATAATGAATTTTATTTTGGGCATATTGACTTTGAGCTGATTATAGGACATCCAATTCAAGATGTTCAAAAGGCAGTTGTTGATATGGAACTGGCGATATGGGTATGGGACGTGTGTGTGTGTGTGTGTGCGTGCATAGGATTGATTTTGTGGGTATGGGACATATGTATATGTGTGTATGTATAGGATTAGTGTTATGGGAATGGAATATGCGTTATGGGTATGGGATATGTGTGTGTATATACATACCCATACTCATAACACCAGTATTTATATTACAGAATATATACATATAAATAAATATATAGAAACATATTTATTAATAAAGTTTATAAATCCATAAATAGATGACAGGTAAAATATAAAAAATGACTAAATTATACAAAATTCATTCTTAAGGCCTCATGTTCCAAATTGCCTTGGCCTTATCCTGGTAGGTCAAGTCAAAAAAAGAGAATGGTTTCCTGTGTTCTCCTGAGGAGAAAAGTGATGAGGAGCTACAGGAGATAGGGAAAGTGATGGAAGACAAAGAAAAAGGGACCCCAAGAGTTGACTACCCAGCACTGTCATCTCTGAAGCAATTTTGGAAATGAAATGATTGAATTCAATATGAATTAAGAGCCTTCTTCCCTCCTATATGCATTACAATCCAGAATCCGTGTTGGATCTCAGTTCTCTGCCCTTTAGGGATAAATAGACAGGCTACTATCGAGCTGGGGCTATGTATCCTCTCCCCGAGACTCAGGGCAGATCTATTTGGGGGATGACAGTTTCTCAGAAATGAAAAACAAAAACCTAACAACCTACAGTCTTGGAACGATTCCCCATCCCTACCTCCTTAGAGTAGAGAATGCCCAAATCTGTTTCCAGTTTCCATTTTAATATTATAACATTCAAACCCTGGTCATTTGACAAGCTATCTCAGTAGATGGCCAGGATTAGACAGTTCAGAGAGGCAAACACACTGAACATTAACCATGTTTCTCAGGCCCCACAATGGTGGCAGACAAGGCTATGGCCATCCCAGGCTTCCCTGGGTCATATTAAATGCAGCTGAAACCCAAACTGGTCTGACCTGTCAGAGCTAGTTGGAGATGAAATTCCATCAAAAGCCAGTGTGCGTTTGGGCTGTTTGCTTCCAGAACAGCCAACCTCCCTCGCTGGTTGAATTTAGCCAAAGCAGCCCCACCCCACACCCTGCCCTGATTTTTGGTAATTTATAAACAAGGAAGAGATTAGAACAGGTTTTCTTCACTCTAGAGGGTTGGGGACTGTCACAGGGTGTCACAAGGAAGGACATTTAAGAAGGTTGAGGTCTGCCCAAGCCAAATTCTCTAGCAGTTACCCAATAGTCTCTAATGGGTAAACACCAAACTGATGGAAGAGAAGAGGTCTCACTCTTCTTACCTGCTCTTCCCAAGGTCCAAGTAGAATGAAAACTATTTTCCCAATTTCTTTTACATCTGTATATTGCATTCATTTAATAAGTGCTTAGAAACTACCAATGTGTGACACTGATAGGCCCTAGAGCAAAGCCATATAAGACGGGGTCCTTGTACTTGGGGGGCTTTCAGAGGGAATAACTATCCATGCAAGGCCACCACTTGATAGTTTGAATATGCAATGCCAGTAAGTAAAGGGAGGATGGGGAAAGGAGACAGCTTTTAATCAGGGCCTTATAGAATTTTGATAGGTGGAGATAGTGGGTAGTACATGTCAGGAGGAGTTAGGGGGACTTCCGGGCATGGTAGAATAATGTCAATAAAGGGACTGTACTGGGAAAGGATGAAGTCTAGTAGGAAAAGACTGAAAAAATAATGAAAGGCCTTGAAAGGCAGGCTGAATTTTGGGATTTATTACGCAAGCAAAGAAGAATGATATCAGAGATGTACTTGAGCAAGATAAGTCTGGTGACGTGTAGGATGTGTGTGTGGGGGGATGGAGGTGGAGGGGTGGAGGGTGGGTGGAGAATGGAAGCAGAGGCTTAGTTAAGATGTTATTACTGTAATCCAGGCTTGAGGTGATCAAAAGGCTGTAGTAGGGCAGGGGTGTCAGGAGTCAAAAGGAATGGAGGAGATTCTGAAAGAAGTTGTTGGGTTAGTAATTGATTGGATTTGGGAAGCAAGAAAATGGTCAGAGACAAGGGTGACTCAGTTTCTAAACCTGAGGTGCCATTGAAAGAAACAGCAGATACTGGTGTTTTGGGGGCAAAGGGGAGTTAAAAACTGACTTAATTTCTACCCAACATGAGAGAATGAAATTTAAGACGTGATGTCAATGGAAATAGAGCAAGGGACCTGGCCAAAACTAAGGGCACAATAGCGAGAAGTTGAAATTGTCCTCCACAAAAGCCACAACAGGTACCAGGAGTTCCCCTTCTTTTACAAGGGAACCCTAACATTCATTCTCTGCTGTCTCAAACAACCAGAAATGCCCCTCCCCTGTCTTGTAGCCAACGCACACATTCTTAACCAAAGCCCTCTCTCCTGCCGGCACGCAGCTAACTACGTAGTAAACTCTACCTTGACAACCCTATGGGGGTTGAAAAGGAAAAGGTAGGGGGCTGAGAAAGCAACAGAATAAGGAAGCAAGCTATGGTTCTGCCCCTGTGACTCTGGGCTAACAAAAATTCATCTTGTGTCCTCACAGAAAAGGGGAATTCTACAGCGAATGATGTTCTGAGTAGCAGTGCTGTCCTCAGCTTAGGGAAATAGCAATCTATTTTACTAAGGTGGGTAGGAGAAACTATTGGTCCCATTTTAGTCCTAGGAAATTATTGTGTTTGCCTTGTTACAGTGTCTTATTGTATACAATATACGTATGTGTGTCTAGACACATGTATATGTGTGCGTATGTATAGGTACATACACGTAGTCATCTACAAAAAAATAACCGAACTCAGGAGATCTCCAAAGGAGATAGTATAAAGGTAAAAGAAAAGCTGTCTGAGGACAGAGACTTAGGGGACAGATATAATTAGTTAGAAAACCAGGAGAGAAGGGAGTATACAGCGTTAAATGCTTCAGAGATGTCAAGCAGAATGAGAACTAAGAAAAGGTCATTTGATTTGGCCATTAAGATCACCAGTAACTTTGGAGAGACCAGTTTCTATTGAATAATGAGATTGGTTGCCAGATTGCAGCAGGTTTAGATAATAGGAAGTTAAATCACCCAGTGATGACAGCATTTCCCAAGATGTTTAGGGGAGAGGAGGAAGAGGGATACAGAAAATAATTAGCATGGATCTTAGGATCAAGTCAGATATTTTGTTCTTGTTTATTTTATTTTTAATTAATTAATTTTAAAAAATTAACTTTGTTTATTTTTAGTTTACATCATTCATTTCCATGAGATTTTGAGTTATAAATTTTCTCCCCATCTTTCCCCTACCTATCACCCCAAAACTTGTTTGTTTTTTTTAAGATGGGGGAAGACATGGGGTATTTGTAAGCAGCAGGGAAACAACCAGTAATTGGGCATATGGATGGGTGGGCAGGAGGATCTGCTGGAAAAGATGAGAGAGGATGGGTTCAAGGATTTATGTAGAAGAATTGACCTTGGCCAGAAGGGTTACTTTTCATCTGAGGCAAAACTTGACGGAGGAGATAGCAATGAGAGACAGCTGAGCATTGCGAAATGAGGAGAACAAATGAGGCAGCTCTTAGCATATGGTTTCAATTTTTTCCAAGTATAAAAAGAAGTCATCTGCTGAGAGGGTGCATGTAGGGGGTGCTTTGGAAGGCCCGGGGAGAAAAAAGGTTTGGAACAGCTACTGTGCTGAGTGCGATAGCGAATCAGTCAGAGGACAGGAGCATTGCATCACTGTTAGGAGGGCCCAGTTGAGATGAGATAACATAAATTTGTAATGGACTCATGAAGCATGGTTTTATGATTTCCTTTAACTCCATTCAGCAACAAGTGAATAGGAATGACAGAGGCAGATAAAGTAATAATACATTCCAAAGTTCTAAACTCTTTGCACAATTCTGTAATCGTAAGGATTTTTCTAGTTCTAACATTGAAGAAAGGGTGCTAGTTTTGGCATTAGGAGATCTATTTCAACTGAGAACCATCAAAGTGGCTCTGCCACTTACTAGCTTTGTGACCTTGGGCAAATGATTTAACGAATCTCTTTGAACCTCAGTTTCCTAATGTATAAAATGGGGATAATAAATATTTCCATTAGTTATTTCATAGGATTGTGTTGAAAGTACTTTGTAGGCCAAACAACTGTAGGAATATGAATTCTTATGTTCCATGATTTTAAATTATCTTGTAACTGTAACATTCCATATTTTAAGGTCTTTTTCAGTACCAATATTCATGAACTAAGAGATTTATGACTCTCCTATATATGATGACCAAAAAGGAACACATGACAGTGCTTTAGGAAAAGAGAAAACTCTTAATGTAAGTAGAGGGAAACGGGGAACAAGGACACACATGGCCAAAGGAATTTGGATGGATTGGAATGAGAAATGCCTGACTTGGAAAACAGGAAATGAAATCAAGTGTATTTAATTAGAACCCATGAGCAAGGCTGAGGTACACATGTCAGTAAGATAACATGCACAGATGTACCACTCCCTTCCCTGATGGATTTAAAAAAAACAAAGAAAAAGAAAAAATCCTAAGAAACACTGTGTATTTCTATCAGGTGTCTCTGGGCTCTAAAAATATCATAGCTTGACCCAGCATGCTGAGTTTTCTTTACCTCCCTTTGTTTCTTCAGTGACAGCTAGATTTTAATCGCTAGCCAATGGTTACAAACAAAACAGAAGGTTCTAAGACAAAGGTTCAGACTTTTGTTTAGTAATTTCCTTTGATTTTCCCCGTTTTCTGTCCAAGGAATGGAGTTATTTCAGAAAGTCATTTATTTTCTGGAGAGGCAGCGTGATGAGGGAGAAAGGAGACCATGACTCCAAAAATAATTTTACTTTCTTTTTGTTAATATTTTTTTTAATTTTGAATTCCAAATTTCCTCTCTCCTTCCTACTTGATAAAGAAAGCAATTTGATATAGATTAACCACTTGAAGTCATACAGAATATATTTCCATATCAGCTATGCTACAAAACAAAACAGACCAATCTCTCCCCCCCCCTAAAAAAAAGAAAGTTAGAAAAAGTATGTTTCATCTGCCTTCAGACTCCGTCACTTCTTTTTCTGGAAGTGAATAGCATTTTTCATCATAAGTCCTTTGGAATTGTCTTGGATAATTTTTTTTAGATTAGAATAACTGAGTCATTGACAATTGGTTTTTGAGCATTATTGTTACTGTGTACAGTGTTCTCCTGGTTTTGCTCATTTCACTTTGCATCAGTTTACATAATTCTTTCCATGTTTTTCTGATATCATCCTACTTGTCATTTCTTATGGCACAATAATTCAATCACAATCATATACCATAACTTGTTCAACCATTCCCAATGGATGGGTATCCTCTCAATTTCTAACTCTTTGCCACCACAAAAATTGTTGCTAGAAATATTTGTGTACATATAAGGCCTTTTCCTTTTCCTTTGACCTTTCTGGGATATAGTTGTAGTAGTGGTATCACTGGACCAATGGGCACGCATAATTTATAGCTCTTTGGGCATAGTTCCAAATTGTTTTCTAGAATGGTTGGAGCAGTTTGTAACTTCACCAACATTGCTGTAATGACCCAATTTTTCCACATCCTCTCCAACATTTGTCATTTTTCTTTTCTGTCATATTAACCAATCTGATAGGTGTTAGGTGGTATTCAGAGTTGTTTTAATTTGCAATTCTCTAATCAATACTGATATAGAGCATTTTTTTCATATGACTATAGATAGCTTTGATTTCTTCTTCTGAAAACTGCCTGCTCACACCCTTTGACATTTATCAATTGGGGAATGACTTGTATTCTTATAAATCTGTCTCAGTCTTCTATGTATTTGAGAAATGAAGCCTTTATCATAAGGCTATACATGAGTCTACCAAATCCTCCTTCCCCCTTCCTTCTAATCTTGACTTCATTGATTTTATTTGTACAAAACCTTTTCAAATTTAATGTAAGCAAAGTTGTCCATTTTACATTCCATAATACTCTCCATCTCCTTTTTGGTTACAAATTCTTCCCTTATCCATAGATCTGACAGGTAAAATTTTCCTGCTCCCCTAATTTGCTTATTTACGCTTTATGTCTACATCATTTTAACCTTATCATGGGAAACAGTGTGAGATATTGGCCAAACTACTTTCCAATTTTCCTAGCAATTTTTGTCAAATATTGAATTCTTGTCCAAAAAACTAAGTTTGTCAAACACTACATTATTATGGCCGTTTACTTTGTTGTATAGTATACCCAATCTATTCCGGAGGTACACCGCACACTTTCTTGGCCAGTACCAGATTGTTTGGACGATTGTTGCTCTGTAACAGTTTGGGATCTGGTGCTACTAGGCTACGTTCCTTCACGTTTTTTTATTCTCTTGATATTCTTGACCTTTTGTTCTTCCAGATGAATTTCATCATTTTTTCTAGCTCTATAAAATATTTTTGTAGTTTGATTGGTGTGGTACTCAATATACCAATTTAGGTAAAATTTTAGGAAAAATAATTTTTATTATTGGCTCAGCCTTATCACAAACGGTTAATATTTCTTGAATTGTTAAGCTCTGTCTTTATTTGTCTGAAAAATGTTGTATAATTGTGATAATATAATCCTTGGATTTGTCTTGGCAGGTAGACTCCTAAGTATTTCATATTGTTTACAACTATTTTAAATGGAATTTCTTTTTCTCTTTCCTCCTGCTGGGTTTATTGGTAGTATATAAAAATGCTAATGATTTGTGTGGGTTTACTTTATATCCTGCAACTTTGCTGAAGTTGTAAATTATTTCAACCAGTTTTTTTAGTAGATTCTCTAGGATTCTTTTAGTATATCATTGGCGAATAGTGATAGGTTTGTTTCCTCGTTTCCTAATCTGCTTTCTTCAATTTCTTTTTCTTCTCTTATTGCTATAGTGAGCATTTCTAATACAATATTTAAATAATAGTGTTAATAATAGTCATCCTTGCTTCATTCCTGATTTTATTGGGAAAGTTTCTAATTTATCCCTGTTTGCTGATGGGTTTAAATAGATATTGCTTATTTTAAGGAAAATTCCATGCTTTTTAGTGTTTTCAAAGAAATGTGTGTTATATTTTGTCAAAAACTTTTCTTGTACTATTGAGATAATAATATAATTTTTTGTTGGTTTTGTTATTGATATACTGATCATTTCCCCAATATTGAACCAACTCTGTATTGGTGGTATAAATTATACCTGGTCACAGTGTATGATTTTTGTGATAGATTGCTGTACTTGTCTTACCAGTATTTTATTCTTTTTTTTTGGGTGGGGGGTATCAATATGCATTAGGGAAATTGGTCTATAGTTTTCTTTCTCTGTTTTAGGTTTAGATATCAGTACCATATTCATGTCATAAAAGGAATTTGTTAGGACTCCTTCTTTGCCTATTTTTCCAAATAGTTTATATGATATTGGAATTAGTTATTCTTTAAATGTTTGGTAGAATTAATTTGTGAATCCAACTGGTCCTGGGATTTTTTCTTAGCTCATGCATAGCTTGTTCAACTTTCTTTTCTTAGATAGGATCTCTTAAAGTATTCTATTTCCTTTTCTGTAAATCTGGGCAATTTATGTATTTATAAATGTTCATCCATTTCACTTAGACTATTAAATTTATTGGCATGAAATTGGGCAAAATGGCCCCTAAAAATAGCTTTAATTTCATCTTCATTTGTGGTGAATTCACACTTTTCATTTTTGATACTGGTAATTTAATTTTTTCTTTCTTTTTAAAAATAAAATCAACCAATGGTTTATCTGTTTTATTGGTTATTTTTCCACTAAACCAGCCCTTAATTTTATTTATTAGTTCAATGGTTTTCTTTCAGTTTTATTAATCTCCCCTTTGATTGTCAGGACTTCCAATTTGGTGTTAACTTGGGGATTTTTAATCTGTTCTTTTTCTAGTTATTTTAACCATATGTCCAATTCATTTATATAAGAATTTAGAGATAAGTACTGCTGTGACTGCATCCCATGAATTTTGGTATGCTACCTCATTCTTTTTAATGAAATGTTTGATTGTTCCTGTGATTTCCTCTTTGATCCACTCATTCTTTAGGGTTAGATTATTTAGCTTCCAGGTGAATCTATGTTTCTGTGGCCCTTCATTGAATGGACTTTTTATTGTATTATGGTCTGAAAATGATGTATTTAATATTTCTGCTTTTCTGCAGTTGGTTGCAAGGTTTTTAATGCCTCTATTCATGGTCAATTTTTTACTTACATGCCAAGTACAACTGAGAAAAAAGGCTTTCCCTTTCTATCCCCATTCAATTTTCTCCAGAGGTCTATCATATCTAACTTTTCTAAAATTCTATTCACCTCCTTAACTTCTTTCTTGTGTATTTTGTTTTTAGATTTATTTAGTTCTGAGAGGGGAAAGTTGAGCTCCCCTACTAGTTTAGTTTTACTATTGATTTCCTCCTATAACTCATTTAACTTTTCCTCTAGGAATTTGAAGACTATGCCATTTGATGAATATCTATTTAGTATTGATATTACTTCATTGTGTATGGCACCTTTTGACAAAATGTAGTTTCCCTGCTTATCTCTTTTAATTAGTTCTAATTTTTAATCAATTAATTAATTACTAGTTTTCATCATTTGCTCTGATAAGATTTTGAGTTCTAAAATTTTGCTCATCCTTTCCCTTCCCAACACAGCATGCAATCGGATATAGGCTATACATGTATAATAACATTACACATATTTCCACATTAGTGTGTTGCAAAAGAAGAGTCAGGAGGAACTAGAAAAACCATGAGAAAGAAAAACAGAGAGAAAATAAAATGTTTTAATCTGCATTTAGACTCCATAATTCTTTCTCTTGATGTGGGTAGCATTTTAATTAGGTTTATTCTTGCTTTTGCTTTGTCTACAATCATGATTGCTACCCCTGATTTTTTTTTTAAACCTCAGCTGAAACATAATAGATTCTGCTCCAGCCATTTATTTTTTACTTTTTGTGTGTCCATATTTATCATCTCCCTCTCTTTCTCTCCTTCTTCTCCTTCTCCCTCTATGCCCCCCTCTTTCTCTCTCCTCTCTCCCACCACTGTCTCTGCTCAAAAGTTTGTTTTGCTTTTGACTACTGATTCCATTAATCTACTCTGCTTCTATCATCTTCCCTCCCCTTCTTTTGTTGCCTTCTCTTCCTGCTTTCCTGTAGGGTAAAATAGATTTCTATATCCAACTGAGTGTTATTCCCTCTTTGAGCAAATTTTGATCAGAGTAAGGTTCAAGCATTTCCCATCATACTCTCATGCTCCATGCAACTATAAAACCACTTCCTTTTGTACCTCTTTTATGTGAGATAATTTTTTCATTCTATTTTCTTCTCTTTCATCCTCCAGGTGTATGCCTCATTCTCACCCTTTAATTTTATTTTTTTAAATCATCCTATCATATTCAAACCACATTCATGCCCTCTGTCCACATACACTCCTTCTAACTGCACTAATAATGACAGTGTTTAGGAGTTACAAGTATCATCTTCCTATATATGAATGTAAATAGTTTAACCTTATTGAATTTCTCATGATTTCTCTTTTCTGTTTACACTTTTATGCTGTATTTGAAGGTAAAATTTTCTGTTCAGCTCTTGTCTCTTTATTAGGAATGCTTGAAAGTCCTCTGTTTCATTAAATGCCCATTCTCCCCTCCCCCACCCCATAAGGATTATATTCAGTTTTGCTGGATAAGTTATTTTTGGTTGCAATCCAATCATATTCCAAGCTCTATGATCTTTTAATGTGAAAGCTTATAAATTTTATGCTATCCTAACTATGGCTCCTCAATATTTAAATTGTTTCTTTTTGGCTGCTTTCAATATTTTCTTTTTGATCTGAGGTTCTGGAATTTGGCTATAATATTCCTGGGAGTTTTCATTTTGGGATCTATTTCAGGAGTTTAATGGTAGGTTCTTTCAATTTCTATTTTACTCCCTGGTCCTAGAATATTAGGATTGTTTTCCTTGTTAATTCCTTGAAATATTATGTCTAGACTTTTTTTTTTAAATCATGACTTTCAAGCACTCCAATAATTCTTATATTATCTCTCCTTATATTCTCTCACTTTTTTTACAGGTCAGTTGTTTTTCCAATTAGATAGTTCACATTTTCTTGTATTTTTCATTATTTTGACTTTGTTTTATTGTTTCTTGATGTCTCATGTATTCATTTGCTTCCATTTGCCCAATTCTAATTTTTAAGGAATTCTTTTCTTCAGTGAATTTTTTTTTTACTTCTTTTTCCATTTGGCTAATTCTACTTTTTAAGGAGTTATTTTCTTCAGTGAATTTTTTAACCTCTTATTCCATTTGGTCAATTCTGTATGAACTTTATGCAAGTCTTCTTACCTACTTGAGTCTATTTGCTCACTTATTTCCCTTTTTAAGGAATTTCATTTCAGAGGTGTGTCTTATATCACACATGCCATAGTTATTGATGACCCCCCCCCGCATAAACATAAATGTGTGTGTGTGTGTGTGTGTGTGTGTGTGTGAGAGAGAGAGAGAGAGAGAGAAAGAGAGAGAGAGAGAGAGAGAAAAGAGAGAGAGAGAGAGAGAGAGAGAGAGAGAGAGAGAGAGAGAGAGAGAGAGAGGTTCTGACAGATGCTTTGCAGTGAAAAATCAGTACCAGAATCTTGGCACTGCAGATTTGCTTCTCGTGAAATTGCTGCCCTATTGTAACTTCTTGAGATTAGTGAAAGACAGCAGAAATTTAACTCCTCTACATTCTGCCCCTATGCTTATAGTCAACAGACATTTCTTTCACAATTCTTCTATTTCTTAAGCTCTTCTTTATTCTTAATGTTTTAATAGGTAAGTATGACTGTCATAACTGAATGTGATTCATATATGTTTTTAATTGTGGGGGATATATCAGTGGAAGGGGTCAAGGAACAGCTTCTTGTACATAGAACTCTATAGGACCTTGTTCTAGAATAGTTAGAATTTCATCCTGATTTGGGGTCTCAGACTTGAGACTGTGAGAGAACTTTATTAATAACTCTTGTAAATGCCTAAATAGGAGTTAACTAGGTGGTTCAGTGGATAGAGTGCCAGGCTTGCAGTCAGGAAGACTTGAGTTCAAATTTAGTTTCAGATACTTACTACCTGTGTGACTATGAGCAAGTCACTTAACCCCATTTACCTTAATTTTCTCATATACAAAATGAGCTGGGGAGGTAAATGGCAAGTTACTCCAATACCATTGCCAAGAAAACCATAAATAGTGCCATAAAGAGTCAGGCATGACTGAAATGATTTAACAACAACAAAAAGATACCACCTAGGTACCAGAGGAGCTGAACCACATGACCCAAGAACTCTTACTCCAAGATCTTGAGCAACAGGTACACAGACCTGAGTGGTAGAAAGAGGTAGGGGCTTCAGGCATATTTGATTGCCCTCCTATTGTCCTTCCTTAGGATATGTCAAGGCTTCCTGAGCTCTGAGAGTGAAGGGTGGAATAGAAGCAAAAACCAAGAGGAGGTCACTGACCCATGGAATGACTTAGAAAGAGTAAAATCACATTGTTAAGGTGAAGGGTGATAAAGAGGGAGCCTCTCTTCCATTCATTTAATTTTCCACCTATCCTGCCAATCCTATCAGAGAGCACCACTTGCTGGTTACATCTCATAACCTGGTTTTTAGAAATCAAGCTGTCGAAGAGCTTTTAATCTATATATATCTATGTAAAACAGTATATGTTCATACAAAGATGTATGTATGCACACACACACATATGCATATGCAGAGACTGGAGTATAAGGGAAATTTGGTGGTATGGCACCCATTGTATTTTATAATACAGTTTCTTTATTATCTCTGTACTTCTTTCACTATCTAGCAATGTGAGTTGTGCTTAGTAGGTAATAAAGTCATATTGTTGTTCAGTCATTTTCAGTTATATCTGACTCTTTGTGACCCCATTTGGGGTTTTCTTGGCAAAGATATTGGAGTAGTTTGTCATTTCCTTCTCCAGTTCATTTTACAAATGAGGACACTAGGGCAAATAGGGTTAAATGACTTACCCAGGGTCACATAGCTTTTAGGTGTTTGAAGCCAAATACGGGTTCAGGTCTTCCTGACTCCAGTTCCAGCACTCTACTCTCTGTGCCATCTAGCTGCTCCATAAGATCATAGGATCATAAATTTAGGGCTGGAAGAGGCTTTGAAGTAATAAGGTACTGCCTCCTTATTTTACAAGTACTTCATAATTATTTTCCAAATGAATGAATGAATGAATTTTGGAACTCATCAATTTATAGAACTTTAAACTTAAGACATTTTAAGAGCTCACCTAGTACAATTCCTTCAATTTACAGATGGGGAAAGTGATGTTCACAGAGGAGGAACTTGTCAGATAGATAATAAGGAGAAAGACTGAAATTCAAACTCAGGTTCTCTGGCTCCAAATCCAATGCTCTTTCTATTATATGTGTATACATGTGAATATACATGCAAATAGGTACATAGATATATACTGATATTACATGTATTTATTGGTATATATGTGTGTGTTGAAAAATAATCAAACAAAATCTCTTTCTTTCATAGTTTGCTCTAGCTAAAGAATCCACCAAGTTGCCAGTCCCTCAGTGAGGAATCTCTGTATCTACAATAGTCAGGATGATCTTTGGAAAATCGACCCTAAAAATATTTACTGTGGGGGAAAATGAGGGCCATTCTTTTCAATTCAAATAGAGATTTTAAAATGTGTTTTTTTATTCTCAGAATTATTTTCATCACTTTTGTTGTATAATATGCACACACACACACACACACACACACACACACACACACACTTACAAAGAGTGGGACCATAGTCTGTGCTCAGATTTTTACAAGCCAGGCTGGTAGGGAGGATGGGGAAGGAGGAAGACATTGGCTCTCTTTGGACAAGGATGGAATTTCTGAGGCTCCATCAGTGCACAATTTCTGAGTCAGATGTCTTGCGTTAGAAGGACCACTTAAGATAACATTAGTTGTGAGATTATGATGATGAATATACTTACAAAATTGTTCTTGGGCTTTCCCCTTCATTTTTAAAAATGAAATACTGGAAGTAGCATTCACTTTTATTTTAATTTGATCAAGATCTTGTCCAGGACATACTTTTTAAGTACTTGAGTTTATTTTATCATATAAACAATAAAAGTGAGTCTTGTCAGGACCAAATAGAACTTAGGACTCAGATTTTTGCCAGGGCCTGGGACTTTGGTGAATGAAGTCAAGTTAGGGTTTGTGAGTATGCTCAGGTAATAACAATAACAGAATATTAGAATAATAGAACACATGCGCGCACACACACACACACACACACACACACACACACACACACACACACACACACAACAAGGTGCCACAGTGAATAGAGCGCCAGGCCTGGAGTCAGGAAGACTTATCTTCCTGAGTTCAAATCTGGCCTCAGCTGTGTGACTCTGGGCAAGTCACTTCACCCTGTTTGCCTCAGTTCCTCATCTGTAAAATGCACTGGAGGAGGAAATGGCCAACCACTCCAGTAACAAAGAAGAACTTTCTCTCCCTCCCTCTCTCTCTCTTCCCCTCTCTTTCCCTCTCTCTCTCTCTGTCTCTGTCTCTGTCTCTCTCTGTCTCTCGCTCTCTGTTTGTCTCTCTCTCTCCCTGTCTGTCTGTCTCTGTGTGTGTGTGTGTGTGTCTCTCTCTCTCTTTCTCTCATTCTCTCCCTCTCCCTCTTTTTCTCCCTCTCTCTCCCTCCCTCTTCTCTTCCCCCCCTCTTTCCTTAAGGTCTTTAAAGAGCATCATAGATATTATCTCATTTGATCCTTATGACAATCCCCGAAGGTAGGTGCTATCATTATCCTGATTTTACAGATGAGGTAACTGAGGCAGATAACAGTTGAGTGGCTTGCCTGTGGTCATACAGCTAGTAAGTGTCTCAGGTTGAATTTGAACTTAGGTCTTTCTGATTCTCGACCCATTATTATAGGCACTGTACCAATATATCTTTCTGGCATCTGAAGCTCTACACTTGGCAGTTTCTCAAGGGTAAGGGCCACGTTTTTTTCATTGTGTGAGGATGTCCATCATATAGTATAAATAAACAGATTGGTATAGTGTACAGAAGCTATGTGTGCTAGTGTAAGGGTTGGAGCTAGAAGATCTGGGACTGAATGTTAGCTTTGTTACTTCCCAAAGAGTCACACCCCTTCTCTGGACTTTCTTTATCTGTAAAATGGAGGGGTTTTAGAAATAGATAGGGTTGGATTAGAAGATAATCAATTAGGTCCCTTCTTGCTCTAAACCCTATAACGCGTCTTTGAGTTTCAGTTTCTTCGGTACAGTAATACTTCTACTCCTTGTCCGTGGGGTGATCGTGGTAAAGAAGTGGGTAATCAGTAAATACTGGTAGGTTATGATGGGTGATAAGAACTAACCAACCAAGCTGCAGGGAAGGGAAGTTGGTCATCAAACAAAAGCAGCATTTTCTCCCTTGCCCCAGCCAAGGGCAGTTATAACTAGTATTTGAATGGAAGACATATCTATGTTCAAGAAAGTTTCCATTCCTGCACATTAAAATAATTCAACTGGGAAAGTAATGTTTAATATATTTATTTGGAAACTTTGACATTTGAGAAGCTTTATGGAAAGTTTTGGAAATACTTAAGGTGGTGACCTAAGAAAATCTATGAGTGGGAATTAAGAATTACTTGGCAACCTGCTAGTTTCACATCCTGTGTCCTGAGTAACTGTGACAGAGCTGCAAAGTGTTCAGGCTCAACCAGGCACTTTTGTGTCCCTCGGCATTAGGAATGTTTCCCCAGCACATGTTTTCCCATTTGGTCCTTTTGTGTTTTGAAGAATGGTTGATGTACCCAGTGTCCAGAACGTGAGAACTTAAAACACTTATGTAATCTGTTGTTTTTCATATGTGCAAAAACCACAACTTGCAGATTGTGTCTACTTTGGGACTTTCCTTTATAGGGAGGGAGGGCGCTGATAAGCTGGAGCCTGTGTAAAGGAAGGTGACCAGAATGAGAAGATAAGCAACCAGTCCAAGAAGGTACAATGGATAGAGAACTGGGTATGGAATCAGGAAGACTGGAGTCCAAATCTAGCCTTAGACACTAACTGTATGACCCTGGGCAAGTCACTTAACTTCTGTTTCCTCATTCATAAAATGGGGATAATAATAGTACCTACCTCCCAGGGTTGTTATGAAGCTTAAATCAATACTTGTAAAGCACTTATCACAGTGTCTAGTGGACTCTCTATAAATGTTACCCATTATTATTAGCTCTTCTATTGCTTCCTCCAATTTAACTATTTTTGTCCCCAAATACCCATGTTCCAAACCTAGGGAAATCTCTCTCAACATTACCATCAGATGCCAAGTCTTGATCCCATCTCTGCACTGTCTCTTTTCACCTCACTTCACTGTCAACAGCCTAGTAGCAGCCCTCTTTGCCACCTACCTGAGCCATTTCAGTACTGAACAAGTTCCTCTTTCAGTCTAATCATCATGTCTCTCCCAGAATAATCTTTTGTATCGCCAACCTGGTCATGTCATTCCTCTGCTCAGAAATCTTCAGTGGCTCCCTTTTGCCAGGGAAATAGAGCTCAAGCTCCTTTGCCTGGCATTCAGTACCTTCTATTCATTTTTGCCCCACTTGATGAGCCTTATCTTATAACAGTGGTTCTTAAAGCGTGCAAAGGGATACACAATAGCATGTTCTCAGGTCCTTTCTACATTCTTTAAAAACATTGAGTTTTAGTTTATGTGGATTGTATCTGTTGATATTTACTATATTAGAAATGAAAATGTTTTGGTGTTATTGCAAAAATAATGTTGACCTCACAGGTCCCCCAAAGGGCCCAGGGGCCCCCAGGCCACACATGGAGAACTTTCTTATACTATTCTCTTCAACAAAGTTTACACTTGAGTCAAACTTTTTTTCTCCTTGTCTGTGAGAATACCCCACGCTCTCTCATCTCCATATTTTTGCTCATGTCTTTTTGATGCTTAGAATATTGTCTTTACTTGTTTGAATTATTATTTTTTGTTGAAAAGTGAACTAAGATATGGTCTCCTCCATGAAATCATCCCTAATGGGTAGCTACTTTTACTCCTTTTGCTAGGTGAGTTCTTTCAAGAACCTCCATTTTGGGGAAGGGCCCCATGCTAGTCATCCCTCATTCTCAGGACTACATCACCATGCCCATCTTTTCAGCTCCCATTTTATATGTTGTCTTCTCCTATTAGACTATAAGCTTCTTGAGGGTACTGACTGTATTTCTTTTTGCTTAGACTCTTAACCCTAGCACTTAGCACAGTGCCTGGCATTCAGTTAAATGCTTAATAAATGACTGTTGAATGATTGACTTGAACCCGAAGCACTACTTTATTTTTGTTTTGTTTTGCAGGGGGCAAGCCAAGGCATTTGGTGTTAAGGGACTTGCCCAAGGTCACACAGCTAGTAAGTATGTCAATGTGTAAGACCCAATTTGCACTCAGGTCCTCCTGACTCCAGGGCCAGCTCTCTATTTACTGGCCACCTAGCTGCCCCAATAGTGCTTTGTTTTACAACACTAGAGGCAGGTAGGTGGGTCAGTGTATAGATTTCTTGGGCTTGGAGTTAGGATGATCTGAGTTCAAATTCAGAATCTGACACTGTTTAGCTCTGTGACCCTCAGCAAGTCATTTAATGTCTGGTATACTGAACTGTAAAATGGGGATAATAATTGATGTAAGGATCAAATGAGATGATATTTATAAGGCACTGAGAGTAGTATCTGGCATGGAGGAGGTATGACACAAAAGCTTATTATGCCCTCCCTCCTCCATTTATCATGTAATATTGTATATCATAGTTATCTACGTTTGAATCATCCACCAATCAGATGATAAACTCCAGGTAGGTCAGGTACAGTGTCTTATTTATACTTTGTGTCTTTTTCTAGTACCTACCATAGTGCTTGTACACAGTAGGTATTTAATAAAATTTTGCCACATGAATAAAATGTTGCACCTGAGTATGGAATGACTTCATGGAGAGTGAACGAGACATTCTCATTGCTTTCAAATAGCTGTTGTGTGGAAGAGGGATTGAATTTATTCTGTTTGGCCCCAGGGGGCAGAATTAGAACCAATGAGTAGAAGTTACAAGGAGGCAGAGTTTGGCTCAGTATAAGTAAAAATGTCCAGTCAAGCATCACTTAGTATTGGGACAAGCAGGAAAAAGCAGAGCCTCTGGACTAAACGCTATTTCATTTTGTGGCTTTGGGCAATCCAATTAACTTTTCTGAGCATTATTTTTCTCATCTGTAAAATAAGGATTATAATATCTGTTCTACCTACCTCACAGGGCTGATGAGCTGCTCAAATGAGAGTTTTTCTTTTTAATATTTTGTTTTCCACTTTCAAATTCTCTCCCTCCCTCTACCCCCTCCCCTAACCATTGAGACAGAAATAAATTTGCTATCAATTACACATATGAAGTCACACAAAACATGTTTCTGTATTAGTCATGTTCTGAAAAAAGAAGAAAAAGAAAGGGAAACATTTATTTTAGTCTGAGTTCTAAAGCTATCAGTTCTCAATCTGGTGGTGCATAGATACTGGAAAGGGAAATTAATAGGTCAAGGATCAATTTTCTCTCTTATATAAAAATCACAGAATAATAGAATTTTAAAATCACAGATTCTTAAAATAAAAAATCTTGAAGTGAAAAGGCCATGTGGTTCATGACGCATGAATCATTTTGCAATATTTCTGACAAGTGGTCATACAGTCATTACTTGACCACTTCCATTGGAGGAGAGATGATAATCTTATGATACACTTGTTTTGATGTGACTAAGTCTAATTACAGAATCACACAGAATCTCATGACCTCAGAGCTGGAAGACTCTCTAGAGGTTACCTAGTACAATCATATCCATAAAGGAATTTCCTATTCTTTATAAATAAGTGATTATTCTACTTTTACCCAAAGACTTCCAGTGACAGGAAATTCACTTGCCCTTGAGGCACCTCTTTCTTCTGAGGAACAACTTTTAACTGCTAGAAAGTTTTTCCTTACATAGAACCATGAACTGCCTATCTATAGCTTCTCCACGCTATTCTTAGTTCTGTCCTTTGAAGCCAAGAAGGACATATCTAACCCTTCTTCCATGACAATCCTTAAAATACTCAAGATCGTTATCATATTTCCCCTAATTCTTCTCTTTTCAAGACTACATCTTATTTCTTAATCAATCCTTACGTGGTAGTTTGCTCTATTCTGGATGCTCTCAAGTTGATTGTTAAGCATCCTAAAATGTGATACCCAGAATTGAACATAATTTGTTGTGATCTGAGCAGGTAGAATATAGTGCAACTTTCATGAACCGTGTTTTGGATACAGTTCCTCACTTAATACAGACTAAGACCACATTTGATCTGTTGGCTGCCATATCATACTGACTCATATTGAGCTCAGAGTCTACTGAAACCCCTAGACCTTTTTCACAAAGATTGTTGTTCAGTCACACCTCCGCATCCTATACTTGCACAGGTTTTTTTATCTTTCTTTTTTTTCCCCTTTTTTTGGAGGGGGGAAGGCAGGACAATTGGGGTTAAGTGACATGCTCAAGGTCATATGGTTAGTAAATGTTAAGTGTCTGAGGTCACATTTGAACTCAGGTCCTCATAACTCCAGGGCCAGTGCTCTATGCACTGCACCACCTAGCTGCCCCAAGTTTTTTTTATCTTGAGTGAAGTATTTTAAGGTTTCATTTATATTAGTTAAGTTTTGTCATAGTAGTTTTAGTATACATCTCTTCTGTAAAGATAAATTTAATAACTTAGGAAGTTCTTCATTATATTAAACCAAAACCTTCCTCTCCATAACTTCTATCTTGTAGTTCCAGCTCAGCTCTCTGTCGTCACGTAGATGAAGTTTAGTCTTTATTATATATTGAAATTTCAGATACCTGAAGACAGTGTCATACCTTCCTTGTTCCCCAATCCCCCTAAGAGCTCCCCCTTCTTTTTAGGCTAAGATGAAGTGGTAAAAGAAGATGGCTGTATTAATATGAACATATCTTTGAATTTTCTTTTCCTATCTTTCTGATGACTTTTCTTTCTCTTTTGTTGGCTTCTTTCACCCCCCCCCCCTTAAATTTTAATGCAATATACCTTGCCATGTCCAGAAACATTTCCATGAAAACCTGTAACTTTGAAAGTGACTCTTAGTAGGTTGGGGAGACTTTCCAGAATTCCTTGGATTTTAAGGTCAATGACTTGACCTAGGACAGAATACCCAGGTAATCTTGAAGGTAAACAGATTTGTGGGAAGGAGGTGGCCACAGGGAGATTACTATGGGTGCTTATAAGAGGAGCCATGCTGGGACTGGAAATAAGGTCAGAGAAAACTGCCCCCTGGTACTGTTTGCTGAGGTTTGGACCTGATGAGCCATGGGGGTTCTAATGTAAGTCAACATGAGCAGAGGACAGAATAATTGCAAGCAGGTAGAACTGTCAGGCTGAAAGGCCTATGAAGGATATCATCCTGGCTAACAGTTACTTGCCAGCAGGCCCCCTAGAGAGAAGCAGATTCTCCTGATGACAAATATAAACCACTCAAGAGTCATGATAACATGAATAGAAGTGCTTTGGAAAGATCTTGGAGCAGGTGTAGACATTTTGTAACTGGTTTGGTATGCTACCCATGTGATTATGTGAGAAATAATTCATTTGGACTCCTGCTCAATTCCAATCAGATTGCTATATTACAGAAATTATATAGGGATGGGTAGGTTTTAAGGTGGACCTCAAACTTCAATGTAATGTTCACTACTTGTTTAGCAAGTTATGAGGCTTGTGCAACCACAAGCACTCTGACAAAAATATCTGTCTTGTTTTCTCAAATTCCATGTTCCAAGTGAGTATAGGTGGGATGCCTGGGAAAGTCCCCCAATTTATTTTTGCACTTCTGCATCATTCTGTCTTATGCGTCGCCTAATCTGTGACTCTCAAGAATAAGGTCAGTCAACCGATAAGATTCTGTATTACACCAAGACTCTTTGGCATATTTGGGTATCAAACCCCGTAAAAAACAAGGTACTGGAAAAAGAGGGCATCTCAGGTCATGAGGAAGATCTGAGGTTCACTTCATTAGAGGGGGCCATGGACCCTTTAATAAAGTGCCATTGGCTTAGAGCTCTGCCTTGGTCTCTTATTGCAGGTTGGACGATTTTAACCCCCACATTAATGGCACCCGAAGACGAGACTGTAATGTGTGGACCTCAATCTCTTAAGGCCAACCTCTGCAAGGGACCACAAAAGGAAGTGCACAACAGATTGAATTTTTGCCAATGGTTTCCCCACGGACACCGGCCCTAGGAGGTTGGACTCCCCTCACTGTCTGCACCCAAACTCTCTGAGCCAGAAGTAAGTTTCTTTGAGATTGGTGAGTCTACCTTGATTTACCCTAAATACATTTTTTAAAAGAAGGGCCCCCACTTGGGTTAAGGGGGAATTGCTTAAATTTGTGACTAATCTGTCTAAATTTATAAGCTCTGGAACACTCAAATTCTATTTTTATAAAAATTATAGGACCATAATTTTAATTTTTTATACACAGGTTACTGGTTTTCCACCCTCCATTTGCTTTACTTTTACTATATTATATATTATATATTATATTATATTACACATTATATTTTCATTTTATTATATCATATTACATATATATTATACTGTACATATTAAGACCAAGGAGATTCAGAAGTAGAACTGGCAGTTCCTCATTTTCAGTCAACTAGCCACCTAGCTAATTTTAAGATTTCCTGTTGGTAGGGTTGAAATAGGGTTGGTTTTTTTTGCCTTAAAATGATTTTATAGGGAGTAATTAAATCATTCTTTTCATAGTTAGAGAAATCTCTTAAATTGGTTGAGGGGAAACTTTTGGTGGTTCACCATAGGCAAAGAACCCACGCAGAAGATCCTATGACTGGTCCCTGGACAGACAAGGCATGGGGGGGTGATTCCTCACTGAGTGCTCGGACACCGCCTTGGGGAAACAGCAATTTAGACTAGACCTGATGGCCTTAGGGGAGAGACTCCCCACCTCATCTGAAGCTGTCAAGGTGGGTAACCACCCTGGAAACAATCCCAGCCTCTTCTGAGAAGAAGGCTTATTTTAGTTTTGCAGAGATGAGGAAAGGAGAAGGCTCACTTTCAGGTTATTATCACTTATAATGGTTATTATTACCTATATATATCATTTATAGTGGTTATTATCACCTATAAGGTTGTTATCACTCATATCTGCTTAGGATTAAGTCAGTCACTGACAACCAGAACTAAATTTTTTTGGAAGTTTTAATGGAAAGTAGATATGCATTTTGCTGAATATTCACTTATAAAGGACCTTTAAGCCCTAGTTGACTGTCCTTAAGATACTAAGTCCGGTTAAGTCCAAAAATTAAGAATGGGAAGTTTTGGAGAATTTGGAGAATTTGGAGAATTCAACTTGGGTCAAAATTAATTGGTTAGTAAAAATAAGTTCAAATTGTATAAATAAGGCTTTGGTAAGTTAGGAAATCATTGAAGATATAATTAAACAAGTGTACATATATGACAGAGAAATAATTTAAGTAACATACCCTTAATAGAGGTTGCTCAGATTAGAAAAGATCAAATGAATCCCTGAATATTCTAGTGTTGGCTATAGGCAAAGGACTTTCATATAGGTGAAACTCAGGTGTATAGAAGATCCTGCAATCCATAATCAAGGAGGGGCACCTCTAGTATCTTCAGTGGGAAATTTCTCACAGGGAATAAGTCAAAAGGCAGGTGCCTCGGGAATCTAGTCCAATTTTCTCAGAAGTTCCTCAGAGGAGGCACCACTCTTGGTTGAGGACACTCCCACATGAGATGGAGATCAGGCATAAAAGGAGAAATGCATCCTACAGGATCCTTATTGGGACAAGGGTGCACACTCCCTGTCTGGGGATGACTAAAGAAAGAACTATAAAGTTACGTAGAGTTTGGTTTGAGAATACATAGGGATTAGGGGATTGTTTTGCTCAAAGCATGGAATTTTTGATTACTTAGAAAGTTAGAGAATTTTATTGAACAATTTCGTCAAATCAGCTTAGAACAAATGAACTATTGATATTGCTAAATTTTTCATCATTCTAAATTTTTCTTCCTGTTATTATACTTTGGCAAAAAGTCTAAAGGAATGGAACTTTAATCAACACTTCTATCTCTCAGGGACATGTTCTGAATACAAAGTGCACTTTAAATGGGTGAACACAATTGGCAAATTAGACTAATACAATTTTGTATTGTCATTAAATTACTTTTTGATAAGATTCTAAAAGCATTGACATTAGGAAACACAAGAATTATCTTAGGCTAACAGCAGGACCCCAGTCACAAGATGGTCAGAAGTTCTATACTTAATACAGGAGGCAAGTAAGATTTTGATTTCAAAATCTCTGAGAGAAAAACTGAGAAGTTGAGGTCTGATTTCATGCTGTGTCTTATTAAATGTTCTGTGTGTGTCTGTTTTATAAATGATGAAACTAAGTTTAGGAATAATAAGTTCCTTGCTTCAGAGAGAAAGGGAACTTATAAAAAAAGGAAAATCTTTAAGAGAATGGGAAACAAGTGTCTGTGTTATGCCATTCATGCTCTGGGTTAACTTATAGCTACGTTATTGCTAACGCCTTTTCTTTCGGTGTTATCAACCAAAAGAAACAGGCTTTAAAAAAATTCAAAAAATATCCACATCCAGAGAAAGACCTACAGAGTCTGCAGATGGAAGAAAACTACTTGCTCTCTCTCTCTCTCATTTGTGTTTTGTCCCTTCTTTCACATTGTTCACCCCATTGGTTATAATCCTTTACAACATGACTAACATAACGTATTATTGGAGATCCTATATTTGATTACATGCTGCCATGGCGGGCAGGGAAGAGAAGGAGGGAGAGAAAATTTGAAACTCAAGGGATTGTGGAACTGAATGTTGCACACTAAAAGTAAATAAATAAATTTAAATTAAAAAAGGCTTAGAAGAGGAAAAATCTCTTTTTTCAACACTAGCTATGTTGGAGATTGCTGAGATGAAAGACAGAGAAATTAGTTGAAAATTAAGATACAAAAAAAAAAAGATTGAAAACCAAAGTTGTGAGAAAGGAATAATTAAATTTCTTTTTTTCTAAAATTATAATTTGGATGTCTTTATAAAGTATTTTGATGAGTTCAAACTGCACTACCAAACTCTGTAGAGTTTAATGAAAACAAGATCAGTTATTCCTTAAAAGGAACCTTTTAAA
>CM053581.1:345537303-345567091 GCA_028627135.1 Pseudochirops cupreus
AGAAAGGCTTATCTCTTTCCTCTGGTTTAAATGGTTATGCTAAAAGATTAGTAATTTGGAAAATTTAAAGGAATTGATTTGGCTCTTTGGATAACTCAAAGAAACAAAGAAGAAGTAATGGGAAGTTGGGAGTGTCACTATGAATTTTTTTGAATTCAACTAAAAATAATGGAACCTTATACAAAATGAAATTTAGCTATTGCCATTAGTCATTATAAAGTAAAATTTATTGGGTTGGAAATATCGTAATGGTAGTAAATTGGAGAATCTAATCCGTCCTTGTATGTACAAATGGGATAACAAAGGTTTATGCCTATCTCCCAGGGGTTTTGGGGGAAACACATAGTTACAAAGTGCTTAACACAGAGCCTGACTTGTGTAAAAGATGAGCACTGTAGTATTCAGACTTTGTAGGAATACAATTAAACAAAATGCTATAGGCATGTATAGGTACTTTTTCTAATTGGCATGGAATGTTAACAAAATTAGGAAATTAGAGAGTCAACATCTTCAAGACACAGAAAAAAACTGCTATGTGGTACATAAACTACTATGATCAACATGAAAATGCCAGGTGTAAGAAGAAAAATGACTTTCTTTTTTTTTTTTGACCAGTGAAATAGTATTTTAAAATTTTTTTGAACCGACATATAGAAACATGCAGTTCTAACTGTAGTGATGGTTGCAAGAGTGGTCTGAGTTAGTAATAAGAACAAATCTTATTCTGCCATTTCTTAGGATCACAGATAGAAAATTCTTGGAGATCAATTAATTCAGGGGTTCTTAATCTGCAAATTTTCTCCCTTCCCTCCCCTCACCATGGCAGCTTGCAATCAAGGATAGGATCTGCAAATACTTTCACATTGGACATTAGTCTGATTGTATAGAAGAGTTGTAAGCCATGCAATGAACAATGGGAAAGAGGAAACAAAACCAAACACAGAAAAGAGAGCATGTAGTTTGCTTCCATCTCCATTTAAGCCCTGTTCTTTCTAGACGTTTCTCTGAATGTAGACATCTCCTTCCATCCTGCATCTTTTTAGACTCCTCTCACAGCCATGCGTTGATGAGAAGAGTCCAGTTTATCAGAGTTGGTTGTCACACATACGTTGTGTCTGTCACTGTGTACAACTTTCTCCTGGTCCCGCTCTTCTCCCTTAGCATCAGTTTGTAACAGCTTCTCCAGGTACACGTGAAGTCCATCTGCTCCTCATTTCTTGTAGCACAATAGTATTCCATCACAGTCATAAATCACAACTTGTTTAGCCATTCCCCAATTGATGGGCATCCCCTTAATTTCCCATTTTTTCCCACCACAATGAGAGCTGCAATCAATATTTTTGGACGTATGGGTCTTCCTCCCACTTCTATGATCTCTTTGGGACACAACCCCAGAAAAATGACTTTCTATGGATCGATAAATTTGAAAGGTATTTAACTGAATTATCATCACCTGATTAGGGATGTTTTAAATACAAGAAGGCTAAGAGATACCGTAAGGCAAGTTTCTTCCTCTTTTCAATCTGAGTACTATTACATTATAAATGTATCTGTTATTAGCATATATATCATATATTTAAAAATAGAAAGTAATAGTAGTAGTAGTAGTAGTGGTGGTGGTGGTGGTGGTGGTGGTAGTAGTAGTAGTAGTAGTAGTAGTAGTAGTAGTGGTGGTAATGGTAGTAAATAACTTACTGTGGGGAGAAAAACACGGTAAAGTCCTCTTAGAAGATCTTTGTCTGTGAGGGTCCTTGGGATGAGCCACTCTAACAGGCTATTTTTAAACTCTGTAGCGTGACGTTTGAGGAACTAGGGCGTCTCCTACCAAAAGTATAGAAATGAAACTTCTTAGTAATGAGTGGGTGTCCATTAGTTGGAACTCTTCTTTATATCATGACTGATGTGAAAATACATTTATTATGAATCTTCAAGTCAAGTCTGTATCAGATTGCATGTCTCTTGGAGAGGAAGGGGGAGAAAAGTTAAAACTCAAAAATCTTAAGGAAGTGAATGTTGAAAACTAAAAATAAATAAGTTATTTTAAAAAATAAGTGCGTGTCATTAGGGATTATTTGGAAATGCATGTAATTGTATCTTTTTAATGCTACTACTTTGGACCAACTATTCACTGTGGGGAATTCATTGTGGTGAAAAAGTGGCAACAGCAACGTAAGGCTGAGTAGTCTCTTAGATCTGGGTGGCTGGGATAGATTATAGGAATAACCCATTTCTCCCCAAGCACACTTTTTTTAGTTCATAATAGGGTGTCATTGTGGCACAGAAGGGATAACAGATTTAATTAAGTGAGAGTGGGTTATTCCAGACACCACCCCCACGGTAACTTGCGTGACAGTCACTTGTCCAACTTGTGTAGCTTTTAATCGGCTTGCCCATCTAACTTGCATCCCTCTGAACACTTACAGAAAAAAAGATTACTACTGTGCACAAGTCAATCCTTGACCAAGACTGAACTATTCCAGGGGTGGGGAAATGTGGCCCTTTGACTGAATTCAAATTTGTTTTGTGAAGTTTGGATTCAGTCAAAGGGTTGCACTTGAGGACCTTGAAGGCCACATGTGGCCCTGAGGTTGTAGGTTCCCCACCCCTGAACTACTCCCTAGTTCTAAAGTCACAACTCCCTCTGATACTATAGCTTTCACCTTAGCTTTTCATCCACTTGCCTATGTGGACTGTGCTGGGCAACCTCATCTCATTGTATTCTAGAAATGTTCTGATGTTCTCCCTTTGGCTTTATCTGCAGACCAAGGTGGGGAATGATGGTTGTGAACAGGTGAAATTTATGACTAGTTAGAACATTTTAAATGACATTTTGAGGCTAACAAATGAGAAAAATAACAATTATTTAGCCCTAAACTGTAACTAGTGAAATTTTGCTGTTTGAGGAAGAGTCTCTTGGGATTTTAATTTGCTGCTGTTCTGTTTTGAATCCAGGCATAAATGTCTGTTCCAGAGATAAGGCTCCTGGTTCATCATTCAAGGGAAATGTCATGTGCCCCTGTTGTCTGAGGACGGCCACAGGAGGACGTCTGTCCCTGGAAAGTTGAGAGAATGACCTTGAGAAGGGGAAGTTAGGATTCCCTTGACCTATCCCCATCTTAGTAACTGAGGCATTTTCCCACCTGGTTAATTCTGAACCTGGCTATGACATCCTGTCATACAATTGGCTGCTTATGATGCATAGCT
The DNA here is from genome assembly GCA_028627135.1 of Pseudochirops cupreus. NCBI lineage: Eukaryota > Metazoa > Chordata > Mammalia > Diprotodontia > Pseudocheiridae > Pseudochirops > Pseudochirops cupreus. The sequence continues at coordinate 345,540,508 of CM053581.1, forward strand.
GAGATCAAACAGAACTAGGGCTGCTGGGTCCCTGATTCCTCACATAGTAAATTCCATTGATAAGGGCAAGTGTAAAAGAAGATGAACCTGATTTGTGATTTTTGACTAAATTATACATGCTAGTGCAGTGAGGGATCATTTTGGATCATTATTTGAATCACAAATAATAGAGACCATGAAGTCTTACAATTAGTGGGTTATTTAAGTTTATGAGACCACTTTATAACATTCTTTATTGTGGTAATATGATTAGTAGGAGATGTCACACAATTTTCAAAATTGGATTAAGAATTTTACATGTAAAAATTGTTTGAAACACCTGTCTAATAATATTAAGAAAGACAAGGTCTTTTTCCAATTCAGGCCTTCATGATGCAACAGTTGAAATTCTCTGAAGTTTCAGGTGAATTGTGTAGTCTTAATATAATTCTTCTTGTAGCTCTATTTTATATTGGGTTTGTGTTAAGTCTTGGCACCTGAGAAGCAGATCTAGCAGGAAGAAACCCCTTCAAAACTAGCCTGAGAACACAATTTGTTTTAGAAATATAAAATTAAATAGTTCACCTGTCAGATTTATGGAGTAAGGAAGACTTTATGACCAAAGAAGAGTTAGAGAGCAGTATAAAATGCAAAATGGATAATTTTGATTACATTAAATTGAAAAATTTCTGTACAAACAAAGCCAATGTAACCAAGATTAAGAGGGAAGTGGGAAAATGGGAAAAAAATTTTACAACTAGTGTCTCTGATAAAGGCCTCATTTCTAAAATATACAGGAAATTGAGTCAAATCTATAAGAAAACAAGTCATTCCCCAATTGATAAGTGGTCAAAGGATATGAACAGGCAATTTTCAGAGGTAGAAACTAAAGATATCTATAGGCATATGAAAAAATACTCTAAATCACTAGTGATTCAAGAAATGCAAATCAAAACACCTCTGAGGTACCACATCTCACCAGTCAGATTGGCTAAGATGACAAAACAGGAAAATGACAAATGCTGGAGAGGATGTGGAAAAACCGGAACACTAATGCATTGTTGGTGGAGTCGTGAACTGATTCAACCATTCTGGAGAGCAATCTGGAACTATGCCCAAAGGGCTATATAAAATTGCATACCCTTTAACCTAGGAATACCACTTCCAGGGTTGTATCCCAAAGAGATTATAGAAGTGGGAGGAAAACCCATATGTACAAAAATATTTACTGCAGCCCTCTTTGTGGTGGCAAAAAATTGGAAATTAAGGAGATGTCCATCAATTGGGGAATGGCTAAACAAGTTGTGGTATATGAATGTGATGGAATACTATTATGCTATAAGAAATGAGCAGCAAACAGACTTCATAATAGCCTGGAGAGACTTATATAAACTGATGCTGAGTAAGAAGTACAGAACCAGGAGAAATTTGTACACAATGACAGATGCAACGTATGTGTGACAACCAGCTTTGGTAAACTGGACTCTTCTCAGCAACGCAAAGTTATAAGACAAGTCTAAAAGACTCAGGATGGAAGGAGATGTCTACATTCAGAGAAAGTTGTAGAAAAAACAGGGTTTAAGTGGAGACTGAAGCAAACTACACGCTCTCTTTCTTTTCCATGTTTGGTTTTGTTTCTTCTTTCCTATTGTTCAGTCCAATGGTTACAACCCTTCTATACAACCAGACTAATGTCTAATGTGAAAGTATTTGCAGATCCTATGCTTGATTGCATGCCGCCATGGAGAAGGGGAAAAGGGAGGGGAGAAAATTTGAAACTGAAGGGACTGTGGAATTGAATCTTGTAAACTAAAAGAAAACAAATCAATAAAAAAATAAATTAAAAAAACTACACTCCTGTAAAAAAAAGAGAAATATAAAATTAAATACCTTGAACTTTTTTCATCAACATGAAGGATATATGATCCTTAATAACTGAATCCACCTAAAGTTACAAATCTGTGATTATTGGAACTTGCTGTTAGGCCTCATGGGACTGTAATTGATATTATTCTGATTCCAGGTATGATCATCAAGGAATCCTGTTAGGCCAGTAACCTTATGGGGTTCACATCCAAGAATTACAGGTGGAATTCTCATTGGGAAGGCTGGGAAAATGACTCAGCATAGGCTGAGGTAGGCTTCTTCTGACTGGATTTACCCAGTATGACATTTCCTCTTAAATGAAAAATATTCTACCTTTCAAGCCTGGCTCAATTAAGTTGGCTATCTATATGACTCTGTCCCAGAACTGACTGATATGAAATTTTTTTCCCTTACTGTAAAATCTTCCCTATTTTCTTTCTATGGCCAATTTCTATAATCATGGCAGCTGGTCTTCAAAAATATAATATTAAATCTTTATTTGATAGGTTAATGTTGGAGCACATCTGAGCTATTATAATAAGATTTGAGCTATTTAGTCTAAAATTTTCATCCTTCCTAAATTAATGTGAGGATAATTGAGTATTGATGGAATAGTTTATAGGACCAAACTGTTGTTCTATTAATTATTATGACTAAAACAGAAATATCTTCAGTTTTGCTTTTAAAAAAGAATGATAGAATATTTTGTGTTACCTAAATGAGAAAAGCCAATGTTAGTTGAGTTCATTATTACCACCTTAATGTTTAGTATGTCTTGAAAGGCAAACATGTTTTATCATAAATAATGTATTCCATCATCACTGTCTTGAAATGGACTCCTCAACATATTTGTACATGTCATCCCAGAACTTTTTTCTGACAATTGCAATTATTTTGGCAACTTCTAAATGAATTCTATCATGTATCAGCGTTGTTATCCAAAAAAGTGTTCTGTTAGTAATTCCCTAGCAAAATCTCATCCTCCTAGGAGAAGGATGAGCAGCTGAAAGAAAGTAGAAAAGGAAATAGCTAGAGTGATAATTTTTCAGTTGTTTTAATAAATAGTTGTAACAAGATTAGTTGATTTTATATGCCAAGTATAAAATTTGGGTTCCTAATTTTTAAATTTTTCAGTTCTTATTTGAATTTACCAATCTAAAAATGTGAATTCTCTGCTCTAGTGATGCTCATATTAGTGCTATTAAGGTTTGGGCTAGGTCTCACTACTTGACCTAGTTATTGTCATAGAAAGCTAAAAGTGTATTAAAATATATTTTATGAGAGATTTTTAACAGAGAAGAGATCTCTGCAAGTGACCTGAACTGGAGAAGCAAATCAGCTAGAAGCTGCTCTGAAGCCCCACTCATTCCAGTATTCCTAAGAGGAGAGATCTCCAGAGGACTACAGGATTGAATCAGAGCATGTTTCAGAGACTGGACAACTGTGTAGGCAAGTAAGCACATCACTACCACCTTCTCCTCCTCCTCTTACTCCTCCTCCTCCTCCTCCCTTTCCTCCTCCTCCTCCCCCTCCTCCCTTGCATCCTCCCCCTCCTTCTCCTCTTGCTCTCCACAATTGATTCCTAATCCACCTGTTCCTGAGCCTGCAGTGACTGAAACCTGGAATCCTTCTTTGGCCTTTGCTTCAGCACTGACAGCAATGACTAATAATTACTTTGTTCAAGGAATTCAACCTATTCCTTCTTCTCTTCACTCCCTGTGCTCCAGCCATCTCGATCTGTCTGTGTTGTCTGAAGGGATGTTGCCTTGCATCACCATGATGGGGTGGATATTTGTCAAGATTGCTTGAATTGTTTTCATAAACTCAAAAGGTGTCCATGGGTCATCTGCCCCATGCAGGCCAGATGATGTTTGTATAGCTGTACTTGAACAAATGCCCTATGGTCCCCCAATTTACATGTCTCGTAGGGCATATTTTAGTAGGAGGTACCTGTCCCTTACCGTGCCTGGTCAGTCCTCAGACATTTATTGTATATTTAGCATATTATGAGTCAATGTTCAATCAAATGCAACATCATCAGTATAAGTTGTGCCCATTTCCTTCCTCTCTGCTGTCATCTTTGCCCCTCAGTGAGGGGACTCTCCCCTTCTGGTTTTTCACAGCTTATGGAGGATTCTCCTCCGTGCATTTAGATAGTAATGATCCAGAGAAAGACTGGGGTCTTCCTGGCAATCAAAGGGGAGGAATGTGAGAAATCATTCATTTGGGCCCCTACTCTATTCTAATAAGTTTGATGTATTGCATGCATCATATAGGTATAGATAGGTTCTTACAGTGGGCCTCAAACTTCAATGTAATGTTCACTACTTGTTTATCAAGTTATGAGGCTTACTTGGCCAACCACAAGTATGCTAACAAAGATATCTCCATCCTGTTTTGCTTAAGTTCTAAGTCCAAACCCAGTATGAGTGGGTGCTTTGATGCTTCGAAAAGTCACCCAATTTATTTTTATACCTCTGGACCATTCTCTCTCATCCAAGATGAACAAGTGACCGTCTTATGACCATTTAGCTAATGGAGATGCCCCATGCTTGGTCCAACCTGTGATACCCCCCTCCCTCTACTGCTGATACATCATTTTTGGCCCTCAAGAGCAAGGTCTGTCAGCTAATGAAATTCTGTATTTCACAATGCCTCTTTTGCATATTTGAGTATTAAATCTTATAAAAACAAGGTACTCAGATCATGAGGAAGATCTGAGGTCCACTTCATTAGAGAGGGCCATGGACCCTTTAATAAAGTGCCATTGGCTTCCTGCACAAATGCCATGCTTTTGAGATTGAGTAATAATAGAATTATAGAAATGCATACCTCAAATGGAACCTAGAAATCTACACATAAACAAATCCCTTATATAGAATCACGAATGGGTAACCATCTAGCCTCTACTTGAACACTTCTGGTGATGGGGGTATGGCTTATCATCTCCTAAGGCAGTTCATTCCATTGATGGACAGTTCATAGTTGTTCTTTCTTATGAGCCAGAATCTGCCTTCCAGTAACTCTTACTCACTGTCTGTGTCCTATACCAACATTGGCTAATCCTTCTGTATGACAAATTGGTGATCCTAAAATAATTGACTAATCAGATAAGATCATAGTCAGGCTGGAAAGGATCCTAGAGATGGTTTGATCTAATACTTTTACTTTATAAATAAGGAAACTGGTGTCTTAAGAGGTAGAATAACAGTGGGAGATGATGTAATGGAAAGAACACTGGACTCAATCAGAAGATCTAAGTTCAAATCCCAACTCTGATACTTACTAGCTTTGTGAACATGGGGCAAATCAGTTTTCTCTAAGCCTCATCCCTAATATGGGTATAATGATAGCCATATTGAAAGTACTTTATAAACCTTCAATTGCTGAAGAAATGTGAGTGGATTTTATTACTGTTCTAATCAGTATGGAATGTTCCTTGCATTTCTAATTACTGCAAGATGTATTGGGCAGGAAAAACACTTACAGGCGGCCAGGAGAGGTGGAGCTGATCTAGCAGACTCTACCAAACAGATGCCACTTGGCTCCTCCTGGTCAAGCAAGCTCTGTAACTTTTGCTTCCCACCTAATGAGACTGACAAAAAGCTGCGGAGAGGAATTCACCAATAAAAGGAGGCAGTGAGCCAGGTTAGGATGAGTGAGGAAACAGTGAATACTAAGAATCTACTGAGAACAGCAAGCTCCCTCTAGGTGGCCTGTGATTTATCCCTGCTGGGTTTGCACAATTTCTGGGAATAATTTTGTTTTCATGAGTTGAATTAAAAGAATTTGAAGGAAATTGTCTGTGTTCATTATTCTGCTGCTGGGAACAATGCAGTTAACATTTCTCTAGTGCTGTGTGGTTCATGAAACACTTTGCTCATGACAGCCCTGTGAGGAAGGTAGTACAAATTCCAGGGAAGCAATAAGAAGAATTGTGATAATTACAGTGGTGAGAATGGCTAGCATTTAATACATCACTTTGAGGTTCGCAAAGTGTTTTCTAAGTGTAATTTCATTTGATCCTCACAACAACCTTGGGAAGTAGTAGTTCTTATTACCACTCCCATTTTACAAAAGAGGAAACTGAGACAGAGGTGAAGTGGCTTGCTAAGGTTCACACAGTTAAAAGTATCTGGATCTGGATTTGAACTCAGGTCTTCCTGACTCTAGGCCTGATGATTTATCCATTATACATCTAGCTGCTAGGTATGATCAGAGGACCATAGATATGTAGATGAAAGAGGATTTAGGGAGGATCTGATACAACCAATGCCCCCTTTAAAAACAAATGGATAAACTGAATCTTAGAGTGTTGAAGTGACTTAACCAAAGTCACACATGTCACATATCCCTAGAAAGTAGCAGAACCAGCCTTTAGGCCCAGATACCCTTCCAAGTCTAGTACCCTTTCAGAGTACAGACTCATAGATGCTCAGGGTCTAAAGGGATACCAGAAGTTACATCTGGTGAAGGTTCCCTCTACAACATCCTGAAATAGTGATTCAACTTCTGCATGAAATGCTCTGGGGAATAGCTTACTACATCCATAGGGCCAGCCCATTTTCACTCACCTCAGTTTGCCTTTCTATAAATTCCACACAATGGCTTCTTGTTCTGCTCTCTGAAGCCAAGAAGAACAAGATTAAAGTGTCTTCTGGTTGACAGCCTTTCAAATACTTGAAGACATATATTACAGGCCTCTTAAATCTTCCCTTGCCTAGGATGAATGTGCAAAGTTTCCTCTTTATGGAATTCCTTTTCCTTTTTATGGAATGTCTGGAAGGCCCTTCTCCATCTTGATTGCCTCCTTATATTAGAATTTACAGTTAGTCTTTCTTGGCAGCTAGAGTGCAAGAGAACCAAGCCTGGAGCAAGGAAGACCTGAGTCCAGATCCGATTCAGATAGTTACTAGTTACTTACTAGCTGTGTGACCTTGGGCAAGTCCCTTAACCCCAACTGCCCTCCAAAAAGCAAAAAACCCAAAACCAAAACCAGATAGTTACTAATTGTGCAACCCTGGGCACTTAACCTTTATTTGCCTTTTCTCACCTGTAAAATGGGGATAATAATGACACCACCTCCTTAGGATTGTCATGAGGATCAAATGAGATAATATTTGTGGCACATAGTAAATCCTGTATAAATGTGAGCTATTATCATATTGTCACCCATACTTTGACTTACCCAGGGTCATACACCCTTATCAGTGTGATACATTGGGATGAGCCTGGAGCAAAGATATCTGGGTTCAAGTGCCAAGTCTATGACTAGCTGGGTGACCTTAGGCAAGTCACTTCCCCTTTCCCGCCCTCAATTTCCTAACCTATGAAGTGAGATAGTTGTACTAGATCATCTGGAAGGTTCCTGACAGATTTAATAATCTACATGGACTGTCATGAGGAAGAAGGGTTAGTGCCTCAATCTTTTTGACCCTGCAGGAAGAACAAGGAGCAATGGGTAGAAGTTTAAGTGAGGCAAATTTCAGTTCCAAATCAGGAAAAATTTCCCAATAATTAGAAGTACCCCAAAGTGGAATGGGTTGTCTGAAGACATAATGAATTTCCCATCCTTGGCAATACTCAAGCAGAGGCCAAATGATGACCCTCGGGGGCTACTGCAGAGGGGGATTTTATTTTATTCAGAATGGTAGTGTATATCCTTTAGAATCCTGGACAGTGGTCTGCCCATAGTATGTACTTTACAAATGTTTGTCAAATGAATATTTTTAATGATGATGTGGTAGATGAACTATGAAGTCTCTTCCAACTTTTTAATTCTGTTAGTCCATCATTCTATCAATCAATTAACCAAACACTGATTTAGTACCAAGTACTATCCAAGGTGCTGGGAATATAAGAACCAATTATTAAATTTTTGATATAAGCAAAATACACTTTGAATATTGGCTAATGCTTCAAATCAGGTTTTGGTTTGTTGTTTTGTTTATTATCTAGACTTAAGAAGTGATGGAGCAAGTGTTGATAAGACAGATTTAACTTAAAGATATGTCGTGCATTTTTAGAGACCAGTTGTTAAACTTTTACTAGTAGATCCCTAAAGAGGAAATAGCCTCATGAGCAGAGACATGCAGCACAAAAAGGCCACTGGATTGGGGGTGGCCTAATTAAGGGAGGAAAGGAGTTAGGATCTGAGCTGAATTAGAAGAATTTTAGATTTTAGGATGATAGAAGCTGAGAATCTCAGAGCTGGAAGATTAGGAGTAAAACTTAATCCCATACTTTCATGATGTAGATGAGGAAAATGAGTCTCAGAGTAAAAAAGTATGTAAGATCACACAGCTCTGTAGAGGTAGAGATGAGATTTGAACCCGGGTCTCTTTACCTCAAGTCGAATATCCTTTTCACAGCCTTAGGCTGTTTCTCACACTGTTTCTGTTTCCCTCAGTGCTAGGTAGAGGTAGATACTCTGCCCATCAGAGGAGTGTTTCTTCCCTACCTTTTTCTCTGCGGGGGCATGTTCTAGTATATCACTGCTGACTGCCCTGCTCTTGGCAATTTGGCCTCAGTCCACTAGTCCTACACACACACACACACACACACACACACATATACATCTACATTTCTATATTTGTAGTTGTGGTGTTTGGGGAGGATGTCAGGCATAACAACATTAAAGATTCTTCGCCTTGATTTTTGAAGAGTTTGTAGACTTATTTGAACCTAAACAATGTAAAAGGGGAGGATGAAAGAAGAATTTCTCAGTAAGTCTCTTTAATCAAGTCACAGTGAAATGGAAGACAAGTGCTCTCCTAATCTGATGGGAGCCAATAGCCCTACTTTCAGCCTGGTTTTTCTGCTCCCAGGAATTTGGCAGAATGCCTTTCTGATTTTTGGAAGGGAATCCATCAAGGCCCAGACATGGGACTGTTGCTGAAAATGAGAGGTTATTGAAAAAATACAGAAAGATCCTCAGAAACTGTAGGACAAAAGTTTATGGAGTCAAGCAATTTGATGAAGAAATACTCTATCAGAAATCAGAGGAATTGTGTTTCAGTTTTCTCTTTACTACTTAGCAAATATCTTTACTTCTCTAGGCCCCAATGTCTTTTACTACAAAATTAATGGGTTGAATCCATTGGTCTCTATGGTCCTTTATGAATCTAACATGTTTCATTCCCTTCCCTTCCTATTTTGACATTATATTTTATATTCTGTGATTCTAAGTTCCCTTTTAGCTCTGACATCCTATGTTGTAATTCTACCTTTTCCTGGAATGCAATGGGAACAGATGAATATAGAACAGAATCTTTATCAGACATAGTATTATAATTATATCCTCTAAAGCAGTGGTTCTCAACCTTCCTAATGCCGTGACCCTTTAATACTCATATGTGGGTGTATCTGCATGTGGGTGGACCCGCCTGGAGACAGATAGAGGAGTGGTGTGTTGGTTCCTAAGACCATTGGAAATATGTGTTTTCCCGATGGTCTTAGGTGACCCCTGTGACCCCTGTGAAAGGGTCATTTGACCCCCAAAGGGGTCGCGACCTACAGGTTGAGAACCACTGCTCTCTAAAGGGTAATGAGACTACTATTGAATTTTTCTAAGAATAAGACAATAAAAAATGAAAATTAGTACTGATCTTTGACCAAATTTCTTCATTGTGAATTCCACTGAGTGACTTGTCTGATTGTGAGAATTTCCATAGATTTGGTGTGATTGAGACCTAATGAAATGAGACTGGGAGTTATTCTCATCCCAAATTTTCTATTAGCCAGGTTCAGAATCTTAAGCAAGTTAGCTCCCCTTCTTTGAGCCTCCATTTTCTTCTCAATAAAATGGGGGTGTAGGATTAGAAGATTGACCTCCCAGCATTATAATTATAATTGACACTATGGTTCCTTATTTTCCTTATTTCCCACTCCTGAGTCTGATCTAGGATGGTTCCCAACACATTTGTTCCCTTTTGTCTCTCCATTTTGTTCTCACCCTAAGAAGATCCAGGCACCTAGAATGCTCCCCTTCCTACAAGCCATCTGTCTCCAGTCATTCAAGCCATTCCTGAAACTTAGCCATTTCCAGAAAACCTTCCATAATGGAGCTGACCTCTTCCCATAGCTCCACTCTAGCTAAACATGGATATTCATTATTACACATCTGTGCACAAACAAACTTACCCACAACATAAATATTTGCAATTTCAGCTGATTTGAGGAGGCCTAGAATGAAGGAATAAGGAAATGATAGAAGCTCCCAATGTACTTGGCCCAGCCTAGTCAAACTACACTTGGAGTATCATGTTCAGTTTTGGGGACACATTTTAAGATGGATAATTGTTAAGCTGGAGAGCAGCCAGGTGAAGGCAAACAGGTTGGGGAAGGCCTTGAGTTCATGCTATACGAGAACTGGCTGAAGGAAATGGGGATGTTTTGACTAGAGGACTTGGGGGAATTGAGAGACCATGGTAGTTATATTCAGGTATGCAAAGGGCTGCCATGTGGAAAAGGTTTTAGATCTATTCTGTTTGGTTTCAGAGAACAGAACTAGAAGCATTAGGTAAAAGTTGAAAAGCAAAGAGTCAAATTTAGTCCTGAGGTAAGAATAAGCTTTCTCACAATTAGAACTCATTAAAAGTGGAAAGAGACACTTTTGAAGGGAGTTAGTTCCCCCTCTTTGGAGGTCTTCAATGACACCTGGACAACACTTGTCTTGCATATTGTGCAGAGGATTCTTTTTCAGGTGTGGGTTGGACTTGATGGAGAGTGAAGTTGCGTGATACACTTGACTTAGAATCAGAAGAGATAATCTTTTAGGTACCCCCCCCCCAGCTCTAAATCCCACCATGTTATGACCCTATGTCCTCTGTTAGAATCCTGGTTTTGCCACTTAACAGTTTTGTGATCTTGGCAAATCGCTTCACTTCTCTGGAACTCAGAGTCTTTATTAATAACATGAAGGTCACAATGTTTGTCATGAATATTATTAGCTCAAAAAAGCCATAGCACATGACTTGTGGGGTCTAGAAGGAGACAGACACCTGCATCCTTGGTGAGTACATTGGCCTCTCTGTTATGCTGGGATTCCAAGAGGCCAGCACACACAGGTTGGGAGCAGTAATGGTTCCCTGATTGGTGTGTGGCAATGAGCATTTATGGTGCATGTGCAACATGGGATGATGCTTGGAGGAGAACAAACAGGAGGCTGGTGGTTTTTCCTCATGTCAGAGCACCTACAGATTCCAGGGTTCCTGAAGTTCGTGGCTTTTCCTGCTTGTGTCTGTATTGGAATTTTCTTGTGCTATGTGAACTCTCTTGATGTAAGGAATTGTTCTCTTGTATGCTGAGTTGTGCTGCTGAACTGTATGAAGTCTGGGCCAAAGATGGATCTGTCACAACATTAGGAATGGCTGCTTCCTTTCCAGCATCTTTTTCTTTGTTTGTTTTGGGGAACCAATAGGGGTTAAGTGACTTGCCCAAGGTCACACAGGTAGTAAATGTCTGAGTTTGGATTTGAATTTAGATGCCTCTGACTCTAGGGCTGGTGCTCTATCCACTGTACCACCTAGCTGCACCTCCCAGCATCTTCCAAGCCCTTCCCTCTCCTTTTATATCTAGATTGATGGCAAGGAGACCTTGTCATTTTGGTGTGATGAAAAGGACACTGGGTTTGGAGTTAGAGGATCTGGGTTTAAATTGTAGCTCCTACTTCCTGTTTGACCTCAATTTTATCATCTGAGAATGATGGGGTTGGAGGTGAACTTTGTTTCTGTACAGTTCTAAAACCAGTCCTAACAATCCGCCTTGTTTTCTCCTTCAGCATGCATCCTGCCCAGTTTTGAGAGGTGGTGCAGTGAGATGAGGGACAGTATGAAGTAGTGAAAAGAGCCAAACTCCATTCAAGTTTTGCTGCTGCCATCAATTCCCTGATCCACCTTAGGCCAGCCCCTTCTTGTCTCCAAGTCTCGATAGAGGCTTGTTTGCAGAATGGAGACAATATTTATACAGCCCATCTCACACAGGGTAATTGTGGGGAAAGTCCTTTGTAAACTGAAAAGTCCTATAGAAATGTGACCTCTTATTGGGGTTCGTTGGCTCAGTGTGTTGTTTGTCCAAGGCTATAAACCCTTAAAGGCCAAGGATGAATGCTGTGCTTGACACTCCATAATACCAAATACAACCAATTTTTTCCTTTTGCTTTTTTTAGAGGAGGGAAAGCAGGGCAACTGGGGTCAAATGACTTGCCCAAGGTCACACAGCTAGCAAGTGTTAAGTGTCTGAGGCTGAATTTGAACTCAGGTCCTCCTGACTTCAAAGCAGGTGCTCTATACACTGTGCCACCTAGCCGCCCCCTACAGCCAACTTTTTGACAGCAGCTGAGAGACCCAGAACTCTATTTTTATATATTTCCTGTTTCCAATTTTGTCAGGGGCCTGGCAGCTATACATTGAATCTCTTTGTCATTGTATAAGCTGCCCACTGCAATGTGGGAAGGAAGCCAGCTTCCTTTACTTCCAGGGTCCCTTTCCTTTCTAAACTTTTTCCTCCCAGGTTCTAAAAAAAGCTGCAACAGAAGCAATAGAGGCCTCTGGCTTTGGACCCATCTGTATAAGAAAAGAACACCAGAGTATGGACGTTAGGCAATGTTAACCCTTTCCTATTTTATTCTGGGACAGGTAGACAGTTCGCTTCTGAAACAGTGTCTAGGTATGACTCATCCATTCTAATAAATGTCTGAGGTAGGATTTGAACTCAGATCTTTCTGACTCCAGGCCAGCTCTCTCTACTGGGCCACCGAACTGACCTTGCTGTATATATTTTTTCACACAAAATGGTCTTTCCCCTTGGATTCAAAATAATCATTTAGTTCATTCATTCATTTGTTCATATAGTAAAGGCTTAGGGGCAGGGGAAAGATCCTGACTACAGTTAGTATTTTGCAAGACTGTGATTCCAGCCCAGTCCTTTGATCCTCTGAGGTCTCTTTTAGCTCTGAATCTATGACCCTCTGACTCCAGAGCCAACATTCTTTTTGTGGTTCCACATCGTATATTAACTTGTGGACTGCTCCCAGAAACAATAGTCTCCATACAAAGGGAGACTCTAGAAACAGAGTTTTAAGTAGGAATTTTTGCACGAGGGGCTAGTGGTAACAACTGTTCCTGGAGCAAACAGCGTGAAGCACATCCTTAGTTGAGCAAAGTGGTGGGAAAGTAAATGACTGGACACTCCCCCATGGTGAATGGACAGAGAACTAGCACCCTGGAAGTGGGGTGGGGCGAGAGAGCCTACCTAACTCGAGCACCTGCAAAATTCCAGTCTTTTACTCGTTTTTTCTAGTTAGGTGCTAAGTTCTGTGTTTCTCATGTCAAAAGTCTAAGAGTGTCATTAGCATCCTCTAAATCAGATAATCGTAGGGGAAAGTCTCACTTGCTCTCAATTAGTTATGATTTTGTCTTAAAACCATGCCTCTAAGAATGCAATATAAGCCACGGATAATCAGGTCCAGTGTAGCAGGCCATAAAGAGATTGAGGGCTTAAGCCCAAGATACTGGTGCCTGCTGGGATCCTTAAAATAAGGTAGAGACCCTAGCTGCCATGAGTCAGCTCTTGCCATCAATCTGTTGAGATGAGACCACACACACACACACACACACACACACTTCTGTTATTCACACACAATTCTCTCCCGGGGCCTGGAGAAGAGACCCCCTGTACTTATTTTGTGATAGACAGAGAAAGAGCTAGAGCCATAAGCACATGATCAGGTACAGCGATGTTCTCAAGGACACACATAGTCTGTTCCCTGAAAGTGTTCTATTCAAGATAGATACAGATATACACAGAAGTCCACAGAAAATGTGCAGAAATGCAAATACACTTGACCTCTGAGAATCATTGTTTTGGTTCAGGAAAGCTACAGCACTCACTATATGTAATTTGTTCAAAAATGTTTTATCTTATTTTCAAAATAATCATTTAGATTGTTGATTCTTTCAGTAAAGACTTGAGAGCTTTAGTGGGGTAAAGAAACCTAAGCTGTGGGGGATAAGGTTACTGGAAGAGGAGTCATGGAGTCACCAAATCAGAAAGTTGGAAGGACCTTTGGTGCCCCTTGAATCCAATTCACATTGCTGCAGTTCAAACTTTTTCCTTACTAGCCCAACAGTATCGCTGTACCTGCCTCTTCTGTCATGTGCCCAGTGCTAGGAAACCAGTCAAGACAAAGAGAAGAGCATATCTGATGGGGTATTTTTCTCTTTTCTTAATGTAAAGATTGGTTTTGCTAAATTGACTGAAAGTTGTCATGGTGAATATGCCCTTATTATAGCATATATGATTTTGGAGTAACTGAATTTTGGCTTACGGTGAGAAAAGAATCCAAAGCAGTCACAAAGAAACTACTGAAAGATGTTATAATCAGATATTGTTAATCACAAAAATTGCTGGGGAAAGCCAACATTTTAACATCTCTTCCCCTGTAAAGGAACATTTGTTTTTACCGAGACTGAAACAAAAGAGTGACTGTGTTAACAACCTCTCTCTGGTTTGAAAGAAGACAATCTAACCCTCCAGGGCAAAGAGATTTCCTCATGGTCGCATGTCTACCATCTTTGAGACAAAGAGATTGAGCATTTAGTCCTGATGAATGCCTTTCTGGAGCACATTGGGAAAGATTTAGGTGAGAATGAGAGATGTTGTATTACCTAATCTTTGGTACAACAAAGCGCCTTTGCCTTGTGTGTCTTTGTCTACTACTCCCTCGCGCTGTGGACCCAGATATGTTCTTTAAGAAGGTACATATTGTTGTACAAAATGCTAACAATGGTTGATGTATAAATTCTTACCACTTATGACTATATTGTTCTTTAGGGACTATGTTGATCTGAGTGGGACAGAACCATTTTGCTACATTATTACAGAATCTAAAATTGGGAAAGAAGGTAAACTATTATGCTACGCTGGGGATTTTAAAAAAATGACCCTTTCTTTAATTACCTCTTGTTTCCCAATCCTCTCATTGCTCTAAGAGGACATTTATTTAATTAACTCAATTTAGAGGCCTGAGATTCAACTGAACACCTTTGGGAAAAATCCAATCTGTGGTTTCATCCTGGAATATATGCAAAGGGCTAAAAAAAGATGACTAATTTGTACAATTAGAAAAAGTTCCTGTTCTTAAGACAGAGTCTAATTGAATCAGCTCCAATTTTGGATTTGGGAGAACTTTGCATCATTTCTGCACTAAACAACCACATGAGAGCATTCCTCTCATTTAGGAGTGGCTTAGTCCAACAGTCTTAGGCTCTCTAATTGGGAACAGCAGGCTCTGTATTCCAGGCTCTCTTTAATGACTAGTTGCAGACAATAGATGAAGATCCCACTCTCAGTATTGGCCTGACCATTTATTTACATGTAACATAAATAAATAACTTTTTCTGACTTATCATCATGGAATCATGCCTGCAGGTCCTCAAATTGTGAACATATCTACTCATAAGGTAATTTTCATGCCTATGACCCTGGTAGGAGAGTCTGGGCTCTGATGCAGGGACACTGGGGAGGATACATGTAGGACTGAATATTTTTCCATGATGTGGAGGAGATTAAGCCCCTAAGGGAACCTACTTTGCATATAAATGCTCTTAGAAAAGTACTAGTTATTAGGTAAGGAATAGGAGCTCTGAACTTTCTGGTCTTTATAATTATCTAAGAGCTGGGGGCATAAAAACTAGGAAAGTGTTATAATACCTAAGATTTATTGGGTTGAACAGAAAATAGGAAGTACACTCTCCAGGAGGTAACTGTAGGAGAACAATTAGTTTATAGGTTCAGAATACCATTTTGCTATAGCTAAGACTAAGGAGATCATAATAGCTGCTGACCAGCTGACTATCAGAATAATGTTACTTAAAGCTCCAATTGCCCTTAAATTAGACCACCTTGATCCAGACAACTTTGCTAATCTTAATAGCCTTCTGGCTCCTGATCCTGTCAGCTTCAATTTCCTTAACTGAAAAACTGGGGATAATAACAGCACCTACCTTCCAGGGCTGTTGTGAGGATCAAAGGAGATAACGTTTGTAAAGCTCTCAGCATAGTAGGTGGCTTAACAAGTGACATTAACAATAAATAAATAATACTAATAAATAAAAACATGGCGGGTGCTTAATAAATGCTCCTTTTCCCTCCGTCTTCCCCCTTAAATCTTTTTACCTTATTCTTATCAAACACTTAGCCAGTTTCTTTAAAAATAAGATATTTTTGAATAGATTTTGTATCGGTATCACCTGTTTCTTCCTTTAACCGTCTCCTTTTCTTCTCACAGAGAACCATTCCATGTGACAGTATATTTTTTTTAAGAAAAACATAATCAGCAAGAGTGCCCAATACACCAATAAAAGGAATTCAAAGACACATGCTTTGCTCCACACCCACGGAACTCCCGCTGCTGCAAAGAACCTGGCGGGGGGGGGGTGCTTCTCACATCTCTTCTTTTGGGCCAGGGTCGTACTTTGTCATTTTGTGATGTTTTTGATGATTTTGGGGTTATTCTTTCCATTTCCACTGTTGTAATTATTGTGCACATTGTTTTCTTGATTACTTCCCTTGGCGTCAGTTCATGTAAGTTTTCTAGCGCTTCTTTGTATTCATCATATTTATCATTTCTTTGCATTCATATGCCACAATTTTTTCAGTCATTTCCAATCAATGGCTTCTGCTTTGATTTTAGTCCTTAGCTGTCCTAAAATGCTGGTATAAATATTTTGGCAGGATTTTCTTCATATGAATGATCTTGGGATATGCCTAGCAGTCGAATTTCTGTATCAAAGTGTATGAACATTTTATTCACTTTTTAAAAACATAATTACTGATTTCTTTTCAAAATGTTTGTACTGATTGATAGCTCCAGCAACGATGCACTAATGCCTGTCTCCCCATAGCTCCTCCAACATTGAATATTCTTATCTCTTGTCGTCTTTGCCAACTTGCAGGGTATAAAATGAAACTTGATTTACATTTCTCTTACTATTAGTGATTTGGAGAATTCTTTCATATGGTTGTTAATAATTTGTAACTCTTTTGAGAATTATTTGTTCATAAACTTTGACCATTTATTTACTGAGGAATGACTTTTGATATACATATATAATACATACACACATGTATTTATCTCTCATTCTTAGTTGTCTATATATCTAGATATCAAACTATTTTACAAGAAATTTGATACAAGGAGTTTTTCCCACTTGACCGCTTCACTTTTTATCCTAGATGGATTTTATCTAGAAAATTTTCAGTTTTATGTAATCAAAATTTTGCCTCTGTCCCTTATATTGTTAATAGATCTTCTTCTCATAGCTGTAAAAGGTGTATTTTTTGCTTCTCTTCTCATTTGTCCACTGTCTGATCTTTAATATCCAGTTCACATATCTATTTAGAATTTATTGTGAAATATGGTATAAATACTTGTTTAAATCTAATTTATACCAGATTACTTTTTCTTGGCAAATAGGATTTCTTTTCTAAGTAATTTATATTTTGGGGTTTATTGAATATTGGATTCTAGAATTCCACTATTTCTGATTCTCTCTTGTCTAAATTGTTCCACTGATCTATTTCTCATTTTTTTTTAAACCAAAACCAAATAGCTTTAATGATTGCCACTTTATAATATAGTTTGAGGTCTGGACATGCTATTTCTACTCTTTTCATTATTTCTCTTGAAATTCTAAATCATTCATCCCTTAAAATGAATTGTATTGTTTTTATCAAGTTCTGTAAAGTGGACCTTTGGTAGTTTGTTTGCTATAGCATCAAAACTGTAAACTAGTTTTGGTAATATTGTCGTTTTAATCATGTTGGCATAACTTAGCCATGAGCAATAACCAAGCCTTTTAAAATTGCTCTTTATTGCTTTAAGGAACATTTTCTAATTGTACTTATTCAAGAATTTTGTGAGCTTTGGTAGATTTATTCTCAAATAATTTATTCATTTTATAGTTCCTTTACCAGAATTGTCTCAAAATTACCTGTTATTGTCTTAGGGATTTTTAATATTATATATAAATACTGCTGATTTTTGTGGGTTTATTTTGTAGCTACTCTGCTTTAGTTATTAATTTTCTCAGTTAGCATCTTTGCTAATTCCCTAGGATTTTGAGAATAACTATCATGTCAACAGGCAAAGAGGGATAATTTGATTTTCTCTTTGCTTATCTTTATAGCTTTAATTCCTTTCTCTTGTCTTATTGCTATTGCTAGCATTTATGAAACTATATTGAATGAGTGTGGGGAGGATGTGGATCTTTACTTTTCTCTTTTATTTATTAAGAAGGCTTCTATTGTATTTTATTAAATATGATGTTTACTTTTGTTTGAAGAGAGACACTTTTATGTGAAAAAAGGACTTCCTATGCCTATATTTTTGATAGATTTTAGCATAAGTGACAACTGTACTTTGCCAAAGGCTTTTCTTTATCTGTTAAGATAATCATATGGCTTTGGATGTTTTAATTTTTAATATAATTTATTATGTTGTTTTCTTAATGTTCAATCATCCTTTCATCCCTGGCTTCAATTCAGCTTTGTCACAAAGAATGATTTTTAGATGAATTATTGCAATCTGATAGGATTAAAAAATTTTTAATTGATATTCATTAATGACACTGGTCTAGAATTCTCCTCCTTGATAACACCTCACTGGCATATTGTGGGAAAAGTGCTTTTTAAATATTAAAGAGTGATAGGAATGTGAGTTGTTTTTCCTGTCAAACTTCCCATCATCCTGTGGTGCTATTGTTTCTTTTTTCTTTCCTATGGCCTCTCTATGCATATCCATGTTTTTATACATACACACATACATACATATATGTATGTGTGTATGTAGGTAGAGCCATACATGCATACACATATGCATATATGTGGCTATGTTTATTTATTGTTTAGTCAGTTGGGTTATACCTTACTCTTTGTAACCCTGTTTGGGGTCTTCTTGGCAAAGATACTGGAGTGGTTTTCTATTTCCTTCTCTAGCTCATTTGACAAATGATGAAACTGAGATAAACAGAATTAAGTGACTTGCCCAGGGTCACACAGCTATTATGTGTCTGAAGCCAGATTTGAACTTGTGAAGATGAGGCTTTCTGACTCCAGGCCTGGTACTCTGTCCGTTGCACCACCTGGTTGTCTGGTTTTACTAAACTGTACTTCTTTGTTATGAAGAAAGAGCTGATAGGAGTAGGGAATATCTGGAAATGATGCTGTGTAAAAAAAAAACAAAAAACCAAAGAAACTTCCAAGAGCTGTTAAGGAAACATGGGAGCTCCAGGTTTGAATAATTTGGGTCAGACCAATTTCAGGAGCCACAGTCCTGGGCTCTAGTCCTGATTCTGCCACTAACTCACCAGGTGATTCTGACCAAGTCATTTCTCTTCTCTTCAGTCCATAAATAAGGATATCAGACAAGATGATCTCTAAGGTCCCTCCCAGCTCAGAAATCCTCTGATCTTGTTCATTCCTCTCAAAGTATTTTTTTTAGCACAGAACAACTTTTTTTTTTAGTACTTTATAACTTCAAACCATTAGATCCGTTATTTTAGCTGGTTCTCAGAAAAACTCTCTGAGATAGCCTTTAGATTTCAATGTGATACAACAAAAAGCTTCCCAACAATGATGTAATGTAGTTAATTTACCTAGGGGGACCTGTCTGCAGCATGCACAGGTATTCCTTGCCTGATTCCAGTCCAAGCAATTATGTAGAAGCTTAGGGTGAGCCTACTTCCCACCATAATGACTCAAGGGTTTGCAATAGATGATGATGAAGAGTTATCTAATTGGCGATAAAGCTGGAAGACCTGATGACTTATGAGTTGCTGATCTGTAACTCATTGGGTATCCTGAAGGGGGACACCTGCTTCTTTGTCTCTTTCCTTTGAGCTGTCAGTGAGGGTCAGGTGGGGGGAAGGGCTGCTGTCTCATCTTCTAGCCCAGCCTGGCTGGCATGAGCAAGTGGCTGCTTCTGTCTTCTGATTTTAAGAGGGGTATTTGGGCATGGAATTGTCTTTAGGAGGACTGAATGATCTGGGATTGGACACGGTCAATGCAAGTAGAAGGGGCTGCACTGGGAACAGAAAGACACTCTAAGAAAAAACAGAGGCAGAGTGTTAGGCATCTAAGAAAAGGGATCATGATGCCTTATGGGAGAGAGGAGTGTTTACTATGGACTCCAGAAAGGCACTGATCCTTGAAGCCCATCAGAAAACTACAGAGAGTTTAAAGTGTAGAGAGCTGTTTAAAGACTCCATAAAGGGAGAATAGGACTTCTAGGGCCAAGAGCTGGGAGATACCCTTTTCCCATATGTATTCTCTACGCATGAGCCTCACTATTACCATATTTTATGAGCCCACTCTTCCTGTGGGCCTTATTCATATTTATGGAACAACGCGCTTTAGGTTTTATGGGCATGTTTTATACCAACTTTGCTTACTAATACAACTTCAATAAATACCTTTTTCAAGTTAACTAATTCTGACTGACTGATTATTAATGGGGAGCACACTGGTGCCAGCTTAAGAGCAGCAGTGTTGGAAGAGTGGGCCCTCTTGTTTACCCCTAGAGCCCTGAGCGGTAGCAGCCAGTTTCTGGGGACTCGAAACCTCAAGTGTGAATGAAATCTGTATCACTGAGACCCAGGATCTTGCTATAGTGAATACCGACTAAAGGTGGAATGACTTATCTTAGAAGATGGTCGGGTTTCCGTCACTTAAGATCTTTCCAGCAGAAATTGGGGGTCCATTTAGATGGGATTTTGTAATAAGGATTCCTTCTCAGGTATGACTTCAATTTACTGACCTCCAATGTCCCTTTGAACTCTGTGATTCTGTGATTCCAAGAATGTACATGTAGGAAATGTTCTTCCCTCATCCATGGATACATACTTGGTTTAGTTTATCTTAACTGGCTGTCTTATTTGCATTGAAGGAACTCAGTGGTGAAAAGTACCCAAAGACCAAACAAACTTAAGAGGAGGAAATTAGTCAGACCACTTGCAAGAAAAGCTCTCTTCCAGTGATGTCATTTCCGAGGCAAACATGAAGGCACAAAGGGTGAATTTCTCATCACATGTGAGAAATTAATTGCATTTATGGCAAGAAATTAGGAAATTTGAAAACAGTTTCAAAGTTATGGGAGGCAACAGAGGCAAAGTGGAACAAACTTTAGATTTGGAGCTAGAGGTTGAACCTGGGTCCATAGACCGGTTTCATTATTTACTACCTCCATTACCTTGGGCAATTCAGTTATCCTCTCTGGTTCTTGCTTTCTTCCTCTATATAAGGAGGGATTTGAATGAATGAGAGAGGAATAAGCATAAAACCCTACATTTTCATTTAAAAATCAATGATACAAATAGTGAAGAAGGAAGACTTCAGTAGGTAATAAATATACCATTCAAATGAAAAAGACCCTGTGGTCTTAGTAGACTGTCAGCTTGATATGCATTTGCAATGTGAGGTTGTAGACATAAAAGCTAGTACTATTCTAAGTTTTACTGAGTGAGGCACAGATATTCAGAGTAAGAGAGTGACTGACCTGTTGTTCTGGGCTAAGATTAGAATGTACCTGAAATATCATGTTCAATTATGAGCACCATATTTTAAGGAAGACATTGCTATGCCGGAGAGCATCCAGAGAATGACAATCAATACAGAGAGAGGTCTACAGAACACACCTTCTAAAGACTGGTTGAAGGAAATGACCCTGTTTAATTTAGAGAAGACCAAAGGAGTACATGAGAGCCATGTGCAGATGTCTGAAGGGCTTTTCTTATGTGACAGGGATTAAACATATTTTACTAAAACTTTGTAACCATCAGAGCTACCTAAAAAAGAAGTAATACTGGAAACTTACATTTATACAGCATTTTAGTATTTCTTCACAACAACCCCATTAGGTAGGCATTGTGTAATGTACTCAGCTAACAAGCATTTAGTAAGTGCCTCCTCTATGCCTGGTGAATGAAGGCTCAATGAAGGTGCAGTGACCATGTGTGGAGGGGAAAAGATCAAGTATGGCTTGGTCTATATAGATCAGGGGTTCTTAACTTGGGGTCCAGGACTCCCAGGAGGTCTGGGATAGATTCTAGGAAGGCTATGACCTTGGAAGAGAAAAAAAAATACCCTTTTTCACTAACCTTTAACTGAAATTCAGCATTTTAAAAAATTGTAAATGTAGGTAATACACATGTGCATGCACACACACACATGCACACATGCACACACATACACAAACGCACACATGTGCACATACACACATGCACATGCATGCATACACACACGCGCACGCCCACACACACAGTAGTATTAAATATCACTGGATTGCCAAAGGGATTCTAAACAGTTAAGAATCCTGGGTCCAGATGGAGTAGCAGCCTTCCAAGTTGGAGGATTTATTATTCTAAATAAAATACAGTGAGAAAAGAACTTCATAACCCCTAATCCTTATATAAATGTAAATTATAATTAATTTACACTTATAAACAATGAAAAGAAACTCAAATACCCTGTGGATAATTGCTGTTTTCACAGGGATCCCACTTTAGGGCAGCAACATTTGTGTCATTCTAGGAAGTAACTAGGAGGGCTTGGGCAAGACTCGCCTCCCACAGGGGTCTTTGTTTCCTGCCCTCTAGCTAGTGGGTAGTTACTTTAGCTGGACAATCCCACTCCTGTTATGATACAGGCACTGTATAAGCATTCCTTCGTGACTAGGGAGAAGGGACTGAACAGTGCTGGAAATGCTTCTTACTTGTAACTTCTTTGAGCCATTGCGACTCTTGAATATATGGGGGCTTGTTTTCGCTTTCCTACCTAGTGATTACCTATGACATCATTTTCTGGCACATAGTAGGTGCCTGATAAATATTTATTGATACTGATAATGATTTCAACATTGGAATGTGGTACTTTGCTTCAGGTTTCCTCTTATAGCCTGGCGCTATATTTATGTAATAGAATACTGAGCTGGAAATTAGGAAGCCTGGGTTCTTGTCCTTGATCTTCCACTTATTAACTTTGGGAGAAGTCTCCCCTCCACATCACACACACACATCACACAGGCCTCAGTTTTCTCATCTATAACAAGAAAGGGTTAGATTAGGTGATTTCTAAGGTTCCTTCCAGCTCTGAAATCGGTTCCTCTCAGATATACTTCCCAGGCTTCTTGTCGGAATGTAAGGACACAGTGCTTGTGAAAGAGCTTTGAATGCTTGTGCTAAGTCCTGACTTTGAGGATCCACCTCCTCTGGCCCCACCCTTTGGGAGCTTCAACTCTGGTACAGGTTCAGACCAGCACCAAGCCTTTCATCATATTCCACTGCTGCCAGCTGCCTGCTGCCTAATCACCCTGAGGTCTCATTAAAGCTTTCCAGCTACTCTTCCCTGATCCAATTCATAATATTTTTGACCTGGTTATATTATTAACTTCAGTAAGTTGGTATCCCATACTGCGGGGTAGCTAAGGGGCACAGTGGATAGAGTGCCAGCCCGGAGTCAGGAGGATCTGAGTTCAAATCAGACCTTGGTCATATACTAGCTGTGTGACCCTGGGCAAGTCACTTAAACCCATTAGTCCCAGTTTCCTCATCTGTAAAAATGAATTGGAGAAGGAAATAACAAACTATTCTAGTATTTTTTCCAAGAAAATCTCAAATGGGGTCATATAGAGTCAGGCAAAACTGAAAACCAACCAATCACCACCACAGGTAATAGGTGCAAGGATTGAGATTGTAACCCAGGTCCCAGAATCACAAAGAGTTTGAAGAGACCTCAGAGCCATCTGGTCCAATCCCCCCAAAGGACACCCACTATAACATACCTGCCAAGTGGTCATCTGGCCTCTACTTAAAGAATTCCGATGAAGAGGCAACCAACATCTTTCAAATCAGACCATTCCATTTTAAGGCAGATTTAGTGGTGAGAGTATATTTTTCTGACACAGAATTAAATTTGCCTTTTTGCAATGAACATCTGTTGCCCCTGGTTCTGCTCTCTGGGCTAAAGAAAGAACAAGTCTAAACCCTCCCCTGACTTCAAATCCAGCATTCTTTTCACTACAACACATTGCCTCTTAGGTCACAGGATAGCAGGGTTAGAGGAGATGCTGGGATTTGCCTGCAGAGAGAGAGACACTGCTCCCTTATATGGCTCTTGCTTACGTTTAAGAGGTAAAGGCTATCTCGTACATGAGGATTTTAGGATGATCAAATAGCAAACTCCTTGGCTGTTAGCTAAACAATCATATAGACAAAAGAATATCTTCTAAAAATTTTAAGATTTTTAAATGCCATTTTGGAAGTAAGATACAGACTATGAACAGTTAGGTACCCCAAACGTGTCAAATTTAGGATTCATCCTGCTTGAATTAATATGCACTTGATTTTTGACTGTCCAAGTGAGTTTTAAGTGTGCAAAGGGATTACTTTGTCTTTGTTATTTTCCAGATGTAGAAACTGAGATCCAGGGAAAAATAATTTGCCCAAGTTTATGGAGGTTTTTAGCAAAGAACTTTGCCTAAAGCCCAGGACTCCTAACTGCTAAGTAACTGCTCTTTCTATTATATCATATCAGTATAAAGAATAAATTCTGAGAGCTTGAAGAGACTTTAGAGATCACTTTCCTCCCTAAGAAAACGTAGCAACACTGAACGTACTGTAATTTTTGTTTGATGATTAATGTCTTTTCAAGGTCATGAATTCATAGGATCTAGAGCTAGAAGGTGCTTAGAGATTTTTTGGCCTAACCTCTTCCTTTTTTTCTTTTTTTTTTCTCCAAATGAGGAAACTGAGATCCACAAGAACCAACTGGTTTGAAGTCACACAGGTAGAAAGTAAATTGAGTTAGGATTAGAACCCAGATCTTCTGGATCTGAATCCAGGGCTCTGCTTCCCTTCCACTATAAACCATTTCATAAAGTTCACATTCTGAAGAGCATTTCTCATTGTCCGGGAACAAGGATGAAAATGGAGACTTTTTGTGTTGCTTTACAGTTTTTTTTTAAAGCACTAGTTACCACATAGAATGTCTCCCAAACCTGCTGCCTGCTTGGGCCCCTGGTGTACCACCAACATTCTGATGTCACCCCACAAACAGAGAGCTTTGCTAAGAGTA
Organism: Pseudochirops cupreus; assembly: GCA_028627135.1. Classification (NCBI taxonomy): domain Eukaryota; kingdom Metazoa; phylum Chordata; class Mammalia; order Diprotodontia; family Pseudocheiridae; genus Pseudochirops; species Pseudochirops cupreus. The sequence continues at coordinate 345,565,483 of CM053581.1, forward strand.
TCTAGGTGTCAGAGTGGATGGAGTAGTGAGCCTGAAGTCAGGAAGACCTGAATTTAAATCTAGTCTCAGACACTTTGTAGTTGTGTGACCTGGATTATACAGTCACAACTTCTGTATGCCTCAGTTTCTTCAACTGTAAAATGAAGATTATAATAGAACCTGACTTCCAGGATCAAAAGAGCTAATGTTTTAAAGCACTTAGCTTGCTCATAGTGTGCACTTAATAAAGGCTTCCTTTCCTTTCTTCCTTCCTTCTTTCCTTCCTTCCTTCCTTCCTTCCTCCCTCCCTCACTCACTCCCTTCCTTCCTTCCTTCTTTTCTTCCTTTCTTCCTTCCTTCTTTCCTTCTTTCCTTCCTTCCTTCTTTCCTTCACAAGTCTAGGACTGGACAATCACCCTTATTTGCCATACCCTTGGAATGGTGCTGTTGAATAGAGACCCACAAGGTACTATATCAAACAACTTCTGCCAAATTTCCACTTTATGTTGAAGTTGATCATCACTTTCTTCAGGTATGTATGCTGGTGCCAATGCTATGAGAACAGATGTGTTTTTAAGTCACCAGCTTCTTCAGACTCCAGATAGTTATATTCAACCAGTCCATTGGTGAGATCAGTTCTAATGTTCAAAGTAAAGTTAGAAATTCTGGTTTATTGCAGATCTTATTCTGGATGCCACTGCTTAGGCAGGATGGTAGGATAGGATGGGCACTGGATTTGGAATAAGGAGGCCAATTATATCTTGACTCTGACATTTACTAACTAAAGCGATATTGGGCAAATCACTTAGTTTCTTGAAACTTTAGCTTTCTCATCTGTAAAATGGGTATAATAATATTCCTGCAATGAAGAATGTACTTTGTAACCTGAAAGGGCTACATAAAATTGAGTTGTAGGAATAGTTGTAACCATGCCCCCAAACCATGAGATGCTCCTGATGAGGGAGAAGGGGTGTTGGATTTCTAATGAAATCCGTTCTAGGTTCGTTGTCAGAAAAAGAATTTACTAGATCCAGCTGTCCTTTGGCAGAGTCATAAAAGTTTATTGTTTCACTGAGGCAAGGGGCCATAAGCTGACAGGGATTTAAGACAAAGTTATAAAGTTATGCTTTTCAGCGGGCAGGGGGGGAGATAGAAAGAAGACCTGCAAAGTGCTGGGGGATAGAGGTGCTGTTTTAAAGGCATAAAACTGTCAGTCAGAGGCTCATTTTACTAACTAGGTGGGCAAAGGTGGGATTAGGGAGGAGTCTGGGAGTGGTTAAGTGCTTAAAGGGCCATACATTTTTAATATCAACTGCACAGGCGAATTGCCCATAATTCACTGGGAAAAATCTGATGGGAGGTGGAGGGAGAGGTGTGTTTTTTGCCTTGACACATCACTAGGTAACTTTTTGGTCAAAGATGAATGACATAGGTCCAACATAGCTGCTGGGAGTATAGGCTTGATTTGTTCAGGAGGTGCCAAGTTTGGAAGCCAGACTGATTAGAGACCATCTCAGGAGGGAGTTATCTCCTTGATAAAGTTGCTCAAGGTTTCTAAAGCGCAGCTGGCCGCTAAGAACAAAGGTGTTATGTATTTCTCTAAGACTACTTGAGTGATTGATTCATGGGA
>CM053581.1:345567591-345592559 GCA_028627135.1 Pseudochirops cupreus
TCTTCTCCTCATTGTCTTTTTGGGCCTCTTTTGACCTTCAAGTTAATCTATTTTTTAAGGTGTTATTTTCCTCCATCAGGTTGTTGACTCTCTTTTCATGATTTTCTTACATCATTCTCATTTCTCTTCCCAATTTTTCCTCCACTTCTCTTATTTGGTTTTCAAAATCCTTATTAAGCTGCTCTATGGCTTGTAGGCAATCTTCATGTTTCCTGGAAGCTTTTGGTGTGGGAGTTCTGACTGTATAGTCTTCCTCTCATTCCATGCTTTGATCTTTCTTGTCCCCAAAGAGGGAATCTAGAGTTTGGTTGCTGTTCTTACTTTGCTTCCTTTGCCTGCTCATGTTGTTACCAGTCAATTACTTGACTTTTTAGCTCTATGGAACTCTGCTTCCAGAGAGGAAAGCTCTGTCCCAAATTGCTGGGGTTTTCACAGCTGCTGGAACTATTAGGAAGCTGCCATTTTTTTGCCACCCCCACCAGCTTTGGCTCACTGAAAATGCACACCAGGACTACCACCCAAGACCACAATCTGGATCCAGGCTACTCAGTGCAAGAGCACTTAACCTCTGGATGATCACTTGGCCCCCCTGCAGTCTGCATGCCAGGAGCTCTGAAGCAGCCATGTGGAGGTGGCTGCAGGGCCATAGCTTCTGCCATTTCCTTGCCCTGGAGACAGATCAGCCAGACCACTTTTCTCCCCCAAATTTAGCTGATTTCCTCTGACCTTTCACTTTGTCCTTGTTTCGTATGGCTTGATAATACTGGAAACTGCCACAGCTGCCATTGATTCACTCTCCTAAAGGCTCCAGCTGTGGCTTGTTCTGGCTGCCCCAGGGCCAAGCCTCGGTTTCAGGCTGGGCTGGTTTCAGCTCCGGCATGGTGTGATGAGCCCTTCCTGTCCCACCTGCTGAGCTGCCTTCAGTGGGAGATGTGTTTTTCTGTATTTTTGTGAGTTTTGGAGCCCTAAAATTTGTTTAGAGTCATATTTTATGGGTATTTGAGTTGGCCATGTTGGAGCTAAGGAACCTTGTTGCTTCTACACCACCATCTTGACTTTGCCCCACTGCAACACTTCTTTTCTTTAAAAAAATTTCTATTGGTATTTTTAGGTCACTTATATTTTCCAATGTAACTCTTACACACACACCCACACACGTGCACACACACACATGATAGATAAATTCTTAAGGGATTTGAGTAAGCAGTTCTCAAAGAAAGTACTCTAAACTATCAAAAAGAATACTTTTAAATGCTCCAAATCACTAATAATAAGAGCATGCAAATTAAAATAATTTCTTTGCTTCTACCTCACGTCCACAAAATCAGCAAAGATGACAAAAAACAAAAATGATCATTGATAGAAAAACTGAAAAAAATAGGCACAATGATGGATTGTTGGTGGAACTGTGAATTGGTTTAGCCATTATGGAAAGCAATTTGGAACTATGTGAAGTCACTAAAATGTGCATACCCTTTGACCTAGTAATAAAACTACTAGGTCTTACCCCCCAAAGAAATCAAAGAAAAAGGAAAAGGATATATAGTTATGAAAATATTTCTAGCAGCAAATATTTCTGACAGCAACCTGTCAGACCCAATTCAGCAGTAGATTTACTGGTACAGCTAAGATGGCATCCTACAAGAAGTACATAGAACAGATCTGCCTGTTAAGTGGAGATGCTGTGTCCTGTGAAGAGCCAGTCCAGATAAGGAGCAAAGCAACTAATCCTTCATTGATGCCAAGCCCTACAATGAACTTCATGAAGACTCTACTGACAGGAGTTGAAAGGTACTCCTTTGGCACATGCATTCTCTCGGCACGTGTGCCTCACTACTTTTGTACTTTAAGTTTGAACCTACTTTCCTCAAGAACCTTTTATATAGGAGGGGAGTACACCCCTGGTTTGGGGTAAAATGTTTTGTGCCAGTTGGCTTTGCTATACGTTCACATCAAACTCCTTTTAGAAAGGCTAATGGAATTTAATTGGTTGATTGCTGATGGGTCATGTGTTGGTGGGGGCTCAGGAGCAACAGTACTAGAAATTCTAGCCTGTCAGGGTTATCCTTAGAATCCAGAGGACTGTAGTTAGCTCCTTTCTATGGACTTCAAACTGTGAGTGGGGGGATTAAAGAAGGAGGAGAGGTATTATATATATATAAACTATGGACTGCTGAGCTTGACTTTGGAAATTCTAGTGAAATTCTAGAACACATAACTAAAGGGTTGTATAGGAAACATCTAGAAAAGGAAATGATGCTCACAAAGAGCCAGTATGACTTCACCAAAAACAGATTGATCTCATTTCATCTTGCACAACAACCTCATTTATTTTTTGACAAGAGTATTTCATTTGTAGATCTAGGCAATGCTGTAGGACATCTAGATTTCAGCAAAACATTTAACAAATTCTCCCATCTTATTCTCATAGAGAAGATGAAGATATTTTAGCTAAGTGATAGTGGATTTAGAACTTGTTGAATAATTAAGCCCAGAGTAGTGATTAATGAGTTCATGTCACCCTGTTGCTTAAGCCCTGGCATAATACCCCAGGCATCTATGTTTGTCTTTCTGTTCTTTTACATTTCTGTCTCATTTTTTAAAATTCCAAACTTAATAAATATTAACTTGGGAGGTCATATTTCCCTATGGGCAATAAACAATATAAATAACCCTGTCTTAGAAAAAAAATAAATTGAACAAGCCATCAATGAACTCCCTAAGAAAAAATTGCCAGGACAGATGGGTTCTTTAGTGAATTCTACCAACAATTAAAGAACAATTAATTCCAATAACATATGCACCAAATAGTTTGTAGAAAAAAATAAGCAAAGAAAGATACTTCAAAATTTCTTTTATGGCACAAATATGGTGATGATGCTTAAATCAGGAAGAGTTAAAACAGAGAAAGAAATTTGCCTCCCAACTTCTCTAATAAATACTGATCAAAAAATTTTAACAAAATACTAGCAAGGAAATTACAACAACATATCACCAAAAAAAGAAAGAAAAGATGATATACTATGACTAGGTGTGATTTATGCCAAAAATTCAGGACTGACTCAATATTAGGAAAACTATAAGCATAATTAACAGTATCAATGACAAAACCAATAAAAAATATATCGTTATCTCAATAGATATGGAAAAGACTTTTGAAAAAATGCAACATAAAAAAAAGCAAAAAAGGGGTGGCTAGGTGGCATAGTGAGTAGGGCACCAGCCCTGGAGTTAGGAGGACCTGGGTTCAAATCTGGCATCAGACACTTAACACTTACTAGCTGTGTGACCTTGGGCAAGTCACTTAACCCCAATTGCCCTGCCCTCCCTCCTCCAAAAAAGAAAAAGAAAAAATACAACACTCATTCCTATTAAAAACACTAGAAAGTTTAGGAATAAAGTAGTATCTATCTCAAGCCGTCAGAAAGCATTATCTGTAATGGAGATAAGCTAGAAGTCTTCCTACTAAGATCAGGGTGAAGCAAGGATACTCATTATCACCATTATTATTCAATATTGTTCTAGAAGTGTTAGCTATAGCAATAAAAGAAAAAGAAATTGAAGAATTAGAAAGGCAATGACAAAACTATCACTCTTTGCAGACAATATTATGTATACTTATAAAATGCTAGAGAATCAACTAAAAACAAGTTGAAATAATTAGAAACTTTAGCAAAGTTATTTATATTGTTCATTGCCCATAGGGAAATATGACCTCCCAAGTTAATATTTACAAATATTTATAAAATAAAACCACGCAAATCATTAGAATTTTTATATATCACTAACAAAATCCAGCAGCAAAAAATGGAAAGAGAAATTCTATTTAAAAGAACTATAGACAATATAAAATATCTGAAAGTCTACCTGCCAAGACAAACCCAGGAACCATATGAACACAATTACTAAATATTTTTCACACATATAAAGTAAAATCTAAAGAACTGGAAAAATATTAATTGCTCAAAGGTAGGCTGAGTCAATATAATAAAAACGATAATTATACCTAAATTAGTTTACTTCTTCAGAGCCATACCAATTAAAACACCAAAAATGATTTTGTAGAATTAGTAAAAATAATAGCAAAACTGATCTGGAAGAACAAAATATCAAGAACATCAAGGAAATCAATGGAAAAATGTGAAGGAAGGTGACGTAGAAGTAGCAGATCTCAAACTACATCACAAAGCAGTAATCAGCGAAACAAATCCAATACTGGCTGAGAAACGGAGTAGGGGATCAATGGGATAGAACAGGTGTGTAATACGTGGCAGCAAATTACCATATTGAGCTATCATTTGATAAATGCAAAGATCCAAGATTAATGGACAAGAATTCACCATTTGACAAAAATTGCTGGAGAAATTGGAAAGCAGTTTGGCAGGAACTAGGTATAGGTCAGTATCTCACACTGTATACTCAGATCAGGTCAAATGGATATATGATTTAGACATAAAAGGTGACACCATAAGCAAATTAGGGGAGCATGGAATAGTTTGTCAGAACTATGGATAAGGGAAGAATTTATGACCAAATAAGTGATAGAGAGGATCACAGGATGAAAAAATTGATAATTTTGATCACATTAAATTAAAAAGCTTTTGCTTGAACAAAACCAATGTGATAAAGATTAGAAGGAAAGTTGAAAACTGGGGGCAAAGGAGTTGATTTTTTACAATAAGTGTCTCTAATAAAGGCCTCATTCCTCAGATATATAGAAATAGAGTCAAATTTATAAGAAAATTAGTCATTCCCCAATTGATAATTGGTCAAAGGATATGAAGAGGCAGTTTGCAAAGGAAATCAAAGCTATCTATAGTCATGTGAAAAAATTACTGTTGATAAGAGAAATTCAAATTAAAACAGCTCTGAGACACCACTGCTCACCTATCAGATTGGCTAATGTAAAGCCAAGCACAAGCAGCATTCCAGAGGACTGCAGCTGTGAACCACTCTAAGGTTCTGATCACATAATATAGTGAACTCTCTATTTATTCAGAAGTAAATTAAAGCAAAACATTCACAGAAACCAAAGTACAGCATTCACAATGTTATAACACAACAACTTATCACTAAAGTGGCCACATAGTTTTCACCAAAGTGGCCACGTAGTTTAAAACAAAAGGTATCATCCAGGAAGTCCTTAACTCAATCATCCTTAAGAAGCAAGCTTCCTTAAGGGACACAAAGTACAAAGGTCAAAATTCTCCACCCCTAGGTCACATTGCCTTAATCTCTCAGTCAAAAAGTCTTCTTTTTTCTTGACTGGAGATTAGTTTCCAATCATCCATAACATTCTGTTTCTTAACAAAGACTTGATATATGGGCAAGGCCCAAAAAGAACTTGAACTGAAACAAGGGGCGAAATAATTAAATAGCTGAAACAAGGTGCTAAGTAGTTCTTTGCTTGCCATTACAACTAATAAGACAGAAAAAGAAAATGACAAATGTTGGAGATGATGTTGGAAAATTGGGACACTAATGCATTGTTGGTAGAGTTGTGAACTGCTATAATCGTACTGGAGAACAATTTGGAACTATGCCCAAAGGGCTATAAAATTGACCCCGCAATACCACTACTAGGTCTGTATGCCAAAGGGATTTTAAAAAAAGAAAGAAAAGGGCCCATGTGTACAAAAAAATATGTATAGAAACTCTTTAAATGGTGGCAAAGAATTGGACGTTGAGGAGATACCTATCAATTGGGAAGTGGCTGAATAAATTGTGGTATGTGATTGTAATGGAATAGTATTGTGCTATAAAAATGATGAACAAGGATGCTTTCAGAAAAATCTGGGAAGACTTATATGAACAAATGCAAAATGAAATGAGTAGAACCAGGAGAACATTGTACATAGTAACAGCAATATTGTAAGAAGATCAACTGTGAATGATTTAGCTATTTTAATCAATATATTGATTTTAGGATTAAAAAAATGCTATTCCCCACCAGAGAAAGAACACATGGAATCTCAAAGCAGATTGAAGCTTTCTTTGTTTGTTTGTTTGTTTCTTTCTTTCTTTCTTGTCTGAATTTTCTTCCACAACATGGCTAATATGGAAATATGTTTTGCATGACTGTATATGTAAAAAAATAATATATGCCAGGCACTATGCTAAATCCTTTATAATTATTAGCTCATCAGATCCTCACAATGGCCCTTAGAAAAAGGTGCTATTATTATCCCCTTTTATGGTTAAGGAAACAGAGGTTAAGTGACTTGCCCAAGGTCACACATCTAGTATGTGTCATATTTGAGGCCATATTTGAACTCAAGTTTTCTTAACTCAAGGTCCAGTGCTCTATCCACTGCCTCACCTAGCTGCCTATTGACCTATTTTGAGTATTAAGTCCACTAAACTTCTACATCTTTCTCATTGAAATAAGTTTCTAGTCCCCTGCCACCATTCCATAATTTAAAATTGATTTTTTAAAATAAAAGTAGAACTTTACATATGTTCTATAAATTAATCTTGCTCAACCTGGACGCTTGTTCTAGCCATTCAAGAGATTTTTTTAATGCAGACTCAAAATATGTGAAAATCTCTTCCAGGAAAATTACATACTTGTCACCTGCAAATCTAACATGTGTGGCCTCTAGGTTTCATGCAAGTCATTCCAAAACTATGGTCAAGTCATTGGACCAATCCCATAAAATCTCAGTGACATCTTTTAGCTCAAATTGTTGTTCCTAGGACCATTATTAGTATTTTGGGTCTGCTTCTATATATTACACATACTTCATGAATTTGTTTACATACATTGGATGACATGGGTTTTATTTCTGAACTTTTCTTAGATTTTGTCACTGTGATTTTTAAGGAGTTCCTTTTAATATTCTTGTTACATTTTACTTCCTCTCTATGATTTCTAGCTTGGTAGATATATAATCAATGTTGTTACCACGAACACCACCACTACCATTCTCTTCCAGTTTAAAGTCACTTTGATTAGATTTATAAGAGTCCAAGCATATACCAATCTTTGTTAAGTGCACAATATCCCTGGGCAAGAATGCTAAGCTGGGATCAGGAAATCAAAAAACCATTCTCAAATATCTTCTTAACCAGTTCTTCATTTTCCAAATCTGCCATTCTCTTCTAAATCCCTTCTTTTCTTTTTAAATTTTTTTTTGCTTTTGCTTTTTTGGAGGGGGTAAGGTAGGGCAATTGGGGTTAAGTGACTTGCCCAAGGTCACACAGCAAGTTTTTGTGTTAACTCTCTGAGGCTGGATTTGAACTCAGATCCTCCTAACTCCAGGGCCAGTACTCTATTCACTGCACCACCTAGCTGCCGCTAAATCCCTTCTTTTCAAACCTTACAACATCAATGAAAATATCACTTATGTCCCTAAAGTGTTCAATCTCTTGACTAAGACTTGATGATTCTTAGCAGCACTTTTTAGATTACTTTTGGAACATCATAAGTGTACCTGTGAATTATTGAAATGAATGACAATCACCTGGTCTGACAAGTTTATAGAGATTCTCATCCTGAACAGGCATTCCTGGAAAAGCAGAACTCCATATTGGTTATTTCTGGTCAACAAATACAGTCATCCCTTCCATATCACAAAGACTAGGGATGTGGTGCCTCCACAATCTGAAAAAAAGTTTGTCTCTCCCTTCATACTGGAGAAGTTTGATTTTTTCTTTTTCTTTTATGGGGTCTTTACAGCACCTTAGTATAAAATCTGAGTTATTTGGTCATGTTTTAACTCTAAAAAAGATTATGTAATATTTGTGGTATTAAAAGATAAAATATGTTGATATTCTACAACAGTCTACATATTACTCATATTCTTAGGAGTTTTTACATTTTTTCTGTGTCATCTGCTGGCCTTTGCATGTCATCTGTGGCTTCTGCAAAATTCCCCAAAATCCCCATTAAATTTCTTATGCCAATTAGTGATACATTGAAACCATGATGGGGAAAGTTTTGATGTGGAACGGATAACTGTAGTTAACAGTACTCTTTAGCAGGGATCTAACAATCACCATCACTCATTTAATCTCATTTCATCATTTATTAGATAATCTCAGATGTGGAGCCACATCATCATTCCTTGGAGGACAAACAGCTGCCTCCTCCTCAGAAAGTCTAGCTGTTGGGAAGAGCTTCAAGAGTTCAATGGTCTTTCCTCCAGTTTTCCTCCATCACATTCTTCTATGTCTACCTCCTAACAGAAGTCAGGAGTTCTCTCTTCCTTTTCACATCTGTTTTCTTCTTTGCTTTCAAATTGAAACAACTCCTCCATTTTATTGGCAGCTGGGTGGTACAGAGCACTGGATTTGGAATCAGAAACAAATAAGTTTAAATCCAAACCCAGACACTTACTAGCTGTGTGACCCTTGGTAAGTCACTTATCCTATGCTTTTCTCAACTGTAAAATGGGGATGATAGCACCTACCTCACAAAATTATAATGAGGATCAAATGAGATCATATTTTTAAAACATATAGCACAGTGCCTCCCAGAAAGTGGGTGATATATACATGTTTATCCCCTCTTGAAGAACACTTCATTCTTCCTCATAACCGAGAAAGTGGAGAATGTTCCCTGAACCCCTTTACCTTTACCTTTCCTTCCAAGAAGGAGAGAAATAGAAAAAATAGCTCCCTCTCTGCAGATCACTAACAAATTCTCCAGATCTCCCTACCTGATATAAACAAAATCCTTAGTTCTTCATGATTTTTACTTGTAGCTCTCATGGTCAACTCCCCTACAGAATTAATTCTATCTTTGCCTCTAAAGTTATTTTCTCTTCTCATTTAAAGAGAGAGTTTTTGCTCACTCTGAATCATAAGTCACATTTTTTAAAAATAAAAACTAAATTTATATTTAAAATGCCAGCATTGCATTTGACGATTTATAGTTGGCATTTCAAATTCAATTTTACATATCAAATTACTGAAAATTAGATGATCGCAATTTATCTTACCTTGCCTGGCTCAATGAAAAGTTGAGAAAATTAAATATTTATATTAATGGATACATCCAGGAGTTGAGATCTCACCATTGTAGGGAACTCATGGTATGGAAATTTCCTCCAACCATTGCAGATTGCAGTATATCTCCAAGTCAGAAAATAATCCCTAGGGAATTTTCTGAAGAGCATAGAAATTAAATGATTTTCCCAATGTTATCCAGCTAGTAAACATTAGAGATGACTTTGAATTTGTCTTCCTAACTTCCAACCCTAAATCCATTATACCACACTAACTTTATTGAAAGATAATGTACCTCATTCTACAAACTTGAAAGTTTGCAAAGTATTTTATTATAACAGTTCTGGGAAGGAGGTAATGATTACTCATGTTAGAGGGACTGTATTTACCAAAATTAAGACTAAAATGAAATTCTAGTCTCATAAAGGAGCCAAATTCATATTTCCACCTCCTGAGTCATTCCTGTCTAGGAGCAGAATTGCAACTTGTGTTTGGAAGGATAAAGGATGATTATTTACATAAACACAGTCTTTTCTGATGATACAGAATAAAAACAATTATTGAACACAGAGGAAAATGAAGCCCTATTTATTCCTACCCACACACTTACTCATTTCCACTTGGCTTCCCTCAACACAATTCATTTTTAGAAAGGGTGTGATTATTTATAGAGGAGCAATAACAGGAAGCACTCATGTTCTCTGTGTACTGACCAGAGGTGGATTCCACTATAGAGTTTTAGAACTGGAAGGCCAATGAGTCTGACCCCTTCATTTTATAAATAAGGAAATGGAGACCCACAGGCATTAAGTGACTTGCCTGGGGTCTCAAGTAGTAAGTAGCACACCTGGGATTTGAACCTAAATTCTCTGACTCCAAATCTAATCAGTACCATGGTTCCTTTTTGTAGTTCAACCCCTTCCATTTAAATTGAGGAAACTGAAGCCCACAGAAAGGAAGCGAGTTGCCCAAGGTCATGCAAAGAGTTAGTGGCACAGCCGAGATTTTGACTTGAGTCTTCTGACTTTGAGTTCTGTGTTCCCTACAGTCAGAGCATTTACAGGCTGCTCTTGGAGTATGCATCTAATGAGCTTTGCTTTCAGGTATTACTGTGTACACACCATCACCCAAGACTTAAAATGGTGTTTATAGAATATGCTGTATGAGGATGGCCTGTTTCATTTGTATTTTGGTATGTCTAGCAAATAGCACAGACCCAGAGTAGGAGCTTAACACATTTTTGTTGTGTTGTGTTGAGTGTGAATATGAACATCAGTCAATAGACAGGGTTGTATTGCACATGCACTGAGTAGCCATACATACATTTACTTGGTTCTCTATGAATACAAAATGATAATCATAACAATTTACACCCCCATAGCACCTTATATTCTATGAAGTATTTTCTACACGACTAATTCCTTTTTTTGTAGGGAAGTGGTGAATGTCTTATTATCCCTATTTTACAAACAAAAAAAAAATGAGTCTCTTGACAATCAGTGACTTACCCAAGGCCTCATGGCTAGTAAGGGACCGTGCTGGAGGCCTTGAACAGGTCTTCTAGCAAAAGAAATGAAAAACATTCTCCCTTGCCCCCAAAGGACAATCTATCATAATGGCTAGATAGAGTATTATACCCACAACTTCTTGCCTTTCACATTGGACATCTACATTCTCACTGAAATTACTGGCTCACTGGCACCTGCTCTAACACCAGCAAATTCATATTCCCAGAAAAAGTTCATGTTGTTATACTCAAATTTTCTCAAGGTCCCAGTGGGTAATTCTGTTGAGGTGGAAATATAATCTCCCCATCACCACCTTAGTTCTCAAACCCTCACTGGTGTGTTCCTATTTGTACAACCCAATTACTGTTACTAATTTCACTTTTAGATCACAAGCATAACCATTTACTTATCAATAAGGTAAAATGAATAATAATAACATGGTTACTTATATTATCCAAGTAAGTAAATGAATAATAAAATACTTCACAATCCACATATAGAACCTGTGACAAACTTCCTCATCAACGTACTTAGCATCTGTGGGGAAGCTCATGAGAGAGGAAAACCTGTGTGCTCCAGTAACTCATAACTCCAGGCTGTGAAGTTTGATGTCAACAGCCCATTTTCCCTCCCAGTTTAGAGTTGGGTGGAAGGAGAGCACAGAAAAGTGGAATATGAACCTCTCAGAGGCTTCATATCTCTTAAGCTCTAGGGTTTGTTTTGAAGAACAGTTTTGAAAACTAAAACTCTATCCAGTAAAGTTTAGCTTCTATCCAACCAATCAGGAATTATATAGGTGAAGCCATCTATCATCTGACTGATCCTTTGATAATCTCTTCAGTTTAAACAAAACTACTTTTCCCATACCCTGCTATTTTTCCAATATTCATTTGCCTTGGTATACTATCTCCTATAAGTTGTTGCTTTAAATAACTTAAATCAGAGCCTCTTGGTACTTGGTTACTCATCTTTCACTACAGAGGTGACAACTCTCCACATTTTTCCTATTAAGTCGAGTCATTTTTAAATTATATCTCTTTCCAAATAGTTACATGATCTCTACTTTAGTTTTACCCTCTTTTTTCCTAACAACTATATGCATATAAGCCAAGGGACCATAATGGCCTTTACCTTTAAATTTCCTACATAATCCTCTAGCTCATCTTGTCTTTGAAACTGAATTTCTTCATACTCATATTTTTATACTTTTTAATAAAGGGTTTTTTCTCTGCCTCTTTAATCCATCAAACAGTTCACACATAAATATAACATTATCCTTCATTTATTACAAAAGGATTTAAATCTACATTTATATTATAATCCATTTTCTGCCCAAATCTGCTCAAATCTCACCTGAATTCTGTTTCTTCACACATATTTTAATAATTTTTATTAAATCAAATCTCTTTATTTACTCTTTTCAGGTTGCAAAATGTTCGTATACAAAAGAGGCATAATTTTATATCCTTTAATAGTTGATTTAAGTATATTTCTTAACATAAAAGTATTTGTTCTGACTTTTTTGATTAAATTTTTTAAAAACTTACTACATATCAGGCACTGTTCTAATCATTGGGGATACAAAAGGCAGCAAAAGAGAGTCCCTGCCCACAAGGAGTTTATAATCTAATGGGAAAGACAACATACAAACACGTAAAGACAAAGCAAGACATATGTAGGATAAATAGAAGATAATTATCAGAGGGAAGGTGCTGGAATTAAGAGGGGTTGGGAGAAGCTTCCTGTAGAAGGGTGAACTTTAGAAAGCCAGGGAAATCAGTAGTTGGAGCAAAGAAGAAAAGCATTCCAGGAATGGGCACAGCCCAAGAAAATGCTAGAGATGGGGTATCCTGATTATGGAATAGCCAGGAGGACAGTACCCCTAGATCGAAGAGTGTATGTCCAGGAGTAAGGTATAAAAGGTGATGAGGGTCTGCACTAGAGTGGTGACAGTATTGGAGGACAGAAGGCAAGCATATTCCAGAAATATTGCAACAGTGAAATCAACAGGCCTCGGAAACAGGTGGGATCTAGCAGGGTGGTGAGAGATAATGAGGAATCCAAGACAGCTCCCATGTTGCCAGACTGAAAGACTGGAAGGGTGGTGTTGCCCTATACAATAATAGGGAAGGTGGGGGGATTTAGATGAGGGGAATGATGAGTTCTGTTTTAGACATTCTGAGTTTCAGGTATCTACTGTACATCTTCTTTGAGATATCTGAAAGGTAATTGGGAATATAAGATTAAAGCTCAGTAGAGAGTTTGGGGCAGTGGCTCTCAATCTTCCTAATGCTGCAACCCTTTAATGCAGTTCTTCATGTTATAGTGACCACCAACCATAAAATTATTTTCGTTGCTACTTCATAACTGTAATTTTGCTACTGTTATGAATTATAATGTAAATATCTGATATGCAGGTTGTATTTTCATTGTTACAAATTGAACATAAGCCACAGGTTGAGGACCCAGTACTGGTTTGGGGCAAGATAGGTAGCTTTGAAAAGTCACTAAGTTCAAGACATCTGAAATCCAGTTGAGGAGGCAAGGTTGGAGGTAAGCAGAGTCTGAAGCCAAATAGATACATAGATCTGAGAATCATTAGCCTAGAGATGGTAATTAAATCCATGAGAGCTGACAAAAGCACTATGTGAAATAGTACAGAGGGAGAGGAGAAGAGGGTCCAAGACAGGACCCTGAGAGACCCCTATGATTAAAGAGCATGATCTGGAAGATGATCCAACATAGGAGACAGAGAAGGAGTGGTCAGATAGGTAGAAAGAAACCAGGAAAGAGCAGTATTCCAAAAACCTAATACCAAATTGCACCATTAAAATAATTGTGTAATGCTAGTGCTAGAAGGAACCTTAGAGACTATCTACTTCAACCTCTTGTTTTTTATATGTGAGAAAACTCAGACCCACAAAAGTGATACAAGGTGATCGAGTTTATACACTAAGTTAACAGCAATGCTAAGACCTTGAGTCTGCACCCCCTACCCCCCACATCAGTGCTTTTGGGAAAAGAAGGCCACCAACCACAGATCAAGCAACTGTAAACTGAAAACAAACAAGACAGTAGCTACTTAAGTGATAAATTATGTCATACTGACTGCAATTTCTCTAGAAGTTTAAACAACAAACAGGTAGATTATAGAATCACAGAAACATGGATTATCACCATGATTGTTGATATGAGATACTCTTCCAGAAGCCATTGGTTATTCTTATTGTAGAACGAGGGCTTCTGAAAATTTTAGTGGAGACTTCTAGGAGAAATATAGCAGAAGGGAAGGAGCTGAGTCAAATGAGGGTGAGGAGCCCTTAGCACCATGTAGACTTTCCTGAATCCAGTGCCTAGAAAGATCTCTGTGTCTATACCCTTCTGCCCTTCCTTACAAACATTCTGAAAGGGGTTCTGTTGCTGTTGTCACCACAGTTAGTGACTCAGTTGATGCTGTGTTGAGAGAAACTGCTCTGAAATGATTGAGGTCTCTTCTTCACTTCCCCCTGCCTTTGCTATGAAGATACTAGCAGTTCCCATTAACTGAGTCAGTTCTCTGGAGATTTTCTGGGATTTCTCTCTCTTATGAGAGAAAGGAGTCTACAGCAGCCAGTGCTCTATTGCTATAAGAAGTCCAATGCTAACATCCCACTCTTCTCTTGATCCCCCATTCTTTCTTGCTACTATTTATTTTTTGTAAAAATAAAGACTGCAAGTGGCCACCAATCCTAGTTGCATGGTTAATGTTGGCAATGCCAATAGAGGTTGGGCAGTCTGGGAAAAGCAGAAGACATCCAGTCTTTAGAACAAGGTGTGGAGAAGAGTAATGATTGCCCCCTCGTGGAATCACAAACCTTTTGGTGTCAGTCTAGTATGGTGTTCCTTAGCTCAAAGTAGATTTACAGAAGACAAGGTAAACAGAGAAAGCTAAAAAACCCTAAAGGCAATCACAATCTGTTAGACACAGTAAAATATAATTTAATGACCTGACCCTAAACTAAACTAGGGAAAGAGGATTGCTTTTTTTATGTACCAGGAATACTTCCTTGATAATGCTTACAGGAGACTACTATCTTTTATGTAATTTCCTTCCAGCAAGATTCACATACCCATATTACATGTGGAGGCATGGAAGGAGATCATGCATTCAAACCTAACTCCATCCACATCTCCATACCTTTTATTCCCTTACATGTGTTTTGTTTCCCTACACAAAACTGGAAGGAAGCTCAGAACATGCCTTATCCAAATGATACTTACCCAAGAAACCTCTCTAAAAAGCCCAAATTTATGGTCGCACAACCTCAGTTTTAATCAGTCCAGTGGAAGAAAACTCATTATGCCTGAAGCAACAGTACCTGAGCATTATGTTGAGGAACCCATCCTAAGAATGGATTGTATGTGTTGGAGTTTTGTGTGAAACAAGCTGGTGTAAGTAGAGCAGGCCCAGAATTTGGAAGGCTTGAGAAGGCAGAAAGAGATTAGGCTCCTGCCAGTTCTTTGAGGAAATGCCTTTCAAATGCTATGATTTGATACTGTTTATAATGTTGAGTTTATAGTCAAAAGAAAAAAAATTAAACCCCTAAAGTATACAGATCAGGGCGCAAAGTGATCAGACATAGCTTATATAAAACAGACACGCTATGTCTGGTCTAACAAAAGGATTGTCTCCCCCATAAAATGACGAGTTTAGTCTGAATGAGTTCTAAGATCTACTCCAGTCCTAGATCCTGTGACCATATATGAGACACACAAAGAACCATTAAAAAGAATATCCTTTCTCCTACACTCGTGTGCTGGGCCGGGAATCAGAAAGACTTGAGTTCAAATCTGACCTCAGATACTGGTTGTATGACCCTGGGTAAATCACTTAACCTCTGTCTTGTCTCAATTTCCTTTAAATCTTTAAAATGGGGTAATAATAACACCTACCTCCCGGGTTTGTTAGAAGGATAAAATGAGATAACATTTATAAAGTGTTTTGCAAACCTTAAAATACATATAAATGCTGGCTATTATGTTAATCATCTATATAAAACTTAAGCCTGTGACCCCCTCCTATATGCTCAGAGAAACATAAACAAAAATGGTCAGGACCCACGCAGAATTGTTTTTCATCTCAGCCCTATTCAGTAATTCCCCATTCTTTATTCATTCCATTAAGTTTTGCAAGAATTTATAGAAACACAGATTGCAAGAGACCTCAGACAATGATACACAAAGTCATGAAAAGGGTGCTGGACTTGCATTTCTTGTGACCACGGTTTAAGGTTCCCATCTCAGTTCTACCACTTACTGCTAGAATAACCCTAGGAAAGCCAATTTAGTTCTCTGTAAAATATACCCAATTGATCAGTAAACTCCCTTCCAAATAAACCCAGATTTAACCTCTCTCTCCTCATCTCCAGTCTCACATCTCCAGCTGTCCATTGGGCGCATCTGAAATCAAACTCATTCAAAACTGAGCTCATTATCTTCTCCCGTCCCCTTCCCTCCACTGCCTAGTTACTTGTGTAGTAGAGGGGTTTGCCTTGGCAAGAAGATGAGCTATATCTTCCTATGAGACAGGGGTGAAGGATTACATAGTGGCAGAAGACATCCAAGTGATATGAGAGATAAGAGACAAGATGAGGAGATGAAAGGAAGAACACAACAAATGGCCTCATTTTTTTTCAGTGAAATATGAGGCTAAGTTTTCAGATAAGCGAGTGAGGGGAGGGGAAGTCATAGGAGATTTAAGAAAGAAAGAGTTTGGAAAAGTTGCTGCAGTGAGTGAGAGAGTGAATCAATTATGGAGATGTAGAAGGATAGTCTTGCCACAGTGAGGTCTGATTGAGATTACATAATGGATTTGTAGTGGACCTAGTCAACATAGTTTAAAGATTTTCTCCAGCTTTTAGCAGCAGCACAGGAGTAGAACTGAAGGCAGTACATGTTGAGAACAATACGAGGCTAAAACTTGACAGGGCAAGCATTGGCAATAGGTGTGAGGAGATAGGAGATGTCTCTGGATAAAAACTTCCCATGCCCAGGATATGACTTGTCAGGGGTCCCTGTGGTTTGTCCTCTGACCTGACCCAGGTCTTCTATTCCCTTGGCTCTTGGAAGGCAGTTAACAATAAGAGAGTTAAGGGATCCTAGAAATATTGTCATTCCCACCTGCTTCCCCCTTAGTGCTTAAGAGCACAGAAAGTCAGGAATAGCCTAATGTGGATACAGTCAGAGACTCCCAAATATCTCTCACACTGGTCTTCCATAGGCCCAAAATCCTAACCAGTAGAGTTCTTCATTTAAATAACTTATTTTGGTCTTTTTTTTTTTGAAGGGGAGAAGGCAGGGCAATTGGAGTTAAGTGACTTGCCCAAGGTCACACAGTTAGTAAGTGTTAAGTGTCTGAGGCTGGATTTGAACTCGGGTCCTCCTGACTCCACTCACTGCACCACCTAACTGCCCCAATTTTCAGATAACTTTTTTTGATTGAGTTCTTCATTTAGATCAAGGTTTTGTCTCTACACACAACCTTTATAAAATTCAAACACCAGGAAGGAGCTTACAACAGCTTACATTAACCTACCAGAAGCTACTGATGTATATCCTCTTCAGGTTTCCTATCAATAGTTTTATCAGAGGATTGTTGATTTAGGGACATCGAAAATTATCTAATTCAATTCCCTCATTTCATGCATCTTTAACACACTTATAGTAGGCTATGACTACCTGTATGTGTCATATTTTAGAAGTTCCATGAGATCAGGTATCATGTCCTTTCTAATTTTTGCATCTTCCTCCATACCTAGCAAGAAAAATCCAAATAGCAGGGAGCTGAATTTGTTTGCTGAATGAATGATGACAGACGTAAGAGTGAGATGCATTTGTTTCGGTCTTTGCTGGCATATTCTCATATGAAAAGCCAAGATCCTGGCTGAGCAGGGAGAGAAGACAATGGCTTTGCCTTTGGGTTTATGTTTATCTCCACATTTTCCTCACTAACTAGTCTTCAACAGAGCTTTAGAACTGAGAAACCTTGAGCCCCAGAGTTATTCGAGAATTATTTGGTTGAGTAACTTTACATACCTATTTACATAAATAGGTATCATCTGCCCTTTAAAGATTAATATAAAGAGGTATAAAGAATATTCCACTTTAAGCAAGGGTAAAGTCTCTGATCAAGAGACCCAAGCCCATGGATCAAGGAATTAAGCCCAAAGGAAAGATTAAGCCTCAGAGTTTAGCAAGCTCAGAAGACCCTGCTGCTCTATGTGATCACAGCAGGTCCCTGGGCCAGAGAAACTCCTGCTGCAGATGAAGTGCCTTCTAGTTAAGACTCTATGAGAAGGATGAGACAGATAACTCCATAGTGGGAAGGGTTTTCTCTCAGGCTTTTATTGACCCTGTCTCTAAGGCAATGCCTGAACACTTTTCTAAAAATGTCTTTTAAGAGGAAGCATCCAACTTTGGAGCTAAAAGAGCAAATGAGAACCCAGACTTCTCATGAGATAGAGACAGCAGTGTAGCTGAAATCAAAGGATTTCAGCTAAAACCAGAAGATGGAAGCAGAGAGATGTTCTACCGCTATAGTGGGACCATGCCTGGCAACATCCAGGAGAGATTATGTGCAGCAAAGCAGCCCCAGCAGAGTAACACTTGGCAGTGCCATTCCTGGTGGGCTTATGTGTCCAATGGGGAGCAGGCCTGGTGGGAACCATGAGATGATGTCAACAGAAGAAATAAGCTGCAGTGCTAGCAATGTGAGTTGTTCTTCCACGCGTGTGCCCTGGCCACAAATGCTCTCTATATGTGCCTTGGTCATACATGTTCCTTACATACGTGCCTCTCCATGTGTGCTTCTTAAGTCTGTCCTTACTTCCCACTGATGGGGAGTGGATCAGTCAGTCAGTCAATAACCATCTACTAGGTACCAGGCACCATGCTAAGCACTGAAGAAACAAAAAGAGGCGAAAGACAGTCCCTGCCCTCAAGGAGTTTACCATCTAAGAGAAGAGCTTACCATCTAATGAATATTTTGGAGAGAGAATCTGCAAGAACCATATCTGGGGGACTGTTTCTGTGAGTTGGGAAGTATAGGAAGTATGTAAGCAAATACATTTCTGTCATCTTTAAGGTTTCAAAGCACTTCCCTCACAACAATCTCTGCTGTCGGTATTACCAGTATTAATTCTCATGAGAGATTTTTTCCTTCACGAATATCATTGTGACCATCATTGTAACAAAACAAAAATAGTAGCACCATAACTGGCTGGAGTCAGGGCATAATATATGGCTGAGCCTGCCAGACCCACAAGCTTGACCTTATTAGGACTGTTACCTACCTAGGTAACAGTCACAACAGACATTAGGACTCAGAGGGCATGAGGACTTAACCACAATGTATTCAAAAACACTATTTTCTGGTATTTTTTTTTTTAAAACCCTCTTAGAGTTTCCTACCGGAATCTTAAAGCAAGTGAGTAACTCCATCTTCAGCAGACTGAGTTCTGTTAGAGACAGTGAAGCTAGGGTATAATTACAGTATTAGGAAGCTGATTGCAATTAGGAAGTAGACTGAGTGACAGAAACAGGACTACAACCTTTTCCTGTAAACTTTGGAAAATACTAACATTCATAAAAGTGATTGCGCCAGCCCATCTTAGAGCTCCTAAGGCCATCCAGCCAGTCAGGCGCACAATCTGCTGACAGACTCATACATAGGAACATTAACAATATGGTGGAACAGAAGTGAAAGGGGCTTAAAAATAGAGAACATAGAATTTTACCAGCCATAGTACCCTAGAAGTGTGGAACTACAAAATGGCGGCAACGGGAGGAGAATTTGAATTAACTTCTTCCAACTCCCTCATTTTATAGTTAAGGAAACAGATTTTAGTCTTCCCGACTTCCTTTCCTCTGGCATAAGGTTCTTTTCAATTTTCTTGCTGTAGACATTTCACACATGTTGTTGCATTTTTTCCGCTTGGTTTAGTCATTTGTTGAACAAACTTATTAAGTGCCTGCTTTGTGCAAAGCTCACTGCTCGAAGCTGAGATGAATGTAAAGATAAATCAGATGTGGCCCTGCCCAGAGAGCTTACCAAATAATGGGGTAAATAAGTATGATGTAATAAAGGTGGGGAGGCAAGGTCAAGTCCCCATTCTGTGCGTTCTTAGGCAAGTTACTTTCCCCTCTCTGGGACTGTTTCTTCATCCACAAAATGAGGTGGTCCTGCCAGATGAACTCTAAACTCCCTTCCAGCCCTGATAACCTACAACGTTATGTCTGTATCAATGGCTCATCTTCATTCTCTCCATGTCAGGAATTCTTAACCTGGATTCCATGTGCTTGTTGATAGATAGAGAGATAGATAGACAGATAGATATAGTTATACCCACACATTTGTGTATAGTTATAGTTATATGTACAGTTATATAGTTATATGTATTTATTTATATATAGATATATATGTATTTTATTCATTTAAAAAACATTATTTGTGGGGTGGCTAGGTGGTGCAGTGACTAGAGCACAGGCTCTGCAGTCAGGAGGACCTGAGCTCAAATCCAGCCTCAGACATGTAACACTTACTAGTTGTGTGACCTTGGGCAAGTCACTTGACCCCAATTTCCCTGCTCTCTCCCCTCCAAAAAGCAAAAAAAAAAACATTGTTTGGAGAAGAGGTTCATAGGTGTTGCCAGACTGCCAAAGGTTCTACAACATACAAAAAAGGTTAAGGACCATTGCTCTATTAAACACAAAAAATGGTGGTTTGGAAGGGAGGGTCCTTTAACTTCTTCTATCCATTCTCATGCCCAGAGTAAGAGTCTAACTGATTATTACAATAGTAGTTACCTAGAAAATAGAACACTTGAGGAAAGGGGACAGACTGAGGCACAGGACCATGCCTTCCTCCCTTCCCCCACCCCTCCCCCACCCCACGGGAGCCAGGTGTGTGCTCAGGCAGGAGAGACACAGGTGGCCACATTTTATTAAGCTCCTGCTAAGCACAAGGCACTGTGCCAGGTGCTGTGAGGGCTACAAAGTCAAACAAGGCACATCCCACCTTTCTTCCAAAAGCTAACTATCAAATGTTTAAATTTACAATTCAAGAACTAGCCAGGCAACTAATCCTTTCTTTATCTTTAACTTTCAGGACTTTTTAGCCTATTACTTTTTTAAAAATTTTTTTTCATAAAATTTATTTATTTATTTTAGTTTTCAACATTCTTTTCCACAAGATTTTGAGTTCCAAATTTTCTCCCCATCTCTCCCCCACCTCCCACCCCAAGATGGCAAGCATACTGATTGCTCCTTCTTCCAGTCCATCCTCTCTTACGTCCCCCCCCCCCCATCCGTCCCCTTACCCCCTTCCACCTTACTTTCTTGTAGGGAAAGATGAATTTCTATACCGCATTGCCTGTATATCTTATTTCTCAGTTGCATGTAACAACAATTTTTTAACATTTGTTTTTAAGACTTTGAGTTCCAGACTCTCTTTCTCTTCTTCCCTCCTCACCCACTCCCACTGGGAAGACAAGCAATTCAATGTAGGTTATACATGTGTAGTTAAGAAAAAATTTCCATAATAATCATATTGTAAAACACTAACTATATTTCCCTCCATCCTATCCTGCTCCCCCTTATTCTATTTTCTCCTTTGATCCTGTCCCATTTCAAAATGTGTGCTTCCAACTACCCTGTCTCCCAATCTGCCCTCCCTTCTATTATCCCCCCCTCTCATCCCCTTCCCCCCTACTTTCCTGTAGGGTAAGATACTCAATGAGTGTGCATTTTGTTCCTTCCTTAAGCCAAATTCAATGAGAGTAGGGTTGACCCATTCCCTTTCACCTCCCTGCTCTTTCCCTCCATTGTAACAGCTTTCTCCTGACTCTTTTATGTGCCTCTGGCAATATAGTCTTTGATCCAGTTGCATTGGTCTCTTACTTGTTCCATGAGCAAGACATTCAGTCTCTCAGCCGCATTGGATGTGGCGATTATTAGGTCATTGATAACTTTGGAAAAAAACATTTCAGTGGGATGATAAGGTCAGAGGTCAGATTGTAGAGTTAAGAAGAGAGGGAGAGGAGAGGAAGTGGAGGCATCTATTGTAAATGGCATTTTCAAAGAGTTCAGGTTCAAAGGGCAGAAGAGACACAGGATGACAGTTATCAGGGATGGAAGGATGAAGCTAGGGTCTGTTGAGAATAGGGAAGAGATGGGCATGTTTGTAGGCAATAGGATATGAGCCAGTAAAGAGGAAGAGACTGGAAATAAGTGAATACATGGAGATGTCAGAGGGGGCAATCTGTTGGGGGAGATAAGATGTAATAGAATCACTTGAGCAGGTAAAGACTGGTTAACTTTGATAAGGAATAAAGACAACTCATAATGGGAAAGATAGAAGAGGAGGAGGAGATGGGGCAGAAGGCATATGAGTGATGTGAGATGAGGTAGAGGGTAGAAGAGGGAGCTCATGGCAAAGAGCTCAATTTTTTCTATAAGGTATGAGGCAAGTTTCTCATCTGAGAGAATGAGGGGAGGAGGAGCCATAGGATGCTTGAAGAAGAATAAAAGGATTTAGAAAAGTTGATATGGAAAGTAGAATAGGGGATTTATAAAACAGGTATAGTAGAATTATCTAGCAGCAGGGAGGACCCAGTTGAGGTTGTATAATTTTTTTAATTCCATAAATCAACCCACTTGTTGTCTTTTTTTTTTTTTTTTGCTTTTGGGATGGGTGGAAGGTAGGACAATTGGGGTTAAGTGACTTGCTCAAGGTCACACAGCTAGTTTTGTGTTAAGTGTCTGAGGCCAGATTTGAACTCAGGTCCTCCTCACTCCAAGGCCAGTGCTCTATTCACTGCACCACCTAACCACCCCGATTAACCCATTTATTGTTGGACTATGGGCTACAGAAATATGATAAGATTTTACTGGTGTTTCAGTTCCTTCAGTCTTCTGATGGCACAATTGACTGTGACTGCAGAATTGATATTGTAGGTCCCTGCACCATCAGTTACTGTTTTAGGGAATGGGACACTTCTTTTTCTGATACCAGGGAATGGCATCTGTTCATTCTCCCCCCTCCTAACTTGGAAAGCCCCTAATCTTACCTCCCATTAGAAATCAGATTACCTAATTTTGTATCTTGATTATTTGTTTTCTTTTAATTAATTGGTCTTATTTGATTAATTGTCTCAGTCATTTGATTAATTATCTCATTCTGTATTCAGGGTCTGAACTGTTTATTATGCCTGTTTTGCTAAATAGCTCGGATTGTTTCCTCGCTCATTCCACTGCAGTTTAGGAGAGAAAAATTGTAAACAATGTACTAACCTTCCTGAGCAAGGAAGGAGAACGACCTGGGAATCTTTAGACAATAACTACCAGGATTTTGATTGAGTAGTCTTTATAAATAGCATGGACCTCAAGGGAAGAAATATTAATGAGGGATGGAGGAAAGAGAACCTGGAAGGTGCAATGAAGAATGAGGAGTATTCTGACTCTTCCACTTTAACTAGTGAACTAGAGAGAATGAAAAAAGGTTCAGCCAGTACAGGAAAGGGTGACCTAGACAGCTGTGGTCATCAATAGCAAATGGAAGGAGAAGGAGAAGGAAAGGATAAACAGAAGTTTTTGCCTACAGAATAGGTATTTCAGAGGACACAAGGGAAGGGGCAAGTGGTATTTGGTTGGAACTTTGGGGGTAGGTCGTTGAGGGGGACCCACAAACTTTTCTTTTTCTCATCCTTCAAGAAACAGGCACAGGAGGAAATGGAAATCCTGAGATCCAAGGGAAGGTTTCTCTTCTTTCATCTGAGGTTCTCTACATCCCAGTTGGAAAATCAGATGGGCAACAGGAAGTAAAAATTGTCTTATGCTGACAACAGAGAGAAGTCATTGCTTTGGGGCAGATGGAAGACCCCTGGACCCTTGCCATCTTCCCTCAGAACGCACTGGATACTGAAGGCCCAAGATGTGGTGGGAGGAAGGTTTGGCTCCTCTTTTGCCCTGAGGAGTCTGGAGATCACACAGTAGCAAGAAGAGTCCTAGCAATATCCCCAAAGACAGTATTTCTAAGTGGGTGGCAGTGTTTGCATCTAGGACAAAGGAAAGATGTGATGAGGAAAGTCAGGCTCAAACCTCAACAAGAAGCCCAATGGAGAAGCAAACTCTTTTCTTAAGAGGAACATCTCAAGGCATCTAGCAAAAGGACTTCTAAGGAGCTATGCTGCATGTGCTGTTTTGGCTTAATCCCACTTTCCCCTGGACTCTGTATGTATTTGTGATGTGTCAAGGACTTTGGGGGTGTGGGGAATAGGGATGTTCTTTACCACTCTTGCTACCATACTAAGTACCCATTTGTAAATGCTAATTAAATCTAGTTTACCAATTTCTATCAATTGATAATAATGGAGGGAAGCACACTTGTGAGGACATGTGAGTTACAGCCTTAGAAAAATAGCACCTGGGGGGGGGGGGGGCAGAATCAAGATGGTGGCATAGAAGTGGGAAAACTCCATGCCACCCCCCATAACCACCTCAAATACCTATAAAATACGACTCTAAACAAATTTTAGAGCTCCAGAACCCACAAAGTGACAGAGAAACAAAGCTCCTGCTGAAGGCAGACAGTCAGGTGGACAGGAAGGGTTCATCACAGCATGCTGGGAGCCAAGCCCCATGGTTTTAGCCCAAAGGTGGCCCAACCAGCCAGGCTGGAGCATTTGGAAGAGTGGATCACTGGCAGCTGTGGTGGTTTCCAGAATTATTAACCCATAAACGCCAAAGACAAAGTGAAAGGTCAATGGAACTTGGCTGAATTGGGGGAGGGGGAGGAAGGAGAAGTGAATGCAGCTGTCTGCCCCTAGAGCCAGAAGCAGTGGAAGCTGTGGCCCTGCAGCTGCCTCCATGTGGCTGCTTCAGAGCTCCCAGCCTGCAGATTGCAGGGAGGGCCAAGCAAACATTCAGAGGCTAAGTGCTCTTGCCTTAACCTGTCTGGCTTAGATCGTGGTCTTGGGTGGTGGTCCTGAGGTGCGTGACCAGTAAGCCAAAGCTGGTGGGGGCTGTAGAGATGGTGGCCTCCTAATAGCTCTGGCAGCTATGAAAACCCCAGTGATTTGGGACAAAAAGGATCAAAGCATGTAACAGGAGGAAGACAACACAGTCAGAACTCCTGTACCAAAAGCTTCCAAGAAAAATATGAACTGCTTACATGCCATAGAAGAGCTTAAGAAGGATTTTGAAAACCAAATAAGAGAAGTAGAGGAAAAATTGGGAAGAGAAATGAAAATGATGCAAGAAAATCATGAAAAGAGAGTCAACAACCTGACTGAAGAAAATAACACCTTAAAAAATAGACTAACTCAAATGGCAAAAGAGGCCCAAAAAGCCAATGAGGAGAAGAATGCCTTAAAAAGTCAAATTTGCCAGATGGAAAAAGAATCTCAAAAGCTCACTGAGGAGAATAATTCCTTCAGAATTAGATTAGGGAAATGGAAGTGAATGACTTTATGAGAA
>CM053581.1:345593059-345613333 GCA_028627135.1 Pseudochirops cupreus
ATTAGCCTCCCAGCTGATGTCAACAATAATTATAAGTTAAGTTATTGAGTCATATTCATGTGTGCTATGGGGTTGAGGGGGAAGGGAATAATATTTATATAATACCTACTATGTGCCAGGCATTGTGCTTAGCACTTTACAAATATTATCTCATTTGATCTTTACAAAAATCTTGTGAAGTAGATACTGTTATTATCTTCATTTTACAGGTGAGGAAACTGAGGCGAACAGAGGTTAAATGAGTTTCCCAGGGTCCCAAAAGCTACTGAGCATCTGAGGCTGGGTTTGACCTTAGGTATTCCCGACTGTGAGCTCAGCACCCTACTTTCTGAGATCACCAGCTGCCATGAGTCTTTGCTGTTTAGCTTTTCATTTTATCCTGTTACTCCTCTTTGGAAGAATCCTTTCACTTGTTTGGTAAAAGGAGCCCCCTCTCACCAGAAGCAGGCTCCCCAATACTACACCTGGCCCAGGTTAAATAAATGGGTACAAGACAAAGAGAGATGCATACCACAGTCCCACCAAGTCCAGGAGAGTACTTCCTTGACGTTCAAAGATCACAGATCTATTTCTGGAAGAAACCATGCAACTCCTAAGTAGAAGTCAGGTTTCAAAGGCATCAGTTTTTAGAGCTCTAGAATGATTCTTCTTCCTGGACTTTAGAATGGCAGTCATGCTACTCTCTCTAGTCTTTGTATTTCCTTGGTTCTCATTTGTCTAATTTGCTGACTGTACTAAATTTCACTATTCATATATGTGGCTCATTTTTAATTTGGAATTTTGTCATCACAAAGCCTAATAACATCTGTTATTTCCTTTGATGTTCTGGAGTCTAGATCAGGGGACCAAACACTCTGCTTGCTGCTACCATGAGCTGCATGTAGCCAGCAACACTCCCAAGGGAGGCCCAAACCAGATTCAAGTGTAATTAGGAAATATTTAACCAAATAAAAATATAATAAAGAATAGAAAACATTATATTTTAAAACTAAATCCATATGTGGGCCACAGGAGTCCTTACATATAAATTAGTGGCCCTTGTTTCCATTGGAGTTACACATTTGACATTTGTGTCTGTGGTGTAAGCCCTGACCCCCAAACAGCTCATTTGAGCCGAAGTTGCATTCATAGAAGCATGGTAAACATACTGAGTGATAGTAACTCTGCTGTTCTCTGATCTGGTCAGAGTCTTTGAAATACAAATTTCTTTGTAACTCTAAATATAAACTTTGATTTTAGGAGGAATGCAGACTGGAGGGTATCCGGAAGAGAGCAGTCATGACGGTACTTAAGAGACCACTGAGTCCAACAAACTAATTTTGCAGATGAGGAAAGTGAGGCATGAAGAGATTAGGTGACTTTCTCAAGGTCCTATGGGTAGTAAGCAATAGAATCTACTACTTTGAACCCAAATCCTCCACTTCCAAACCCAGCATTCTTTCAATCATACCATGCTGTTGAGAAACCTAGAAACTCTGCTATATATCACAAGATCCTTCAAGGAAACTCAAGTATTTAGTAAGGAGAGGAGAATATTTAAAAGGGCAGGTGATCACTGCCTCCATGCATTTGAAAGGCTAGCATGGAAGAGGGATTAGATCTGTTTTTCTTGGCCTTGGAGGGCAGAACTGGAAGCATCGAATGAAAGTTTCAAGAAGGCAAATTTCAGCTCCATATAAGGAAAAAGTTTCTAAGAAACTAGAAATGTATCAAAAAGAAAAGAGCTGAATAGTAAGAGGAGAATGATGTTAGAGAGAACATCCTGGAGTTGGGATCAGAAAGACCTGGTTTCCAGTCTTGTCACTGACCCTGCTCGATGTAAATGGGTGAATCATTTCATCTCTGTGCATGTTTCCTCATTTTAAAAATAGGGATAATAGCAGTAAATTTTATCATGCAAGCTTGTCATAGAATCAAAAGGAATCCTGTATATAAAGAAGAGTCTTGGACTCTTGGAGACCTAGGATTTTTTGCCAGATTGTCCTTCCTGGGAAAGCTATGAAAATTGTAAAGTGTTAGTCAAATGAAAATGAGGTAAAAGATTGTGTCTTATTTAGTCTCCTAGCACAGTGCTCTGAATATAAAAAGCAAGGTGATAGACTGGAGGGAAAACTGGATTTAATCAGTAATCATGGATTTATATGTTGGCTCTGATATTTCCTAACTGTATGTCTGCAGAAAAGTCACTCCCTCACCCTGTTTTCTCCACTATAAAATGGGGATAATAATATCCTGCACTGCCTACTATAGAGGGTCCTTGTGAGGAGTGTTTTGTAAACCCTAAAGCACTTATGAATTACTTTTTTTAAATATAGATGTTGAATAAGGTTTGTGATGGTCACAAGGACATAATAAGGTCAGGAATCTGAAACTAGAAATTAAGGTGGTAGGCAAGGTCTTAAAGTGACTCCATTTAGAGCAGATGTTTAAAACTTTTTTGTGTCACAGACTCCTTTGGCAATCTGGTGAAGCCAATGGACTGCTTCTTAGAATGTATATATATTTTTGGGGGGAGCTAGGTGGCACAGTAAACAGAGCACTGGCCCTGGAGTCAGGAGGATGTGAGTTCAAATCTGGCCTGAGACACTTCACACTTACTAGTCATGTGACCTTGGACAAGTCACTTAACCCCAATTGACCTCCCTTCCCCCCTCCAAAAAGAAAAAAAGAATATATATATATAAATGTATAAAATAAAATTACAAAGGGATTACAAAGGTTAGAGAAAATAACAATGTGGTTTTTTCCCATCTGAGTTAGAGGACCCCTGAAATCCACCTATGGACTTCAAATTAAGAACTCTCTTTTAGAGGTTCTGTTCCTTTGCCTTTTCCATTTCCACTTCTTTGTATTAGAGAGGAAAAAAATCATACTAAGAATCAGAAAATGGAGTATTTGGGAAACCTTGGAAAAGGAGATCCCTTAGCAGTTTGTTGAGAGTCAAGTCCTTAAAATGTTTCTGAAGGAGTACAGCTTAGTAATCAGATATTCAGCAGGAGTTATAAGGATTTTCTAACCCTAACCCCAGTAGAGGCTTAGGGTAGAGATACTGACTGTGATGAGTAGCAAATCAAGGTTTAAAAATGCATTTAATATCTCTGGCCCTACTTAGCTGGCTGGATTCTCCATGTTCCAAAAGCTTGTCAAGCAAGTTGCCTCCCTTTTGGAACCTGTTTCTTCTTCTATAAGATTTATGAATTGGGCTAGATGGCATCTGAAGACCTTTGAACTCAAAGATTCCATGATTCTAAGTTTTCTCCCGACTCTGACATTCTATGACACTTCCTTCTACCTTTTGACTCTGCCAAGAACACTGAGGGAACTAAGGCAGAGATTATTATCCTAGTCTGCTGATGAAGAAACTGAGGTTCAAAAAGTTGGGGAATGTTTAAGAGACTTAACTGAAGTTCACAGAGAAGTCAGTGGCAGGGCCAGGACTCAAACTTAGCTGTCTTGATGCCTATTTCACTGTTTTCTTCACTGCATTACTCTGCCTCTCAATGGAAACAGTTCTGGGTTTCATACTTAGGTTTGAATTCCATCTTATCAGCTGTGTGACCTTAAGCAGGTCACTTAACCTCTCTGAGTCGGTTTCTTCATCTGTCAGATGAGAGGAGACAACCAGATGACCTCTAGCTTCTCTTCCAGTTCTAAATCTGGGCTACTATCACTATGCCATTGCTTGATTTGTCTGGTCACCTTTCTTCTGGGAGGGGGAATGAAATACAGCCAGTCACCCTGGTATAGGTCATTTTTTTTTTCCTTTTCATATACATGTCCACAAAATGGCGGAGTCTACCATTTTGAGATAGATCAAGCCACTTGATCAAACAGAGGAATTAGAGGCAGACTAAACTTATTTCTCTTTATGAAGGACCAAGAGACAAAATACTTCTGGCTTCAACTTCATGGACACCATGAAAACATTGCACACTCCTGCCGTCATCATTCAATCTGCTTTCATCGATTGATTTTCTGCTTGGATTCATTCCCCAATGGTTAATAAGTCTTTACTACTGTTTTTTTCCCTCTCAACCATAGCAATACTAAATCTCTGACTGCCTAAGAGTAATGTACCGCCTCCTAAACCTCTACTGTCCATTCTCATTCTTACTGATCTAAACACTTCCTCCTCCATTCCCCACTCCTTCTCTGATCGCCTCTTCTACTTGGACCTCTGAAACTCTCACTTCCTCTTCTGACATCCACAGAGACTTGGTTTTATCATGACTCTCTATCCTTTGTCATCCTTTCCTTTTTTTCATGCCCTACTAGACACAAGACCTTTAGGGGGAATTTAATATTTTTTGTTCCCCACTGCCACTTCTCAACTTTACCTCTTTCTAATCACTTGGGATCCTCCTATCCTTTGAAGTTCACTGTAACCAAATTTATTATCCAGTCCAAATACCTAATGACTCTACTCACTGGACATTGAACAGAACTGGAGTATGTCATTCTCATGCTAAATGGGACCACTACAAGTTTATGTTGTTTAATATCATCTGGGATCTTAACTGCATCAAAACAATCCTTTATTCATTCCTGACCTTGCCTCATATTTTACCAAGAAACCTGAGGTTTTCTCCCCTTCTTCTCTCATACAGTCCCTTGATGTCTTCTCTCATTATCTCCTCCTCCCCTACAATCTTTGAAGAAGAGGTAGCCCTTCTCCTTGTCCACAACAATATCTAATTTATCCTTGATCCCATTACCTTCCCCTACTTTCATCTCTATTTCCTCTTTTATTTTCATTCTCTCCCTATGTACTGGTTCATTCCTTGCTGCCTACAAACATACTCAAGTATCTTGAATCTTAAAAGATATCCTCACTAGTTTCTACCTTCTTTACTAGCTATCATCTTATATCTTTCCTCCCTTTCTCAGCCAAAATCCTTGAAAAAGCTGTCTACATTCCAAAAACTGCTCCTCTCTCTCTCTCATTTGTTTTTTCTAAAACCTTTGCAATCTGGCTTCTGAACTCATTATTCAAATGAAACTATTCTTTTCAAATTTACCAAATTTAATTGCCAAGTCTGAAGGCCTTTCCTCAATCCTCATCTTCATGAGCTCTCTTAAGCATTTGGCAATTGTTGACCACCCATTTTCTTGAATACTCTCTCCTTTCCAGGTTTTTGTGACCTAGCTCTTTCTCCCCGCTGCCTGCCCTCAGTCTCCTTGGCTGGGTCATCATCCTTGTCACACCCACTAACTGGGTGTATAGAAGCTCAATCCTGTATCTTCTTTATTTCCTCAGTATACTCTTTCAAGTTAGTGTTCTCATTAGGTCCCAAGAACTCAATTATCATCTCTATGAAGATGACTCTGAGTCCTGTATATCCAGCCCAAGTCTTTCTCCTGAACTCCAGTTTCACATCATGAACTTCGTGTTGGACATTTCAAACTGGATATTGCATGGACATCTCAAACTCAACATGCCAAAAACAGAACTTATTGTTTTTCCCCCTAAACTCATCCTTCTCCCAAACTTCATTATTTCTGTGGAGGTACCACCACCATCCTTCAAGTAACACAGGTTCACAATCTCTGTATTATCCTTGGCTTCTCTCTTCCTCATCTAGTCAGCTGTCAGATCTTGTTTTTTTCCCCACAACATTTTTCATATAGTCCATTTCTCTCTACTCACATGGCCATCACCCAAGTCCAGATCTTAATCACCTCTAATCTGAATCATTGAAAGCCTTTTAATTTGGTCTCCCAACCTCAAATTTCTCCCTATTCCCTTCACCTAATTGCCCAAGTGAGTTTTCTAGTAGACTTTTGACCATGTAATAACTCTCATACATACACAAACACACACACACACACACACACAAAATTAGCTTCAGTAACTCCCTATCACCTCTAGGATCAAAACATACACTTCACCAACTGACCCCATCCTACTTTCTAGTTTTAGTATATATAACTCCTCTCTACATACTCTACTCAATCCAGTCATATTGTCTTTTCTACTGGGCCTCATCCACAGTACTCCATTTCCACCCCACTGACGCTCCCCTACATCCCCCCCCCCCAACATCCTCTTGCCTTTGTAGTAGTGGTCTTTTCCAACCTGCCACTCCCACACCTGGAGTGCCCTCCTTTCTCACCTCCCCCTCTTGGCATCTCTCGTTTTCTTCAAGAATATCTGAAGAGCTACTTTCTACATAAGGCCATTACTGGTCCTCCCCTCACCTCCAATCCCAAGATGCTAGCATCTTCTCCAAGGTTACTCTGTATCTGCTTTGTATCTCTTTTATGCCGTGCTTTTATTGTTACATGTTGTCCATCCTGTTGAAATGCAGGCACCTTGAGGGTAGAGACTTTTAACACTGTATCTCCTGGACATGATACATAGTAGGTATCTAATGAACGGTTATTAATTAATTGTTATTGACTTCAAGGCCTGGGAGAGTTAATGTAGTTCCAAGACTTCTTTCTAAGACAGAGCCTGAATTTCCAAAATCACTTTATGAGAAGTACTTAATAAATTCATTTTAGTCTGTAGTTTAGCAGGAGGAAAAGCAGGTGGCACAAACTTCCCCAGGTAATTCTACTGTGTCTAAAAGGAAATTTTGTTCCCTAGAATAATACCCCCCAGAATTTTACGGGTAGTAGGAAACCAAGTCCAACCAATTCTTTCTATAGATGAGAAAACTGAGGTTCATTGTGGGGCAGTAACTTATTCAAGGTGACGTAGCAAGTGTCAAGAACCGAGTCCTCAGTCTTCTGACTCCCAGTCTAGGACTCTAATCATGACAGCAGGAACTGATGGAGCTTATGTACTATTGACATAACTTCGGAGAATCTTCAAAAACACAAGGAACATTAGTATTGGAGGTTTTTAAGGGGGTGGTAATGATCCATAATTCAACAAGAAAAATAAAGAGGTTGTGTTTGAGAGACTATTTATAATAATTTGCATTTCTATAGTGCTTTCAGTCTTACAAGGCACCATCTTCATAACAATCATATGAGGCAAGCAGGACAAATATGATTATCCCTATTTTACAGGTGGGGCTCTTACCACGACCCCCAGTCTAGGACTCTTAACATGACCCTGTGAATCATGGCAAGTGGGGTGGGGTGGGAGAGGGAAGGGTACTTTGAAAATTATAAAGGATTAAATGGTGGATACCATGGGGGAAAAAAGAGCTATGTTGTTTTTAATCTTTTATCTTCTTGCCAGAGCCCAGCACTGTGTTCTATCCATAGTAGGTTATGTGGTATATTGGAGAGAAAAATGGATTTGGAAGGACTGGGTTCATACCTCACCTCTGATACCATGTGACCATGAGTAGAGCTCATGTTGTTTGGAGCCGGAACTTGAACCTAAATTTCCTAGTCTAGGAGAGTTTGAATTCCTGGAAGGCAGGGACTATTTTTTTCCTTTTGGAAAACCAGTGCCTGGATCATAATAGGTGCTTAATGAATATGTGCTGAATTTCATATAATTTGTGAAATAGGGGTAATAATAAACTTTCTATCTCACAGGGTTGAGAAAGCATCTTATACATCTTAAAGTTCCATAGAAATATGTGTCATTATTATAGGGAAGAAAATTACTACCTTGTATAGTAAGAAATAGTCATTCAAATTTGTATACTATTTTCCTTAGAACAGACAGTTCTTTGAGGGAAGTAGCAACTATTGCTATCCCCAGTTCACAGATAAGGAAACAGAGGTTATATAAAGAGTTAAATAACTTACCCCTCACTAGAGATGGCAAGCATCTGAGGCATGGGAGGCACCCAGGTTTCCTGACTGAGTCTAGTGATCACTATCTGCTATGCCATAATGTCACTTACCAAACCTAGGCATAAAATCCTGCCATGCAGATGAGAGTGTGATTGCATGAGTGTGTGTCTGCATGCATACAAACAGTCATGTGCAAAGTAAGGACTTGCAGGGCATTCAGAAGAAAACTCTCATAATAAATTGTCTTAGCAACTGACACAATATACCCAGAATTTGATAGATTTTGCAAGCATGTTCCATGTTTATGCTTACCCAGATTCTGAAATATGCAAAAGATAAATTCTAAAAGAAGTGTTCTCATGGAGAAAGTTTCATCTATTTCAAAACCTCAGACGTCAGAAATACTATCCAGGACTATTCATTATTCTGGGCCCAGTTCCACTTGGCAGAGTTACTCAGCTAGTGTGGGATAGAGCTTTAAGTATACTTGGGGCTAAGTTGCACCACGCACACACTCACACACACACACACACACACACACACACTCACACACACACAACTGTTCTGACCTTTTAGACTAAGGAAAATTACATTTCCCCCTATATTTTTGATTTCCTGTAGGGCACAGTGGAAAGAAAATGGGGCTTAAAGTCAGGACACTCAGAATTAAATCCTATATCAGTCACTAACAAGACTTTGGGTCACAAGAAGGACACCTAACATCTTAGAACCTCAAATTCCCCACCTGTAAAATAGGGATGATAATATTTGCCCTACTTGTCCCATATGGTTGTTGTGAAGACAGTGCCTTGTAAGACTTAAAGCACTATGGAAATGTAAATTATTATGAGTAGTCCCTTAAACACAACCTTTTCATTTTTCTTGTTAAATTATGGACCATTGCCACCTCAAAAAAAATCTCTAACACTAATGCTTCCTTGTGTTTTTGAAGATTCTCCAAAGTTATGTCAATGGAACATAAGCACCATCAGTTCCTACTAACCTGGAAAGGTTTCCAGTAGGACCCAATAATGCCTATAGACTGCCATCTGAGGACCAGTCTACTTTAGTTTGGAGATATTTATCACCAGTTTGACTGCTGCAGGGTGATGAATTTTTTTTCTATACAAACTCAAGGAGACCATCTACTGA
This sequence comes from Pseudochirops cupreus, assembly GCA_028627135.1. Classification (NCBI taxonomy): domain Eukaryota; kingdom Metazoa; phylum Chordata; class Mammalia; order Diprotodontia; family Pseudocheiridae; genus Pseudochirops; species Pseudochirops cupreus. The sequence continues at coordinate 345,601,913 of CM053581.1, forward strand.
GGCATAGAAAGGTCACAAGCTACATGGCAAGAATGCTGGACTTCAAATCAGGAAAAAATGCTGCCTTGGGTACTTGAAAGCTATTTGACCCTGAACAAATAGTTTCACCTCAATGGGCCTCAGTTTTCTCATATGTAGAATGGAGGTGGTGGGCTTGATGACCTATAAAGTCCTTGATGCCTTTAACTCTATGATCCTATGAGTGCCTATACTCAACAAATTAACAGTAAGAACCTATTGAGGATACAAAGAGAAAAGTGAAATAATTCCTGCCTTCAAGGAATTTCTATTCTACCCAAGGAAAAAGCAAGTTCACAGATAAATTTACACAAGATAGGGACTGGATAGGGAGAGGACATATAAAGATAAATGCACAATGATTGTAGGGCAAGAAGGAGAATTAACAACTAAGGTGATCAGAAAAGTCTTCTTGAAGGAGATGTACATGAGCCTTGAGAAGAAGCAGAGATTCCTAGAAGTGAGGGAGGGAGAATATTCCAGACATGAGAAGTGAGGGGAATAACCTGTGCCAAAGCACACTGGGCAAGAAATGGAAAGCCATGTACAAGAAACCCCAGGTTAATTGGACTGCATAGTATAATAGAGTTTGTGATGGGGTACAATGTGTGATCATCCTGAAAAGATAGGCTGAATCCAGATTGAGAAGGATCTTAAATGCCAAACAAAGGGGCTTGTATTTTGCCCCATTGGCAACATGCAATCACTGAAGTTTTTTGTGCAAGGTAGTAACATGATCATACTTATGCTCCACAAAACCATATTTATTAAGCACCTTAATGTCTACTGTGTGCAAAGTATTTCGCTATACATTGGGCCAAAAGGGACAGTCCTACTTTCTAGGAGTTGATATTCTACTGGAATTTTATTCACAATAATAAAATCTTAGATGCAGGCAGGATGAAAGGAATATAATTCTGAACTCCTAAGAGCAGGAATTGTGTCTTATCTTTTATCTTCTAAGTTTTACCTTAACTCTCCTACTTGAATATAAACATCCTCAGGGCAGGGATTTAATATTGTGTGCTACTGAAAGCCTACCCAACTTCTAAATTCCAACTCAAATGCCTACCTGTATCTACTCCCTAACCACCCTCCCCTCCAAATCTGGTTGTCAGCTTCCCCTTAAGATCTTATGCAACACTTCATTTTATAGCACTCTAATGTACTAATCACTCGATCGATTATTATTTATTATGCACCTACTCTGGGCTACAGGCACTGTGCTAAGCCCTGGGAATTAAAAAAAACCTCAAAAGACAGACCTTTCCTTCAAAGAACTCACATTCAAATCAGGAAGACAACATGCAAACAAATACATAGGAAGCAAACTATATGCAGGATAGATGAGAAAGAATTAATAGGGGGAAGGCACTGGAATTAAGAAGGATTAGGGAAAACTTTCTGTACAAGGTAGGATTTTAGTTAGGACTTAAAGGAAGACAGGAAGGTCAGCAATGAGAATAGAGACTGTCCCAGGTATGGGGGAAAGCAAGAGAAAATGCCATGGAGCACCCATTTATTAGGTTCTATTGTATATTATTCTGCAAATACTTATATATGTCCTTGTCATCCTCATCATAATGTAAGATCCCTGTGAGTAAATAAAGATTGTTGCTTTTATTGCATTTTTATCCCCAAAAGCTCCTTAGAACAATGGCTAGAATGTAGCAGCGGCTTAATAAATACTTGTGATTGATTGTGACTTATACTTCTCTTAAAATCTAAGTCCTTTGGGGGCAAGAACTGTCTTTACTCCGTACTTGGATGTAAGTAGCCTCAAAGCAGGGACTGAATATTATTTGTCTTTGTATTTTTTCTAAAATAAATTATTTCCTCTAATGCATAGCATCATTTTCTGCCCACAACTGGGATTTTAAAAATGTATATGGTTATTATGACTTAAGAAAATTAATGAGGTACATTTACTCTGTACCCAGTCCTGTCATAGGCAGTAAAGTGGGTAAAAGAGAAGTGAAGACTCAGCCCTTGGGCAATTCACAGATTATTAAAGAAGACACCACTATCACTGTTAGCATCACAGAGAGAAATGGAGGCAAAAAACCCCAACAACTAGGAACAGCGAGTAAGGTCAGTATTAAGTGAAAGTGTCTAGCCACCTGCTAGACACTTGAGCTATAATGAATTGTCATTATGGGAATACAGTGGTAATGTGTAATAGAGGAAGAAGAGTAGATCTCTATGTTAAAGCTAACGCACTGACTACTGTTGTGTAGCCTTGAGATAGTTACTTGCAGAGTGAAGTGAGATGGAAGTGAGCCACTGGAGTTTGGGAAGGTAGAGGCTGTATTACTTAAGATTTCCAGGACCCTTCCTTAACGTAGATGTGTCTTTGTGTTTCACTGTCAGTGCTAATCAAAATTGTAAACAGTTGGCCAATGCAACCTTTACCTGGATTCATGCTATGCACTTTCCTTAGGCATCTTGCTTGACATAGTCACACTTGGCACTTGTCCTCTGGTTGGGGCTCAGTCTTCCAAGACAAATAAAACCAGGTCTGTGTTGCCTAGACTATGTGGAATTAGTCTTTTTCCCCACATTTTTGATGATTTGAGATTCTGCACCTATCAACCTGTAAACCAAGCCAAATCCTCTTTTGAGAGAATTTAGATCTTCCCAAAGGGAAAGACACCCAGAGCATGCAAAGATCAGTTCTCTAGATTTAAATTCCCCATTTCCCTCAAGGGAAGAAAACCAGAGAAAGACAATACTTCTGAAATTAAAGAAAGGTTTTTATTAAACAGGAAAGGAAAAACAGCATGCGCATGGATACTATCCAGCTTGTACTAAATAGAATGTCAAGTAATAGACAGGAAGAGTTTATATACCTTTTAAACAAAGGAAGGTAAGGAATTTTTTTGGGGGGCGGGAAGGTGGGCTTAAAAAGGAATGAGTCGGTCAGCCCCATCCCCAAGGTGAGGGGGAAGTGAGAAATTCCAGGTGTCAAAGCTTTGACCCTTTTATACACAAATCAGAATTGTGGGAATAAAAATTATCCAACCTACAATAAGAGAGACTAAGGCAGAACTCTGAGCCAATGGCACTTTATTAAAGGGTTTGTGGTCATCTCTAAAGAAATGGACATTGTATCTTCCTCCTGATCTGAGATGCATCCTCCTTCCAGAGCCCTATTTTTATAGGGTTAGATATCTAGACACTCAAGAACAGTTATGCCAAACACAGAATAATTCCATTGCTTGGCATATGATACATAGGTTAAGATAAGAAAAAATGATCTGTCATCAGGTTTACAAGTTGGATGAAGTAAAGAATATATCCACTGACTAGGTAGTCACAAGATGGATGAGTGGTCATGGAATTTGAGCAAAACAGGATGGAGATATCTTTGTCAGCATTCTTATGGTTGTGCAAGTAGTTCTGCAGCTGATAAACAAGTAATGAACATTAAATTAAAGTTTGAGGACCATTACAGGGCCCTTTTATTAGAAACTATATTCCAATGTGATTTATACAAAGTATGGATTAATACATCACTTTTTCTTGCCCAAATATGCAAAAGAGTATGGCAAAAAAACAGAATCTCAATGGTTGATAGACTTTACTTTTGAGGGCCAAAAATGACATATGGGGGGGGAGGGTCACAGATTGGATGAAGCATGTGGCATCTCCATTAAGTGGTCATAAGATGGTCATGAGATGGTCATCTGCTCATGATGGACAAGAGAGAATGGTCTGGAGGCATAAAGATAAAATTGGGGGGGGACTTTCCATGTAGTTGAGTCATCTCCATCACACTGGGTTTGGTCACCATGACAAGGAAAAACAAGGGTGGAGGGCCTCCAGCCAGCTTCCTATGATTAAGCAAGTGACCTTGCAACTAGCAACTCACAGCTCTGGGGCATAATATATAGAACTTATAATCACTACCTCTGTGGAATCATAATGCACTGACTAATACTAATTAGAGCTGGAGTTGGGGTCCTCAGGGAATCAACTTTCTCAGAATGCATCTTTGATAATAAGCAGCTCATAGTTTAAAGTTTGACAAGGAGATGTCTCCAAAAACAGGATAATTTCAGAGTCCCATAGCCAAAGTTAGGGGAGTCTCTGGAGATAAGAGTGTCTCCTTCAGGTCTATAAACCACCAGTTGACTCAGGGTCTGCTTCACAGCTGGCATGTGTTTAACTGGATTTAGAATTGTTGATTTTCTGCATGCCCAGCTGGGTTAACTCAGCCAGTCCTCATACAGTATTTCTGATTACCTGTATAATTGGCGGGGGGAGGGGGGGGGGAGTGACCGGACTCAAGCAAATCAAGGTACCCATTTTCAAAAACCTCATATTATGCTGAGAGCCCTAGACAGAGCAGTCACACACAATTAGAGAATAATTACATTTAGATAAAATTCACATAGAGAATAATATTGATTCACATTTCATATTACTCAATTAAAACATAATTAACAATAGAGGACAATTTAAACCCTAAAATAATAAAGAGTTTTAAAAAAATCTGCTGTAGATTTGTTTATAAATATCCTGTCAGTTCAGAGGGGAGGAAAAAGAAAATCAATGAGGGCTAGAGTAGCTAGGAAAGGTTTCACAGGAGAAGTGGTACTTGAATAAGGCCTTTAAACATAGACACAATTTAATTAATGACAGATATATTTATAATTCAATAAGCTAGTACAGAGTCAAAAAAGGAGAAGATCAAGCTAGGTTGCTTTAGGGAAATTGCAAAGCTCTTTTACTAACCCCCAAACTTCCTATGAAAGCAAAGGCTCATCTTATCAGTACTATTAGTACCTCCATGTAAGGATAATAAAACTCCAAGGGAGGTAGCCTCCACATGTAATAGGAATAATTTTGCAAAATGGGGGTGGATGAGGTATATCCCCAACAGGAAAAATCCTTACCCTCTTGTAGTCTGCTAGTATAGGAGGTATAGGAGAATTATAGGAAAGGATCCAAAAGGGGAATCACAAGGTACGCTCAGAAAACAATCTTCCTTTCCCTGATGTTTCTCCTTTGCTATCTCCTGTCTGCCATGGCCTCCTTCCTTCTCTCATTTGTTTTGTGCTTTCCTTAGATTGCCCATTCCTTCCAAATGTCTGTAGGCTAGGCTAACATTAAGTATATAATAAAGTTTAAGGGCTGCTATTTTCTTTGCATAATAGAATAAACAGTAGCAAAGAAGGAACAGTGAGCACAAGGGCCAGCTTATGATTAAATACAGCCAGCATAGGACATGAGGCAGTGAACAGTTGTTGTTGCTTCCCTTCTCTTATTCAGTTGTCTGAAGAGAACATTATCATCTCAGATGGTCTTCATCAAAACATTTATGAAATAAAGAAGAAAAGGGCTAGCTATGTGGCAAGAGCAAAGGAAGACAAATGGACAGTTGGGGTACTGACACCCTCAAAAGGTAGGAAGACCAGCATATTGACTGGACCTCTGATAATAAACTTTTTGAAGAACATGGACATGAATTACAGAGGATGGACAAATGTAGATGGACTGTGACCAGGAAAATTACTGAATCTGTGAGATTACCGATCCATTTGACTAGAGGAACATCATCATGGAACACAAGAAAGAGAATGAAATTTGTTTCACGGAATGTTTCTTTTTGAAATAATGTCAGTGATAGAAGAAAGACACATCATGTCTCCAAATATTGAATCAGGTTTTTTTAATATGTCACTTGGAGTCCCCAAGAATAAAAACATAATGAGAAGCAGGTCTTGTCAAGGTCCTAGGAAACAAACTATCTACTGCTAATATTGTAATTGGGATGGTGGCTAGATGTAATTTTGAGCTCAACAAGCCATGATAGAATGTATAAGGCTATTACTTTCTCTCTGTAATTACATTTGAGACGCGATTGAAATGAACCAGACTACAAATTGTTTTCAAATTCACTCTGTTAGTCATGTGAAATTAATCATGAGGTAGACTTATCATTTCTCTCAACTGCATCTCTAGGGTTTCTTCCATCTTACCATTACTTGCTTTAAGGAAATAGTCATAGTATCTCAGAGCTGAAAGAAATCTCAGAGATCATCTAGTACAACCAATATTTAAACAATAATCTCCTTTACAACTCTAATCAAATGTAGTAAATCCAACATGATTCTATGGAGCATGCTAGCCATCTTCCTGGAAGATAGGCAATAATGCTGGGATAGATTTTGCTCAATTGTGTATATTTGTTACAAGAGTTTTGCTTTTTTTTCTCTTTGATGGGAGGGGATAACAAAAAGAGGAGTCAGTAATAGGATTGTCAAAAAAGAAAAGAAAACTGTGCGGAAGGCAATAGAAAGAAGCCCAGGAGAAACAATACAAAAGTAGGACAGTTTGAAAGTTTCATGCTTAATGTATTATATACTTAAAAGAGAAAGCAAGAATAGCAGAGATTTGTAATTTTTTCTTCTCTCTGCACCCTTTTTCTGTTCTACTTTGCATATGCAAAGACCCATTTTATTTGGTGTTTAAGTTCACAATAAAAATTAATGAAAAAAAAATTAAGATTCCCTGTACAATATGCCCAAGAAGGGGGTTGTCTAATTTTTGTTTGAAATTTTCCCATGAAGAAGAGTTTACTACTAAGTCAGTACATTCTACTTTTGAATGAATTTGATTGTTCAGAAATTTTTCTTTAATTAATAGTGACTTGGTGGTATAGTGTTCTGTGAGTGAGAAGGGTATCACTCCCTCTAATTTACCCACAGATATACCCTTCTGTAGACAGAATGACTTTTCCCCAGCCATTTTCTCAGCCCCTTCTGTCAGGCTGGGGGGAGAGGGGAGGAAGGTGTCTTTTTAAAAATTTAATTTATTTTTGCAATTAACGAAAAAGTATTTTCCAACCTTCTGACCATAATCTTTCGACTTTTCAGCATTCCCTCTACTTTCCCTTACAAAACTCTTTTCTTTGTCTACACCATGACCTCCAATCTTCTGTTCTCTCAATTCTCTTCCAAACCATCTCCTCTGCAACAGTCACTTTCTCCTCTTTTCTCCATCCCGACACCTTGGTAAACCAGTTTACCTCTATACTGTCCTCCTTTCTTGAGTCTCTAGTCCCATTATCATTTCACTGTTTGTACCCTGCTGAGCATTACATTCACCACCTTCAATTCCATACATGTGCCACTACATGAAGGTTGAAAAAAATCACACAACTATTCTGACTGGATCCACTACAAATTTATGTTACTCAATCTTAACTGGGCCTCACTGGTGCTTGGCAATCCTACTATATCTGCCTTATCAACTCACCCTCCTACTCTCCACAGAATCTCTTTTAAACTTTTTCACCCTCCTCAAACTTCTAATGACTCACTCTCACCCTCACCCTCAGCTAAAAAACTTGCTTTGTAGTTTACAGAAAAAAATGGAGGACCTTCACCATGAGCTTGCTCTTCTCTCTTCTTCATCTCAAATCACTCACATGCCTTCTGCCACTATCTCTTCATTCACTCCTGTCTCACATGAAGAATTGACTTTACTCTTTACCAAAGCTAATGTCTCTTCCTCCTCAAATGATTTTCTCTCATCCAAACTCCTTTCACAGATTGCCTCCTCTGTCAACCTCATTCTTTCACTTATTTTCCATTATCAATGATCTCTTAGTTGTTAAATCCAATGGTCTTTTCTCAGTCCTCATTCTCCTTGACCTCTCTGCAGCTTTTGACAATGTTGATCACCCTCTCCTCCTTGATAACTCTCATCTTTCTAGGTTTTGGGGGCACCACCCTCTGGGCTCTCCTACCTATTTGACTGCTTTTTCTTAAGTCTCTTTTTCTGAATCCTCATCCAGATCACACCCTACATAGATGTCCCAAAGGATTCTGTCCTAGGCTCTCTTCTCTCCCTCTATACTACTTCCCTTGGTGATCTCATTAGCTACTATGGACTTAGTTTCAGTCTCTATGTTGAGGATTCTCTTACCTATCCTGCCCTATCAACTTCTCTCCTGACCTCCACTCTTATATCTCCAATTGCTTTTCACACATCTTGAAGTAAATGTCCAGTGGACAGCTTAAACTCAACATATCCAAAATAGAACTCATTATATTTCCCCCTAAACCCTCCTACCTTCCCTATTACTGTAGAGGGAAGAACCAGCCTCCTACAGTCCAGTTCCTCAGGCTTGAAACCTAGGTGTCATCCTTGACTCCTAACTATACCTCACTCCCCATATCCAGGCTATTTCCAAAGCCTTCCAATTTCACCCTTGCAATATCTCTCTTCAGTTAGATTTTGGACCTCCTGTCTGTTCTCCAATTTTACTTTTTAAAGATTCATTTTCTTCAGTGAGATTTTTTTTCCAGTTTGGTCACTGTAGATTTAAATTTATCTCCTACCTCTCTAATTTTGTTTTTAAAATCCCTCTTGAGGTCCTCCAAGAATGCTTTTTGGGCTTGAGACCAATTCACATTTCCTTCTGTGGTCTCCAGTTTGAGTATATTGTCCATGTTGTCTTCTGAATTTGGTTGTTCTTGCTCGCTATAAAAAGATTTGATGGTCCTAGACTTCATAGGTTCCTTCTTGCCCATTGTGTTTGCCTATGTCCTGGATTTTTAGAGCGGATGTCTGCCTTTGGGCTGCAGAAGTACTGAGCTTCTCAGGCTGGGAGGTAGGAGTTTGGTTGTTCACTTTGTGAGCTGTAGCCTCTTAGTGACTAGATTGAGGCCAAGTTAAGGACTCTCAGTGTTTCCCCTGGGTTACCATGAGGCTCACAGAGTAATGGGGGTGGTGGTGGTGGGGGGTTTGGTCACTTCAGGTTTCCACCTCTGTGTCTCTGGGCTACAGCTCCAGCAGGTTCAGTAGCTGGAGACCAGTGACAAGGCAGGGCTGCAGTCTGCTGATTGCCCAGATAGTGCTAATGCACACCTGGGCTTTTGTTGTTGATGCTTGCTAGATCCACCCTCCTGGGCTTAGACTCCATACTGCCTCACTTCCCCCTTCTTCAATGATGATGACCAAGACTGAGGCTGTTTCTACTAATTCTGGGTCAGGGAGGAGGGATCAGAGCAGCTAGGTTTTATTCCTCCATCTTGACTTTTGGACATTTGGGTATGTAATTTTTAAACATCCAGGCTGTGGGCTGGTAGCCCCAGGAGAAGCTGCTGTCCCTGCTGCAGCCCTGCATTTTCGCTTACCAAGCTCCAACGTTCCTCTGTCCTGTGGTGAGATAGCTGCAAATTGCCCTTGGGATGGGTGAGTTCGCTGGCTGGCTGGGACTCCTTCTCAGTCTGCTGAAGCCTGCTCTCAGATCTGTGCTGGTGCAGCCCCTGTGTGCTCTGCATTCCCCCTGCCCGGACCTGCATAGGCACTTTCCTGGGCTGAGAATCCACCATGCTCCATCTCCCAATGGGTTCTGTCACTCTAAAATCCATTCAAATTCACTTTTTAAAGTTTAGCAACAGAATTCTTGGAGGAGCTTTGAAAGGTTACTGCTTCCTTTCTGCCATCTCAGCTCCCCCCCTTACAACATCCCTCATGTGCTCCCCCTTCTCTCCTCTGACACTGCAATCTCTCTGGTGAAGGCCCTCATAACCTTATCCCTATAATATTGCAATACCTTGCTGGTGAGTCTGCCTGCCTCAAGTCTCACCCCAGTCCAATTCATTCTATGTTCAGCTATTAAAATGATTTTCTTAAAACTCAGGTTCAGCTATGTCACCCCCTACTTAATAAAATCCAGTGACTCCCTATTGATTCCAGGATCAGATACAAATTGTTCTGTTTGTCATTCAAAGCCCTTCATAACCTAGCCCCTTCCTACTTCTTCAGTCTTATACCTTACTCCCTACCACATATTCTTCAGTCTAGTAAAACTGGCCTTCTGGCTGTTCCACAAACAAGTCAGTCCTTCTCTTGACTCTAGGCATTTTCTCTGGCTATCCCACATGCCTTGAATGCTCTCCCTCCTTGAGTCTGACTGCTAACCTCTCTGGTTTCCTTAAGTCTCAACTAAAATCCCATCTTTAAATGAAGTCTTTTCCAATCCCTTTAAATTCTAGTGACTTTTGTCTTTTAATTATTTCCTATTTATTTTGTATATAGCTTGTTTGTACATATGTGTTCATTAATTCTCTCTCCCAATCCACAAGTGGAGGGACTGTCTTTTGCTTCTTTTTATATCCCATTATGTATCATACCTTGCATATATAATAGGTATGTAATAAATATTTTTTGTCTGACTGAGAAGATGGAGAAACTACTGCCTCCATAGTTCTAGTCATTATGCCTCTAAATTTTTTTTTAGAATAATAACTTTTTTTTTCAACATTCATTTTCATAAGATCTTGAGTTCTGGGGGTGGAGTCAAGATGGCAGCATAGAAGCAGGAGAACTCTGGGAGTTCCCCCCATAACCACCTCAAATACCTATAAAATATGACTCTAAACAAATTTTAGAGCTCCAGATCCCACAAAATGACAGAAAAACAAGCCTCCCACTTAAGGCGCCCCAGCAGGTGGACCGGAAGGGTTCATTGCAGTGCACTGGGAGCTGAAACCAGCCCAGTCTGAAACTGCAGCTGTAGCCCCAGGGTGGGTGGCCAGGACAAGCCAGTGGCTGGAGCTTTCAGGAGAGCGGATCACCAGCAGCTGTGGCAGTTTACAAAATTATCAACCCATAAGACACAAGGACAAAGTGAAAGGTCAGTATAACTCAGCTAAATTTGGGGGAAAGGAGCAGGTCCGGTAGACTGCCTCCAGGGCAAGAAGTAGCGCTTGACCCTGCAGCCACCTCCATGTGGCTCTTCAGAGCTCCCAGCCTGCAGATTACAGGGGGGCCAAGTGACCATTCAGAGGCTAAGTGCTCTTGCCTTAACCTACCTGGATGGGGATCACAGTCTTGGGTGGTGGTCCTGAGGTGTGTGACCAGTGAGCCAAAGCTGGTGGTGGCTACAGAGATGGTGGCCCCCTAATAGCTCCAGCAGCTGCAGAACCCCCAGCAATTTGGGACAAAGCTCTCCCCTCTGGAAGCAGAGTTCTACTGTGGCAAAGAGCTCAAAAGTCATGTAATTGACTGGCAATATGAGCTGGCAAAGGAAGAAAAGCAAGAACAGCAATCCAACTTTAGATTCCTTTTGGGGGGACAAAAAGGATCAAAGCATGGAATGGGAGGAAGACAACACAGTCAGAACTCCCACACTAAAAGCTTCCAAGAAAAATGTAAACAGGTTACAGGCCATAGATGAGCTTAAGAAGGATTTTGAAAACCAAATAACAGAAGTGGAGGAAAAATTGGGAAGAGAAATGAGAATGATGTAAGAAAATCATGAAAAGAGAGTCAACAACCTGACTGAAGAAAATAACACCTTAAAAAATAGATTAACTCAAAGGGCAAAAGAGGCCCAAAAAGCCAATGAGGAGAAGACTGCCTTAAAAAGCTGAATTTGCCAGA
>CM053581.1:345613833-345635066 GCA_028627135.1 Pseudochirops cupreus
CATGAAGCCTAAGCCTTCCACTAAGCCTGTGTCTACACCTTGCACTAAGCCTAAGCCTAAGCCTTGCACTAAGTGTAAGCCTTGCATTAAGCCTGTGCCTTCCACTAAGCCTGTGTCTAAGGCCTGCACTAAGCCTAAACCTAAGCCTTGCACTAAGCCTGAGCCTGGGTCTAAGCTTTGTACTAAGCCTAAGCCTTGTACTAAGCCTAAGCCTAAGCCTTGCACTAAGCCAAAGCCTAAGCCTTGCACTAAGCCTAAACTTAAACCTTGGACTAAGCCTAAGCCAAGCCTTGCACTAAGCCTAAGCCTTCCACTAAGCCAAAGCCTAAGGCTTTCAGTAAGCCTAAGCATTCTACTAAGCCTGGATCTAAGCTTTACACTAAGCCTAAGCCTTGCATGAAGCCTAAGCCTAAACCTTGCACTAAGCCAAAGCCTAAGCCTTGCACTAACCCAAAGAAAAAGCCTATCCCTAAGTCTTGCACTAAGCCTGTGCTTAAGCCTTGCACTAAGCTGAAGCCTAAGCCTTGTACTAAGCCTAAGCTTGCACTAAGCCTAAGGAAAGCCTTGCGCTAAGCCTAAGCTTGCACTAAGCCTAAGCCAGAACGTTGCACTAAGTCTAAGCCTTGAACTAAGCTTAAGCCTAAAACTGTGCCTAAGGCTTGCACTAAGCCTAAGCCTCAACCTTGCACTAAACCTAAGCCTTGCACGAAGCGACACCTAAGCCTTGCACAAAGCAACACCTAAGCCTTGCACTAAGTGTAAGCCTTGCACTAATCCTTTGCCTGGGCCTTGAACTAACCTAAGCGTTGCACTAAGCTGAAGCCTAAGCCTTGTACTAAGCCTAAATTTGCACTAAGCCTAAGCCTTGCACTAAGCCTGTGCCTAAGCCTTGAAACTAAGCCTAAGCCTTGGACTAAGGCAAAGCCTAAGCCTTTCACTAACCCAAAGCGAAAGACTTGCACTAAGCCTATCCCTAAGTTTTGCACTAAGCCTAAGCAAAGCCTTGCACTAAGCCTAAGCCTTGAACTAAGCTTAAGCCTAAAACTGTGCCTAAAGCTTGCACTAAGCCTAAGCCTAAACCTGGCACTCAACCCAAGCCTTGCACTAAGCCTAAGCCTTGCACTAAGTCTTGCACTAAGCGTAAGCCTTGCACTAAGCCTGTGCCTAAGCCTTGAACTAAGCCTAAGCCTTGCACTAAGCTGAAGCCTAAGCCTTTACTAAGCCTAAGCTTGCACTAAGCCTAAGCAAAGCCTTGCACTAAGCCTAAATTTGAACTAAGCCTAAGCCAGAGCCTTGCACTAAGCGTAAGCCTCGAACTAAGCTTAAGCCTAAAACTGTGCCTAAGGCTTGCACTAAGCCTAAGCCTAAACCTTGCAATAAACTTAAGCCTTGCACTAAGCCTAAACTATGTGCAAAGCCTCCCCCTAAGCCTTGCTCTAAGCCTAAACCTTGCACTAAGCCTAAGCCTGAGCCTTGAAATAAGCCAAAGTTTAAGCCTTCCACTAAGCCAAAGCCTAAGCCTTGCACTAAGCCTAAGGCTTCCACTAAGCCTGTGTCTAAGCCTTGCACTAAGCCTAAACCTAAGCCTTGCATTAAGCCTGAGCCTGGGTCTAAGCTTTGCATCAAGCCTAAACCTAAGCCTTGCACTAAGCCTGAGCCTGGGTCTAAGTTTTGCACTAAGCCTAAACCTAAGCCTAAGCCTTGCACTAAGCTAAAGCCTAAGGCTTGCAGTAAGCTAAACCCTAAAACTGTGCCTAAGGCTTGCACTAAGCCTAAGCCTAAACCTTGCACTAAACCTAAGCCTTGCACTAAGCCTAAGCCTTGCCCTAAGCCTTGCACTAAGGGTAAGCCTTGCACTAAGCCTGTGCCTAAGCCTTGAACAAAGCCTAAGCCTTGCACTAAGCCTAAGTCTAAGCCTTGCAGTAAGTGTAAGCCTTGCACTAAGCCTAAGCCTTGCACTAAGCCAAAGCCTAAGCCTTGCACTAAGCCTGAGCCTGGGTCTAAGCTTTGCATTAAGCCTAAACCTAAGCCTTGCACTAAGCCTGAGCCTGGGTCTAAGTTTTGCACTAAGCCTAAGCCTAAGCCTAAGTCTTGCACTAAGCTGAAGCCTAAGGCTTGCAGTAAGCTAAACCCTAAAACTGTGCCTAAGGCTTGCACTAAGCCTAAGCCTAAACCTTGCACTAAACCTAAGCCTTGCACTAAGCCTAAGCCTTGCCCTAAGCCTTGCACTAAGGGTAAGCCTTGCACTAAGCCTGTGCCTAAGCCTTGCACTAAGCCTAAGCCTTGCACTAAGCCTAAGCCTTGCAGTAAGCGTAAGCCTTGCACTAAGCCTGACCTAAGCCTTGCACTAAGCCAAAGCCTAAGCCTTGCACTTAGCCTAAGCCTAAGCCTTCCGCTAAGCCAAAGCCTAAGGCTTTCAGTAAGCCTAAGCATTCCATTAAGCCTGGGTGTAAGCCCTGCACTAAGCCTAAACCTAAGCCTTGCACTAAGCCTGAGCCTGGGTCTAAGCTTTGTACTAAGCCTAAGCCTAAGCATAAGCCTTGCACTAAGCCTTTGCCTCAGCCTTGCACTAAGCCAAAGCCTAAGCCTTGCAATAAGCCTAAGCCTAAGCCTTCCACTAAGCCAAAGCCGAAGGCTTTCAGTAAGCCTAAGCATTCTACTAAGCCTGGGTCTAAGCTTTGCCCTAAGCCTAAGCCTAAACCTTGCATGAAGCCTAAGCCTACGGCTTGCACTAAGCCAAAGCCTAAGCCTTTCACTAACCCAAAGCAAAAGACTTGCACTAAGCCTATCCCTAAGTCTTGCACTAAGCCTGTGCTTAAGCCTTGCACTAAGCTGAAGCCTAAGCCTTGTACTAAGCCTAAGCTTGCACTAAGCCTAAGCTTGCACTAAGCCTAAGCCAGAACGTTGCACTAAATCTAAGCCTTGAACTAAGCTTAAGCCTAAAACTGTGCCTAAGGCTTCCACTAAGCCTAAGCTTAAACCTTGCACTAAACCTAAGCCTTGCGCTAAGCCACACCTAAGCCTTGCACTAAGTGTAAGCCTTGCACTAAGCCTGTGCCTGAGCCTTGAACTAAGCCTAAGCCTTGCACTAACCTGAAGGCTAAGCTTTGTACTAAGCCTAAGTTTGCACTAAGCCTAAGCCTTGCACTAAGCCTAAGCCTAAGCCTTGTACTAAGTGTAAGCCTTGCACTAAGCCTAAGCCTTGTACTAAGCCTAAGCTTGCACTAAGCCTAAACAAAGACTTGCACTAAGCCAGAGCCTTGCACTAAGCCTAAGCCTTGAACTAAGCTTAAGCCGATAACTGTGCCTAAGGCTTGCACTAAGCCTAAGCCTAAACCTTACAATAAACCTAAGCCTTGCACTAAGCCTAAACCTTGCACAAAGCCTCCCCCTAAACTTCGCTCTAAGCCTAAAACTTGCACTAAGCCTAAACCTGAGCCTTGAAATAAGCCAAAGCTTAAGCCTTCCACTAAGTCAAAGCCTAAGCCTTTCATGAAGCCTAAGCCTTCCACTAAGCCTGTGTCTAAGCCTTGCACTAAGCCTAAACCAAAGACTTGCACTAAGCCTGAGGCTGAGTCTAAGCTTTGCACTAGGCCTAAGCCTTAGCCTTGCAGTAAGAGTAAGCCTTGCACTAAGCCTAAGCCTTGCACTAAGGGGAAGCCTAAGCCTTGTACTAAGCCTAATCTTGCACTAAGCCTAAGGAAAGCCTTGCACTAAGGCTAAGCTTGCACTAAGCCTAAGCCAGAACCTTACACTAAACCTAAGCCTTGAACTAAGCTTAAGCCTAAAACTGTACCTAAGGCTTGCACTAAGCCTAAACCTAAACCTTGCACTAAACCTAAGCCTTGCACTAAGCCTAAGCCTTGCACTAAGCCTAAACCTAAGCCTTGCACTAAGTGTAAGCCTTGCACTAAGCCTGTGCCTGAGCCTTGAAATAAGCCTAAGCCTTGCACTAAGCTGAAGGCTAAGACTGTATGAAGCCTAAGTTTGCACTAAGCCTAAGCCTTGCACTAAGCCTAAGCCTAAGCCTTGTACTAAGTATAAGCCTTGCACTAAGCCTGTGCCTTGCACAAAGCCTCCCCCTAAGCCTCACTCTAAGCCTGAACCTTGCACTAAGCCTAAGCCTGAGCCTTGAAATAAGCCAAAGCTTAAGCCTTCCACTAAGCCAAAGCCTAAGCCTTTCATGAAGCCTAAGCCTTGCACTAAGCTGAAGCCTAAAACTGTGCCTAAAGCTTGCACTAAGCCTGAGCCTAAACCTGGCACTAAACCTAAGCCTTGCACTAAGCCTAAACCTTGCGCTAACCCTTGCACTAAGGGTAAGTCTTGCACTAAGCCTGTGCCTAAGCCTTGAACAAAGCCAAAGCCTTGCACTAAGCCTAAGCCTAAGCCTTGCAGTAAGCATAAGCCTTGCACTAAGTCTAAGCCTAAGCCTTGCACTAAGTCTAAGCTTAAGACTTGCACTAAGCCTAAGCAACCTTGCACTAAGCCTAAGCCTTGAACTAAGCTTAAGCCTAAAACTGTGCCTAAGGCTTGCATTAAGCCTAAGCCTAAACCAGGCACTCAACCCAAGCCTTGCACTAAGCCTTGTACTAAGCATAAGCCTCGCACTAAGCCAAGCCTAAGCCTTGCACTGATCGTGTGCCCAAGTCTAAGACTAAGCCTAAGCCTAAGCCTTGCACTAAACCTAAGCCTTGAACTATGCTTAAGCCTAAAACTGTGCCTAAGGCTTTCACTAAGCCTAACCCTAAATCTTGCACTAAACCTAAGCCTTGAACAAAGCCTAAGCCTTGCACTAAGCCTAAACCTAAACCTTGCAATAAACCTAAGTCTTGCACTAAGCCTAAGCCTTGCACAAAGCCTCCACCTAAGGCTTGCTCTAAGCCTAAACCTTGCACTAAGCCTAAGCCTGAGCCTTGAAATAAGCCAAAGCTTAAGCCTTCCACTAAGCCAAAGCCTAAGCCCTTCATGAAGCCTAAGTCTTCCACTAAGCCTGTGTCTAAGCCTTGCACTAATCCTAAGCCTAAGCCTTGCACTGAGCCTAAGTCTTCCACTAAGCCTGAGTCTAAGCCTTCCACTAAGCCTAAACCTAAGCCTTGCACTAAGCCTGAGGCTGGGTCTAAGCTTTGCACTAAGCCTAAGCCTCAGCCTAAGCCTTGCACTAAGCCTTTGCCTCAGCCTTGCACTAAGCAGAAGCCTAAGCCTTGCACTAAGCAGAAGCCTAAAACTGTGCCTAAGACTTGCACTAAGCCTAAGCCTAAACCTGGCACTCAACCCAAGCCTTGCACTAAGCCTAAGCCTTGCACTAAGCCTTGCACTAAGTGTAAGCCTTGCACTAAGCCTGTGCCTAAGCCTTCAACTAAGCCTAAGCCTTGCACTAAGCCAAGCCTAAGCCTTGCACTAAGCCAAGCCTAAGCCTTGCACTAATCCTGCGCCCAAGTCTAAGTCTAAGCCTAAGCCTAAGCCTTCCACTAAGCCTAAGCCTTGCACTAAGCAATGCACTAAGGGAAAGCCTTACACTAAACCTGTGCCTAAGCCTTGAACAAAGCCTAAGCCTTGCATTAAGCCTAAGCCTAAGCCTTGCACTAAGCCAAAACCTAAGCCTTGCACTAAGCCTAAGCTTAAGCTTTGCACTAAGCCGAAGCAAAGCCTTGCACTAAGCCTAAGCCTTGAACTAAGCTTAAGCCTAAAACTGTGCCTAAGGCTTGCACTAAGCCTAAGCCTAAACCTGGCACTCAACCCAAGCCTTGCACTAAGCCTAAGCCTAAGCCTTGAACTGAGCCTAAGTCTTGCACTAAGCCAAGCCTAAGCCTTGCACTAATCCTGCGCCCAAGTCTAAGTCTAAGTCTAAGCCTAAGCCTTGCACTAAACCTAAGCCTTCAACTATGCTTAAGCCTAAAACTGTGCCTAAGACTCTCACTAAGCCTAACCCTAAATCTTGCACTAAACCTAAGCCTTGTACTAAGCCTAAGCCTTTGCCTTTCCCTAAGTGTAAGCCATGTGCTAAGCCTGTGCCTAAGCCTTCAACTAAGCCTAAGCCTTGCTCTAAGCTTAAGCCTAAGCCTGGCTGTAAGTGTAAGCCTTGCACTAAAATTAAGCCTAAGCCTTGCACTAAGCCTCAGCCTTCCACTAAGCCAAAGCCTAAGGCTTTCAGTAAGCCTAAGCATTTCACTAAGCCTGGGTCTAAGCTTTGCTCTAAGCCTAAGCCTAAGGCTTGCATGAAGCCTAAACCTAAGCCTTGCACTAAGCCAAAGCCTAAGCCTTGCACTAACCCAAAGAGAAAGACTTGCACTAAGCCTATCCCTAAGTCTTGCACTAAGCCTGTGCCTAAGCTTTGCACTAAGCTGAAGCCTAAGCCTTGTATTAAGCCTAAACTTGAACTAAGCCTAAGCAAAGCCTTGCACTAAGCCTAAGCTTGCACTAAGCCTAAACCAGAACGTTGCACTAAGCCTAAGCCTTGAACTAAGCTTAAGCCTAAAACTGTGCCTAAAACTTGCACTAAGCCTAAGCCTAAACCTTGCACTAAACCTAAGGCTAGCACTAAGCCTAAGCCTTGCACTAGGTCTAAACGTAAGCCTTGCACTAAGTGTAAGCCTTGCACTAAGCCTGTGCCTGAGCCTTGAACCAAGCCTAAGCCTTGCACTAAGCTGAAGGCTAAGCCTTGTACTAAGCCTAAGTTTGCACTAAGCCTAAGCCTTGCACTAAGTGTAAGCCTTGCACTAAGCCTAAGCCTTGTCCTAAGCCTAAGCTTGAACTAAGCCTAAGCCAGAGCCTTGCACTAAGCCTAAACCTTGAACTAAGCTTAAGCCTATAACTGTGCCTAAGGCTTGCACTAAGCCTAAGCCTAAACCTTGCAATAAACCTAAACCTTGCACAAAGCCTCCCTAAACTTTGCTCTAAGCCTAAAACTTGCACTAAGCCTAAGCCTGAGCCTTGAAATAAGCCAAAGCTTAAGCCTTCCACTAAGCCAAAGCCTAAGCCTTTCATGAAGCCTAAGCCTTCCACTAAGCCTGTGTCTACCCCTTGCACTAAGCCTAAGCCTAAGCCTTGCACTAAGCCTAAGGCTTCTAATAAGCCTGTGTCTAAGCCTTGCACTAAGCCTAAACCAAAGCCTTGCACTAAGCCTGAGTCTGGGTCTCAGCTTTGCACTAAGCCTAAGCCTAAGCCTAAGCCTTGCACTAAGCCTTTGCCTCAGCCTTGGACTAAGCTGAAGCCTAAGCCTTGCACTAAGCTGAAGCCTAAAACTGTGCCTAAGGCTTGCACTAAGCCTAAGCCTAAACCTTGCACTAAACCTAAGCCTTGCACTAAGCCTAAGCCTTGCACTAAGCCATGCACTAAGGGAAAGCCTTACAGTAAGTCTGTGCCTAAGCCTTGAACAAAGCCTAAGCCTTGCACTAAGCCTAAGCCTAAGCCTTGCACTAAGCCTAAGCCTAAGCCTTGCACCAAGCCTAAGCTTAAGCCTTGCACTAAGCCGAAGCAAAGCCTTGCACTAAGCCTAAGCCTTGAACTAAGCTTAAGCCTAAAACTGTGCCTAAGGCTTGCACTAAGCCTAAGCCTAAACCTGGCACTCAACCCAAGCCTTGCACTAAGCCTAAGCCTAAGCCTTGCACTAAGCCTGTGCCTAAGCCTTGAACTAAGCCTAAGCCTTGCACTAATCCTGCGCCCAAGTCTAAGTCTAAGCCTAAACCTTGCACTAAACCTAAGCCTTGAACTATGCTTAAGCTTAAAACTGTGCCTAAGGCTTTCACTAAGCCTAACCCTAAATCTTGCACTAAACCTAAGCCTTGTACTAAGCCTAAGCCTATGCCTTGCACTAAGTGTAAGCCATGTGCTAAGCCTGTGCCTAAGCCTTCAACTAAGCCTAAGCCTTGCACTAAAATTAAGCCTAAGCCTTGCACTAAGCCTCAGCCTTCCACTAAGCCAAAGCCTAAGGCTTTCAGTAAGCCTAAGCATTTCACTAAGCCTGGGTCTAAGCTTTGCTCTAAGCCTAAGCCGAAGGCTTGCATGAAGCCTAAGCCTAAACCTTGCACTAAGCCAAAGCCTAAACCTTGCACTAAGCCTATCTCTAAGTCTTGCACTAAGCCTGTGCCTAAGCCTTGCACTAAACTGCAGCCTAAGCCTTGTACTAAGCCTAAGCTTGCACTAAGCCTAAGCAAAGCCTTGCACTAAGCCTAAGCCAGAACCTTGCACTAAGCCTAAGCCTTGAACTAAGCTTAAGCCTAAAACTGTGCCTAAGACTTGCACTAAGCCTAAGCCTAAACCTTGCACTAAACCTAAGGCTTGCACTAAGCGTAAGCCTTGCACTAAGTGTAAGCCTTGCATTAAGCCTCTGCCTGAGCCTTGAACTAAGCCTAAGCCTTGCACTAAGCTGAAGGCTAAGCCTTGTACTAAGCCTAAGTTTGCACTAAGCCTAAGCCTTGTACTAAGCCTAAGCCTAAGCCTTGCACTAAGTGTAAGCCTTGCACGAAGCCTAAGCAAAGCCTTGCACTAAGCCTAAGCTTGAACTAAGCCTAAGCCAGAACCTTGCACTAAGCCTAAGCCTTGAACTAAGCTTAAGCCTAAAACTGTGCCTAAGACTTGCACTAAGCCTAAACAAAGACTTGCACTAAACCTAAGCTTGAACTAAGCCTAAGCCAGAGCTTTGCACTAAGCCTAAGCCTTGAACTAAGCTTAAGCCTAAAACTGTGCCTAAGACTTGCACTAAGCCTAAGCCTAAACCTTGCACTAAACCTAAGGCTTGCACTAAGCCTAAGCCTTGTACTAAGTCTAAACCTAAGCCTTGCACTAAGTGTAAGCCTTGCACTAAGCCTGTGCCTGAGCCTTGAACTAAGCCTAAGCCTTACACTAAGCTGAAGGCTAAGCCTTGTACTAAGCCTAAATTTGCACTAAGCCTAAGCCTTGCACTAAGCCTAAGCCTAAGCCTTGCACTAAGTGTAAGCCTTGCACTAAGCCTAAGCCTTGTACTAAGCCTAAGCTTGCACTAAGCCTAAACAAAGACTTGCACTAAGCCTAAGTCTTGAACTAAGCTTAAGCCTATAACTGTGCCTAAGGCTTGCACTAAGCCTAAGCCTAAACCTTGCAATAAACCTAAGCCTTGCACTAAGCCTAAACCTTGCACAAAGCCTCCCCCTAAACTTCGCTCTAAGCCTAAAACTTGCACTAAGCCTAAGCCTGAGCCTTGAAATAAGCCAAAGCTTAAGCCTTCCACCAAGCCAAAGCCTAAGCCTTTCATGAAGCCTAAGCCTTCCACTAAGCCTGTGTCTACCCCTTGCACTAAGCCTAAGCCTAAGCCTTGCACTAAGCCTAAGGCTTCTACTAAGCCTGTGTCTAAGCCTTGCACTAAGCCTAAACCGAAGCCTTGCACTAAGCCTGAGCCTGGGTCTAAGCTTCGCACTAAGCCTAAGCCTAAGCCTTGCACTAAGCCTTTGCCTCAGCCTTGGACTAAGCCGAAGCCTAAGCCTTGCACTAAACTGAAGCCTAAAACTGTGCCTAAGGCTTGCACTAAGCCTAAGCCTAAACCTTGCACTAAACCTAAGCCTTGCACTAAGCCTAAGCCTTGCACTAAGCCTAAGGCTTGCACTAAGCCTAAGCTTGCACTAAGCCTAAGCCTTGCACTAAGCCTAAGCCTAAGCCTTGCACTAAGCCTTCCACTAAGGGTAAGCCTTGCACTAAGCCTGTGTCTAAGCCTTGAACTAAGGGTAAGCCTTGCACTAAACCTGTGTCTAAGCCTTGAACTAAGCCTAAGCCTTGCACTAAGCCTAAACTTAAGCCTTGCTCTAAGCCTAAGCAAATCTTTGCACTAAGCCTAAGCCTTGAACTAAGCTTAAGCCTAAAACTGTGCCTAAGGCTTACACTAAGCCTAAGCCTAAACCTGGCACTCAACCCAAGCCTTGCACTAAGCCTAAGCCTTGCACTAAGCATTGCACTAAGGGTAAGTCTTGCACTAAGCCTAAGCCTAAGCCTTGCAGTAAGCGTAAACCTTGCACTAAGCCTAAGCCTAAGCCTTCCACTAAGCCTGTGTCTAAGCCTTTCACTAAGCCTAAGCCTAAGCCTTTCATTAAGCCTAAGCCTAAGCCTTGCAGCAAGCTTAAGCCTAAGCCTTGCAGTAAGCCTAAGCCTTCCACTAAGCCTAAGCATTGCACTGAGTCTAAGCCTAAGCCTTTCTCTAAGCCTGAGCCTCAGCCTTGCACTAAGCCTAAGCCTTCCACTAAGCCTAAGCCTTGCACTAAGCCTAAGGCTCCCATTAAGCCTGGGTCTAAGCCCTTTCACTAAGCCTGTTTCTAAGCCTTGGACTAAGCCGAAGCCTAATCCTTGCACTAAGCCTAATCCTAAACCTTGCAGTAAGCGTAAGCCTTGCACCAATCCTAAGCCTAAGCCTTGCACTAAGCCAAAGCCTAAGCCTTGCACTAAGTCCAAGCCTAAGCCTTGCACTAAGCCTAAGCCTAAGCCTTGCACTACGTGTAAGCCTTTCTCCCAGCCTGTGCCTAAGCCTTGAACTAAGTCTAAGCCTTGCACTAAGCCTAAACCTAAGTCTTGCAGTAAGCGTAAGCCTTGCACTAAGCTTAAGCCTAAGCCTCTTGGGTCTAAGCTTTGCACTAAGCCTAAGCCTAAGCCTTGCACTAAGCTAATTTTTAAATTATCTCTCCTGGATCTATTTTTCAGGTCAGTTGTTTTTCCAATGAGATATTTCACCTTGCCTTCTACTTTTCCATTTGTTTGGATCTGTTTTATAGTATCTTGATTTCTCATAAAGTTATTAGTTTCCAGTTGCTCCAGTCTAATTTTGAAGGAGTTATTCTCTTCAATGAGTTTTTGAAATTCCATTTCCATCTGGTAAGTTTGGCTTTTTAAAGCTTTCTCCTCATTGGCTTTTTGGTCCTCTTTTGCCATTGGGGTTAGTCTATTTTTTAAGGTGTTAATTTCTTCACTGTATTTTTGGCTCTCTTTTAGTAGGCTGTTCACTCTCTTTTCATGATTTTCTTGCATTATTCTCATTTCTCTTCCCAATTTTTCCTCCACTTCTATTACTTGATTTTCAAAATCCTTCTTGAGCTCCTCCATGGCCTGTAACCAGTTCATATTTTTCTTGGAGGCTTTTGATGCAGGGATTCTGACTTTGATGTCTTCCTCCCTCTCCATGCCTTGGTCCTTTTTGTCCCCCAAAAAGTATTCTATCATATGTTTGTGCTTCCTTTGCTTGCTCATATGGGCAGCCAGTCACTGGACTTTTGAGTTCTTTGCCATGGTAGAATTCTGCTTCCAGAATGGAGAGAGCTATGTCCCAAATTGCTGAGGTTTTTGCAGATGCCAGAGCTATTAGATGCGTGCCCTCTCTACAGCCCCCACACGCTCTGATTATACTGATCACACACCCGAGGACCACCACCCAAGACCACAATCTGGATCCAAACAGGTCAAAGCAATAATCCTTATTGGTCCCCCTACAATCTGCAGGCCAGGATCTTCAGAAGCAGCCACATGGCAGTGGCTTACAGCTACAGTGCCTCCTTTGCTTTTCATTCAGGGGGTAGCAGCTGGACCACCCTCTTCTACCCCACCTGGACCAACCAAGTTCCACAAACAGAAAGAGAAGATGGATAATGAAAAGAGAAAAATCCTTTTGGAAAGGAACACAAAAATGAAATTTTAAACTCATGAATGGACTTGCTGAAGGGAGAAGAGGAAGGTGGAAACTTCTTGGCTAATGGACAAGACAAAAGATGGGGAAGAAAAATACACCCAGATAAAAGTAGAAGAGAGGAATGAATAAAGCAAATGCTAAAGGGGAAAAGGGGATGGGGGAGGGGAAGAGAGCCATTGGGAACAAGGCCAGCTTTAAAAAAGATTAAAAGTAAAGTAACAGGAGGAACAGAAGATTGTGTTTACAACAGAAGAGGAAAAAATAAAAATTTCTTTAAAATTTTAGAAAGAGGGGGGCAGCTAGGTGGTGCAGTGAATAGAGCACCAGACCTGGAATCAAGAGGACCTGAGTTCAAATCTGGCCTCAGACACTTAACATAAAACTAGCTGCATCACTTTGGGCAAGTCACTTAACCCCAATTGCCCTGCCTTCCCCCCTCCAAAAAGCAAAAAAAAAAAAAAAAGAATTAGAAAGAGATGAAGAAAAATATAAACTTTACTCATAACTTTAATTGTGAATGGATTTAAATAATGCAATAAAAAAGTGACAGAATGGATAAGAAAACAAAACCCTACAATCTGTTGCTTATAAGAAACACATTTAAAAAATGAAGACAGAATAAAAATGAAAGAATAAGGATAGGGAAAAAAATCCTTTAATCTGCATCAAGGGATTCCCAAAAAGCAAGAGTTGTCATTGTGCTGTCAAAGTAAAAATAAGCATTCTAAAAAGAAAAAGGAATAAACAAGGAAACTGCATTATGCTGAAAGAAATGATTAATCATACTGATAAACCTTTAGCTAATCTAATTAAAAAGAAAAGAGCAGCAAATCAGATCAATAAAATAGCAACGGAGTAAGAAGGTAAAATTATAGGAAAACCATGAAAAAAATTTCAAATAAGCAGAACAAATTGTGCCCAGTTAGTTATCTGCTAATAAAAGACCCAAACTATCAGGAGATTAGAGATCTTCCTTAACCCAATCTCAGAAAAGGAAATAAGATTGAGCTGTAATTGAACTATCAAAGACAAACAATCCTTTTTTGAGAGTTGGAGGTAGGTTGTGGGAGCATGAGAACTACAAACTCCCTTGGTGGTTTGAGGCATGGGAGGAGGTGAGCAGAGGGAACCAAGCCAGGCCCACTTTGTGAGCAGTGGGGGAAGAGAGCTGCTTTCCCTTTGGGGAAGAAGACAGGGATTGAAACTGTGCAGAGTCCTTTCAAAAAAGGCCTGCCGACTGCCATAACTGAATAACCTGATCAGCAGAGTTCAGTAACAAGGTCTTGTTTGGGTAGGGTTGGTCTCATCATCTTCATTCTCCTACTGAAGCAGGCTCTGATTTTAGGTTGCCGGGATGGGTACATTCAATTTCTTGATGCTGAAGTGCTGACACTTAGAAAATCAGACTATTTTGGAATTCTTCATGGCTGCTAGAAATTCCTGAAAGGATTAATTTAACAGCCCCACTTTGGGGGGTTGATAAGAACCTGCTAAGGGACAAACTTGGTAAAGAAGGTTTTAGAACATGAATTACTGTCTTCTGCTTCACACTTTCCCTTCCCCATCTAATCCTCTGCATGAACCGAGTTGTTATCATCTTAGAATTCTTCGATGGTGTGAAGTAGAAAACAATTATTGAAAATGACCATCAAAATGACCATCTACCCAATGACTGCTTAGCAAGGACAGCACTTCTGTTGTATTGATGCACAGTTTTGGGTTGTAGTGATCCACACCCTCTGGCTTACTGGGCCAAGCACAAAAGAGGCTTTCTTTTCTAGTAATTATCTGGAAATGACCAGATCAAGAAAGGGACCTGATTTTTATGAGTCTGGGAAGTGATGCAATCCTAGAATAAGAGAATGTCTGGGCAGAAGGTTCACAGGAAAACCATGAAAAAAATTTAAAATAAATAGAACAAAAATGGGCAGAAGTTTCACCCTCAAGCCCATGAAGTAGATGCTGATGGTAATGGCACAATTGACTTTTCAGAATTTTTTAACTTTGTTTAGCTACTTATTTTTTAAAAATCTGTTTATGGCACAATTTGCCTCAAATCCATTCCAAGTTGTATATTTGTTTTCCAATAAAAAATAATTACAATTTTTAAAAAAGTCTCCATTTTGTGAGTGTGGGGACCACAGGGTAGACATGGCAGAGAAGCTCTGGAAATGAAATGCATTATTAGGATCCAATGGCAGTGGTTCTCAACCTTCCTAATGCCATGACCCTTTAGTACAGTTCCTCATGTTGTGGTGACCCCCAACCATAAAATTATTTTTGTTGCTACTTCATAACTGTAATTTTGCTACTGTTATGAATCATAATGTAAATATCTGATATGCAGGATATATTTTCATTGTTACAAATTGAACATAATCCACAGGTTGAGAACCGCTGTCCTATGGTTTCAGCTATTTTCCCAGCTTTTGGAGCCATCCACAAGATCCACTGGGATTACTGTGGTTAATAAGCCTCTCCCTTCTTTTGGAGAGCCTACACCCCACTTCAGGCAGCTCTGTAAACATGATCTTCCTGGCTCTTTCTGTCTCTGGACAGAAAGTCCTCTATTTCCTAAGGGTTCTCTGAAGAATAAGTTCTCTCTAAGATTAAAAATTGGATCCTATTTGTTGAAATTCTCTTTATTAAAAGAATTTAGAAATATGAAAGTCATTCCACATGTATCACCTTCAACACCTCACTCCTTTATATTCTTTTGTTCAAAACTCCCTGACCTGGT
This sequence comes from Pseudochirops cupreus, assembly GCA_028627135.1. NCBI lineage: Eukaryota > Metazoa > Chordata > Mammalia > Diprotodontia > Pseudocheiridae > Pseudochirops > Pseudochirops cupreus. The sequence goes on from CM053581.1 coordinate 345,628,212, forward strand.
CCTTGAAGCAGACATCTCCCTTCTTTTTGCTTGTCAAACTTCTTTTTTTCCCTTATTTGATGAGATGTCATCATCACTCTGTCTCCTCCCTAACCATCAGCTGGAAACCAGCAACCCAAGAAAGAGGGACTCAGAAGCTTTTGTTCTGTAGGATTGCTTGTCTAGCTCACTTTGTGAGCTGGCATCCACTTGGGGTTGTTGGACTTGTAGACATGGCAGCAAAGGCAGTGATCATGTTTTACACCAATACTTAGGTGTTAATGAGATGTAATTAATGGTTCCACTGCATGTTAGGTAGGAATAGTGGGAGATGACTGAGGTTATGGCACTGTTAGCATGAGGCTTGAGATGCCCTACATTGGACATCCCCAGATCATTCCTTATTTACACCCTATGGTGCTGAGACCCTTGTGGGGTGGATCTCCCATGAATGGATTAAAGGGAGCTACAGAACCTGTGCCCCATCATTACCACTATCACTTCAATGATCTGGCCTCTCAGTGGGTTGCTTTATTTGAAGACTCCAGTATTCACTGCAGGGGGCGCCTCAAAGGAAGGCATGGATAACAACGAATGTGGGCCAGGGGGGAGATGCAAGCAAGTTGCAAGCAAATCCTTTATTCATCTGAGAGTCAGGAATTATATAGGCAAAGCATACATTGTTTTATGGCCACTCCCATGGGATATTTCCCAATACCTTAAGAGAGTAAATGACTCCTAGCATGGTGGTCAAAGTTCAGGAGGATGGGGGATCTGAATTACATGGGTAAACACAAAGGCAAGATCTGTATCTTAATCAAGGAAAGCACAAGGAATCCGAACAATCCTGAGAAGATTGAGCCTGGAAAGAAAGAGCAGACCAAGAGCAAAACTCTGGCCTGGATTTTCTTAAATGGGCTCTCCCAGAACTGGCCCTTGACAATTCACAGGGTTTACAGCTACCAAATCCACATACATGTGCTGCAAAACTACACTAACTCTTGGAGAGTGGACTCTGCATCTAAATCAGATCCTTTCTGTGTCTGAAGAGACCCCCTGATGAAAGCATCCACTCCATTGTGATTACAGCAGTCCCCAACAAACCTCTTTAGTCAGAGTATGACGTCCACATACCTATGCTACTTTTGAAATGGGTAGATGGGACATGTGACCAGTAGTAAGCATTGTCCCCCCAGTGCAAAAAGCTGTTACTGCATCTCCCCGCTCCTTTGGAACAGATGCCATGGGAAGTCTGGCTGCTCAGATAGAGCCCAGGCGATCACATCCTGACTAGCAGCGGCAGATAACAGAGGCGATGTTACCATCATAGATTACATGGCCAAAGCCCCACCCCTCGAGGTTCTATTGGTCTGCAGGAGCTGTTCAATGGGATCTTGCTGGAGGGGTGTTAATTTAGCCTAGATATATCTCCCCTAAAGGAAAGTGCCAATGGGCACAGAAGCCCAGGATCTGACGAGTTTCGCACAGCCGGGCCCGGAAGCTCCAGTTTCTGAGCCAGAGTGACCTGGGCTGCCCAGGACCCTGGTCTGGAGGCCCTCCATTAAGGATTAGAGCCTGGTCAGCTTGGCTCGCTGCTTGCAGTGTGGTTAATGTTTCGGATCGTGCTGCTGCCGTTAAGGACGAGTATTTCCCGACTTAAGTTTCGGGCAGTATTTGCGCTTCTGGGAAAGAAAGGTGCTGCTGTCCCGGAACTCTGGTGATTGTAAACGGACCCTGCAGGTGCCGGAGGCTACTGATGTCAATGCACGATGCATTACAGCCTCTGCAATGAGCGGCAAGGGCTGTGCTATAAGCCAGGTACCGTGTTGGGCGCTGGGGATACACGCACAGAGCATGGAAGAATCCCGGTGCCGAGAAGCAGACGTTACAAACCCCAGAATGTCCGAGGTGAGAGGGGCTTGAGATGTCGTTCACTCCAAGCTCCATATTTGGCAGGACTCTTTGCGGTGTGACGTAATCGAAATTGTTTTTTTTCTCTTGTATCTATTAACATATGTTTACCTTGCAGATGCAGCAACAGAGATCAGAACCTGCCGGGTCGAAAAAGGATCGGAAAGATGAAGGAAGGAAGGAAAAGGGGCCTCTTCCCGTTCCTGTATCTGACGAAAGAGTACTACAAGTGTCTATGTCTGGAAGATCCAGAAGAGGTTTGAGAGGAAAATACGTTCTTCTCCTCTGCTGTTCTGTTTTCACTCTACCTTTAACACTCTCCATGAACCCAGATGCACCAAGCCTATTCTTCCGTGTGGGATAGCAGAGGATGGTCTCAGTCCTAAGCATTCGTCCAATGGTGCCGAGCTCTTCTTGGCTGTTCTGACCCGTAGAAATGCTGGAGAAGCCAGCATTTTGTCGTTTGGTCATTTGACCAAGCAACCACAGGAGGCTTCTTCATCCGTTGTCTGAACATTGTCAGAGCAAGACTGGGTTATTGTTAAGAACCTAAAATGTCAGAGAATCTTAGTGAGACAGAATTATAGGAAAAAATGGGGCCCAAATGGGGTCACATCACTCCCTGTGTTGGATAGCGCATTATCTGATATCATAGAGGAAGGAAGAGAGTCTTGCTTTTTCCTTCTGCATCTAGACAGCACCTTCTCATTAGTGTGGGGGTGGGGGGAGGTCAGCAAAGGGTGACCAAAGAGACAGAGTGATCCTACAGAGTCTTTGCTGGGACAAGACTGCTCATTCCAGTACCTCCCACCTACCCTTGGACCACCTTCTATTTTTAGATGGGGAGATCAGATGTTTCTAAGTCTGCATGAAGTAACATATTTCATTCATAATTTTGAGATTCTTTGAAGCACTAAAAGCCCCATGATAATAAGAAGACTGTTGGGTCTTCTTTTGTGAGAAATCAGATTGTCTTCTTTTGTGAGAAATCAGATGTTTCTAAGTCTGCATGAAGTAACATATTTTTTGAAATTCTTTGAAGCACTAAAAGCCCCATGATAATGAGACTATGTAGATTTAGAAAATTAATTTCTCACACATATTTTCTCCTTTGTGATACTTTCTAAAACAGGGAACCCAACCGTTCCTTCTGAAATATATTTTCTCCTTTGTGACACTTTCTAAAACAGGGAACCCAACAGTTTCTTCTGAAATTGTCAAAATGCATTTTCCATTTTTTATTTGTACATGGCAACATTTGGTTTACATTGGTAGCTTGGGGAGGGGGCAGTCAGAGTTTTAGAACTGGAGGAGACTTTAAAGGATTTGAAGTCTCTCTGAGGAAAGTTCTAGAACTATTCCTTGACAGCATCCATATTCAAAAGTTTGGGAAGTTATCATTCTAGGTGAAGATAAATGCTCTGAAGAACACCCTCTGAAGGTCTGTGCCAATCCTGAGAGTATGTGTCTGTCTTTTGTAGCTGTTCTTTTTCTGTTTGCTCTCCTCCTCTCATTTTCTCTGCTTGTAGATACTCCACCAGCTGTTTTCTTCTAGTCCTAGCTGAGTATTTTTGTCTGGAGAACATTCCTTCCTCCAATATGTGGCCACAAACATTTAGAGGTCTTCTTTGTGCATGTCTGTGAATGGGGACAGGTAGGTTTAAGTGAGCACCATGAGGAAAGAGAACTCTAGTATGATTAGGATTTCTTTTTTCCCTTGAGATATAAACTGGTAGGCTATTTTATTTATTTGTTTGTTTTTTGTCTTGCCAGGCAGTCGGGGTTAAGGGTTTTGTCCAGGGTCACATAGCTAAGTGTCAAGTGTCTCAGGATGGATTTCAATTCAGGTCCTCCTGACAACAAGGTCGGTGCTGTATCCATTGCACCACCTAGCAGCCCCAAACTGGGTGGCTATCACCTAGATTTAAATCTGGACTTACTTTTGCTGGATGGGTGAGCTTGTTTGCAAAGGTAAGGAATTATTTCTTTCATCTTCCTGAATTTGTGAGTGTGTGTGTTGGAAGCTAGCTGTGTGTTGTTTTAATTTTAATTCATATTAAAGTCTTATCAAAGCAAAAATCTATCTTATCTGGTCCTGATCAACTTATACATTTTTTGCAGTGTTTTCATTGTTTGTGCCTTTGAGCAAAAGGGTTTCTGTTTGAATTGTTTTGTTCTTTAGGTAAAGTCTTTGAAATGTCTACGGTTTTATGCTTTCTTAGGGTGGCACTTCATTTCTTTCCATTCTAAATTTGGCCACTTTGAGTGAAAAGAGTAGGAAATGGAAAAATTCAGAGTAAAGCACAAGATCTCTCTTGCTTTTTTTTTTCTGAGATACTATTGCCTCAAAGAATAAGATTAAAACAAAGGAAGCAAGACGTATTGCATATAATAAAACTCACTCGGTGAAAAGTAGAAAATAAACTTGAGTAAACTAAAATAGCCAAAATGAGGTCTAAATAATGTGTACAATATTCATCTGTTTTGTGTATGGAACTTCTCAATAATTTTACCATTAACTGGTTTTTTTGAATAAGAAAAAAAGTTGGAAATTTGCAGTCCTTTTTTATTATGACTGGCATTGATTGACATGATTATCACAGAGGCAAAAATAGAGACAATGAGAGCTTCTCTAATCACCCTCTAGGTTATGGACATAGGTTACTATTTTGTGTTTCTTGAGGATGAGGAAAAGTGGGGTTTTTTTTACATTAAAAAAGGATGTTTTTCTTTTTATTGTGGGGTAGAGGGTGCATAGAGGGTGCACATAATATTTAAAAAATCAAAAGCTTATCTGACATATATTTGTATTTTAGCCTGAAGTTCATTTGTACATTCTAAGGGCCTGGGTCTGCTCATGCGACTGTCTCATTCTAGGGGTAGCTATATGGGAACATCTCAAAAGTGATCACTCATAATACTGCAATGGATCAGGACGGGGAGGAGTTCCTCTGCTTGGGTTCATTTCTTCCCCTTCTGTTTCATGTGTACAACAAAATAGTCATTGCATGCAATGGTCAGCCCAGCAATTACTGCAAAGAAACTGGTCCAGATCTTTCATAATCTTGTCTACAGCTAAAGGGCCTTTCTGGTTTTCCAAGAATCTGGGGAATTCTTTTTCCATGAGAACTCTTAGATCTTCTTTCGTTAAGTAGCCTTTGTCTCCAGCAAACTTGTGAAATGTAAACATCATAGTTTCCATGGCATGTTCCATTTGAGATGGCATCTTGGCAGAGTCTTCTGAAACCTAGCATAAACAAGAAGCAGCAGCTGAGCATGAAGGGAATGAGTAGACTGCCATGAACACTGTTAGCCTCGGAGTTTCTTGGGGTGGGTGGGGGAGTGGGAAGAACGTGGGGCTGGGCGAGGAAATGTTTTTTGTTTTGTTTTTGGAAACTAGGACTATGGACTGTTTTTAATTGTGTTAAAAGATTCTTAAAATAGAAAGGTGTCACCTATGAATTTGAGAAGCAAGTTCATCAGTCGTCTTTCCTCACCCTGGTTTTGCCAGAGCAATGCTTTGCATGTTTGCCATTTGAGTCAACTATTTCCTAATGTGAATAAGGCATACTTTATTACCCCAGAAGCATTTCATTGTATTTTATGTCCTAAGTATATTTCAAATATGTATGAAAATGAACTATTTGGAAAAGTTTGGGTTTTTCTCCCTACAAGAATCCAAAGCTGAATATTATCTGCCTTAGAAAGAGTTTAATGTTATGAATAAAAAAAAATACCACCTCTCTATAATTTTGAAATCAGAGTGTTTACAGCCTTAAAGCTCTTTCAAAACAGAAGGAGAGAAGAACTGAGAATCTTGCTGCAGTAAAAAGCCCTCTATATGTAGGATCCAACTCCAGAAGGCAAAAGCCACCCCCACTCCCCAGCTGTGGAGAGAATCATATTCAGCTTTGAGAATGTTGCCTTCTAGTGCTAGATAAACTGTTAGCTGAGAAGGAAGTGGGAATCACAAGTGCCATCATGTTTACCCCTAAATCTTTGATCCTCTCCAATATATTTGGAAAGTTTATTTGAGATTTTAATATCAGATTAATTTAAAATCTGCATCAAGATTATAACTTGCAGGGTAATTTCTCTATTAATGGAGAGCTGGCTATCGGTTACTTAGAGGAGAGGTGTATAGACCAAATAAAATGTAACTGGGAAGTTTTTAAAAATTATTTTCTTTTTAAAAAAATCAATTAATTTATTTACTTTTAGCTTACAATATTCAGTTCCACAATCCCTTGAGTTTCAAATTTTCTCCCCTTTCCTCTCCTCCCCCTTCCCATGGCCACATGCAATCAAATATAGGATCTACAAATACCTTCACATTAAACGTTAGTCATTGTAAAGAAGGATTATGAATGATGGAATAAACAGTGGGAAGGAGGAAACAAACAGGTAGTTTGCTTCAATCTGCATTCAAACTCTGTAGCTCTTTTTCTACATGTGGACATCTCTTTACCTTGTGCATATACCCTTGTTTCAAATGTGTTTCTTGTAGACAGCATATTGTAGGATTATGGTTTTTAATCCATTCTGCTATCCACCTCCATTTTATGGGAGAGTTCATCCCATTCACATTCACAGTTATGATTATTTTCTGTGTCTTTCCCTCCATCCTATTCCCCCCTCTGTTTATGTTTTTATTAATGTTCCTTCCTTGAACCCAAACCAATGAGAGTAAATTTCATACAGTGCTCCTCTCCCTCCCTCCTTTCCCTCTACTATCACTAGTTTTTGTGTCTTTTCACATTGGAAAATAAACTTAACTGATTATATTGATCCCTCCTTGAACCAGAACCAATGAGAATAAAGTTCATATGATGTTCATCTCCCTCCCTTCTTTCCCTCTACTATAGTATGTTTTTATGCCTCTTCATGTGGCATGATTTCCCTTTTCTGCCTCCTCCTTTCCTTTTCTCCCATTACAGTCCCTTTGTACCATAAGGTTTTTTTTTT
>CM053581.1:345635566-345653610 GCA_028627135.1 Pseudochirops cupreus
TATATGTGCATATGAATATATATGAGTGTGTGTATATATGTATACAATTGAATAGGAAGGGATGATATTTAAAAAAAAATTAAGAGGTGAGAGAGGAATATAATGAGAGGAGATAAAATAGGGTAAATTATCCAATATAAAAGAGGCAAGGAAAAACTGTTACAATGGAGGGGAAGAACAGGAAGGCAAAAGGGAATGGCCAACCTTACTAAATTGGGTATCTTACCCTATAGAAAAGTAGGAGGGAAGGGTATAAGAGGCAGGAAATATCGTCAGTCTTTCACAATATATCTACTATGGAAATGTTTGGCATAACTACAAATGTACAAACTATATTGAATTGCTTATCTTCCCAGTAATGGTGGGTGAAGAGGGAAGGAGAGGAAGAATGTGGAATTCAAAGTTTTAAAATAAAATGTTTTTTAAAAATATATTATTATCATTATCATTATTACATGCAACTGGGAAATAAGATATATGGGGTATGGAGATCCATCTTGCCCTACTTGAAAGTCAGAGGGGGTGTGGGGTAGGATATAGGAGAGAACACAGATTGGGGAAGGGGATATTCAGTGGGATTGCTGTTTTGGGGTGATGGATAGGGGAAAGACAGGGAGAAAATTTGTAACTTAGAATCTTGTGGAAATTAATGTTGTAAACTAAAAATAAACATAAAATTTAACTTAAAAAAAAGAAATTATGAGCAGGCAGATTTCAGAAGAACTTAGAAAGACTTACATGAAGTGATGCTGAATGAAGTGAGCAGAACCAGGAGAACATTGTACACAGTAACAGCAACATTGTGAGATGACCAACTTTGATAGATTTAGTTCTTCTCAGCAATGATCTAAGACAACTCCAAAAGATTCATGATAGAAAATGCCATCCACAGCCAGAGAAAGAACTAAGGAATGTGAATGAAGATTGAAGCATACTATTTTCTCTTTTTGTTTGCTTTTTCTTATGGTTTTTCCTTTTGTTCTGATTCTTTCACAACATGACTAATGTGGAAATATATTTAATATGATTGTACATATATAATCCTTATAAAAGTGAATGTTAAAACTATCTTTACATGTAATTGAAAAAAACAAAATACTATTAAGTGGAAAAAATTAAATTTTTTTTAAAAATGTTAATCAAATCTCACTTTCAGCAATGGCTTAACCTAGTACAGAATATAGAAACAGGAAGGAAAAAAAATCATCAATCTTCCCAGTAATTGGTTATTTAATATTTATTTCTCTCATATAGAAGTGTTTTATGTGATGATTTGTGGTTTTAAAAGTTATGAAGTTAGACTTCTGAAGTCTGTAAAGACTAAGGTGGCTCAAGATGTAACTTCATTATGTATCATATTCCAGGTATATAATACATATTGAAGTTACATCTTGAGCCACCTTAGTCTTTACAGACTTCAGAAGTCTTTGAGATGTAATTTTTCTTAATGGGTCAATATACAATGCCTTAAGAGATGAATATCTGTTAGTCTGGAGATAACTGCCAGTGTTTTCTGAGTGTTGTTGTTTTTTATTGAGTGAGTGATCATATATTCACTATTTATGTGGAATTCAAAATTGTAATTATATTCTTAATCTCCAATGATTGATCTTTACACCAGGATGAGTTTATATTGGGGAAGAAGAAATAAGAGAAGTAAATTGTGTTAAATCTGGTAAATTTTTATTATAACAACATGAGAATAATAATACCTGTATACAACCCTAAGCTATAATTAGTGAGACTTTGCTGGTTTTTTGGACTGTGAATTTTCTTTTTGAGCCATATTTTAAGGTTTCTTTGTATCATTAAGTCAATGTTTTAACACTTCAAGAAAAATGCCACAAGCTCAATGGGAGTGACATCTGTGATTTGCTGTCAGTGGATATCTGTCCCTGGGGAATAGTTGGGGAAAGGGGGGGTGACCATGGGAAGACCAAGGTAAGACCCTCTTGACTCAGTTTTCCATACAAGAAATTTTTCCCACTTGGTTAATTCTGAGCCTGACTGTGACATCCTGTCATACAATTGGCTGCCTGTATGACTCTCATCTGAAATCAAACACAACCAAGGATACTTCATCCTGTTATAGATGTATGGAGTCATTCTGTACTCTTTGGCTTATGCTTGGAGCACCAGTTCTGATGCTGTTTTAAATATGCCCCAACTTTGTTCTTTTCTAGCAAATTTCTATAATCAGTGCAAGTGGTCATGAGCAAAATACTTATTTAACAGATTAGTCCTGAAACACATCTAAGTTACTATAATAGGGTTCAAGTATGTAAGATCTTGTACTTTTCAGTCTGAAATTATAGACAAATAGAAATCACAACAATTCATGAGTTGGAAGGGCCTATAGGTCCCTCTAGAGCAGAGGTTCTCAACCTGTGGGTCGTAATCCCTTTGGGAGTCAAATAACCCTTTCACAGGGGTCACAGGGGTGGCCTAAAACCATCAGAAAACATATTTCCAATGGTCTTAGGAGACACAGCTCCTCTATCCCTCTCTAGGCAGGTCCACCCACATGCAGATACACCCACATTAAAGGGTATTAAAGGGTCATGGCATTAGGAAAGTTGAGAACCACAGACCCGCCTGTACCTGAGCCAGAATCTAATCCATAACATTCCCAACCAGAGCCCACTTGGCCCTCCCTTTGTCTACTAAGGTCACTGGCCAGAAATGAGAAGAGAAGGCCAAAGTAACACCAAGGTTTTGAAAAGAGGAAAGGGATGGAAATAATGAAGTCAGAAGGAGGAGCAGAAGGGAAAGCTGCACATAAGAGTTGTGTTTGTTTGTTTTTAATAACAAGGAACTTAGCAGTCCACACGTCACTCTCCAATCACTTCTGGTGAAAAGCTAGGTTAGGTTAGGAGATGGTTCCTGCCCCTCTGGGTAAAATTACTTTAGGTTTAAGTATGAACCTAATTTAAAGTAGGATGGAATCACAAAATCTGAGCTTGGAAGATAGCAGCAATCCTGTTATAGAGATGAGGAGCCTGAGACCTGGAGAAGGCGGACAATTTGCCCGCCATCAAAGAGTTGAGTGCTGGCAGAGCCAAGCGGACTTAATGCAAGAAATATGAACTGCCTTGGGTTAAGCTCAGTTCATCAGACATCTAAAGTTGGTTTTTCTGGTCAGTTTTCCTCCTTTTTAAGTTCTCTAACTGGTTAACTCACAAGAAGCATAAAATTGGGGAGAGAGCACTGCATTGCAGGAAAAAGAATTGGGTTACTAACAATGTGAGCTTGGCCTCTCTGTCCTCATCTATAAACCAAGGGAGGGACTAGGCTATACTGACATTTATTATGCCTCCTTGTTTTAAAATTCCATCATCCAGGTGGCTAGGTGGCACAGTGAATAGAGCACCAGCCCTGGAGTCAGGAGCACATGAGTTCAAATCTGGCCTCAGACACTTGACACTATCCATGTGATCTTGGGCAAGTCACTTCACCCCAATTGCCTTGTTTTCCCCCTCAGAAAAAAAGATATATTGGGGAAACACACCAGTCCAGGAGAGAAAGCATCCAATCTTGTCTGTCCTTATACTTGTTTCTATGACATTCAGACCATACATTTTCCCTTCCACTAGTAGCTAGCTAACATCTCTTCCAGTCTCTTCTTCTTTAGCAGTGCTTTCTGACTCTGATACGTATGTGCTAGTCTCCAGAAACCCTCTAATTCTCTTTGGGTAAATAGCAACAATTACTACTATGTGTAATTATACTACCATGTGTAATTATGCTCATTTTCTGACATGTTAAATAAATTATGTTCCATATTTGGCCCATTGTTTAGGTTACAAATTGGATAAATTATGTTCCATATTTGGCCCATTGTTTAGGTTACAAATTGGGTCTCTTAAAATATCATGTGAAATTATGGTGCTTTTACAACATTCTGATGAACCTTTTCTCATACGTTTTCTTTTTCTTCTTTTATTGCCACACTACCTACAAGTTTACATTGGGAAGAGATCAGAGTTAAACACATTTAGATGAAAATTAGTGTTGTTAACAGTGTCATCTCCAAAGGCTCTGTTTAACAGCAGGCTAACTCTAAGGCAACTAATTATCAAGCTTCATTGGGTCAAAGTCCAAAAACTGATTTCTACAGAGCTCTGAAAAGCTGAGGAGCACTGTATCTTTACATTATTTTTATGTGGCTAGCTGAAGCAAAATAGTAATCATGGATGAAGCAATGTACTTCTCAAGTTCACTTTGACCCTAGATCACAAAAGCCAAAATTTAAAATTTCCAACAAGTCAGGTTATTTGCTTTCTGATATTTAAAACAAAATGCTGGCAGATTGGTTTTACTTTTCATTTTTCAAAAACTGTTGAGAAATTTATAATTTACCAGAAATATTTAAATACTTTTAGATAACAAGGAAAACATTTTACTGGAAATTTAAAAACAAAAACAAAACTATGTATGATTATTTTGCTCCAAGTAACTGTCAACAATTTATAAATCTTTAGACCCAGGCACCTGAGACTCTCTTTAAGAGAGCTCTTGGATGTTGGTCCACAAGACTTAAAAGAATGAGAAAGGAAAGCTCTAGCAAGTCATTTTTTTCTTTTCTTCCTAATGAAAACCACTCCAGACAGCAAGACTGACAATTTAGACAACCCTACATAGCGTGAGCTTAAATATAGCAAGGTCTTTAGTTCCATATGGCTTTGTCAAATATAGATTTTACTACATGAATGTACCATACAGAAATCAACACTTCTAGGACATACACAGTCTCTAAGAAGCAAAGTAGTGAGGATGAAGAAGAGGATTCTAAAGACACCTGGTCGGGGGCGGAGCCAAGATGGCTGCATAGAAGCAGCAAGGTACTGCAGCTCCTACATAGCCACATCAAATACCTATAAAATATGACTCTAAACAAATTTTAGGGCTCTAAAAAGCACACAAATATACTTCCCACCGAAGGCAGGTTGGCTTGAAGGGACCATCTCAGCACTGGGAGCTGAAACCAGCCCAGCCTGAAACTGTGGTGTGGTGGCCAGATGAGCCAAGCCAAGGCACAGCTGGAGCTTCAGGAGAGTGGATCATGGCAGTGGCAGTTTCCAGAATTATCAAGCCATAAGAAAAAAGGACTAAGTGAAAGGTCAGGGGAACTTGGCTAAAACTGGGGGAGAAAAGTGGGTCCAGCCAAACTGCCTCCAGGGCAAGGAAGCAGCAGAAGCAGAGGCCCTGCACCCACCTCTACATTGCTGCTTCAAAGCTCCCGGCCTGCAGACTGCAGGGGGCCCAAGCAATTGTTCAGAGGCCAAGTGTTTTTGCACTGTGCGGCCTGGATCCAGATCGTGGTCTTGGATGGTGGTCCTGGGGTGTGTTTTCAGTGAGCCAAAGCTGGTGGGGGCTGCAGCAGCCCCCTAAAAGCTCTGGCAGCTGGGAAAACCCCAGTGATTTGGGACAGAGCTTTCCCCTCTGGAAGCAGAGATCCACAGAGCTAAAAAAAAAATCATTGACTGGCCATCATGAACAGGCAAAGGAAGCAAAGTAAGAACAGCAACCAAACTCTAGATTTCTTCTTTGGAGAAAGAAGGATCAAAGCAGGGAATGGGAGGAAGACAACACAGTCAGAACTCCCACACCAAAAGCTTGCAAGAAACATGAAGACTGCCTAAAGGCTAAAGATCAGCTTAAGAAGGATTTTGAAAACTAAATGAGAGAAGTGGAAGAAAAATTGGGAAGAGAAATAAGAATGATGCAAGAAAATCATGAAAAGAGAGTCAACTACCTGACTGAAGAAATTAACACCTTAAAAAATAGATTAACTCAAATGGCAAAAGAGGCCCAAAAAGCCAATGAGGAGAAGAATGCTTTAAAAAGTCAAATTTGCCTGATGGAAAAAGAATCTCAAGAGCTTTCTGAAGAGAATAATTCCTTCAGAATTAGATTGGAGGAAATGGAAGCTAATGACTTTATGAAAAATCAAGATACTATCAAACAGATCCAAACAAATGAAAAAATAGAAGGCAATCTGGAAAATAGATCCAGGAGAGACAATTTAAAAATTATTGGACTACCTGAAAGCCATGATCAAAAAAAGAACTTAGAAAGCATCCTTCAAGAAATTCTCAAGGAAAATTGCCCTGATATTTTAGAACCAGAGGGCAAAATAGAACTTGAAAGAACTCACTGATCACCTCTTGAAAAAGATCCCCAAAGGAAAACTCCTAGGAATATTATAGCCAGGTTCCAGAGTCCCCAGATTAAGGAGAAAATATTACAAGCTGCCAAGAAGAAATAATTTCAATATTGTGGAAACACAATTAGGATAACCCAGGATCTAGCAGCTTCTACATTAAGGGTCGAAGTGCCTGGAATATGATATTCTGTAGATCAAAGGAGCTAGGATTAAAACTAAGAATCACCTACTCAGCAAAATTGAGTATAGTGTTCCAGGGGAAAATATGGTCATTCAGTGAGGTGGAGGACTTTCAAACACTCTTGCTGAAAAAACTATTTAACATGGAAAAGTGATAATTGTAACTGATGAAACTTTTCACAGTATGAAGATAGGTGAAGGGAATATAAATGTATATATACATACATATATGTCTATATAGGAGGGTTTATATATGCATACAAACACATATCTGAGTGTGTATATATGAATACATAGAGGGCACAAGATCAATTGAATAGGAAGGGACAATACTCTAAAAATACATAGAGGGCACAAGATCAATTGAATAGGAATGGACAATACTCTAAAAGGTGAAATTCTGAGGTGGGAGAGGAGTAGAATGAGAGGAGACAGGGAGAGACAGAATGGGGTTAATCATCTCATAGTAGAGGCAAAGGATAATTGTTACAATGGAGGGGAAGAACAGGAAGACAAAAGGGTCAACCTTACTCTCATTGAACTTGGCTTGGGGAAGGAATGACATAAACTCTTAAACTGGGTATCTTGCCACACAGGAGAGTAAAGGGGATGGGGATGAAAGGTGGGATGACAGAGGGGAAGGCAGGGTGGGGAGGAGGGTTGATGGAAGTACACACTTCTGTAAAGGGAAAGGGACAGGGACAGGGTAGAGAACGGAACAAGGGGAGGTGGGATAGGAAGGAGGGACATATAATCAATCTCTCACAATATGTCCACTGTGGAGATGTTCTGAGTAATTACACATGTACAGCCTGTATTTAATTGCTTGTCCTTCCACTGGGGGTGGGTGACGAGGGAGGAAGAGAAAGAATCTAGAATTTAAAGTTCTATAATCAAATGTTAAAATAACTGGGAATTAAGATACACAGGCACTGTGGTAGGGAGATTCATCCTTCCCTACCAGAAAGTCAGATGGGTGAGGGGGAGGACATAGGAGAGAGTAGATTGGGGGAGGGGTTATACAGTGGGATGGCTGTTTCGAGGTGTTGGGTAGGGGGGAAATGGGGAGAAAATTTGTAACTCAAAATCTCATGGAAATGAATGATGTAAACAAGAAAATAAATTAATTAATTTAATGGTAAGTGTTAAGTCATATAGTTAATGGGTTGGGAAACCTGAAGAATGCTGCCGAGCTACCCATTTCACCAGTGTGGCACCACAGCCAAGAGTGTGGGACTTGGCATCAGGAAGATCCCAGTTCAAATCTCAACTCAGGCATTTACTATGTGACTCCTAACCTCTCTAAGCCTCAGTTTTCTTATCTGAAAAACAAAGATAATAATGGAAACCATCTTTAGAAGTTTGTGAGAATCAAATGAGAAAATGCATGTAAAGCATGTAAACTTTAAAACTCTTCATTAATGTGAGCTAGTAAAAAAACAGTTTTTGAAGGCCAAAGTTTAGCTACAAAACCAACAATTAGTATACATCAAACAAGCTAATATAACTATAACAACTCTATATTCTGATTCCTACACAAAGTCAAGGCCAGAGACAGGAAAGAAATGTACCTCTATGAAATCAGAGTTTAAAAGTCCATTCTGCCCTGAGCTGAGCACTTTCTTCTACTGACTTGCTTTGGGGAAAGATGCCCCTTTCCCAGGAAAGGAAATAAATATAGCCCTGTTCACCACAAGTATGTGTAAGTGGTTCGATTTTTTTACCCACACCGACTTGGGTGCTCGTCTGGGATGACCCTCCCCTGGGAGCAGCTGTTCCCCAGTCCAGTCTTGGGGCAGGCACGTCCCCCGACCTTTCTCCAGTGGCCTCTGGACTTGGTGGGGAACTGCGACTTTTGGGTTGGGAAGATCCTGAAGAAAGGGAGACTTGGATGAACAGGAATATTAAAAACCTAAAATTTTAAAAGAAAAAGAGAAATCTCAATTGAGTTAAAGTGAAACAAAAGGTCTGGCTGGTTGATGACAGACTATATGCAGATAGCCCAGAAAGGTAAGCAATATCCTATGGATGCTATTGAGTTATTAATTTGAGAGGTTCTTACTAACCTGGGGAGATTGGCAATAACCCCCAGTTAAGAATAAGGGCTGACTCAGAGGTAAGGACTCAGAGGTAAGGATGCCATTTGATAAGCTCCTAGGGTGACTAAAAGTAAAAGAAGGAAGTGATTCCTTCCTAATTTGTGGGGTCCTTGACCTGGGGAATCTGGCAACAATTCCCAGGAAAAGTAAATATGGGAAAAGGGCAGTCAAGCATACCATTAGACAGTCCTCTGGGGAGTAGACTACAATTCTGGGATGAGTTACCAAAATATAGGGGAAAAGAGAAGAAAAAGATGATAAAATATTGTAGATGCAGCTGACCAACCCAGCGCTGTACAAAAGCCTGATCACCCTGAAAGAGCCTTCCCATGGCTCTCTCAGTAGGGAGGTCAAACAGTTGAAGAGGAGGTCAAACAGTTGAGAGAGTTACAACAGCTTTTGAAAAATAAAAATAACCTCCCCCTTGAGCTGAGACAACCAATGAAAATGTTTCCTTTATGGGAAATCCCTTTTTCACAAGGGTGACTGGGGTTTGTTAATGCACCCCTTAGTGCATCTGAGATTAGAAACTTTAATACAGAGATGAAAATACTCATGGAAGGTCCTGCAGGGTTATCAGAGAAGATGGAACAATTTTTGGGACTCAACATTTATACTTGGGGCGAGCTTATGTCCATTCTGAATACCCTGTTCTCTCTGGAGGAGAGGGGTATGATTAGAAGGGTGGCTACTGCAGAATGGAAAAGGAGACATCCTCCTGCTGTGGGGACGCCCCCTGCAGAACAGAAATACCCCAATCTGGACCCTAGATGGGACCATAATAATGAGGCTCATAGGGTCCGCATGCAAGATCTGAGAGAGTTAGTAATAACTGGGATCAGAAATGCAGTCCTGAAATCCCAGAATATAAAGAAAGCCTTTGAAGTAGACCAGAAGAAAGGATGAATCACCTTCAGAGTTCTTAGAGAGATTGAAGGAAAGCACGGGAAAATACTCAGGTTTGGACATGAATGACCCAACTGTAGAGGGGATGTTGAAGTTAAATTTTGTAACCCATGCCTGGCCAGATACAAGTAAAAAGATTCAGAAGGCAGAAAGATGGCATAACAAGACTTTAGCAGACCTATTAGAGGAAGCTACTAGGGTTTATGTAAGGAGGGATGACCATCAGCCAAAATTTTAGTACAGACCATGCAATCCATGGAATGGAAGAAAGAATTAGAGCAATAGAAAAAAACTACCAAATAAAAAGGAAAGCAGAGTTAGGGAAAGAAGGGTACAGGAACGATGTAAGAAGAGAGAGGGCAAGGGAAGACCACCTCTCGTTTGCTAGGCTTGTAGTAAGGAGGGGCACCTGAAGAAAGACTGTCCACAGCACCGGACTGAACACAGAGTGTACTCCTTAGTAGAGTTAGAAGACTAGGGTTGTCAGGGTGTCATAGAAACAACCCACCTAGAGCCCTTGATAAATCTAAGGTTGGACCTCAGGGGGAGGAGATGGGATTTCTGGTGGACATTGGGACTTCACAGTCGTCAGTGACCATGTTACCTCGAGAAACCAAACTATCACAAGAGACTCTTATTATCTCTGGGGTGAAGGGTGAGAATTTCACAATTCCCCTCACAGAAGATTTAAGATTATAATACCAAGGAACCACTGCCTTGAGCCAATTATTCCTAGTCCCAGAAGCAGGTGTGAACTTGTTAGGGAGAGATTTAATCACTAAATTAGCTATTCAATTGGTGACCAAGGAAACTAAAATAATCCCCATGAAAATATTGATTCTAAAGGAGGAGGAGGGGAAAAGGATTTGTCCTGAAGGATGGGCAAGTTCCACAAATCAAGGTAGAGTCGAAATGACACCTATAAGGATTAAACTCAGAGACCCAACTACAGTGGTGAGGATAAAGCAATATCCTGTATATCTTGAGGGAGAAGAGGCTCCAACCGGTAATTCAGGGACTATTGAAGGGAGGCCTTCTTGAACCCTGTATCTTATCTTTCAATAGCCTTACCAGTCTGAAAGGGGGATAGGACATACAGACTCGTGCAGACCTTAGGGAAATTAATAAGATTGTTCTGTCATCTCACTCAGTGGTCCCTGGCCCCTACACCATTTTGGGAAGAATTGATGAAGAAAGAAAGTGGTTTGGTGTGATAGATTTGAAGGATGCTTTTTGGACCTGCCCCCTGGATCCTAGCAGCAGAGATCTTTTTTGCCTTCAAGTGGGAGGACCCAAAGACTGGGAGAAAACAGCAGTACCAGTGGTGTGTCCTTCCTCCGAGGTAAACAGAGTTTCCAAATCTATTTGGACAAGTTCTTGAGAGAATCCTAGAAGGATTTCAAACCCCTAGTTCTTGAGAGAATCCTAGAAGGATTTCAAACCCCTAGTGATACTCAAGTTTTACAGTATGTAGATAGATGATCTGCTTATCACAGGGAAAACAAGGGAGGAAGTTAGTGAAGTCTCAATCCAGTTGCTCAACTGGGCCAAGAAGGTTTAACGGTTTCTCAAAGCAAGTTACAATTTGTGGAGAGGCAAATCAAATACCTAGGACACCTAATTAGTGGGGGACAGAAGTCTCAATCCAGTTGCTCAACTGGGCCAAGAAGGCTTAAGGGTTTCTCAAAGCAAGTTACAATTTGTGGAGAGGCAAATCAAATACCTAGGACACCTAATTAGTGAGAGACAGAAGAAACTAGACCCTGAATGAGTGGCAGGACAAACTCCCCTCCCAAAAACAAAATGAGAACTTTGGAGATTCCTGGGGCTGGTGGGGTACTGTAGAAACTGGATTGACTCTTATGCATCCCTCACTAAATCAATGTACCAATGTACCTAACTAAACCTCTGATCTTTTCACTGGACAAAGTGGCTCTGAGACCCTCAGCTCTGCCCTCTGAGTCTCTCTATCCAAAGTCACCAAAGTGACTCCAAAAAACCCATTTCCACTCTTCCACGGAATCACCTAGAGGAAGTTCATCTCCCCAGGGCTCTTCTGTTTTCCATTGAGACATCTCACCCACTTGGAGCCTTTGTGTTCCATGAAAGGCGGCAGAGGAGTCCAGCACCCCCAATCCATTTCAGAAATGATATAACAGGGACCTCGACAGGACAGGGCTCAAGAAAATCCAAAAGGAAGAGCCATGAGCTCCTCCATGTGTCCCAGGCTTGCAGAGACCATTGGAGGCTCCACTCCAGCAAAAGGTCTGAAGCCCGTGTTCTGTGAGCAAGGGTGTGTTGGGGCACCTGAACCCACCTGGGTACCAAAGGGCCAGTACTACCAGAAGTAGACTGGAACAATACCCAACTGGCTTCTGCCTTTGCAGGCTTATTCCTACTGTCAAAAGCATGGCACATTTCAAAATCCATGAGATGCCAGGCAGGGTCCAGGCTCATTGGAGCATCCCAGCTCAGAGCACCCACAGGCCCTTTGATGGGGTGGGGGAAGAATGTTTGGTGCCTCAGGGGAATGCCAAGGGGGGGCGGCTGTAAATCATCTCAGACTAGGCAAGAGTAAAAATGGACCTGGTCACAAGAAGAGATCAGCAGGAAGATGCATTAGGATTAAAGGTATCATAGATAAGGAAATTATGTTAACTAAAGAAAAAGCTACTCAGAAACACAGGGAGAAGTAATGAGCAAACCTATATTGGACTGGGACCTCCATCTGCAGAATTCAGGCAAGGCACCTCCCAGGGACTTGACTCCAACCTGGATTTTCATTGTTGACTGAGCACCAACCCCTCCCCCCAACCCAACTCATCACACCTATTTTTAAAGTTTCATCTCAAAAGTGATTTTTCAGCCTTCACCTTAATCCTCTGGCCCTTGTGAGACTGAGGGATGCAGGCTGAGTGATACAGACCCTAGGATTTATCCCAAGAGGGGGAAGCCTGAGTCTGGGGCCTCTCCTGCTCCTTCCCTGCCCTGGGGTACTCCTGGGAAAGCAGAAGCAGCTGTCTGATGGTTTAGCTTCTCCCCAGGCCTTTTTCCTTCCAGGCATGGGAGAAGGCAGGAGAGGATGGGTGAATGGGCTGGTTCCTCTTCTCTTGCTCTTCCCTGGGGAAGAGAGTGGCAGCCCAGCAGCCAGCCTCCCGCCTGGTCCCTATGGACAGTGAGCAGCCCCCTCCCACTTCCTCTGGCTCCTAACACAGAGTCTGGGCTTGGCCCCTGGGAAGGCAGGCATAGCAAGCCTGGTGGTGCTGTTGCTCCCATGGCCTTTTCCTTTCCATACATGAGTGGAGGCAGCTAGAGAAGATGAAGTCTAAATTTGAACAGTTTTATAAAAATGATAAAAGAGTTCAAGTGATCAAAGGCTATGGAGATTAAAGCACATGGGAAAGACAATACCTTAGCTGATGTTTATTCAGGAGAATATGATCACCAAATTGTACCCTTAACTCATGTATTCTACTGTGAACGAGACAGATAGTGAGTCCATGGACTCCAGAAGGAGGACTGACCCTATATTTGTCTCTTTTTGGCTTTTTGTCTGTTGAACTTGTTTGTAAGATTTGTTTCCTGCAGGCTTAGTACCTTCCACCTGCAGATGCCTTATCACTTAAGCTGGATGCCACCCCTTGTCCATTACTGGACAGGGGCATTGCCTCCCCCTAGACCCAGCATTGACTGAGCTCCAGATGCCAGCTAAAGGACTGATCTTTTGAATGGGACCTCTTCAGGCAGGGAAAGCTCTACGTCCAATTCAGCTGAAAGTAGCTATGGAGAAGAGACCTTCACCCCTTACCTCAAGATTCTGAGCCCCATTCATTCGAGGGGGGAAAATGGGGTGCTTGTGCCCAAGCCCCCACCCTAAGATATTGTTTTGTGTGCTTATTTTCTATAATCCCTGTTATATTGCTGCAAAGTTCTGTTGACACCAGTTGCCTCACCAGTGGCCCCTAAACTTTCATTAATCTATTTAATGAAATGTATTGTTAATGTATTTTTGCTATTTAAGGGGCATGAAAGACCTTGGAGCTGAATGTAATGGTAATGAGAATCTGAAGATCTTTCTTGTCCCTTAATAAGCCTAAGGGAATTTGAATCCCTGCTTGGAAAATATACTCTGCCCCCTAATAGACTAAATGTAATCACATGGAGCCTGTGGTGGGAGGAGTTTGCTGAACAGTGGAGCAGAGCCCACAGGAAACAGAGATCCTAGGGCAAAATCAGCAAAAGATTATGAGGTTTCCAGATTGGCATTTCCTAGAGTTTTTATTAGGGTGTGGAGTAGTACTCATATTCATTTGAAATTATTTTGAATTTTTTATTGTTCCATGTCCAACAAATAATTTATAAATGGGCTACATATCTTTAAGCAGATCACCAATATTTGCCACCAAAAACAACCCACTTACTTTGGTTCAAATTCCAATACTGTGGGTTCTATCATTTCATACAGTAGTGCAATATTTTACAATGTTATTAACTGGATTATACAATCCATAAGAAATCCCCCCAAACCTACCAGAGAATTGACTGCCATCTTAATAATTCTGCTCTCAGTTGATATTCCAGAAAGCCTTCGGCAGGCATGTTTGTGTAGATGTCCCACTGTATTGCAATAGATTATTTTTCTATTGAAGTTTTTTCATTGCATTTTAGTCTGATAATCCAGTATGAAGAAAGCATCCCCAGAGGAAGAAACACAGAGTACTATCCCAGGAAAGACCAGTGTTCAAATTGTTGAACATCATCTGAAGCCAACAAGACTCTGGAAAAAGTTTCCACTGAATGATTTGTTTTTTAACAGTGTAGAGAAAAATAATTTTTGCTTCCAGTGTCAAGTCTATATCAGCAAGGTCACACAGAATTGAGATAGTATTCCAATAATTCCATTACCCCAAACACCTTTTTTTGCCTTATCTAGATATGGGGGGGGGAGTAATTCCCTTTCCCCTCCTTCTAGAGGGAGAGGAAGTGAGGGAAAAAAGGAATGAAAGATCAGAATTATCTAGATATCTCTATTCTCCACTTCACTTGGTTAGGGTAGACTTTGACCAAGAGTCAGAATCTCCTGGGATCGCATGTAAAAATTACTATTTTCCTAGGAAAGCACTTTCAGGGAATGAATCAATCAGGTCACAGTAAGAAGTTAGGTGGATCTCTGTGACAAGATAAAACCCTGTTTATTACAAAAGGGGAGCAAAGGTACTAGAAGAGTCATTTATTCACACTGTAGAAGAAACAATCTCACAGTTCCATCCTTTGTCCTGGCTACTAAATTAACAAGATAAAACCCAATGGACAGAGGCCTACTTATCTCTTCCTGGCCAGAGACCAGAGGAGTATCACAAGTCAGCCACAAAGTAAATGTAGGCATTCTTTCCCCATTCGATTAACCAGTCCACTTCCAGAGAATTGGTTGGCTCGCTTGTGAGGTGATCCTAATCATCCATTCATTCAGATGGCTGAAAAGATTAAATAATGCCAGAATTGTAGAGATAGGACCCAGATCTTCCTTTCCCACTTGAGAGCCTTCTTCCTGGGGATTGGAAATGTTGAGATACCATCTCACTGAAAAGATCTCAACTTTGATGAGAATTCTTACATCAGAATGCCTTAATGAAAACTTGGAGCTTTCCAGTGAGGGAGGGGAGTAATGACTTCTCAGCTTTCTTTCTGTTGGTGATGCTGAATATGAATGCCATTCTGGACCAAAAGGTACTGCCTGCATTAATGCTGTGAGCCAATTACTGTCTGTAGCCTTAACCTAGAGGCCATCCATCTGCTCTTTAGGATTTTTGTTGCTTGTCCAAAGAAGCTGGACTCTTGTGCCTTGGGCCAAAATATCCATTTAAAAGCAAGACAATTAAGAACTGCTGGTTCTGGACCTTCCCATGTATAGGAACCTAAGCTAGGATAGGGGCTAGAAATGTGAACAAAATTATTTATATATGACAGACAATCAGCACTGGGAGTCTTTCCAAGTGGAGGCCAGGGACTGTAGGGGAATGGAAGCATCAAAGCTGACAAAATGTTTTCTTTCATGACATTACTTGAGATACCTCTTGTAACAGACTCCAGATGATCAGCATACTTGGGGCATAAGGTAGAACTCACAGGTAAGATGGTGAGATGATGTGCATCCACACAAAGGCTAGTGAGGGACCACAAGCCCAGTGTGATCTCACCACACTGCTTTCCTCTTATCCATATGCCTTTCAATGGTCGAGGTTCATGGAGAATAAAATGAAAAACCCAGGTTTCTTGTTTCTCATTTCTCCTTGTCATGTTCATTAATGGGATGGTATTAGCCCATGTATTCTCCAGTCAAGGAAAGTCACACAGATAGAATGGAAATGCATTTGCAGTGTGTGTTTGGGGAGGCATCCATAACAGAGATGGTAGTGTGTAAAATAGTCTTACTGGGCCAAGGCTCGGTGTAGGAATATGGGTCTCCCTATGCTATAGGTATATAAATCCAAATGCACGGTATTGGGGACCATGTTGTAGTGGGTTCCTCCTGAAGAATCATTCAAAGAAATTGGTTATTTAAATGTGCTGGCAGGCTAAGCTGTCTAGGTCTAGGGAGTGGGCCTTCACTAACAGGTTGATACCTATAATAAATTATTTTCCCATTTCTTTCTACCACTTCGGTCTTTCCTTAGTAGATACAAGTGGGGTGACCCTAATGAAAGGCTGAGAGGTCTTAGCAAGAGGTCTCACTCTTTCTTAGGCTCTTCTGCTTCATGTGAACCAGAATGTCAGGGGATGCTTCCAGCTGCTTTCTTGAAAACCACTGGAAGACATGGGCTTTTAGGAAGTCTGTAATCTATGCTCAGCCATCCACGTAAGCCTAATAGAACAAACCAGAGCGACGTTAGGGATTGTTACCATTCTCAAGTGCATATTTCATGACATAAAAGAACAATTTTTCTGGTATATTAGTTAATATTCAAAATAAAATCATAACTTTTGATTTAAAATGAAAAAAAAATAGATCAGCTCTTGCAAGCCAGTTCAATCTGGTTCCAGCACACCCCTGGCTTTAGCCCTATCATCTCTGACCTAAACCCAAATTCCGTGGGGCGTTGTGTGTCCTCTAGAGGCAGCTGTATGACCTACCTGTCTAAGCCTGCTTCTTTGTACCCTGTTTGGGTGAAACACCCTCCAGAAATAGCCCTGGGATCTAAGTCCTGACTCCAGGAAGCCTCTGTCCTACTGGATGTTTACAACATGGGGTAATTGGCCTAGATATGGCGCCCAAGTAAGCAAATACAGAAGTATGTTATGAAAGTCCACTCTCTTCTCTCTAGGTTTTTAGGACCCTTTTCTCTCCTGGTTCTCCTCCTCCTTGTTAGACTTTCTTCTCATTCTCCTTTGTGGATCTCTATCTAGGTCATGCCATCGAAATGGAGATGTCTGTAATGGTAATGGGAAGTTGAAAATCTTCCCTGCCCCTTAATAAGCCTCAGGGAATTTGAAGACCTTCCCTGATTTGAAGATTTTCTTTGTAGGCTGAATGTAATCATGTGGAGCCTATGGTGGGAGGAGTTTGCTGAAGGGTGGAGCAGAGCCCACAGGAAGCTGAGAGTCAGAGCAGTTAGAGCTGGAGGGAGGAGAGGACAGATCCAGGGAGATAACTAGGCTCCTGAGTGTTTGTTTGTGGCTCTTTGTGGTGTTATGTTCTATTAACTTCTTTGCTACTGTGATGGATTTGGCTTTCTGGTTTGGGGATTCGGTTTTTGAGTGTCTGAATAAATGTTTTGCCTCTGTCTTCTACATGGAGAGTCTGTTACATTTTGTGATTGAGAACTGTGCCATCATATTTACAGTCACTGTTGGTGATGTGAATATTGCATTGGGGTTACAATGTCTACAAAAAAGTCTGTCCTAGACCTTCTCTTCTCTCTCTATACAATATCACCTGGTGATCAAATTGCTCCTATAAACCAGGGGTAGGGAACCATCAGTCTCCAGGTCACATGTGGTCTTTTAGGTCCTTGGAGTCCAAGGTTTACACAACAAATTCTTTTATTAAGGGGATTTGTTCTGTGAAGTTTGGATTCAGTGAAAGGGTCACACTTGAGGCCCTAGAGGTTGCAGGTTTCCCCACCCCTGCTATAGAGTTATCTCTGTGCTGATGATTCTCAAATCTACTTATCCAGTCCTAATCCCTCTGCTGGCCTCCAATATGTCGTCTCCAGCTGTCTAGTAGACCTGTCAGACCAGATGTCCGAAAATGTCTTAGACTCAGCATGTCCAAAATGGAACTCATTATCTTTTCAAACCTCAAACCCTTCACCCCACCTCCCTTCTTACCTTACCTATTACAGTCTAGGGCACTTCCATCCTCCTAGTCCCACAACCCAGGATCGATCCCGGAATCCTCACTGGCCCTCATCCCTCCCCATATCCAATCTGTCACCAAGGCTTGTAGATTTCATCTTTGTACTATCTCTTGAATACACCTCCTTTTATCTCCTTTGACACTAACATGGCCCTGGTGCACACCCTCATCGCTTCATGCCTGGACTGTGTGGTTGAGGGGTCTGCCTGCCTCAGTCTCTCCCCACTTTAAGCTCCATCCTCCATTCAGCTACCAAAGGGATTTCCCTAAAACACAGATCTGACCATATCTGCCCCCTCCCCCCGCCCCCTACACACACACACACACACACACACAC
>CM053581.1:345654110-345693989 GCA_028627135.1 Pseudochirops cupreus
CTCCAGCCACTTGTCCTGACTTGTACTACCCGGGGCATCCCTGGCCTCGTCTAGTTTACTGAGAGCACAGAGGTCTGGCAATCGTTCATCTACTCTCGAAATAGCTTGGGAGGGGAGAAAGAAAAAGAGAAAAACCGAGAGAGATGCCTTCCTGGAACTCCCTCCCATTTCCCCTCCACCTAGCAAATATACCCTGCCTTCCAGTGAAAGCTCTTCAGACACTTGAAGAAAGCTCTCATGCCCACCCCCAGTCCTGTGCTACCTGGAATGGGAGCCTGTCCTCCACATGTGATCTGACCAGGGCCAGGGCAGCCGGACCATTCTTATGGCCTAAGTCTGAACGGAGGGAGCTCTGAGATGTTGGCTAGAAAGCCCTTTGAAGGAGAGGGCTGTCCCCTTGTCTTCTCTGGCAGCAGAATAGCAGAAGCCTTTCCTTGGGGCCTCAAATGCAGGGGTGGCTGGCCCCTTACCAGACTGACTGCTATCACCAAACAGGAAAGAGCCAGAACTGGATCTGTATTCACTGAGATTTCGACAGATTAGAGCTATGGGTCAAATCGATTGAGATGGAATTGAATAGGGATAAATGTAAAAATCTTAAAAAGTAAGTATAGGATAGGGGAGTCCTAACTGGACAGAGCTCCATGTGAGAAAGACCTGATGTTTTAGGGAGCGATTTTAGAAATAATGATCACTGGCATTTAAATGGTTTCAAGGCTCATGGAAACAAAAAATGCTACAAAAAAAAAAATGTTACAGTGCATCAATGGAGGACCCAGGGCAAAAACCTCAGGATAACAGAGTAGAAGAGATTTTGTCTCCAAAGTCAGAGGGCCAGGGCTCAGAGCTAGAAAGGCTCCCTGGGGAAGGCAGCCTCTGGCGGCCTCAGTTCCCTCATTTGTCAAGGAAAGGATAGGCAGGTGACCTATCTGTGCCTTGCTCCCATCACATCTGGGAGCAGCTCCTCAGTCCTTAGCACCACATTTTGGAAAGCACACCAACCAGTCAGGGCACACACTAAAGACATCGACCACATGAGTGAGGGGACAGGAAGCCATGCCATGCTAGGAGTAACTGGAGGAAATGGAATAGTTTTGCCTGAAAAACAGAAGATGGGGAGGAGAGTCACGGTGTCTAACTTCAGATCTCTGAAGGGTCTTCACCCAGTGCTAGGGGGCAGAACAAAGACTAGTGACTGACAGAAGGAAGGCTTTCCTCACCACTGAAACTGTCTCAGTCCAGGCACTGAGCTCCCCACCACCTGACTTCAGGTGGGCGTGGGAAGGTCTCTTGAGGGCTGAGTTGTGAAAGCTATTCCTGAGTAGGTCCAAGTTGGACTGCAAACCTCTAGTGCTGAGTTTCTTTTGGTCTTTTCACCCAACCTTTGAGGTAAAATATTTGGCAAAGCCCTCTTGTGGATCCCTAAGCTCCTAGCAAGCGCCCATTGTGGCAGTTCTCTATCTTCCCAGCCTCACCCAAGACTTCAAGAAGTGTATGGGCATGCGTAGGAACCATTGTGTCCAGTCAGTGTGGGGGCCACCTCCCCATCCACCCCCATCCCACTGGCTGACTCAGTGAGGACAGAGAGTAGGAATAGAAAGGTCTGCAGCTCAGCTGGGAAAGTTATTCACCTCAGTCCTATTGTCCTCCATATCTCCAGGCTTGCACAAAGGACTGTGACCTTTTGGCAAAATAAAGGCTAGAGTTAGAAGCTAGAATTGGAAGTCCAGTTCCACTTCAACGACCTACATTCACCTTGGTCAAGTCCCTTCCTCTCTTTGAAACTTGGTTTTCTTATTTGTAAAACAGGGGCAGGGTTGTCCTTCCCCATCTGAGAGTCGGATTCTGCAGAAGACACCTCTAATACCCAGGAGAATCACTCCACAGGGCTCATTGGAAGTGTTTTTCTAGAGGTAGCATTTGAGACTGTCTACAGAGCATCATTGTCCTCTCTCCCAGCTCCAGCAGACTCCATAGAGACCAGTTCCTGAGGAGGTTTTTCTTTGGTAAACAATCACCCTACTTCCCCATGGGAACCCAGGGCCTCTTCCCCCCAGGCAGCTTCTCCTTCATATGCCCCCACCATGAACCTCAGTCTAGGGGCCCTCAGGGCTCAGGATGGGAAGATGAAAAGGAGATCCATCTTCTGCCCCTGAGTTCCCAGTCCTGGATCCACACAGATATGAGGTAAGTATCTTGGTGTCTCCATCCTTCCAAGAGAGCCCGTCTGATGCATGCTCATGGTTCCCTCAGAGGCAGAATGGAGAAGCTAAGACCCAGAGAGAAGTGCCCCACTCCTTCCAAGTCTGGAGATTGGGAATTCCTATCGTGGTTGAAGAGAAACCCCTGCCTCACCAGCAGGCACCAAGACTCAGCTTTTTTAGACCACAAAAGAAGGCTTTACCCTAACTTCATGTGACTCTGCATATTTGGGGGCTTCAGTTTATTCTCCCATACAACAAGGAGGTTAGATTTTGAGACCCTTCTCAGCTCTAAGATTCTGATGATTGAAACGAGATGGATAAAGCCACTCTACCCTTTCTAATCTCCTGCCCCATGTAGGAATCACCTCTACAGCAGCCCTGACACAGTGTCATCTGGCTTCTTCTCATATCTCTGGTGATGGGGAACACATTACCATACATTGACACTCATCTCACTTTTAGACAAAAGCTGAAATCTGAATCCCCAGATGCTCCCTCTAGTGTCCATCAACAAGCTGTGGGACTTCAGACTCATTGTTTTTCCTCCCTAGACTTCAACTTCCCCACCAAAAAAAATGAGAGGGGTGGATTGGATGATTTCTGCCATCCCTTTTGTCTCCAGTCTTTGGAATCTAATGCCTCTGTTCTCTCTTTCCCATGATAGTCTTTCAAGCTAGAGGTTAGAAACCTGCATTCCCAGCACAGAATCACAGAACCATGGAATGGGGAGTTGGCAGGGTCTTCAGAAGTCGTTCCCACTACAGCATGTGGTCCCTCTTAGCTAAGGATCTTGACAACACTCAGAGTGAAAGGGCCCATTCAATTTACTGGACAACTGTAGGCAGGTCAGTACTTTTCTTGAAACTTTAGTTTTTGCACCTCTAAAATGAAGCACCCACCCAACAGGTCTGGTGTGGATCACTCAGGACAGTGTGAACTGACTTCATTCTCCAGAGCTCCTGACATTTCCCACCCTAACCCCCCTCAGAGAGATGTAACCCTATCCTACTCTGAGCAGCTCTTGGGTGTTATCACATCCTTCCTGGTCCTTCCCTTTGGGTCTCAGGCTGAGATCTCCCAGGAAGGAAAGACTAGTTGCACCCTTATCTCTGGGGCATACATGGTGCCTAGAGTGGGCCTGAGCACACACCACCCTTTTCGCATTACAATGAAAGCTGCTTGAGGTCAAGAGCTGTTGGTGTCTTTGCCTTTCCACCCCCAACAGCTGGCACAATGATGGGTACATTTTTGTCTCTTAGGTTTGCTTTGTTCATTCGCTTCCTGGATCTGCAGTTTCGTTAGATTTCTAATTCCAAATGCAGAATTTTGAGAAACTTAGCTACACCTTGGAATCTTAAGAAGTTCTCTGAGCTTCGCTTGCAACTTGCCCTGAGACCCAGAGTCAGGGTGTGGTAGGGACGGTGCTGCCGCTCAGGGCTCCTGCTGCTCAGGGCTCTGCGACTATGAGGCTGCTTCTCTTAATGCCAGAGTGCTCTCCCTCTGATGGAATCGTGGCAGGTCCTTAATAGGCATTTGGTGAGGGAGTGAATGAACCAAAAGAAGGAAGTGAGAATACACGTGTT
This sequence comes from Pseudochirops cupreus, assembly GCA_028627135.1. Taxonomy (NCBI): domain Eukaryota; kingdom Metazoa; phylum Chordata; class Mammalia; order Diprotodontia; family Pseudocheiridae; genus Pseudochirops; species Pseudochirops cupreus. Next base: position 345,657,898 of record CM053581.1, read on the forward strand.
AGAAGGAAAGAAGGACAAAAAAAAATACACAGAAGGATTCAGAGAAACTGTGGAGTGTCCCTGACATAATCTTGAACTCGTGCTTTAGGGTCCAGTGATCTCCAATCCGCATATGGATCTTAATGGAGAAGTGAATATGGGACTAAACCAATGGAATCATCGAGTTCCCCGGAGACCGCGGTAGACAGATTCACCCTCTCCCTACTGCAGATCGCTAGAAGTTAGAGAGTTACAAGAGAATTGATCTGGCTGCCTAGTAGAGACTCTCTCCCTCAAACTAACGTATGATTAGAGTTCACCTTTACGTAGTGCTTACCATGTGCCAAGTACTGTGCTAAGGACGTTACAATTATTATCTCAGAACCCAAGGAGGTAGGTATTATTGTCCCATTTTCAGTGGAGGAAACTGAAGCAAACAGGCTCTAAGTGACTTGTCTAGGGCCACACAGCTAGTAAGTGTCTGAGGCTAGATTTTAATTCAGGTCTTCCTAACCCCCATACCACCTAGCTAGTTGGAGCCACTAAATGAAGATTCAAAGTGATTCAAGCAGATGACTATAAATCCCTGTGGTCTGCAAACACTTTCGTGCCTTGGCCCCTTCCATTTATCCATCTTATACTTTGCTTCACGCTATGATCTAGCGGCATTGGACTCCGTACATCTTCATTGGTTGTGCCTCATGCCAGCGACGTTTTCTCTCCTCTACTCCACCTCCTGGTTTCCTTCAGTTTCTTCAAGTCTCCGCTAAAATCCCACCTTTTGCACCTGAGTTCAAGCCTCAGAAACTTCCTAGTTGTGTGACCCTGGGCAAGTCACTTAAACTTTTGTTTCCTCATCTGTAAAATGATCTGAAGGAGAAAATGGCAAAACGCTCCAGTATCTTTGCCAAGAAAACCCCAAATAGGGTCGCAAAGAATCAGACGTGACTGAAATGACTGAAGCACAACAATAAATTGGTGTCAGCGAAAGGCGCTTTGAGGACCAATCCCAAGGCCACTGAAACCGCCTCCCAGAGAATGCCAAGAAAGCTCGTGGACGGTGAGAGGCTCACTTGGGGTCAGACGGCGACTGCGGCAGCGGCGCTGGGACCCACCGAGCTTTCCTGGTCCCTGGGCTTTGCTAAGTGATGTCATTTTGTTTCTGATTGTGATTTTTTTCTTTCTGCTTTTTATCTGTGAATCTGAAATGTTTGTCTTCCTCAAAATCACAGACCTCTGTCTGGAAGGGACCTCGCAGGTCATCTAGTCCAGTCCCTCGTTTTACAGAGCGCCAGAGGAGGGACTTGAGCTTCTCCAAAAGTTACACAGAATTAAGTGGCGGAGTCTGGATTCGAACCCAGGTGTCAGACAGCGCAGTTTCACCACACTGTGCTGTCCCCCTCCTGTACGTAATAATTCAGACTAGGTCCAAGGAATTCCATTCTTAATCTCTTTCCTCAAAGCTCGTGCTCCCTCCCGGAGGAGAGTTTAGTGTTCCCTCGTATTTCACCACTAGAGGGCACTGTTGAGATGTTCATCTCCACAGGGTTAAATCGGACAGTGAGGATGGAGCCCGTGGCAGGATTTTCCCACCCGCACCCCCACCCCCACCCCCGACTCTCACCCCCTTCCCGGTTCGTTTGCATTGTTCTTGTTGCTTAAGGCTTGGGCTGCTTCACTGCCCTCGGCAGCTTGGCTATCATCAGTCACCGCTGTTGCTTCTACTAGCCTGACTGGTCAGTTAGCCTGCTTCAAGTTGATCCACCAGTCCTCAGCTTCTCTCCTTAGCTACTTGCCCCTTCATTGGACTTACCAAAGAGATTGGAAGCTGGAGTAGAAAGGAGTAGGCCATGGAGCAGAGCACAAAGACTGGGAATCTTTGATTATCAGCCCTGTCCAGGTGCAGGACTTGCACTTGCGAAGAGCTAGCCTCGTAAGCTGAATAGAAGAGGAAATAGGGACTCCCCTCTATGATCTCACTGCTGCAGGGAACTCTTGGGTGAGGGGAGTCCTTTTCCCAGAGCAGGTCGGTGCCTTCTTATACTTTAGAGCCTTAGAGAGATGCCTGAAGCCCCAAGAGAGGCGTAAGTGACTTGCTCAAGGTCATAGTCTTCATGTATCAGAGTCTCTCCAAGGTAGAACGGAGCCCGATTTAGTCAGTAATAGTTGGGACTGGGTTGGGGAAGGGAAAGACTGTTACTATGGCTAAAGTCTTCAAAGGTGAGTTTGTCAGAGTCATAATTCCAGGAAAATTGTGCTCCAGTCAATATTAAAAACAATATTTCATAGGTTCCTAGATAAAGAGCTAAAAGGGACCTCTGAGACCATTTCATCCAATCCCTTTATTTTGCAGAGGAGGAGAGGAGACTGTAGTTCAGAGTGGGGAATTGACTTGCCCAAGGTCACCTAGGCAGAATGCAACCTTCCTGTATTTGAACCCATGTTCTTTGACTCCAATGCTTAATTGTATCAGTAAGGGTGTTAGCCTTGTTCCTTCCTCCTTTCCCCTATTCCTCCCAAAGCAGGGCTCCTTGACCTTGTTGTGTACCCTGTATCCTTCCACAGTCTGGGGAAGCCTATGGATTCCTTCTGAGAATACACTTTTTAAATGCAAAAATAAACTACACCTAATTGCAAAGAAAATCAATTCTGCAGAAACAAAGTCATCAAAATATTGAACTAAAACAACTTCATGGGTAAAGAAGCTGCACCTGAAGTAACTTCCAGGTGAGCTGGGGAAAGGAGCCAGAACCTGCACAGGGAGCTAGCCAAGCAAGGCAGACAAAGCCAAGCTCAGGGAGAGGAGGCCTGGGAGATCCCGGCTGTGAGCGGGGAGTGCTGAAGGGAAAGCCATGTCTTGTCCACTCTGGACAAGACTGTGAATTCCTGGGGAGGAAATTCGCTCTGTAAATGCAGATCTGCCTCAATGGTGCAATTTGTGGGCACAGAGAACAACAAACTTGTTTTTAAAATCAGATAAATGCATTTTAGTAGAATTGCTTTCCTTTGTAATCCTATGTATTTTATTCATTTAAGAACATGATTTTGGGCAGAGCCAAAATGATGGAGAAAAAGCAGACTCGTCTACGTTTTTCCCCAAACCCCTCTGAACACCTTTAAATAATGCCATAAAACAATTCCTAGAGCAGAAGAACATAGGTTGAAATAATTTTCCAGCCAAAGACAACTTAGAAAGGAGAGCAAGAAAGGTGAGAATGGAGTGCAGTCCAATGCAAGCCTCACTAGCACAGACCCAGACTCAGCAAACCAGGAGTAGGCCTTAAGAGTCACTGAATCAGCAGCAGCTGCTGCTGCTTCCAGAGCTCTCAGCCCTCAGAGGGCAAGGACATTGAACATCTGGTCAGAAGGAGATTACAGAGGTCTCTTTGCTAGCACTGGGGCAGGACTCTATTGCTTTACCCATACTCAGGTTTGGGTTGCAGTCCTGTGTGTCAGTCGCAGGGCCAGGAGGAGCACTAGCACACCAGAACTTGGGGCCACAGTGGAACATGATCCTCCTCACAGTTCCAGGGCAGAAAAGAGTGCTTGCGGTCACTCACAGGCCACAAGAGTAGTAAACACACCTCTCCTTAGATCATACCACCTTGGAAGAACCAAGATTTACAGGTTCCTAGAAGAGTCTCTGAAAATAGCTGCACAAAACCCACTGAGCTTGGGACAGTGTTCCATCCACCATGAAAGTAGAGCCATACTTTAACAAAGAGCTAAAAGTCAAGAAATAAGCTGGGGAAAAGAGTATACAATAGAAAAACCATTAGTATGCTGATAAAGAAGATCAAAAGATACATTCAAAAGAAGATAACAAAGTCAAATCTCCTATATCCAAAGCATCCAAGAAAAATGTGAATTGGTCTCAGGCCATGAAAGAGCTCAAAAAAAGATTTTGAAAGTCAAGTAAGAGAAGTAGAGCGAAAATTGGGAAGAGAAATGAAAATGATGCAAATAATGAAAACAGGCTAGGGCAAATGGCAAAAGAGGTACAAAAAGCTATTGAGGAGAAGAATGCCTTAAAAAGCAAAATTAGCCAAATGGGAAAAGAGGCACAAAAATTCCCTGAATAAAGAAACTCTTAAAAAGTATTTTATTTACTGAGTTTTTCTACTTCCTTTTTCATTTGGCCAAAACTACTTTTTAAGGAGTTTTTTTCTTCAGTGAATTTTTGTGCCTCTTTTTCTGTTTGTCTAATTTTGTTTTTTAAGGCATTCTTCTCCTCACTAGCTTTTTGTACCTCTTTTGCAATTTGCCCTAGCCTGTTTTTTAAGGTGTTATTTTTGTCGGAAAAGAATATAATTCCTTAAAAATTAGAATTGAATAAATGGAAGCTAATGACATTGTGAGAAATCAAGAAACCAAACAAAACCAAAAGAATGAAAAATAGAAGATGATGTGAAATATCTCATTGGGGGAAAAAAACTGACCTGGAAAGTAGATCCAGTAGTGATGATTTAAAAATTATTGGACTACCTGAGAGCCATGATTTTAAAAAAAGAGGCTAGACATCATCTTTCAAGAAATTATCAAGGAAAACTGCCCTGATATTCTAGAACCAGAGGGTAAAACAGAAATGGAAAGAATCAACTGATCACTTCCTGAAAGAGATCTCAAAAGGAAAACTCCCAGGAATATTATAGTCAAATTCCAGAGCTCCCAAGTCAAGCAGAAAATATTGCAAGCAACCAGAAAGAAATAATTCAAGTATCATGGACCCACAGTCAGGATAACACAAGATTTAGCAGTTTCTATATTCTATGAAGGATCAGAGGGAGTGAAATATGATATTCCAGAGGACAAAGGAGCTAGAATTACAATCAAGAATCATCTGCCCAGCAAAACTGAATATAATCCTTCAGGGGAAAAATAGACATTCAATGAAATAGACGACTTTCAAGCATTCTTGATGAAAAGACCAGAGCTGAATAAAAAATCTGACTTCCAAATACAAGATGCAAGAGAAGCATAAAAAGGTAAACATGAAAAGGAAAGCATAGGTGACTTAATAAGTTTAAAATGTTTACATTCCTACTTGGAAAGATGATACTGGTAACTCATAAGAACTTTCTCATTATTAGGTCAGTTAGGGGTATATATAGACAGAGGGCACAGATGTGAATTGAATATGAAGGGATCATATCTAAAAAAAAATTAAGGGTAAAAGAGAAATGCACTTGGAGAAAAGGAAAGGGAGAGATTGAATGAGAGTGAATTATCTCACATAAAAGAGGCAAGAAAAAGTTTTTGAAGGAGGGGATATGAGGGAGACTAAGTAAACTTTACTCTCATCAGAATTGGCTCAAAGATAAAATAATATACATACTCAACTGGGTATAGAAATCTTTCTTACCCCATAGGAAAATAAGGGAAGGGGATGAGAAAAGGGGGAATAATAAAAAGGAGAGCAGATTGGGGGAAGGGATAGTCAGAAGCAAAACACTTTCAAGGAGGGACAGGGTGAAAGGAGAGAGAGAGAATAGAATAAAGGGGGAAATAGGATGAAAGGAAAGATAGCAACAGTAACTGAAAAAAAGAATTTTGGAGCAAGTTTCTCTGATAAAGGTCTCATTTCTCAAACATATAGACAATAGGGTCAAATGTATACAAATAAAAGCCATTCCCCAATTGTTAAGTGATAAAAAGATATGAACAAGTTTTCAGATGAAGTAATCAAAGCTATACATAGGTATATGGAAAAAATACTCTAACTCACTATTGATTGGAGAAATGCAAATTAAAACAATTCTGAGGTACTACTGCATACCTATTAGATTGTCTGATAGGACAGAAAAGGAAATTGATGGATGGTGGAGGGGATGTGGGGAAAATGAGACATTAATGCACTGGAGTTGTGAACTGATTCAATGATTCTATAGACTAGAGCAATTTGGAACTATGTCTAAAGGGCTCTAAAATCATGCACACCCTTTTACCTAGAAATACCACTACTAGGTCTATATCCCAAAAGAGATTAAAAAAGGAAAAAGACCTATATGTACAAAAATATTTATAGCAGCTCTTTTATGGGGGTAAAGAATTGGAAATTGAGGGGATGCCCATCATCTGGGGAATGGCTGAACAAATTGTGGTATGTGATTGTGATGGAATACTACTGTGCTATAAGAAATTATCAGCGGGATGATCTCAGAAAAACCTGGAAAGATTTACCTGAGCTGATGCAAAATGAAATGTACTGTGTACAAAGTAACAGCAATATCATAAGATGATCAGCTGTGAATGACTTAGCTATTTTCTTTTACCTTATTATTATTATTATTATTATTATTGTTATTATTATTGCTTTTTGGAGGGGGGGAGGTAGGGCAATTGGGATTAAGTGACTTGCCCAAGGTCACATGGCTAGTTTTTTATGTGTTAAGTGTCTGAGTCTGGATTTGAACTCTGGTCGTCCTGACTCCAGGGCTGCTGCTTTATTCACTGCTGCCACCTAGCCATGCCCTGACTTAGCTATTTTCAATGATACAATGATCCAACATAATTCTGAAGGACTTAGGATGAAAAATTCTCTCCATCCCTAGAGAAGGAATCCCTGATGTCTGAACACAGACTGAAGCAGACTTTTTGAACTTTATTTTTCTTGAGTTTTTTTCCTCTATTTCCTTTCACAACATGACTAATACGGAAATTTTTTGCATGACTGCACATGTATAACCTATATTGAATTGCTTGTCTTCTCAATGGAGATGGGATGAGGAGGGAGGAATGGAGAGAATTTTGAACTCAAAGTTTTAAAAATGAATATTAAAAATTGTTTTTACATGTAACTGGGGGAAAATAAAATACTAAATAACTTTTTAAAAACCATGATTCTGAGAAGAGAGGGGTCCAGGACTCAAAGAAAGTGAAGAACATCTTTATTAGAGTTACCTGGGGCATTGAGAAGTGTTCTGTCAGTCAGTCTGTCAACAAGGATTTGCTAAACACTTAGCAACCCTGGGGATACAAAGAGTCCCAATACCCCCAAAAAGAAGTCCCAGGAACTCATATTGGGGGTGAGGGGGAAGACATTAAAGTGAAGGAACTTACTTGGGGTCACACTGACAGTATCTCTCAGAGGTAAGACTTGAAGGAGTCTCTTCCCATTTCTGCACTGCTCTGGACCACATCATACCCAGCCCTCCCCAATCTCATATTCCTACAAAATGGAATCCACGCTTAATGTTCACTTTTTGTTTTCCTGACTCCAAAGTTGGTTGTCTATCTGGTTATCCATGTTACCTCTGCAAGTCATCTTACACAAAGATGAATCGGGTGGTATGTGCGGGATGGAGGGCAGGCTACAAGCAAAGGCAGGCAAACCAGTGAGGACACTGCTACAATCTTATAGAAACAAGGTGCTGAGTAGCTTCAGCAGGAGCTAGAAACAAGGAAGAAAAGCAGAAGAGAGAAAAGCAGATGGAAGAGGCACTGACCGTGAGCCGACCCTCCTGACCGCCCCTCAAACAAGGCTTCCAGCTCTCAGCCCTGGGCATCCACTCTGCTTGTTCCTCCTGCCTGGAACAGTCTTCCTCTTCATCTCAGCCTCCCGGCTTCCCTGGCTTCCTTTAAACACCGGCTCAAATCCCACCATCTACAAGAAGCTGTTCTCCATCCTTCTCTGTTAATTCTTTCCTGTACATCTCGTCTACGGCTTGTTTCAGCACACTTGTTCACATGCTGTCTATGCCATCAGACTGGGAACTCCTCAAAAGCACAGTCTGTCTTCTGTGCTTGGTATTCCTGGTGCCTGGCCCACAGGAAGCGTTTCATAAATATTTGTGGACCCAATGACTGACTGCCCAGGATTCAGGCTATGTATGCACTTGGGGTCATTCCTGGTTGCTCTGTTGTATCCAGATAATATCAGCAGCCCACATTCCATCCTGCTTTCTGCAAGACTACAAAAGAACAGATTAGCAAACAGCTAATTATGACTTCAAACCCATCAGCAAGAGAATGTCCTGCATAATTTTGCCAACATTCAACTTTACCAGTGCACATTCATTGACTCATTTCCCCATAGGCTGCTCACCAAAAGGTTCTGCAAGCTCTCCCACCACTGCTCTGCCTCCTGCTGCCTACAAATTTTAGGAATAGTGGCATAAAAGGGGGAGCTGCTGGAGCAATTCTGTATTGATCAAAATAGAAGTACACCCCAATGGAATTAACCAATGATGGGACATTTCTCCTTAGCTCATCCTTACCCTGTGTTGGGGAGACTGATTCAATCCAACTAGCTGCATTTCTGTCCCCAGGCTCTCCTCATGATGGACACACACATGTTCTTGGGCATGTTAGAGTGGAATGACTTCACCTGCTTCTGTTCTCTGCCCCCCTTCCAGGAATTTGGGAGAAAGAATAAAGGGAGGCACCATGTGTTTGAGCCCCAGGACTGTACTGGTGCATAGCACAGATCCACAGTCCAAGGGCTAGGACTTGGTTTCAGTCTCCCAACCTGAGCTCCCTGAAATGCCCTCGCATTTGACAGGCCCACTACTGACTAACTCCTACTTTGCCTTTGAGTGCTGAAACAGAGGGGCCCTACTGACCATTTCAGCTCTCCAGGATCTGCCTGGCTCATTCTTTGCCAAGCATCACAGAAGCAGCAGCAGCAGTAATCATGAGTGGCATGTTTGCCTGAACCACAAAAAGTCTTAAATTTTTCCTCCTTAGCTTCTGTCCCCAATGAAGGAACAGGATTTTGTTTTTGTTTTTTTCTGTTTTTTTTTCCTTTTTTGGAGGCATTGGGGTACAGTTAGCAAATGTTTGAAGCTGGATTTGAACTTGAGCTCTCCTGACTCCACAGCTCGTGCTCTATCCACTTCACCACCTAGCTAACCCAGAATGGAATCATGAATCCGTGGTCTTGCCAAGTCTGAAGACTCAAGAACTCACGTTGGAAGCTTCTGCCATTGATTTCTTGCCAACCTAGTTTCCCCAATGGCAGATCCCAATACAGTTTGCATTGACAATTGTGTGTAGGTGCTCCAGCCTGGCTGTAAAATGTAAACTTCCTGACTATAGTCACTGCTTCATCTCGTGTTTTAAATCGACGGCCCTTAGCAGGGCCTGCGGCTGTTTCTTTGGTATAGACTAGAGGTTTTATTGATGCAGGGAATTCCCAGGCAAGAAGTATCTCCTCCTCCTGAGATGCCTAGCTTAATAGATGTTGGCTGGATCGCCTGGGATTTGGGGGCAGAGACAGTAGCATTGTCTGGATTAACAGGAAGCATTTCTTTCCGCTCAGTGCACAGCAGCTGTATCCTCTCAGGGTGCTGAGTGGGCTAATTTTAGAGCTTAGACCCAACTGGGTGGAGTATGGCTCCCTTCCTGATTGGGAAATTTAAGACTTTTACTCTTGAGCAGAGAGGAAAGTGGGGCTGATTATCTGTGACTTTCCCCTGGTCCCTCCCAATATTAAGCCTTGGTTCTAGACATCAAATAGGAAATGGAAGGAGACCATGGCCACTGAAGCGGAGGTCATCCCCAATTATTCTTCCAAGCCCAAGAAAGGGACACAAACAATTGTTAAATCTTGCCCTTGAGTGGCCCCAGTCCATGTGGGTCTCTCATTTGGGCCTGAGAATTTGGGACAGGTGGGAATGCAGGTTTCAATTGGAAGCTACGAGAATCACCAAATGGTGGACATCGTGTGGTTGGAAGAATGGTTTAGATCACTCATGCCTCTGCAGAGGTTCATGGAATTATTTCTCCAGGGGTTAGGCAATATGATTGCTTCCTCTTTTGTCAGTATCTGTTAGCAAACCACAGGAGTTCTGTGGTCCTGTGTTTGCCAGCAAAAGTTGCTGTGCTCAGTTTGTAACACACTTGAGATTGGCCCATCAGTGCTGAGGAGAGAGGGGGACAAGGCAGCAGAAGAGATGTCTGGGGCCCTGGGACCATTTTAGTGCTGTTAAAACTGTCTTCTCTACATCAGGCTGGAGATGAGATGAACGCTGGGCTCGAAATCAGAAGACTTGGCCCCTGACTCAAGTGGTCCACATGCAGCAACTCACCTGTTTCATATATCAAAGGAGCAGAGCAACAGATGCTTTGCCTCCCTTGTTGGGGATTTGAGGTTCCAATGATCTCTGTATATGTCATAAATCTAAATCCCTGTGAAGTCCTACACCAGTGTGAAGTTTGAGGGTCATTACCTCTCACCTCAGGGCTTCAGGAGCGCCCTGAGATTTCATCCTATGACCTCCCCTCACCCAATACAGGGCAAAGCCCAGCAGTGCCCAATAGATGGCTTCTTGCTGATTAGGACAGGAAAATGTTCTTCCCTTGACCACTTTTCTTCCTGGGGTGGGTCACTGGGTAGCAACTCTAGTCCTCTCCTCCTTGTTATCTGGTGATAGAGTGTTTACTGTATCTCTAAAAGCTTTTCTATGTGACTCAGTGACTTGGGGAAAGCCACTCTCTAGGTTCCTGTGCCTGCAGAGGCCATGCTATGGCAGGGAAGGGAGTTGGCACCCTTTGCACAAAAGCACAGACAGGAACTATTCCAGATGGGTCATCACGGGGCACTTTCTGGGTGTCCTTGGACTCCCTCAGAGCCTATCCCATATGTCTCACTGCTGACTCCCCATAAATGAATAGGTTGGACTCTTTGCCCTCTCCTTGATGCCCTTCTAAGCCCAGAAGCAGCACCAGCAGTGGCACAGACCAGCCTCATTTCACGGCTCTTCCCTTCATTGAGCTCCACAGATGCTGCATGTTTTACTAACTGAAGGGTTGTGGCAACCCTGTGTCCAGCAAGTCCGTCCACACTGCTGACCCCATAGCATGTGCTCATATCATGTCTCTGCATCACATTTTGGTAATTTTCTCAGCATTTCAGACTTTTTCATTGTTATTATTTCTGTTGTGGTGATCTGTGATCAGTGATCCTTGGTGTAACTATAGTCATTGCTTTGGGGCACCATGAACCATAAGAAGGTGAACAGGTGAACTTGATCAATGTTATATGTGACATGACTGCTCCACTCACCTCTCTCTGCCTCTCTGTCTCTGTCCATCTGTCTCCCCCCTCCCCCATCCCGCCCCAGCAGCCCTATTCCCTGAGACCCAATGTTGAATTTAGGCCAATTAATAACCCTACAAGGGCGTTATACTGTTCAAGTGAAAGTAAGAGTCAATTGATTCAACAAATTTCATTGTTGTCTTATAAGCCACCCCAACTTTCAGCAAGCACAACCCTGAGCTGTCAGCAGCCATCAACATCGAGGAAAGATGTTCCACCAGTGAGAAGATTATGACTCACTGCAAGCTTGGATGATGGTTAATGTTTGTTCTTAGCAATAAAGTATTTTTTGGTTTGTTTGTTTTTTGGAGGGGGGAAGTCAAGGCAATTGAGGTTAAGTGACTTACCCAAGGTCACACAGTTAGTAAGTGTGAAATGTCTGAGGCCAGATTTGAACTCAGGTCCTCCTGGCTCTAGGGCTGGTGCCACCTAGCTGCCCCTAACAATAAAGTATTTTTAAAATTAAGGCACGTACATTTTTTTTCAGATGTAAGACTGTTATACACTTAAAAGACAACTGTATGGTGTAAACAACTCTTACATGCACTGGGAAACAGAAAAAAATATTCATGAGACCTGCTTGATTGTGTTAGTCTTTTTATTGCCTGACAAAATTTCATATGCCTGTATAATTAGCTAACTGTGTACACCAGCCCCCCCTTTCTGTTTTCAGTCCTATCAATAAGGCCCAGCAGCACTGCCTTATACTCCCTGAACCAGGCTCATCAATGGCCTTTGATCTCTGAAAGTGTCACTATCAGGAAAGCTCTGGAAACAGCTTTTATCAATAGACCTGGCTCCTTTTCTTTTTTAATCAACAAAATCAACAAGCATTTTATTTTCTTTCCCTCTTGCTTTCCCATACTGCAAAAGAAAAAAAAAGGAATAACAAAATCCTTGTAACAAATATGCATCATTGAACAAAGAACAAAATCCCCACACTCTCCATTTCCCAAAATAGGTCTCTTTCTGCATATTGATTCTATCACCTTTCTGTCAGGTAGCAGTATGGACTTCTTTATCATCACTCTTCTGACAGACATTACAATACAGGTGAAGAGTAACAGGCCACCCAAAGACAGCTTTTAACAAAGTTTATTGCTTCCCACAAAGAGAGGAAAACAGCTTCTAGAAGGGGCAATTTCAATACAAAACATCCATGCCTAAGATGGGCAGGCTGCCAGTGGTGAGGGACCTGGGGAGGTGGAGCAGGGTGGTAATCTATGTTTTAGGCAAAGGCCCAGAACCCATTAGGACTCAAAATTATATAGAGTGTTAGACAAAGAGTTGGTATTATGCCAATGGGAGATTGCCCTATTAAGTATGGGACTATTAAAGTGAGTGTATTTTCTAAAATGCCCAGTGAGGAGTGAGGAATGAGGGACAAGGACAGAGGCAACTAAATCGTAAAGATACCATTTCATCACGAGGTTCAAAAGGGAGAGAGGGTATAGAGCCCAGGCTCTGGGTTTTTTAACCTTGGCACATGGTATTCTAGGGCTGTGGGTAAAGCTGAGGTTATATCAGTCAAATTGGTTTTCACTAGTCTTCTTGGAATCACAGTTATTTATTAAATTGGCAGGGTATGTCTGCTACCCATGTAAAGTGTGGTGTGTGTGTGTGTGTGTGTGTGTGTGTGTGTGTGTGTGTGTGTAGACATGGTTTATATAAATGTGGTTCCTGAGAAGCACAAATAAATATCTCTGGAACCTTGCCCATCTCATGCTAAGAGACTCTTTATTCCTGTCTGGAGAAGGGACTGTAGGATGACTACAGTTTTTTCAAAAAAAGGAATCCAGAATTAGAATTATATCAAACTTCACAGAACCCCCAACCTCCACTATCCTGAATCTAGAGGAATGGGTTTTTTCTTCCAGTTCAAGCCACTTTCTTCCTTTCTTTCTTTTTAAAAATTTATTTATTTACTTTCAGTTTGCAATATTGTAACAATAATGCAATATTCACAACACTCACAGTGGTTATGAGTATGCTGGTATAGTTGTGAATCACAAAATGTAGCAGATTCTCCACATGGAGGGCAGAACCAAAGCCTTTATTCAGATACCAGAAAACTGAGTCCCAGAACCAGAAAGCCACTCATGGTAGCTCCTCAGCCTGGTTCTTGGAAGTTCTTAGCAGAAATTCCCAAAAGAAAGGTCTCAGAAGAATTTCCCAGAAGGAAAGTCCCAGCAGAAGTTCCCAGAAGAAAGGTCTCAGCAGAAGAGGCAGCCTCCAGATGCTCACTGAGAGAAATTCTGAGCTGGTGCTCTTCCTTATGTACAGTTTAGCTCCACCCTGTTCTGCCACTTCCTGTTACATCAGCAACTTGCTCCCAAGGTGTTAACTACTTCTGTGTTAATTAAATAGCTTAAACAAGGTGTTAACTTGAAACAAGGTGCTAAGTACCTGCTTACTTGCCAACACAAAGGGGAATGGAAGATATTCAGATTCCATTAACATTGCTTTGGGCCTCAAGATCTTTCATGGCCTTACATGGCAAAAATATGTTAACAATACATTTCATTACATGGGTTAATGGAGTTTTAGTGATAACTGGTGTCAACAGAATTTTTCAACAATATAACAAGGATAGCACACCTAAAACAATATTTCAGGGTGGGGCTTGAGCACAAGCTCCCTATCATTCCCCTTCCTTTAAAAGGGATCCCAAAATCGTGGGGTAAGGGGCAAAGGTCTCTTCTTCCATGGCTACTTGCTGCTGAAATTGGATATAGAGCTATCCCTATCCCAAGAGGTCCCATTTGAGAGGTCAGTTCCTTAGCCAGCATTTGGAATGTACTTGATGCCAGGTCCAGGGTTGACATATCACAGTTGTGGACAGGGGTGACATCCAGCTTAAACTATGAGGCATTTACAGGTGGAGGGTATCAAGCCTGCAGAAACAAATCTAGCAAACAAGGTGAACAGATAAAAAGCCAAGAAGAAACAAGTTGACAATAACCAGAAACAAGGTAGACATAGGATCAGCCATGCTTCTGGATTCTATGAGTTCACTATTGTATCCTCACTCATGGTAGAATATATGAGCTAAGGGTACAATTTTGTAATCATCTTCTCCCAAACAAACAACAGTTACAGTGTTATCCTTCCCATGTGCTATAATCTTCAAAGCCTTTGGAACATCATCTGGCTTCTGTTTTACCCATACTTTAGCTCCCAATTTTATTCTATCAGTAGAACCAAATCCTTCAGTTCCTCTGATAGTTATTTTGGAAGGAGGGTCAGTTTTTACAAGTGGTATTGTTTTACAAGGAACAATAATCACTTGAACTTCCACCCTTCCAGGATCCTTGGCCTTACAATTTCCATTTAAATGGCCATGGATCCTGGAACAAATAGAAGCACTATACTTTGTAATTCTGCCATAATGTAATGCTATGCAAGAGCAGCTTTCCAGAAAGAATGCTATTGTGAACAGCTTTTAAGGTTCTAATTACACAGTATAGTGAACACTTTATTCCATAACAAATCAAAGCAAAACATTCACAGAAAATCAAGGTACAGCATTCACAATATTACAACTTATCAATAGAAAATCACAATGTAGTATTCACAACAGCTTATCATTAAAATGGCCACATAGTTTCCACCATAATGGCCACAAAGTTTTGAACAAAGAACAATCATCTGATATCCCTAAGGAGGTTTGCCTCCTTACTCAGTCATTAAGTCATCTCAAAGTACAATAGTCAAAGTCTTCCACTCATGGGGCAACTAAGTTAATTCAATCAGCACTTATTCAGCAATCAATTACTAAGTATCATTAATCACTAAGTATAATAATTAGAAAATACACAAACCCTCCACCCCTAGGTCACTAGTAAACTATGTTATCATCATAGCATTCAACACCCAAGGAGAGGTCTTTTCTTCATCTTGACCAGAGGCAAGTTCTCAGCAATCTCTGTTCCTGGGAAGACAAAGCTTAACAAAGCCACAACATACATTGCCAGTGTCCTCATCAATTCACTCTCTGCCTGTAGAACAGTCTCAGGACCCCTGAAAACATCAGCAAGACCCTCTTCCAGGATTTCTGTAAACGTACAACAATAAAATCCTTCTTTGGGGCTTCTGAGCCAACAGCAAGGTTCCAGGACCTCTGCGAAAACAGCACTGTCCTTCACCAACAGATGAATCTGGCAAAACAATATCAAAACAGACAGACAGAATACCAGCACCAAAGTCATGACTCCTCAGTCCTACAACAGTTCAGCTGGCCCTAGGACCCAGAAGAAATCTCAGCTGGCTCCTGGAATCAAAATCATTCCTCCTAGGTTTTCAAAATCAAAATCGTTTTCTCCAGCCTGGGAAGGGGCTTTCCTCTTCAGCCTTCCTGCAGGCAGCAACTTCAGTCTCCATGATTCTTGTCCAAAGAAAATTCTGACCTAGTTCTCAGTCCAGCAGTAGCAGCCCAGCCTCCAGATGCTGCTGAGAGAAACTCTCTCTCTCCCCAGTAGAACAAATTCTTCCACAAGATTGTTATGGGAATCTGAAGATCTTCCCTGCCCCTAGGCTCTTTGATAGGCTTAAGTGGCTCTGAGAACCTTCCCTGATTTGAAAGTATACTCTGCCCCCTAATAGGCTGAATGTGGTCACATGGAGCCTGTAGCAAGAGGCTTGTTCTTCAGGAATGCCCACCCCTTCTTACTTTGTGATTGGGCAGTGAGTCAAGAGGGCTGTGACATTCTCTGATCCATGAGAAGGCTATATATACTGCTGATGTGAGGTTTTGCTTTGGGGCTCACTTTGGGAAGAGTTGTGTGATTTGGCCAGATAGGACTCTGGGAAGCCATTGAGCCCCCAGCTTTCAAAAACCCAGATGTTGGTCCTTCCCTCTCTGGTAACTGAATAGGTATGGATGTAATGGTCAGATGGCTGGAACTCTCGTCTGCTGATCTTTTTCTTTGTCTGCTTGTAACTTCTGCTTGTAACTTTTGTTTGCATTCTGTTTGCATTCTCTGAAGTCCAGGGTGCTGACTTTTTCCCCTGAACTAGGTAAAAGATATGTGTTTGATTGATTAAAGTAGGATTGCTAACCCATTTTGAGTTGCTTTCCTTTAGAAAAGCAGATCTAAGAACCTGTGCTGGCAGCCACTCTGGGTATGCTAGAGTACTTGGTGTTACAAAGATTCTGGCCTCAAGAAATACTGATTGTGCCTCTCTGGGGCTTTTTGTATATACACACAGCATTAGCTTCCTGTTTCAGCCAACTCCTTCCTGTTATGTCAGCAACAGGAGACAGGAGTTCATACCTTCTGTTTCTTTCACAGAGGTTTGACTAGTTACTAAGGGCTAAATACCTGCTTACTTGTTAATACAAAAAGAGGTCTTCAAATTCAAATTAATTACCATTACAAATATTCTGTTCCACAAGCTTTTGAGTCCCAAATTTCACATTTTCTTCTATTTTTTTTATTCTTTTGATTTTGTTTTATTGTTTCTTGCTGTCTCATGGAGTCATTAGCTTCAACTTGCCCAATGCTAAATTTTAAATAATTATTTTCTTCAGTGATTTTTTTGTATTTCTTTTTCAGTTTGGTCAGTTCTACTTTTTAAGTAGTTCTTTTCTTCTGTACATTTCTGTGCCTCTTTTTCCATTTGATCAGTTCTGGTTTTTTAAGGTGTTATTATCTTTAGTATTTTTTGTGCCTCTTTCACCAAGCTATTGACTCTCTTTTTACACTTTTTTTGCATCACTCTCACTTATTTTCCCAATCTTTCCTCTATCTCTCTTAAATGAGTTTTAAAATCCTTTTTGAGAGTTTTTCCAGGCATTCTTGTTGGGCTTGTGACCAATTCACATTTTTCTTTGAGGCTTTGCTTGTAGCTGGTTTGAGATCATTGTCTTCTGAGTTTGTATCTTGCTCTTTCCTGTCACTATAGTAACTTTTTATAGTCATGTTCTGTTTTTCTTTTTGTTTTTTGTTTATTCTTCCAACCTATTTCTTGACTTTTAGCTTTATGTTAAAGTTAGCTTCACTCCTGGAGTGGAGGGGGAACTGCTACAAGTGTCAAGTTGTTTTGTTTTTTTTTTGTGCTGCTGTTTTCCAATCAAGTTCTGGGGGTGTGATAGTTTTCAGTTCTTCCAAAGTAGTATGAGCTATGGAAAGATGAGCACACTGACCTGTGCTCTGGTCTTTACCCAGGATGATACATACTTTCTTCCCTTGTAGCCACAAGTACACTCCTGGAATTACAACCAGGTTCTTCTGCTCTCCTGTAGTCACAAGAACTAATGCTCCTTTCTGCCTTGGAACTGAGACTAGGGCCCCTGCTCCCTCGTGAATGGCCACAAGTACTCCTCTCTGCCCTGGAACTGTGACCAGGGCTTCTGCTCTCCTGCAGCCACAAGCAGTAGTGCTCCTTTTTCCCTGAGACTGTGACCTGAAACCGTGTATGAGCAATGCAGTAGGGTCCTGAACCCAATGCCAGCAAAGGGTCCCCCCTTCAGTCTCTTTCTGACCATTGTCTGATCCCCTGACTGCTCTCTCCCATCCTTAAAAAATTACTTGCTGTATGTTGTCACCCCCTCTAGTTACAGCTTATATTCTATGCTATATTTTAACCCTAGAATTCCCTACTGTTCTATAGACAAACTCCTTGAAAAGAATGTATTGCTGCCTTGTGTAAATTTCCTCTAATTCTGTTCATCTCATTCAATTTTTTGAACTCTGATATCCAACTATACCACTCAACTGTGAGTATTCTCTCCAAAATAATCAATGATCTCTTTTTTTAACCTAAATTTCTATTGATACCTTTTTTATTACATTGCCTATATTTCCCCCTATATCCCTCCCCCTCCTATAGAGCCACCCCAAATATATAAGAATACACCCCCTCCAAGAGCTTATTCCCCTAGAGGCAGGATTCTATAGGGTGGTAACCTGAGAGGTCTATCTTCTCTACTGCTATGTGAACCCTCCCTGACTTTTTCCCTCACTGTTAGGCACCAGTGAGTAGCAGTCCTAATTCCATTTACTTCACATCAATTAACTTTTATGAAGGGATATTTACTTCAAATATATAGTAAGAACAAAGTGCTGACACTTTCCTCCCATTTTGGGGTGTGCTCTACTCTGCCTCACTTAAGTCTGAACAGGCTGAGACAGCACAATTTTTACATGTATTGATCCCACCAAGTTCACATCCAGGTATGGCATGATTGCAGAATGAATCCTCCTCCTACCTGGACTGGGTCTAAAAGGTTGATCTTTGCTTATGAGGGTGCCAATGCTCAGCTGGCTGCAGAACCCAGAATGGTCTATAACTCTGAGATTCCTGCAGGCTCAATGTCCTGCTCTTTGGAAATTCACATGGTCAGTGCTTCCAGATTAATCTCCTTTACCTAGAACAAAAAGACCAAGGCAGAGCCCAATACTGAGGCTCACTCCACAGGGCCCACTGTCTCAGGGGGGGAAAGGATGCAGCCTCTCCTCTTACAGCACTGCCCCTCACTGGACACCATAGTCAAAGTGACCAAATCACAACATCAGCCTGAGGAAAAGTGGTTGAGGCTCTAAGGGCTACTTTCTTAAGTGTTCCTAGTTGAAAAACCTTCTTCTAGTCACAAGGTTAGTAGACCAGAACTGATTACAGAATGTCTAGGCATGCTCCAGCATCATTATACATCATCATAAAGCTCTTGGAAGCAGGCTTTCCAGGCTCTCCAATATTAGCAGTCTGCATCAGCCAGGTATTCTGATGCCCTTCAGGCACATTCTGATCACTGTTGTACATCTAACAAAGAAGAAAGGGGTGGGCACAGCAAAACCAAACAATTTCTTTAAAAAAAAATCCAACCCTGGAAACCTATGCAATGTTCTATACCCATGGACCTCACCTCTTCAAAGGAGGGGGCATGAGGGTGGGAGTCAGGAGAGGTCTTCTCCTAGCTCTTCCTGAGGCCAAGCTTCTTCTGTTGTACCCAAACCCAAATCACATAACTTTGAGGCCCACCGTATTTTGGCCCTTCATATTTTCCTTTGTCTCTCTCCTGAAACCCTGTGCTAGCAAGGTTATTTTGAAACAGCTTAAGGCATAGTCCTGGGTAAATTGCCCAAGGCATGATCCCCTGGCCCCCCTTCTCCCTGAATCAGCATTCTGTGCAAATATCAGTTCCAGGGCGCATGGTACAAGTCTATCTTATGTAGGGATCATCCTTTTCTGGGAAACCGACCACACTCTTCACCCAGAACACAACCCTGGTCTGCTCTGGGAAATTGACTGTTCTCCACTCTCCATTGCCCAACTACCCTCAACCCTGTACCCTCCACCCTGTTCTAGGAGGGACCCCCTTGTTTCAGGAAGGTTGTACCCTTGTACCCTTTTGCCATATTCACAAATTAGCCCTGAGCTATAAATCTAACCAATGGCTGTTTTTGGCTTCTGTACATCATTGCTTATGCTAGCTCCCCTCCCTGATCGTGATTTTTGTGGTTTTAGCCTTTTTAAACACTGCTTGTACCTTCAGTCAGGACTGCCTGATTTGAGTTTATACTCCAGGTAGTCACATAAATCCACTGCAGGGTACATGCTGGGGCAAGGAGATTAGCTGAAGCTGGTAGGCCTTTTAGAAGGCCTCTGTAGCCAATCAAAGAGCCTCTTTCCTACCACATGGTGAGCTGAATGGAACCAGTCATGGAATATCTACCTGTGGTCCACAGCCTTTCTCTCTGAGGCACTTCCCATCTTCATGATCCTCCCAGAAGCAGCTCCCTGGCATCCTCCACATGGACAGACATCATCTTCTCCCTCATATCTCCCACCTGGAGATGCCACCTGAGGCCCCCTGAGCACACACCAGAGCCCAATGACACCATCAGCTCCTTTCCTCCCCTTCTTACAGATAGACCTTAATCTTCCTTTTGAGTTTCTCTACTGGTTTTCCATGTCTTTGCCTTCCCATTATTGTGTGTGAGGATGGGGAGAGAAGCTTTATTGTTCTTTTCTTGTTGTTCTGAATTGAAGAGGCATGGCCAGGCTCAGACCTAATGCTTTACTCTGCCATGTTTTGCCCTTCCTGTCCAGCCCAGTTAAAATGCCACCAAATCCAGTTCTTTCTTCACTGTCAAGTATGTGGTATCTGTTGGGGATGGGGGGAAAGGGGACACACAACATCTTGTAAGCATGTCTTTAATGTATTTTTTCATTTTTTTAAGAAGCAGAAGGCTATAACTGCTTTACCTACCTATGACTTGGTCTGTCGTATTTCTCAAGCAGTGCTCTGAGCACCTACGGTCTCCTGGAGACCCCTTGGTCCTTCCTGCAGGGTTTAGGCACACGGAGAGGAATTCAGAGGCAAAGGAAATCCAAATGTTATTGTCCTCGAGGAGTTTGCTTCCTGATGCTGGAAGAAAGAAGCGTGGGAGAAGGGCAACACAGTTTGAGAATGACACATTAGGTAGCTTGGCTGTGGCCACAAAGCTACTGTGTGACAGGAGGATCACAGACATGCCTGCCTGACCCCGAGGGCAGCAGTGTTCAAACCCCTTTGACACCAAACTAGCTTTCCAGGTTTCCCCCTGATTTTCTTGATTTTTCCCTCCTTAGGCTGGAGGATCATAAAAACCTCATGTCTTGCAAGACTGTACCGATATAATAAAGTCAAAGAAACAAAAACCTGATGATTCATCAAAACCAATGTGTGTACATAAAGCATTCTTATTCTTTCAAAATCCTGGGGGCCAAGTTCCTCAATTCCTTTTTGTTGTTCCTTGTTCCCCCATAAGAACAAGTAGCGTGAGCCAAACCCATGAGTCTGAACGGGAACAGCAAATTTTGGGCAGACTTCTCCTTCTGAGTTAACTCCACCTCTGTTTTTTCAGCTCACTTTCTTCCAGCAGGCAAAGGTGCCTGGCAGAGCTCGGATGGTCCCCTTCTCTGGGTCAGCATCTCTAGCAGAAGATAGAGAAGGAACCTGAGCACCACTGACTTCTCAAGACACAGACAGAGATGAGCAGATGCAGATGGCTGCCTCCTACTGATTCTCCCCACAAACGTGAGTTTCTTGTCTTTGGGTCAGCATAGGAGCCTCTCCAAGAATCAGTGAGCAAGAACTTGGGGGTGAGGGGTGAGGCAGAGAGGAGGCATAGAAAGCATATGGAAAATGCTGATGAGCTCAATATAGTCCTGGAGGAAAATTGAGGTTTTAGGGAATTAATGGGGAATAAGAGAAGAGGACCAACAGAATCAAGACTGGAGCTGAGGGATGAAGGCCAACAGGGGTGTCAGAATTAAAGAAGATCCTCGTCTGTGTAGAAAGGAAGAAAAGGAAGAGGAGGGAAGAGAGGGGAGGGAAGGGAAGAGGAGGGGAGGGACAACACTCTCATGAGATCCAAAGACACACATCCTAGTCATAGAAGAGGAAAGTTGTTCCAATAGTTGCTCTAACGTGATTTAAGACTTTTGGTGGGTGAAACAGGCCAGTGTGAAGGCCATCTTTAAAAATCTCTGTCCTCACAGGATGCTGGCAGCTGTGGCATCACCAGCACTTACCCACCCTTTTATCATTTAGCAGAAAAGTCATTTTGTTGCTGTTCAGTTATGTCCAACACTTCATAACCACATTTGTGGTTTTCTTGACAAAGATACTGGACTGGTTTGTCATTTCCTCCTCCAGCTCATTTTGCAGATGAGGAAACTGAGGCAAACAGGGTAAAGTTACTTGCCCAGGGTCACACAGCTAGGAAGTATCTGAGGCTGAATTTGAACTCAGGAAGATGAGTCTTCCTGATTCCAGGCCTCTATCCACCGTGGTACCCCCTTGCTGTTGCCCTGACAGAAAAGTCACTCTAGTTCTGGCCTCTGGGATCCAGTGAGTCCTCAGTCTTGGTGTCTTCCTTGTTCCCACAGAGTTTGGAAGCTCCTGGCCCCAGCTGAACACCTGGATTCATGGGTTTCCCATCCTGTTCGTGAGTGCCTGTTTTATTAGCAGCTGTGTTGGTGAGTACTGGGTCTTCCCAATCCTGGAATAACCACAATTGCCTCATTCTGCCTGGGCCCAGAGGAAAGATAAGGGGGGACCACTGGATCCAAGTTGCAAAGGAAAACCCTTTGATTTGATGTACAGGAACTCCTCTGACCAGTTAGAGCCAGATGCCCCTTGAGATAGTGTGGAGGGAGGGAGGGAGCCTGAGGATCCCATAGAAAGGAAGGCAGTTGGAGACTCAATTGTCTTTAGCCCTGGATGGTTTACCCAGCCTTTCTGATGCACTTCAAGAGGCAGAGAGTACACAAATCATTGCACTCATCACAGAGATGAGGAAAACAAAACTCCAAGAGGCACCTTGCTTTGTCCACAATGGCTGGGCCTCCAAGTCAGCTCTCCTGACCACAAATTTACTGTCCTTCCCTAGAAGCTCTGCTGCCTCTGCTTCCCTCTGGAAGTCCAAGACATGCTTATACTGTGGGCTAAAGCGAAGCAGTGCTCAGCCCCTGCTGACCACCTAGAAACACCAGTAGGCCACCTAGGATCATTAGGAAACATAAAGACACACCAAAGAGGCACACAGTAGAAACTCTGAATTCTCTTTTGCACAGCTTGGTTTTAGAATAGACAGACAGGCAGACAGGTAGATAGAGAGATGGATGTGCTATGTATTTGCAAAAGCAAGGTAATAACCAAATGGCCATTCATTGGCTTCTCCTCCCCCACGTTTCTCTGTGCATTGAGAAATCCTTCATTGGCGCCCTTTTTGCAAATCTTTTTTCATCTCCGTCATGATGGCCAGAAAGATAGTCCAGCAATAGAATGAGGGAGGCCTCAGAAAGAACAAAGCCAGCGGCAAAATGGCGGGGAAGAGGTGAGAGCAAATCAAGGAGCATCCTGCTAAATCCTACTTTGCTACTGATGGTTCTGGTTTCAAGAAAGCACAACGGCTCCTTCTAGCGTTCCCTGACAGTACTGGTCCAACCCAAGGTCTACTAGTCCCTGAAAGCAATCAACAAACAAGATTCCTGCCCTTTCACTGCAGGTGCACCAAACCTCAGCCCTGTTAATTGACAGTTTGCTGCAGCAAAGAAGCCTATGTTTGTGCTTCACTCAGACGCAGCTGTGACCTTCTTCTTATCTAGTTCTTGTGGCCTTCCCTGATCTTTTTTTCTTTTTTAAAAAATTAATTTATTTTTAGTTTTCATCATTCACTTCCATAAGATTATGATTTCCAAATTTTCTCCCCAACCCTCCTCTTTCCTCACCCCAAGTCAGTGTGCAATGTGATAAGGCTCTACATAGATATTTATATTAAATATATTTTCACATTAGTAATGTTGTAAAGAAGAATTAGAACCAATCGCAGAAACCATGAGAAAGAAGAAACAGAAATAAAAAGACACAGAACAAATAGAATGCTTTGCTCTGCATTCAGACTCCACAGTTCTTTTTCTGGATGTGGATGGCATTTTCCAGCATGAGTCATCTGGAGTTCTTTTGGAACCTTGCATTGCTAAGCAGAGATAAGTCTATCAAAGGCAGTCATCGTACATTGTTGCTATTGCTGTGCAAAAATGCTCTTCTGGTTCTGCTCACCTCACTTAGCACCAATTCATGTTAAGTCTCTCCAGATTTTTCTGAAGTCTGTTTGTTCATCATTTCTTATAGCACAATAGTATTCCATTACATTCATATGCCACAACTTGTTCAGTCCTTCCCCAATGGATGGGCATCCCTTTGATTTCCAATTCTTGGTCACCACAAAAAGAGCTGCGATAAATTTTTTTGTGCTTGTGGGTCCTTTTCCTGTTTTTATGATCTCTTTGGGATATATCCCTAGAAGTGATATTGCTGGGTCAAAGGGTATGTACAGTTTTATAGCCCTTTGGCCATAGTTCCAAATTGCTCTCTAAAATGGTTGCATCAGCTCACAGCTCCACCAACAATGCATTAGTCTTCCAATTTTCCCACATCTTCTCCAGCATTTATCATTTTCCTGTTTTTTCAGGTTAGCCAATCTGACAGGTGTGATGTGGTACCTCAGAGTTGTTTTGATTTGCATCCCTCTAATCACTAGTGATTTAGAGCATTTTTTCATATGATTATAGATGTCTCTAATTTCTTCCTCTGAAAACTGCCTGTTCATATCCTATGACCATTTATCAATTGGGGAATGACTTGTATTCTTAAAAATTTGACTCAGTTCTCTATATAATTTAGAAGTGAGGCCTTTATCAGAGACACTGGTTATAAAAACTGTTTCCTAGTTTTCTGCTTCCCTTCTAATCTTGGTTGCACTGACTTTCTTCGAGCAAAATCTTTTCAACTTAATGTAATCAAAATTATTCATTTTGCACTTCATAATGTTCTCTTATCTGGTCACAAATTCTTCCATTCTCCATACATCTGACAAGTAAACTATTCCTTGTTCTCCCAGTTTCCTTATAGCATCAACCTTTATATCTGAATCATGTACCCATTTTGACTTTATCTTGGTATAGGAAGCCTTCTCTGATCTTGAGGCAAGTCATCGAGTTTCTCTGACTTCATGGAGATTCTTGGATTCCTACCTGGGACTCACTATGGAATGCATATCCTATGATTTACTCAGCCCTTTCTCGACCAGAGGCCACTTGATATATTGCCGAATTTCTGCTATCACAAACAATGTCTTTGGTTTTGTTTTTTGCACACGCAGGTCTTTTTATCCTATTCAAAAGTACCCTCAGGTCAAAGTATAAAAAGTTTTGTGGTTTTTATTATATAACACCCAATGATTTTTCCAAATGGTTGCACCCATTCTGAGCCCCAATAGAGGTGGATTAATGTGCCTGTTTTCCTATAGCATCCCTTCCAAACCTGTCCCTTCATCTTTCACCATCTTTCCCTACTTTATATCTGATATAAAAGAGGTCGATGCTTTTATTATTTTGTCCTTATGTCATTTCTATTTCCCTGATACCCCTTCACCTCCACTTTCCCAAAGAGGCCTCCCATGAGCTCAATATTTTCAAGTGCATTGAGGATAAGAATGTGACTCAGTGGACAATTTGATAGAAGAAGTGAGTAAAATGAAAAGGAATTGTTTTCCTTGCTATTTATGGAAGGGGACATTCTGAAATTTCCTTCCCAAAATATAATTGAAACAAGCTGGGGCATGTACCACGGTTTGGTTCTCCTAGGAATATTCGGCGTCTCTAAGAGGAGAAGGCTTGACGTGGCTGAACTCATTTGAGCCTCACAGCAACCTTATGAGATGGCTACTACAGTTATTACTATTTTCATTTTGCAGATGAGGAAACTGAGGTTCGAAAAAGGTTGGGTGGCTTGTCCATGGTCACATGGCTAGTCCAAAGAAGGGTTTGAACCCAGTTTTTCCTGATTCCAATACAGTATTCTATCCAATGTGCCTCACTGCCTGTTCATTCATCCCTCCCCCAAGTCCCCAAGACCCTCAGGCTTTCAGGAACTGAGTGGGTCTTTGTGTGAAAAGTTTGAGGGCCTGAGATTTCAGAAATAAAAGATCCAAGGGAGGATGTCCTATCATGGCTATGGCTGAGAGTAGCAGAAGGAGGTAGGGCTCAAAGAGATCATCATGTGAAAGCCCCACTGGGAGGCTGTACTCAGCCTTTGTCCTTGTCTCGATTCGAAGGCCACAAAGCTAAGGGGAGCTCTGGTGACTTTTTTTTTTGAAAGTGGAATATGCTCTTCCCAGAGCTCACCAGGAATGGAGCTGGAGGAACTCTGGAAATGGAAGGGGAAAAAGATGGCCAAAGAGACCTGAAGGTGTTAGAGAACTGATACTGAATTTCCTGGAGGTTCTCCTGTGACCCAAGCTCATGTCTATTGCAGGGGACTCTAACTGGGAGTTGAGGCTGGCCAATGGAAGCAGCAGATGTGCTGGGAGCGTGGAGGTGAAATTCCAGGGTCAGTGGAGCCTGGTGTGCAATGATGGCTGGGGCAGAAATGAGATTTCCGTGGTCTGCAAGCAGCTAGGGTGTCCATCTACTTTCATCATCCCTGAGTGGAGGAACTGGACTGTTGCACCTGGACCCTTTTGGTTGGCTGGTGTTTCCTGTCATGGGAGTGAATCTGCGCTCTGGGATTGCCAACACAATGGCTGGAGAGAGCAGAATTGTACATACAGTCAAGATGCCCAAGTGACCTGCACAGGTAAGTCTTGTTTGTGCCTTCTTAAAACCTCCATTGAGAAGTCTCTTAAAACCTGAATTCTGAGAATTAGGGCTAGAGTCCAAATTGGCTTTCAGGGAGTGAGTGAGGAGCTGAGTGGGCCGTTCCTGAAGGAGCACTGTCTCCTTGGGATCCTTCTCCCAAGCCCCCAGCAAATGCTGAGGCCTCGGAGGAGAAGGGAATCACTGTCTCCATAGGCACTTTGGACTCCAAACTTACCCGAGGTGTTGGCAACTGTTATGGGCCCCAAGCGTGAGCGGAGACATGAGAGAGAATTAACCAG
The DNA here is from genome assembly GCA_028627135.1 of Pseudochirops cupreus. Lineage (NCBI taxonomy): Eukaryota > Metazoa > Chordata > Mammalia > Diprotodontia > Pseudocheiridae > Pseudochirops > Pseudochirops cupreus. The sequence continues at coordinate 345,684,343 of CM053581.1, forward strand.
GTGGGTAGTTTGTAGGAAAGAACTCCATTTAATGATTTTGAGCAAGATTTTTATACAGACAGATGAAAAGATTCAAGTTTTACTATCATTGTCTTAAGCCTGTTAGTTCCTGAAAATAACAGAATTTGATAAGGAATATGTTATCTAGGGGTAATCATTGTCTTTAGTCTGTTATATCCTGGAAGCAACACAGAATGGATAATTTGGCAAGGGACATGTCTTTTTTGGTGCCTGAAGTCTGGGGGCAAAAGGCTTTGAGGTCAGGACCTCAAAAGTCATTTTAAGTGTAACCCCAGGGATCCTCAGGGAGCCAGCCTCATGCAAAAAGTTGCTAGGCGCATCACTGAAGCGTCCTAATTAGGGCACACTATCGAGATCTTCATCTGAGTCCTGGTTTCAGCCTCCTTGGCTCCCCACAGGCACCCTTGGCTCCCCACAGGCACCCACCCAGAGCATTTGTAATCCTGGATCCAGCAAGGGGTTGGGGACGGGGTTCTCTACTCCTTCTATCCCATCTTCCCACCTTCTGGGGTGAGGCTTCTGGAGCCCTAAATGTAGCCATAGTTGGGGATAGTGGGGCGAAACTTCTTGACAGCTCAAGGGGTGGGCACCTGGGGGCTGAGCTTCTAGTTTCTTCCCCACCTTATCTACCCTTTGTGGCCGCTACCCTTGAAACAGACTTGGAGTCCAGGTCTTTGCTCCACCCTCATGCTATAGGAGGGGGTCCCCTGAGCCAGCTCAGTCTCACCAGGGTTTTTCTGGGGGTCAGAGTTCCTACCAGGGGTACCACTCAGGAGTCTCAGACAAGGATAGTGGTCAAATTTGTGGCCCTTCTCCTGGGCTGGTGAGGAACCTGGTGCTTGGTGCCTGGTATCCCAGACTGGCCAACCAGGCTCCTTTCCTGTCTTCCACTGTGTCTGGTGCCTGGAGCACATGCAGCCTTCTGAACCTGGTGAGGTTGCTGTATACCTATCCCCTTACAGAGTAGAATGTTGCCCAGAGGGGCAGGCTGGCTGCCTTCATCTTTAACTGGATGCCTTCCTCTCTGGTTCATGACCCCAGCAAATATTTCCTTTGCCCCTCACGGCTAGTGGCTTGTAACTGAGGACCTAATCCCTGGGGTCCCCACCTGGAGGACTCCCTTCAAGTCCAGGGAGCTATCATTGCGCCAGATGTTGGGGCGGGCTGGGGTCTAATCTGATGCAATAGGGTCTGGTGCTCTCTATCACAGGCCAGGCCTGGCAGGTAGAATCTCACTTGTGGAATCTGGCTGCCCCCTCCTTCAAAGCCAGCCCAGTGATCTTGCTGTGGTCATTTTTCTGCTGTGTACACCTCATTCAGAGCCTGAGAGCAGGGCCAGTCTCCTGAACACTCTTAGGCTAGGCTCACCCAATTACTGTTCTTGTGCTGTGGGTCTTCAAGGTCTGGCAATCCTTGGGAGCAAATCCCGTGCCTGATTTCTTCTGCCTCCCCAGCCCCATACCTCTCTTCTGCCAAATGACCTTCAGTTTCAGGAATTTTGTGGTCGCGCTTTGTTTGGCCCTCCCACTGCCTCTCTTCTCTGGGGAGACATCCCATCAGGTTTTTTCAATGCCTCTTTCTCCACTCCATGGTGTTTGTGTGTGTGTGTGTGTGTGTGTGTGTGTGTGTGTGTGTATGTATGTATATGTGTGTATATGTGTGTATGTGTGTGTGAGTGTGTATGTATGCATGTATGTATATGTGTATATATGTGTGTATGTGCGTGTATGAGTGTGTATGTATGTGTGTATGTGTGTGTGTGCACGCACGTGTGTGTGTTTCTTCTTGTAGACATCTCATTTCTTGTGGAAACCTCTGGGGCTTCTTGCTAGTTCATGATCTAGAAGGAAGCCCAGAATTCTCAGTCTCATGGAATCCCCTTAGTTCCTTTGTTTCTGCAGTAGAAGCAATGACCCACTTCTTGAAGACCTGAGATCTCCCCGGGTGCTGTCCTTTGTAGCATACTAAGCAGAGCACTTCTTCATGAGAAGGTGAGAGGGATAGTTAACTCCGAGGGTTAAAAGGGCTAGAGATTTAGACATGGAAGAGACATCTAGAAGAGACTGAAGAAAGGTGGTCAGGTGACTAGCAAGGAGGGCAAATTCGATGCAATTACAATCTGGCTCTTTCTTTCCTCAAGGTTCTAGGAATAGCCGTAGATAGTCTAGTCTAGGTTCTAGGTTCTAGGAATAGCCCAGGTTGGCTTGGTGGAGGCCATGCACTCATTATCAGCTGATGTCAATTTTTCAGCCAGACTTAATTTTAGAACTAAGTATTCATTAAGGTGACATAGTAAGAATTGTGGGGACAAATAATGCCCTCAAAAGTCTGTGATACCCTCTTCCAACAAGTACACACAGAGTGAAGTGAAAATGTTCTAGTGTGCTTATTTTATCAAGCCTTTCCCAACATTTTAATGGATAAGATCAAGTTTTACAAATGGAGAACTAATCAAGAAAGTGGAATGCTCTCTGAAGAAAGTTAGATATGGGATCCTAGTAGGGTACCTTGAGCATCCTGAAGGCAAGAGGAGGGCCTGGTGCTTGGGTGGAACACATGGGCACATGCAGGTGGGGACAGACACAAGCGGACACTGAAGTGCAGACAGAGCAATTTCTCCATTGACCTTTTATTCAGTGGTGGCTTTGTGCCAAGTGCTCTCAGTGAAATAGAAAGCTCCATTGGTGCTCAAGGACTTTTTAGTCTCTCTTGAGAGAGGAGATGTCAATTACTATCAAACTCTACAAGAAAATCTTCAAGTTCTAGATCACTCCCATTAGCTCTTTTTTGTGGGGTCTTTCCCTCCATTGCTGCATTTATTCATATTATCCCCTGTCCCAGATTTCCCAAGGACTCGGTGATTCCCATCCTGAACTGATTAATTGAAAATGCCTTGTATATGAAAGGTGATTTTTCTTTTTTTAAGTATCTTTTTATTTTATTTCCCAATTACACTTAAAATTTTTTAACATTCATTTTTTAAAAAATTTGGACTCCTAATTCTCTATCTCCATCCCCTCCCCCACCCCTTGAGAAGGCAAGCAATATGATATCAGTTATACACATAAGGTCAGGTAAAATATATTTCCATAGTAGCCATGTTGCAAAACAAAACACAGGCATAAAATAAAGAAAGTGAGAAATCTGCTTCAATTGGTACTGAGAATTCATCAATTCTCTTTCTGGAGGTGGACAGCAATATTTCATCACAACTCCTTTGGACTTGTCTTGGATTATTTTATTGCTGAGAAGAGCTACGTCATTCACAGTGATTCATTGTACAATATTGCTGTTACTGTGTACAATGATTTTCCTAGTTCTATTCATTTCACTTTTTATTAGTTCAGATAAGTTTTCCTGCTCATCGTTTCTTCTAGCACAATAATATTTCATCATATATGATTGTTCCAATTCAACCATTGAACTACTTGTTCAGCCATTCCCCAATGGATGGGTATCCCCTCAATGTCCAATTCTTTGCCATTACAAAAAAAGCTGTTATAAATATGTTTGTACATAAGAGTCTGTTTCCCTTTTCTTTGATTTCTTTGGCATACACAGCTTGTAGCGGCATTGTTGGACCAAAGTGTATGTATGCACAGTTTCATAGCCCTTTGGGCATAATTCCAAATTGTTCTCAAGAACCACGCCACCAATGATACTTTAGTGTCCTTATTTTTCCATATCCCCTCCGGCACTTGTCATTTCCCTTTCCTGTCGTGTTAGCCAATCTGATAGGTGGGGGGTGGCATATCAAAATTGCTTTAATTTGCATAAAAAGCAAGTTTTTAAGCTGGATAATATGGTTTGCATAATCTAATAGTCTTCTCCAGGGTAATAAAATGAAAACCGCTCCCTGTGAAGATCTATTGAAAGACTCAATGTAGGAGTGTTCTGTCAACTAATAAGTCCTATGCAAATGTCAGTGGCTGTTATGGCTATGGTTCTGCATTCCAATCTCAATGCCAAGAGAAGAGATACCTCTTTGGAGTGGGAGTGATAAAGCTTGATGAGGGTGACTGACCTTAAGGTTCCCAAGAAGCTTTACATATATTGTCTCGTTGGATCTTTACAACACCCCTATGAGGCAGTTACTACAATTATTATAATTCTAATTTTAGAATTATATTATGACTCAAGGACTTGCCCAGGGCATCAGAGCTAATAAAGGATTGAGGAAAGAGGATTTAAACTCAAGCTTTTCATTGGCCAAAGTCTGAAGGTTTTTCCATTAGACTCCCAGATTATCCCCCCTAAACACATTCACATGGCTCCTCCCAGGGGTCATCTCCTTAGGAAAACCAGCAACAATGACAAGAATTAGATTTCTTTGCAGGTCTTCAGGCACAAGACAGATGGCATCTTAGGGATTCTTTCATGTATGAACATGACTAGAATCTGCTCAGGTTCTTTCTAAACTTCATGTTTTGTGATTCCACTCTCAGCCTGATCTTCCAGTGTAAGTGGGAACTGAGTTCGCTGGGGAACTAACTCAGTGAGATCTCTTCTCTGTCTATGTCTTTTCCTCTGTTGCAGGTGAAGAAGACTTAGAACTGAGGCTGGCAGATGGGACTAATCGCTGTGAAGGCAGATTGGAGTTAAAAGTCAAAGAACAATGGGGTACTGTGTGTGATGATAGCTGGCAGGATATGGAAGCTTCCATAGTATGTAGGCAGTTGGGATGTGGATCAGCTCTTCATTTCCTTGGGGATGCTAAAAATGGATCTGGCCCCATTTGGCTTGATGACGTTTCCTGCCTTGGTAATGAATCAGCTCTCTGGAACTGCCAACACAGTGGATGGGGAGAACACAACTGTAATCATGATGAGGATGTATCCATCCTATGCTCAGGTACGTCTTGGCCCCCAAATAGAAATTCCTTTATGCATGCCTCCTGCTTCCAAACAGAAATCTCCTGCCTCTGACAGGCATGGTATCCACCCTTGGAGCATCCTCACTCCCTATTTCAAGTGTGGAAAACTGACCTCATTATATTGCCCCATGCCCACCTCTAACATTCTGTATTTCAGGCCCCAAATCTGGGAATATTTTGAGACTTTTACTCCTCTTCACTGTCCACATTCATTAAGGTGCCATATCCTGTGGCTCCTACCTCCACAATTTATGCAACTATGCAACATCTCTAATCAGATGACAACCTCTTCTTCCTGCCCTTCTCATTTTAGAGTCACAGCATTTCAAAGACAGAAGGCACATTTGTAACTATCTAGTAAACTCATATTTGATGAAGAATCCCCCTTCAACATACCCAACAAGTGGTCATCCAGGTTCTACATGGTGACCTCCAGTAAGATAGGCTATCCCACCTTTGAATTGCTCTAATTCAACAACAAGTACTTATTATGTGCCTATGCTTTGCCAGGCTCTGCCTCTGAGAAAGGTCAAAAGGCAATCCCTGCTCTCAAGGAGCTTGAAATCTAATGCAGGAGACGACACGCAAGCAACTATACACAAACATATACAGACCAAAGAGATTGGAGGTCATTTCAGAAGGAAAGTGTGCTTGATAAAGGGGAGCAAAAACCAGGCTTTAACTTTCAATTATGGAGTCAGTGGAAGTCACTGGATTTTATTAAATAGGAGGGTGGCATGGCCAGACATATGCTTTAGGAAGGTTAATTTGACAGCTGAGTGGAAGACAGACTGTAGTGGGGAGGGACTTAAGGCAGGAAGACCAACCAGCAGGGTATGGTAGTATGAGGTGATGAATGCCAGCACCCAGGCAGTGGTAGTAGCAGAGGAGAGAGTGGGCACATACAAGAGATGCCAGAAAGGCAGGATCAACCAGACTCAACAGCTAATTGGATATGGGGGCAGGAGGAGTTGAGGATAATATCTAAGGTATAAGCATGGATGACTGGGAAGGTGGCAGTACCCTGCACACTAATATGGAAGTTAGGAAGAGGGGAAGGTTGGGGGGGGGGGTAGAGATACTGAGTGCAGTTATGGACCTGTTGAGTGTAAGATGTCAATGGGATATGCAGTTCAAGATGTCTAATAGGTTGTAATAGATATAAGAATTGAAGTCATAGGAGAGTGGTTAGGGCTGGACAAGAAAATCTGAACATCATCCACAAAAACTTAATCATTGAAATCATAAGTGAAAAAGTATAGAAAAAGAAGAAAAGAGCTGTAGGGGATCCTCACAGGTGATGGATACAACCCAAATGAAGATCTAGCTAGGGAGACTGAGGAGTAGTCACAGAGGTAGGAGGAAAACCAGGAGAGCAAAGAGCGTCCACAAGACAATAATCAATGATGTCAGAGGCTGGAGAGAAGTCAAAGAATATGATAACAGAGAAGAGGCCATTAGCTTTAGCAATTAACTTTGGAGAGAGTGGTTGGGGTTGAATGATGAAATTAGAAGCCAGACTATCACAAGTCTCTCCCCTAGTCCATCCACAGATCAACCATCAAAACTATCTTCCTAAAGCATAGGTCTGACAATGTCACCTTTCGACTCAATAAACATCAGCAGCTCCCTATCACCTCCAGGATAAAATATAAAATCCTCTTTTTGGTGTTCAAAGCCCTTTATAACATGCCCCCCCTTTTCCACTCTTCTTACACCTTCTGGGGTGGGGAACCTGCAGCCTCAAGACTGCATGTAGCCTTCTAGGTCCTTGGGACGGTCTTTTGACTGAGTCCAAGTTTTACACAACAAATCCTTTTATTAAGGAGTGAATTAAGGTTTATGCCCTCCCCATACTCTACTATTCAGTAACATTAGCCTCCACGCTGCTCCATGAATAAGACACTCTATTTCTCAGTTCCAGGCATTTTCACAAATATGGTTTCTCCATATGAGAGAGGAAAAAAAAAGAGAAAGAAAACTATAGATCAATTTTCCTAATGACTACTAACGCAAACATTTTAATAAAATTCTAGAAAGAAGACTATAGAAATATATCGCTGAGAACATAAAATATGACCAGGCATTACATCAGAAATGTAGGGCTGATTCAATATTGGGAAAATTATACATAGAAATTGATTGTATCAATAACAAAAACAACAAAAATCACATGATGATACTAACTGATGCAGAAAAAGCTTTTGACAAAATACAAAGCCCATTCCTATTAAAATCACTATAAAACATAAAAAATAAATGGAACTTTCTTAAAATGATAAGTAGCATCTATCTAAAACCAAGAATAAACATTTTCTATAAAAGGGATAAACTAAAAGCCTTCCCAATATGGTCAGGGGTGAAGCGATGATGTCCGTTATCATCATTATTATTCAGTCTTATACTAGGAATGCTAGTAATAGCAACAAGAGAAGAAAAAGAAATTGAACTAATTAGACTAGGCAATGAGGAAACAAAACTATCCCTCTTCGCCAATGATACGATGGTATGCCTAGAGAATTCAAGAGAACCAACTAAAAAACTAATAAAAACAACTAACAACTTTAGCAAAGTTGTAGGATTCAAAATAAACACATCTAAATAATCATCATGCATGTATATTATAAAAAAAAACCAGAAGGAAGAGGCAGAAAAATAAATTCCATTTAAAATAACTAGAAACCACTTTTCATGCCAATAAGGATTGAGCTAAACAAATGGAGCTCGTGGGTTGGCCAAGACAACATGCCAGAATCGACAACGCTACCTAAAGTAACTGATTCAGGGCCATGCCCATCAAACTGCCAAAGAATTAGCACAGTGCCAGGTATGAAGTAGCTACTTAATGGATGTCTATTGAACTGAATTATTTTCTAGAAATAAAAAATAATAACAAAACTTATCTGGAAGAATAAAAGGTCAAGAATATCGAGAGAATCAATGAAAAGAAAATGTGAAAGAAGGTGTAAAACTGTATCATAAAGTAGGAATCGTCAAAACAATCTGGTATTGACTAAAAAATAGAGTAGGGGGTCAGTGGAATAAACTAGATACACGAAACATAGTCGTAAATGACCACAGTAATACGGTGTTTGACAAGACCAAAAAAAACAAGATATGGGGCCAAGAACTCAGCATTTGACACAAGCTACTGGAAAACTGTAAAGGAATCTGGCAGAGACTAGCCATAGAGCAACATCCCACATGTATACCAAAATGTGGTTCAAAAAATGGGTACAAATTTAAACACAAAGGGTTTTATTATTCATATAAAATATATAAATAAAATATAAAATAATAATTTATTATATAATAATAAATTATAATTTTTTAACCAATTAAAAGAACATGAACATCAGATTTAGGTCTCTGCCCTAATTTAAAATGTGTATGTTTCCAGCTAATTCCTGGATTCTTCCATTCCCACTTTCATACATGAGCTGAGCATACAGACAGGTCTTAACAGTACAATAAGATTCCCATTTCTTTCCTTACCACTACTCATTTGGCTTCTCAACTGATAGTCCTTCAACCCTTTCTAGTCCTCTGTTACTACAAAATACTGCAAAATGTGCCACCACAATTATTTTCTTTTTTATGAGAGCTTTTCTTTTTATCATTGACCTCCTTTATATGCTGAACAGTGGACTTTTTTGAGTTAAACATGGACATGGTAGTCATGTTCTTTGTGTAATTTTGTATTGTTTTCCAGACTGCTTAGAGTTAGACCAATTCACAGATCTTCCAACAGTCCATTACTGTTTCCATAACCCCTCCAACATGAATGAATCCTATCTTTTAACATTTTTGCTAATGTTTTGGGTGTGCAGTGAAATCTGGGTTGCTAACTGAGTTTCTCTTACAATTAATGATTTGGAATATTCTTTCATAGTTGCAATTCTTCTTTTGTTTTCTATGTTTGTTTTTCTATGTTCCTTATTCATTTATTGGCTATATAAATATATGTAGATATCCGTGTGTGTGTGTGTGTGTGTGTGTGCGTGTGTGTGTGTGTGTGTGTATAAATTCCCTTTATATATTGGCCATCAGACCTTAGTCAAGGAGTCCTGATACAAAAAAAGATCCCCCAAATTGATACTTTATCTTCTAATTAGCATTGCACTGATTTTGTTCATGGAAAAACTTAATTTCATATCATTGAATCCATCTACTGTCTTTCATTGTCTCCTCTCTTTTTTCATGAAGAATTCTACCCCTAACTAAAGCTATAAAAGGTCATTTCTTTCTTTTTGTTCTAATTTTTATAACTTCAAACTACAAGTACATCCCAATCCTCCAAATCACCTTGTACATATTAATATATATATATATATATATATATATATATATATATATATATATATATATGTATATACATGTCTTTCATGGATAGATGATCATTTTCTTGAGGGAAATGACTGTTTATTTATTTATTTTTATTTGTAAGCCCAGAGTAAAGCATTGGAACATTGTGAGAACATATTCAATGGTTATTAATTGATTGATAAGGCTACATATCTATTTGGAATTTATATGATGTGTGCTGATCTCTATCCATCTAGCTATCCATCTAGCTAGCTAGCTAGCTATCATCTATCTATCTATCTGTCCATCTATCTATCTGTCTATCTGTCCATCTATCTATCTGTCCATCTATCTATCTATCTGTCCATCTATCTATCTATCTGTCCATCTATCTATCTATCTATCTATCTATCTATCTATCTGTCCATCTATCTATCTATCTATCTAT
>CM053581.1:345699256-345733281 GCA_028627135.1 Pseudochirops cupreus
CAGACTCAATTTTCTCACCTGTAAAATGCTACTAATAATTCTTGTAGCCCCACCTACTTAGGGCTATTTTGAAGTGCCAATGAGAGTATACACACCTAGATCACTCGTCCAATTTCAAATGCTACTTAAATGCCCTTTATTATGACTAGTATTGTTACCATGGTATATTTAGATGTTACAAATGTATAAAAGAGCTGTCACCAAAGGATAAAAGGCAGAAGACATTCCGCATATGCTGACCTGTCATCATGCCTAACAAAGATTCATTGGGCACTTCTGGCCAGGTAGGATGGCCAGTAAGTCTCACCTTGAACCAAGAACTAGGCTCAATGCTGAACACCCAAGCCTACTGATCACCTTGGCAATCGAAGATTGGTGGGTGGATCCCTTCAGATGTCACTGGGTGGGGGCTGGGAGGCTGCATGGGAAGTGAAGGGGGGCTATGCTCATACCTGAATGCAGATGTTGGACAGCTGTGTGACCCTGACAAGTCATTTCACTCCTCTGTACTTCAGTTTCCCTATCCATAAAATAGCAATAATAATATCTCCTTACCGCACAAAGTTGCTGTAAGGATCAAGTTAAATATTCTATGCAAACCAATGCTGACAATTATTATTACTGGACTTGTTACAAATAAAATATAGGGTGGGACCAGCCTGTGAAGCACCTTCAGAGTTGGGAAAAGGAATTAATCACTTACCTCATTGGCAATAGCAAACTAGTCTATCTTTATATCCTTCCATTCCAAGAGATTTCCTGTGTCAGGAACTCTGTGTTTGGTACAGTCGGTCTCAAAGTCTATGGGACATTGAAGTCCCATGCCATATGTTCTCCACAATGTCTTGAATGGAGCAGGTGCCTGATATCTGGGTGTAGAAGAAATAGGCTTTCAAGGAAGGCCTCAGTAGAAAGCATAGGCTCCACTGGCTCTCAGAGGCCTCCCTCCCAGGGAAGCAGCAGTAAGGGTGGGCTGGGGAGAAGTGGGAGAGAACTTCCTGGCCCATACGAACTGGGCTCAGAAGATTGGGGCAGATGGCAGGAAAAAGATGAGTGCTCTTCCCCAGCAATGCAGTGTAAGTGGGACTGAGGTCTTTACTGGAGGTTTCTCATCTCACAGATCACATGCAGCCACGACTGAGTGGTGGAGACTTTCCCTGCTCTGGGAGAGTGGAAGTGAAGCACCAAGGCAGCTGGGTCTCTGTCTGTGGTCCTGACCTTCCTCTGCAGATGGGCAGCGTATTGTGTCGGGAGCTGCAGTGCGGTACTCTTGTCTCTGTCCTGCCCGGGTCTCACTTTGGAGAAGAAGGTGGTCAGGTCCTGCCTGAGGAACTACAGTGTCAAGGCAATGAGTCCCATATCACATTGTGCCCTACAGTGCCCATTCACAACAGGCAGTGCAGCTCTGACAGGACCATCGGCATCATCTGCTCAAGTGAGAGTCAGAGGGCAAATTGCCTGCCTATCCCCTCTCCCCTCCCCCCCCCCCCAGGCTTCCAGGGCCATGGACTCTTCTGTAAAGTTCCATCTTCTTCCCAGGGTACGGAGACTTCCGACTGGTGGATGGCAGCTCCAGGTGCGAGGGACGTGTTGAAGTCCAGGTCCAAGGAGTCTGGGGAGCCCTCTGTGGCTCCCACTGGGATCTGGCCAATGCCAATGTTCTCTGCAAGCAGCTTGACTGTGGAGTCGCTGTCTCAGTCCCCACAGGAGAGCATTTTGGAAAAGCAAGAGGCCCTGTGTGGGGGCACACGTTTCATTGCTCAGGAACTGAGTCCCACCTGGAGACTTGTCCAATGACTGCATTGGGAGCCCCATTTTGTTCCTATGCAAATATTGCTTCTGTGAACTGCTCAGGTAAGAGAAGAGAACCTTCCATTTGGAGTCCAGGGGCAGAGGCAGACCAGGTCTCCTTCCTGGGAGACCTGTCCCTGAGAGCGGGCAAATCTGAGAAGAGTATGTTTGGTCAAGGAGTTCCATGGAAGGGAATCTCAAGACAGTGTGTTCTTCCCTCCCTCTCTGGGTCAATCAACAATTACAGGGACCCCAGAGGAGAAGAACTTGCCTTTGGGGCTGGACCTCTCTAAATCTCATCCAACCACCCCATCTAGCCCTACACACACACACACACACACACACACACGCCCCTCCCCTGTATGTACAAGTGGAGCTGAGCAGATTTATGTTTGCAGGAAACCATTGGGATGGTCAATTCCAGTGCCATGGAGTCCAGCCTCAGTCACCTTTATGCTCAGGTGAGAATTTCAAGCAGCACCAGGAAACTTGTCAGTTTTTGCTAGCTTAGCCTAAATTCATAAGCATCCAGTTTCCCAACCTCATGCTCACCCTGTCTCTCCTCAGTCTACTCCTGGCCACATAGCCTTTATAGCCAAAAGGTTGTTGAGTCTTGCAGGCTTTACATGATCTCTCTTCTGTCTTCTTCTTTCCATTTGGGATGGCACCTCTTTAGCTCAGGCTCATTTGTCAACTCTCATTTGGATTCAAGTAGCTTCCTGTCTTTCCTCTCCAGCACATCCTCCACCCAGCTGCCATAATCATCTTCCTAAGGCACAGACCTGACCCTTTCACTTGCCTGCTCAAAGATCCTCAGCGGTTCCCACAGGAACCATTGGGATAAAAGACAAACTCTTCAGCTTGACTTAAGGTCAAGCCTTTCTTGAACTGCCAGGTCCTGCCTACCATTTCTCACTTCCCTTCATGTGTCCTACATCTTTGGTCTCCATACCTTTTCACAAGTTGGTCCAAACCTGGAATGTTTTGCCTCATCGCCTCCACCTCTTCCAATCTCTAGCTTCCCTTGAGGTGAATCTCTCATATCACCTTGGACAGGACCCCTAACTTCTGACCCCTAGTATCTGGCTTTTTATCAAGTGGCCTGGTGAATTTCCCTCAGTAGAAGAGAAACCCCTCAAAGGCAGTTTTGTTTTTAAGTTGTTATTATCGGCACAAGTCATAATGCCTTGTGCAACGTCACAACTTTAAAAAAGTTTGGACCTGATTGCTCATTAACAGACATTTTCTCCCATAGAGCTGAGACAGATCAACCTTGTCAACGGTGGAGACCGCTGTGCTGGAAGAGTTGAGGTCTACCATGAGGGTGCCTGGGGCACCATCTGTGATGACTCCTGGGACCTAAATGATGCCCAGGTGGTGTGCAGGCAGCTCGGCTGTGGAGTGGCCCTCAATGCCACTATCTGTGCTCACTTTGGAGCAGGGTCTGGGCCCATCTGGCTGGATGATATGAACTGCTTTGGGAATGAATCCAGTGTGTGGCAATGTCCCTCAAGTGACTGGGGTCAGCATGAATGCAGGCACAAGGAAGATGCAGGAGTGCTCTGCTCAGGTATGTTCTACTTATACCCATTAAATATCCAATTAAAGGACAGGGGACTGAGGGAGGATAAAGGCAAGTGAGTGAGAATCATCTGAGAGAAGCTGTTGGGTGAGGTCAACATAGGACTGTCCACACAGGGGCATCCTGTCTGTACCAAATTGTGCAGTGGCTCAAGGTCACTGACTCTTGTAGGTAGCAGGATCAAATTCAAGAAATGTGCTTTATAGAAGACATGAGACACCAAAGTATTTTTTAAAATAGTATTTTGTTTTCCTCCAATTACACATAAAAACAATTTTTAACATTCTTTTTTTTTTAGTTGTGAATTCCAAATTCTTTCCCTCCTTCCCTCCCCTCCCCCCTTCCCTGATATGGTAAGCCATTTGATATAGGTTATACATATGCAATTATGGGAAACATTTCCATATTAGTCATTTTGAGCAAGAAAACAGACAGAAAGGAAGGAAAGAAAAAGGAAAGAGAAAATAATATCCTTCAGACAGTATTTTGTGATAGATGTCATTTTTCATCATGAATTCTTTGGGATTGTCTTGGATCATTGTATTGCTAAGAATATCTAAGTCATTCACAGTTGATCATCATACAATGTTGCTGTTACTGTCTAAGGGTATAGTCACTGTCTAACAGTACATGGTAACTGTCTGTTACAATGTTCTGGTTCTGCTCATTTCACTCTGCATCAGTTCATGTAAGTCTTTCCAGGTTTTTCTGAAATCATCCTGCTTATCATTTCTCATAGCATAATAATATTCCATTACAATCATATACTACAACTTGTTCTGCCATTCCCCAATTAATGGGCATCCTTTCAATTTCCAATTCTTGGCCACCTCAAAAAGAGCTGCTATAATTTTTTTTTTCAAATAGACCCCTCCTTTTTTTTATCTGTTTGGGAAACAGGTCTAGCAGTGATATTTCTGGGTCAAAGGTATGCATAGTTTTATAGCTCCTTGGACATAGTTCTAAATTACTCTCCAGAATGGTTGGATCAGTTCACAATTCCAAGAGTGCATTAGTATCCCAGTTTTCCCACAACCCTTCCAACATTTCTCATTTCCTTTCTTTTGGTACAGTAGTCAATCTGATGTACCTTAAACTTGTTTTAATTTGTATTTCTCTACTCAATAGTTATTTAGAACATTTTTCATATATAGCTTTGATTTCTTCTTTTGAAAACTGCTGGTACTTATCTTTGACCATTATCAATTACATCAAAGCATTTTTGTACAAATATAAAATCATCAAAGAATGAGCTAAGATGTGGATGGAACTATGGAGTGATTATGGTGATCCAACAAAGACAGGAAAAGGAAAGAACTTCTGGTTTGGGTTTTTTTTTTCAATAGAGGAAACCAGAGAGTTTCCAGAGGAAACCAGAGAGAGGAAACATACAGAGAATGTATAAATATACATTCAAATTGTCTTTTCTAGTTGATGGTCTTCAGTCTGTTCAAGCTCCAATTAGCTCCTGCAGTGACAGTATAGAATTATAGGAAAGAGGCCATAGCAGCCTACGAATCACACAGGGTTTGGACCACCCTTTGGACTCAACTATAACATGACTATTGATTTATGTAAGTGTAAGGTCTTTGTCTAATAACCAAAGACTCCAAACACTCCTAGAAGATCTAGACTCCATTCACATTGACCTTCTCAATGGGAATTCAATCAGAAGACACAGAAGAAGCTCTAGCGACGTAGAAAGTCCACTCACACTTAAAGGAATGGGCAGAATGAGCTTTATCCAGTGCTATGAGAAAAGCCATCATCACATGAGAACCTTGGTTCTCAGGTAAGTGTTCAGGGCTCCAAAGTGTAAGCAAATTGACTATTATGAAGACACTCACAGCTCTACACACAGAAATCAACTAGAGACGATGAAGTAGAAAAGTCGTACGACAAAATACCAAATCCTCCTAACAATGTCAACACAAACCTGAATATTCCATAATTTCATTGTAGAGGTGGACCATGGCTGGGCCTCAAAAATTTTTTGGAAAGTGAGGCCCTGGATTTTCAAAATGTAATACAAGTGTTTATAGATTGCCAGGAAGTAACATGATATTAAAACATGACATTTGTTGGGATGGTTGTCACTGTGGAGGGAACACGAGTCTTTCCTCCCTGTCCTTCCTTCTCTGTGGAGATATAATCAACCACATGCTGTCACAACTAGCTCTCTTTGGGATACATAGCTTGCTATAATGGCTCCCCAGGCCCAGGTGGTGCCTCTTCTGCTGACATATGGAGTTTATATCAGATGAAAGTGGGGCAGCTGGGTGGCACAGTGGAAAGAGCACTGAGCTTGCAACCAGAAAGACTCTTCTCCATGAGTTCAAATGTGGCCTCAGACACTTACTGGCTGTGTCACTCTGGGCAAAACACTTAACCCTGTTTGCTTCCGCTTCCTTATCTGTAAAGTGAGACGGAGAAAAAGATGGCAAACCACTCCAGTATTTCTGCCAAGAAAACCCCAAATGGGGTCACGAAGAGTCAGACAGGACTGAAAATTGGCAACATCATAAGAAACCTTAGGAGTGTTACTACAATACCTATTAGTTTCTGGTGAGGAAAATTCCTACCATTAAGGCTGAGGTTTGGCCTTCTGTCCTAATTTAGTCTTTAGCTGACATCTACCCTCTGTGTGGTTGAGACCAAAATTGGGATAAAGGAAATGTTTAGGTTTTTAAAAAGTGAGTAGAATATATTACAACGTACAGAGAAAGAAAGTGAAGGGGAGAGCAGACCCTCCCATACCTATTTAGAAGTGGGGAACAACAAATCCATTTGAAATGAAACACAGTTTCAGCTTTTCAATTACAATCTATCCTCATCCTTTTAATAGACCCTCCACTTATAAGGGGCAGAGCGTGCCGGCTTCCTCATATGCTTGTAAGGGAGCGCTGGAAATCCTCTCAGGCAGACCAGGAAGGGGCATGGCCAATGCTTTTTTCTGGGTTTCTGTGACACTCCTCTCCCTCTTGAGTTTTTTCCTACATGTCCGACCTCTTATTCTCAGTGTCCTTTTCTTATGATCTCCCATTCATCTACATGAAAGGGACTTAGAGTTTGAAAACTGGGGAACACTGAATTCAGAGGTATTTGGTAATTGTCGGGAAAATAACAGTACCAGTCACCTCACAGAGAAAATCTATGTGGCAAGTTGGGTCTCTTTGTGAGCAATTTCCTGCAAGCATATGAAGTAGTAAAGGAAAGGAAAAAAGAAAGAAAGAAGAGTTAGTCTGGACCACAAGCTATTAATTAGGAGTCATGTGATGGGTGATGTTCTGGCAAAGGTCACTGAGAATGAGCTTGGACAGATAGGAGAAAAACCAAGTGAAGGGAATGTCAGAAAAACCCAGAAAGAAAAAAGGATCAGGGTCAACAGCATCCAATGAGGCAGAGAAGTCTGGGAAGAATGAGAGTGGAGAAGAGGCTGCCTTGTCTGGTGATGAAGAGCTCAGTGACCACTTCAGGGAGTGATGTGGTCCAAGCCAGACTGCCAAGGGCTGAGAAGGGAGAAAACAGAGACAAGTGCACATGATCAAGGAAAGTGAGACAAGATCTAGGATGATACCTGAGAGGCATTTCAGGGTCTAGGGAGAATTCTTTTTAAAAGACCGGGTGGAAGTGGGCAAGACTATCGACAACAGGAATAAAACCGGAGACAAAGGAGATACTGGAGATGGCGAGAGGGGAAGGGAATAAACACTGACACAGGAGCATCTATTCTGTGTCAGAAACTATTCTAAGCACTTTTTTTTTCTTTTTACAAACATCTTTCCACTTGATCCTTATAACAACCTTGGGAGCTAAGTGCTATTATTACCTTCATTTTACAGCTAACAAAACTGAGGCAAAGAGATGTCAAGTGACTTGCCCAGGATCATCCAGCCAGTGTGAAGCTGAGGCCAGATTTGAGGTCAGGTCTTCCTGACTCCAGGCCAAGGCCACCACATGTGCCTCTATACTAAGGAGTTGAGAGGGTGTAAAGGAGAGAGAGGAGATGATTGTAGGAGTATTCTAGTGGTGAAGTGGGAAGAGATGTTATCAGAAGGATATGTAGAAGGATTGGGCCATTTTCCTGATGGTCTTTTTTTTATAATACTGGCCATGGTTTTACATATAGCCACATACACAAATGTGACAGACAAGTATATGTGTGTATTTATCTCTCTCTATCTCTCTAACATACCTACATGTAAGCATACGCATATATAGCCTACATATTAACATATAGACATGGCTAACACATAAAAAAGAAATAACCATGCTCAATGGCTATTTGACACATGGTTATTGCAGTGAGAGGCATTTTACCAATTGCCTCCCACCTTGCCTCCTCAGACACTTAGGTTTTTCTGTTGTAATACAAAGAATACTGAAGTAAGAACCAGGAAGGTTATTCCCATTGATGTCGTTAATGATCTGGGCAACTTCGTAAGAAGCTCCTGTAAAAGGATAGTTTCCTGGGGAAATCCTATGTCAAACTGGTGACATGTTGGTGGGGAGACAGGGAGAGGGGCACTAAATCCCCTCTTTCGGCATTAGGAACATATCAGAAATGGCCTTCCCTCCGCTGCCTTCTACTCCACTTCTCCGCGAAGTAAGGAGCCCAGGGATTCCTCTTGGACTCGGTCTCCGGCTACTCTTCCAATCCCTACCCTACTGCATTAATGGGCAGAATTATTGATGGCTAATCGCCGCTTAATTTCTGCAGCAAGTCCACCATCAAGGTTAATGCAAATAGAAACCAGAGTTTGGGGAGGCAGAGGCAGTTCAGGGTATAAAAGACCTCTTCAAGCTCACTTTCTCTGTATGTGGAAGAGTTGTGGCTTCTGTAAAGTAGACTCCCCATGATGCATGCATTTTCTGTTTGTAATTAAAGCTTCATCTGTCCTTGTATCTATGCAAACAAGTTTTTGCCATGATAGCAGCAAATGAAGAGGTGAAATCTATTTCATTTTTCATACATCTGTAGCTTATTGCTGTCCCAACTTGAGTCTAGCTGACTTTGGTTCCCATGACAAACACAAGGGTACCCTTCTGTCTGAACACTAACGCCAGGCCACATAGACAATGAGGACCCTGAGAAGAAGGACTGAGTTCTGGTGCTATTATGGCTTTGGTGACCTCTTCTACAATCCCAGGATGAGTATACCCAAAAGAAGTCTGGGAGGAATCTATCCTGAGGACCCCACTAAAGTGGAGGGAGGGAATTTCCTAATATTTCATTTGCCAAGAAACTTTAACTGTATTTCTCTGTAGAGGTTATGTCTCTGAGGCTATTCAGTGAAACCAACACCCAGGCCTGCTCAGGACGACTGGAAATCTTCTACAATGGGACCTGGGGCAGCGTTGGCAGATACAACATGACTGCAGTCACCGTGGGAGTGGTGTGCAGGCATTTAGGCTGTGGAGACAATGGGATTCTTGACTCTGCTCCCACAGCCAAGGCAAGTCCCAGAACCATGTGGGTCAATGGTGTTCAGTGTCCTAAGGGACCTACCTCCCTTTGGCAGTGTCCATCAGATCCATGGGAGAAGAGACCATCCAATGCAAAGGAGGAAGCCTGGATCACATGTGTTGGTGAGTGTCCTTTGGTCTGTACCCAGGTTTCATGAAATCTGTTCTGTGGTTAATCCCACTTGATATACTTCAATTCAACGAACATTGAACATACACTATCAGTCACCCAATCAAACAGTCCATGTCCTTAAGGAACTCACATTCTGATGGAGGAGACAGTACATTTAAATCTGATAATACAAACTAATGATAGAGTAGATGGAAGACAAACACATTGGGGAAGGTACTAGAAGCTGGGCATTTCAGCTGAATCTTCAAAGAGTTCAGGGATTTGAGAGTAAATGTTTGGGAGGCAAAGCAATCCAGGGGGGAACAGTCAGTGCAAAGGTGGGAGATGGGAGATGGTAATGCATAAAGGAGGAATGGTGAGTAGGCCAGTCTGGCTGGATCACAGAATAAGTAGAGAGGAATAGAGTATAAAAAGACAATGAATGTAGAAAAGAACCAGGAAGTGAATTTCTTTAAATATCAAAGGACCCTAGAGATAAGAGGGAGTCACCCTACTTTACTGAGTAGCCTGGGGAGTAGACTGACGTGATAAGATGTACACTGAGGGAAAATCATTTTGGAGCTGATTGGAGGATGAATTAGGATGTGAGAGCAATTAGAAGATAATTATAATAGTCCAAGGGATAGGTGATGAGGGGCTGAATTAAGATACTATGTGTGTTGGTAGAGAGAAAGGATATAAGTGAAAAACAGAGAAATGACAAGGTTTGGTAATTGATTGGCTATGTGGTGGTGGGGGAGGGGAATCACAGCCAGAACGACATCCAGTAGCTCAGGAGAGAGACTGGTTCAATATAAATAGATCTGAGGATCATCTGCATAAAGAAAGGCACCAAACCCATGGGTACTGATGAGTTTACCAAGTGTAGGTAAAGAGAAGAGGGCTCAGAGTCTTGGGGAACACCCACAGTGAGTGAATGGTGCGGACGAAGACACAGCAAAAGAATCTGAAGACTTGTCAGGATAGAGAACCAAGAGGGACCAGAGTCATGAAGACCCAGAGAGGAGGGAATACCCAGGAGGAGAAGGTTGGCAATAGCGTCAAATGCCAGAGACTGGCTGAGGAGCCTATTTGATTCAGCAATTAAGAGATAACTGGAAACTCTGCAGAGAGCAGTTTCAGGGAAATGAGGTCAGATTACAGGGTTTTAGAAGAGAATGAGAAGAGAGACATTCGAGGCAACAAGTGTGGCCAAAATGTGCGCTTTTTCAAAGAGCTGAACTGAGAAGGGGAGGATAAGTTTAGGACAATAGCTGGCAGGCACCGTATGAACAGGCGAGTGGCTTTGTGGATGAGAGAGACATGAGCATGTTTGAAGGGAGCAGAGAAAGAGCCAGTAGATAGGAAGAGATTGGATATTAGCACAAAGGTAATAATAGGGGCAATCTGCTGGAGAAGACAGGAAGGAAGTGATGGGATCATGAGTACATGCAGAGGGATGTGCTTTGGCAAGTAGAAGGGGCCCCACATCATTGGAGAATAAACTGAAGGACAGAGTTGGAAAAGATGTCTGAATGATGCAGCCGAAGGTGGAAGAGGAAGCTTTCAAAGAATAGCTTCATTTTTTCTCAGTAAAGTATGAGACTAGCAGAGAAAGGAGGCGGAGGGTGGTACGGGAAGCTTGAAGAAGGAGGAATAAAAGATTTGGCCTAGTAAGCAGGAAAGGGCTGGGTTAGAGAGGAGGAGTAGGATCGTCCTCCTTCAATAAGATTCCAGGTGAGATTTGGACTATTAAGCTGACATAAATTTGTAGTGAGACAACTGTCATGAATTCCTCTAGTTCCATTCAGCAGCACGTGAGTAAAAGTGAAGAAGGTGAATGGCAGAAGTCACCCAAGGTTAGTATTTGGCGAGATGAGATGGATGCTAAGTGAGCAAGGGATTCCCATGCAGAGGATAGGGCACAGTGAACTGAGTAAAGATTGGGAATGGAGGAGAGTTTAGGCATAGGAGAGGTTCTGATCTGAGATAATCTTGCTGAATGGTGGGATCGGAGGTCATAGTGGGGATGAAGAGAAGGCTTAGTAAATAATAATGCACAGGGTGAGATGGAAAGGTAAAAGAAATTCATCATTCTTTATCATGAAAATGAAATGCTCATAGGTGATGGCAAGAATAAGGCCATGACCATCTTTGTGTTGGAGCTGAGGTGGAGTAGAAGAGCAGGTTGTGGGATTTGTGTAAATTGAGGAATTGGAAATTTAGGATCTAGATAAAGACATAGAGATATGTAGGTCAATATCCGTTTACATATATCATCAATTTGTGTAAATTGAGGAATTGAAAATTTAAGATCTTTGAAGGAATATCAATATATTGATGAAGAAAAGAAAGATTGTAAGGCAGGCAATGAACTTGTGAGAAAGAAACACCGAGGGCTCCAAGTCTGGTGCTGTCTGCCATGCCTTACTAATTAAGAAGGGTAACAAGTAAGAAATAGCCTCTGAACTTTTCAATCAAGAGTTCTAGGTGACTTTGGAGGGAGCACTTTCCATTTCATAGTGGGGAGATGAAAGCCATATTGCAGGAGGTTGAGGTTATGGAAGGCCTAGATGGTGAAGAAATGGAGGCAATGAATACTGACAAATTTTTTCATATAATTAACAGTGAATGAAGAGGCTTTCTTTTTGGGATGATGGAGACCTATGCACATTTGTTGGCATTAAAGAAAGAGCCAGGAGAGATGGAGACATTTAGTATAAGTATTATTGGTATGTGAAGAAGGAAAGGGGATTTCATCAACAGAGCAAGGTCCTTGTGGAGTTGCAAGGCAATGAGAACAAGGGCCAAAGGGAGTAGGTTGTCTGTGACAGGGAGGCAAACCACCTAATCTTTTTAGACTGGAACAAAGGTGGGGAGAAAGAAGAATGCTGAATTTTTTTTAACTCCATTCTCCTTTTACCTGACACTGATGGCCTCAGGACATATGACCAGCTCAAGATATTGGCACAGAACAACTCTTTCTTCAGAAGAAGCCAAGTTTAATGCCTGGTTAGCAGGAATAAGTTAAAACAAGTTAAAATAAGATGACCTACACTTTTAACAACACCAATCTAAAAATCACTGAGAAACTGATTTCTCTCCTGATAACGGAATTTATTTTAATTGCTTCTTGTATTACAGAAGTAACACTCAATACCATTTGATCAGAAGGTACATTTCCCACTACTTATATTATAGCTCAGGGAGATTCCCACTGGAGGAACAGGGAGAGGGAATGGGGCAATTTGTGCTCTTTACACATCAGAGGAGGGGACCCTAGAGCTCCATTCTCTACTGGCTAGCCGATCACTTAAAAGAGCCATGTGCAGGCCTATACTTCACAGTCACTGCTTCCAGTTCCTGATTTCTGTCTCCAGAAAGAGAGAGAGCTAGAAAGAAAGTGAGCAAGGGTTAGGTGGGGGCTCTAAGTTAATCATTAAAGCTCCCCTTGTTGACCAGGACATGCTCAGCAATTGATCAAATGATTAGGAATGCTCAGCAATCAGTTTACGGGTATTGAGCACACTGATGGAAACACTGTGAAGTTCCAAATAACCTAACTGGAGGGACAGGAAATGTTCATCTCTGTGTTCAGGTTGAAAAGGCATTCAGCCTTCACTTAGAGGCTTCAAAAAAACTTCTAAGAACTTTCAGAATTTGGGAACCCTCAGTTTCCAATTCAGATCTTTTGATCTCTCATGTAAAAGGCTATGAAGGGGAAAGGGCAGAGGAACAAAACTAAAACCAAAAGGTCTCCCCACCTAGTCACTTTCTTGGCCCTGTTCCTGCCTTCGTTATGAATATCTGGCCAGGCTTAGAGGCACATATCTGTAATCTCAGCTATAGAGGTGACTAAGGCTGATGGATTGTTTGAGCTTGGAGCAGCAAAGCTAAGGCAGATCAACTTTCCACACTAAATCTGGCACCAGGTTGCCTAGGGAGGAGCAACCTCTCCCAGACTGGAAAAAGGGCAAGCAAGAACTATAGCAATTAGCACTGGGTTTGAGCCTGGAAATGGCCACTGTACTACCAACCTGAGGGAGACTCAAATTCAAATAGACAGATATGGGCAGATAGAGAGATGACAGATAAAGACATAGAGATATGTAGGTCAATATCCATTTACATATATCATCTATATTTATATCTCTATCATATCTATCATCTATATCTATCCCTATGTCTTCCTCTACATTGACATAGACATCCATTTGGCCAACAAAATGTGGTTCATAAAGTCAGGCATGCCTAGTATCTTGGTATAGTCTGTGCTAAATGAATCTCTGTTCTGCTGGCAGCTAAGCCTTATAGGATCAGAGGACCAGAGATTTAGAGCTGGTCCAACCTTCCCATTTTACAAGGGAAGAAACTAAGGCCCACAGAGGTGGAAGTGATTATAGCTAGTAAGCAGACAAGCTGGGATTCAAACCCAGGTTTCCTCTATGTGACTCATACCGCCCCCAATACTGTAAATAATACAAATAACCCTAATTATTAGAACAAGGGCACTAGGATAAGATGTGTGCCCGTTGGGAACTCATCGGACCTTGGAGAAGTCCCAGTGAATATCACCTATATGAACTCAATTGACTCCAGAAAACTTGTGGGGACTTTTAAAGTTCAATAATCTCTTTTAGCTCCCACCTAGTTCACAACTGGGAACCTTTAAAATAAAATCAGGCCCAGGTAGTTTGTTATTTACCATTCTAACTGATGTGGGCAAAAAAATAACAAAAAGAACATTAAAACACACAATCAGAACAGAAAATAACAAATTGTAAAGCCACTATGACACTTGTGCCTAAATGGGTCATCCTCCTTCCTGGGTGTTTTGGGAAGTGAGATTCTACAAAGTCAGTGCCTCTGGAGGGAAACTGAACTGAAAGGCAAAACCTTCACTCAAATAGGGTTTCTGTCTCTGCTGCCATTCTCTCCATCCAAACCATAGTTTGAATGGCTTCTTTGCTTGCTCTTTGAAGCCTCATGGACAGTCAGGCACCTCTGGGGTACCTGGACACTGCCCTTTAGTGCCACAGGAATATGAAACCCAGCAGAAATCCCCTTTCCCTCCAACATTTGGACAAGTCTCTTCCCTCAATCCTAAACACAATTTAAGGGCACATTGCCTCCATGTCATATGGTATACATGGAGCATAGTAACTATCAGAACCCAAATGCAAAATTCTGCTTCTAGAGCAAATTAACCTGAATGGGAAGATGGTGATGATAATGATGATGTGTCTGTTATGGTTGCTCTTGTGCATCATTGAGGCAGATTGGAAAAAGAGGTTGTAGGAGTTGAGGAGGCTGAGAAAACAGCAGGTCAATGTGTTCAGAGAGATAAGGTTCAGAAGAATATGAGCTGGATATAGAACAGAACCAGGAAAACAATGTATACAACAACATTGTAAAGACCATCAACTTCAAAAGACTTTAAAAAACTCTGATAAATGCAATGACTTACCATGATTTCAGAGGAGCCATGATAAAACGCACCAACCTCTGGACAGAGAGGGGATGTCCTCAGAAAACTGACTGAGACATATGTGTGTGTTTGTGTATTTACAGGTGCAACCAAGGTGAGAATTATTTGTAGCAGCTAGTTTTTCTTCTTTCTTTTTTGTTTCCTGGTGTTGACAGTGAGGTGGAAGGGAGAGAAAATAAATATTTGTTCATTTAAAAAAATTTTTTTTAAAGTAGAGTGATCCAAGGGATCTGATGTCTTCAGGAGAAAGTTCAGTTTCAGTTAATATAAGATGATAGAAGGAATCTGAGAGGAAGATATCTAGGATGATATGTAACATCAGCTTCAATAGCTTCTTCCACAAAGAATGCAGCAACTGTCACTGTATCTTGAAGAGGCAATGGAATCTTAGAGTGATAATTTAACCTGTCATTCTATGAGGAATCTGTGAGAAGACTGAATTTTTAATTGTCATTCAGAAGAAGCTATTAACGTGATGGCTAAAGAAAGGAATAAGCAAAAGGACTAAGAAAACTTATTTCCTGACAGGATTGGGTTTAATGCTTTTCTTGCAAGGAAATATAAAAAAAATTCTTGAGAAAAGATTTCATTTGGTACCCTGAGAGAAGTGAATGGTGGGACTGTGTTTCCAGAATTGAGAAGTCAGTGACTGTAATAATGCTTAAAGGTGACTTCAGCTATGGTCTTTTCATAGATGATTATATTATAAATGATTATTTACAGTTTTGTTTCATTTTTGTTACACCACTAATAAATGGTATAGTCAACAGTCTTGTGCTTATTTAAATTTAGGAAGGCATAGAGACAGAGAGAAAGTTTCTAGATTTTATGAGGTCGAGAGCACATTGTTTAATCAGAGAAATGTTGCAATTTGTCATTAATAGCAGAATATACACTTTGACTAGAATCTGGGATACGAATGAATGAGGAAAATACCTTGGAATTCATTCAGCACAACTCCCTCATTTTGCATGTGAGGAAACAGGCTGAGAGGTAAAATAGGCAGGAGGTTACTTTATGGTTGTCTCCATAGAGAATCAAACCACCAAATTAGGGTGTAAATTGTTTTCTCCTGGCCAAAGTAGGATTACCTAATCTCTAGAAACTGCCTAACACCATCATAGATGAGAGATGCCAAGATGTGTTGGGATCTGTAGATGCTACAGATCCCTAGAGAGGGAACATGCTCTCACCACTCAAGCCTACCAAGGGGAGGTTTGGCTGCAGAGGACCTGCATCAAACACCAGAGGTGGACAGCAGCTTCTGAGTGGTGAAGGCACATATCCCCACCCTCCTTCTAATCCAATGTGCTGCCAAAGAAGGAAACAGGCAGTGTCTTTGACACATGTTCTTATTCCAAATGTCCAAAGCCAGGAGACCTAGGCAATTGTGACTTCTTGTCACATGACAGCCCCTGGTTTCTCTTCTCACTTGGGATTCAGGGCTTAGGGGACTTCTTTTCCTGTTGAATGTGGAATAAACAATGCTTTTGCATTTCTAGGCAAGATACGAGTCCAAGGAGGAGACAAGTGCTCAGGGCGTGTGGAGGTCTGGCATGAAGGCTCCTGGGGCACAGTGTGTGATGACTCTTGGGATCTGGCTGATGCTGAGGTGGCCTGTCAACAATTGGGTTGTGGCTCAGCCTTGGGTGCCCCAGGGGAGGCTGCATTCGGCCGAGGAATTGGGCCCATCTGGCTGAGCAATATTCATTGCAAAGGGAATGAATCCTCTCTTTTGGACTGTACTGCTGATCCTTGGGGGCAGACAGACTGTGGGCACAAAGAAGATGCTGGGGTGAGGTGCTCAGGTAAGGATCTGAGAGCCTGGGCTGAGGATAGGAACTTAGCCACTGGGGACCATGTCATGATGGCTTGAGGTGTTGGGGAGAGAAGCAGGTGGAAGGAATGTAAGGCATCAGTTACTGCTGCCAAAGTCTGTGATTATCTTGGGACATTTTGACGTGGACCCTATTATCTTCATACCAACCAGTCCTGATGGAGGGGGATGAGAAGACTCTGATATGTGCAGAAAGGGGGATTTGGGGAGGTAACAGTGGGAATGAATCAGGCAGGAAGTGGCCCAGAACCTTGTATCCTGCCCCCAGAATACAACTGTCTTCCATCCTTCCTCCTGCAGGTGTTCCCATAACTACAGAAGCTCAGGAATCCTCAGGTACAACTCTACCCATGAAGTCACTATGGTGGAGTTAACAGGAGGGAGGGGGCAGCTCAGTGAAGAGAAAGCCAAGCCTGCTTGTATGACTCCCCATACACACCCTACCATTTTCTGAGACTGTTTCACTGTCCTGGACTGATCTCTGATAAGTCCCACCCAGTTAATGGGGATGTGGGAACATCTGGAAATGGCCCCAAGGACCTGCTCCTCATTGTCTGAGCACCTTCAGCTCTTCTGATGACATTTCTATAAGGAGGAGCACAGGACCTCTCTATTCTCTACTGCTAGGCTATTGGTGCTTTTGCTGAAATAGCACCATTCCCAATCCCTCACCTGTGCTTAGATATTATTGAAGGATCAAATGCTTTGGAGAGATATGGAATTTAGGTACCAGTAGTTTAGAGCTATAAAATAATGAACCAACTAGTGCATTCAGAATTCCCACAATGAACCCAATGTCTTTATCTGGATGTACTGACTAACCTATAGCTCACTGGATATCATAAGAGGATCAGGGACGGAGTGCCCAAGGCATTTCAGCAGGAAACCAAGTATTGTGTATCTCTTTCATAGGTTACAAAGCCTTCAAGCTGTTCTGGATCCTTGGGGTCAGCCTAATAATACTGTTCCTGCTTGTTCTCTTCCTGTGGTCCAAAGCTAGAAGATGGACTTACCAAGTTAGAGGTGTGAACCCCATTAGACTGTGGCTCAGGAGGCTCAAGAGCAGTGGCTTCTCTAGGACAGGACATTCATCTTCAGATGATCAGGGCCTGAGTGTAGGGCCTTAGTCTTGGGGTGAGAGAGTTTGCAATGTGGTGAAACCTACCAGGACAGAGTGAATTGACCTCTTTAGGGAATCCCTACACTAAAACTAAAGGAAGGGCACCTGATGGAGCCAACGTATCAGCCCGGTTGTTTCAGTATACATGATTGGCAGGGTTCAGCCTGAATATATGACCTATTGACATCTTCTGAGTGTTCTTAGACAAGCTAATTAAGGATAGGTGGTCAAAGGAGGGCTGACATGCAAGAGGAGGACATGGGACCCAACTGGAACTCTTGTTGTAAACAAATGTGGAATTCTAAGGAAGGGTCATGTCTGGGAAAGGAAGCTGGGAAGTAGATAGTCCATGGGGAAGATGAAGAGATGCCCAAAGAGCTGTGAATACATGTCAAGCTGGGAGAAAGGGAATCTCTTCATTCAATGAGACACTGCCTGGTCCTTCTGGGGAAGCAGTGATGAGGAGGGCAGGAGTTTGGATGTCAAGAGGGGACCCCTCAGCCTGAGACCTGTCTGAACTCACACTTTTCCCAAGCAGGGAATCTCCTTCAGGAAGCTGTTTACAAGAAGATGGATGTTCACCAGGAGGAAGATGAAGACCTACATCTATTCAGCCACCCAGGTTTGTGGGGTTCAAGTGTCTTTTGCTCAGTTGAAGGGGGCTCCCATGATGAGACTGGCCTCTAAATGCCCAATAGAAAATAGACCATCCCCATAGGAGGAAATAAATCCTTAAAAAGACATGCTTGAAATGACTCAGACCCAAGAACAGCCATCCTGGGGTCGGCCCACAGTCCATATGGCCCCATATTCTGGCTCTGATGAAGCTCCAAAGACCTCGTAGGAAGTCATTGAATTAAACTGTCTTTTCTCCTTCTAGTAACTGCTCTTTATATGGTCATGGTTTCCTAGATTTAGAGTTTAAAGGGATCTTTAAGGCCTTTAGTTCCAACCCTTGACTTTTACAAATGAGTACACTGGATAGGTTATGTGACTCTCCCACAGTAACGCAGCATGTAGGCATCTCCAAGCATAGGCTCTTATCCCCAGCAGTGTGCAGGAATGCTTGCATAGTGTTTTGAGGTTCACAAAGTCCTTCATAGGCAATATCTCATTCACATGTCACATGACAGTATCTGCAAAGCACTTTGCCCATCTTAAAGTGTTAGAGAAATGTCAGTTATCTCCTCCCTTCTTAATCCTTCCCTGGCTCCTCCTGACTCCTGCCCCTGTGCTCTCAGCTGAGAAGCTTGCCTTATAAAAATTCTTGAGATCATTCAAGAATATCTCCCACTCTCCTTCCCCTCTTATATCAATGAAAAGAGGGCCCTTCTCCTTGCCAAGGCAAATTACTCTGCATGGATCCTTGAAGGAAGGCCAAATTACAAATTCTCACTCTATGTTTTTCATATTTCTTTTTTGGACAATATTGTAATTTTTATTTAATGTTTTATTTTTCCCTGGTTATATGCAAAAACAATTTTTAATATTTGTTTTCTAAAATTTTTTAGTTTCAAATTTTCTCCTTCCCTCCTTTCCCCCCTCATTGAGAAGGCAAGCAATCTGATATAGGTCATACATGTGTAGTCAAGCAAAACATATTTCCATGTTAGTTGTGTTGTAAAGGAAAACACAGACAAAAAGCCCCAAGAAAAATAAAGGAAATAAAGAAAAGTTTCACTTGGATCTGCATTCAGACTCATCAGATCTGCCTCTGGAGGTGGAGAGCATGTTTCATCACAAGTCCTTCAGAATGGTCTTGGATCACTGTATTGCTGAGAACAGCTAAGCCATTCACAGCTGATCATCATGAAATATTGCTGATACTGTGTATAATGTTCTGCTGTTTCTGTTAACTTCACTTTGCATCAGTTCACGCTTTCTGAAAGCATCCTGCTCATATGTTCTTACAGCACAACAGCACTCCATCGAAGATGGCGGTGCAGGAACAGCAAGATACAATAGCATTCCATCACAATTATATACAACTTGTTCAACCATTCCCCAATTGATGGCCATCCCTTCAATTTCCAATTCTTTGCCACCACTAAAAAAAACTTACAAATATTTTTGTACAGATAGGCCCTTTTCTTTTTGTTTTTATTTTTTTTTTATCTCTTTGGGATACAGACCTAGTAATGGTAAATGGTATTGCTGGATCAAAGGGTATGCAGTTTTACAGCCCTTTGGGCATTCTCTGGTCTATTTCTTGACTTCTCACTCTGCTGAAGTGAAGTTCTGCTTCTGAGTGCAGTGGGCGCTGTTCCAGGCTTCAGGTTGCAGCTCTTTTCAGAGATAATTGTCAGGACCTGTAAGTTTTTGATTCTTCTAAAATGGTATGATCTAGAGAGAGCTATGTTTACTACTCTCCTGGCTTGTGCTCTTGTCTTCAAGGGACCACAAGCACTTTTTTGCTCTGGAACTGTGACCACGGTCCCAGTTCCCTTGTGGCCACAAGCTCTGGTGTGCCAGTACTCCTTCTTGCCCTGGAACTGAGACCTAGGACTGTTGAGAGCCTGCTTAATGTCCAGCATTAAGCATGATCAGACATGTAAAGAAATGACCAGGCCATGTGGGTAGTTCAGGGAAAACCATGAACTCCGTTTAATGATTTTTTGAGCAAGATTTTTATACAGAAAGATAAAAGGATTCAGGTTTTACTATCATTGTCTTAAGCTTGTTAGTTCCTGGAAGTAACTTAGATAAAATCAAGTTTCTAGGTCAATTAGCATTCTTAAAGGAGATAAAAGAGATAAGACCTCAAAGTAACTTAGGTTTGTTTAGATGTAATCATTGTCTTGAGTATATTGCACCTTGGAACTAACACAGGATTGATAATTTAATAAGAGACTTGCCTTTTTTAAGTATATGAAGTTTTGTGGGCAAAAGGTCTGGTTGCAGTCAGGGTCTCAGAGACAAATCTTTTAAGTGTAACTCCACAGGGTCTTTAGGAAGCTGGCCTTATGTGAATCCACTAGGCGCATCACCAAAAGGCCCTGATGAGAGCACACTATCTAAGCCCTGAATTCGGCTGCATCATTTCCCACCCTTTTAAGAAAGAGTTTAAAGGCATGTACTTCCATACCTAAATTTTTGATATTTTGAGTCATAATTCTAAAAAGGCAGGCCCAAGTATACAGCAGATTATAACAATGATTAGTATAGGGAGTAGATGCATAGTAAGGGCTGCTATATTCTGAAATGGAGAGATTTTCTTCAGTGTATTAATAATTATTTTTGCAACACCTTCTAGGTCAATGCCAGGAATTTCACTATGTTCAATATCTTAATAATTTGATTGAAAATTTTTTAATTCCAAGGTGATATTGAAATTATGCCACACTCCCGATAAGCAGGTTCTGATCCTGTCCCATGTGGTATTGGGATGAGAGGAATTATACGAGCTAGGGGTAACACAAATATATGTGCATTTATAATCACATCTAAGTAATGATTGAATTTTTTAATACTTTAACTCATACCTAAGCAAAATACTATTGTCGTAATAAATTGGTCTTATATGTAAGATCCTTATCTATATCATGTTATGTCTTAAAGGTGTGTGGGTTAGAAAAACCTCACTTACCAAATCAAAGGAATGTAGAAGAGAGCTTCGGGTGGACAGGAGTTTTTATTCTTTTAAAAATACCCTGGGGCAGCGAGAGACCCCTCCCCGCCCATGTCCGAAGAAAAAGAGAGAGAAAGCCCCTTCAGGAACCCTCTTTTAAAAACCTGAGAGTCATAAAAAGTCATAAAAGTACATTCTTTAGGTCATACTTAACTTCTATTGGGTGGGAGCAAGGGTACAGATTCCACGCAGGTAAAGTCAAAGGGTCTCTGACTTCTCATTGGAGGAGGGGCAGAGTCTCGTTTCGGCGCCAATTTAAACAAAGAAAAGTTCGTCCCCCTGTCCCACTCACCTTTTGCTTGAGCAAAAGGCGGGGCGCACAGTCTTGCATAGACAAGCAACTCCGGTGGGATTTTGTCCTCACCCCGAGCCCACAACAAAAAGCTCCCGTCTGCATTCCGGCAATCAAATGAGACCGGTCTACTTCCAGCCCACTCCAAACAAAGGTTCTGATTTGCATTCCAATACTGCCTTTGGAGAATCTCAACTTTAAAGGCTTTCCATTCAAAGGCTTACAGAAACATTTTATAACTCATAAACCTATTGTGCAATATGGATTGCAAACACAGCAGTTGAAACCATAAACAATATTAGGACGGTGAATTTAGTAACAAAAAAATCTGACAGACCTTATTCCCCCCTTTTTTTTAAGATATCAGAAATTTGATGTAATGCACATACCTTCGATGTTAGATACCAAGCATAAGTGAAATTATTTGAGAAAAGGCAAAATAAGGATAGTAGACATACATTGAGCAAAGGTAAAATCAATGCAGTTAACAGTTCATACATAGACAAATGTATCCATAATTACACTGGAAAAAGAGTCTGGTCTTAAGTGTTTGTAACTGTACCAACAGATTGATTTTATGACAAATTGATAGTATGTCTTATCTATAGAATCTTGGGTTTTCAAAGCCATGGCAACATTCTTTGCCAATTCATTCACAAATTAAGCAGTTTGTATCCTGTTGAGAGTCTGTTTAATGTCCAGCATTAAGCATGATCAGAGACACGACGAAATGACCAGGCCATGTGAGTAGTTCAGGCAAGAACCATGAACTCCATTTAATGATGATTTGAACAAGATTTTTAAAGATCCAAAGGACAAAGATCCAAGTATTCTCATGAATAGGCTTAGTTTGTCACATCCTGGGATATTATCATAGTTTTATTATTACAATGGTCTGCTACATCCTGGAAGTAAACTCAGATACAATCAGAATTTCTGATTTCTAGGCTCCAAGAGTCTGGGGCAGTTCATCAGGTCTTTGGGAAGTCAATTAACATTTTTAAAGGCATTAACAAAGAGGACGCAAATCAGAGCAGACCTCCAAACATCTAGGTTTTGTAAATCATTGTCTTGAATCTGCTATACCTTGGGGCCAAAACAGGAATGGGAAGGCTAGTCTTTTTTAAGTATCCAAAATTTGGGGGCAAAAGGCCTAGTTGCAGTCAGGGTCTCAGACACAAATCTTTTAAGTATAACTCCAAGGGGTCTTTAGGGAGCTGGCCTTATATGAATCCACTAGGCACATCACCAAAAGGCCGTAATTAAAATACACTGTCTAAGCCCTGAATTCAGCTGCATCACAGGACTGCAACCCAGATTCAAATATGAGCAATGCAGGAGTTCTGTCCCCAGTGCTAACAAACGGACCCATGTAATCTCCTTCTGACCAGTTGTCTGCTCCTCTTGTGATCTGTAGGCTGAGAGGTCTGAAAACCACCACTACCACTACCAATTCAGTTACCCCAAAGGCCTACTGTAGGTCTGCTGGGGTATGGCTTGTGCTGGACTGTGCTCCACTCTCACACTGCTGCAACATACCTTCACTACCAACCTTCCAAGTTGTCTTAGTCTGGAAGATTGTTTCACCTCATCTTTTTGTGTGTTCTGACACTCCAGAATTTCTTTTGAGGCTTTATTTAAAATTGTTCAGAGGGGTATGGGGAAGAGCTCAGGTGAATCCCACCTTTTCTTCACCATCTTGGCTCCACTCTCCTGTTTTTCATATTTCTTATGAAAATTGGAAAGAGTTGAATTTTGAGCTAAAGAAAATTTAAATTTTCCAAACTAATAGCATAGACGTCCCTGTACCCATGACATCTAAGGAGAGAAATCCTTCTCAGAATTACACAGCAAGCAAAGCTTATGGGGAGCCCCTCACATTTCCTTTTCTCTCAGTCTCCCCTCCAAGTGGGCAATTGTTTTCTTCTTTCTTCACCTACCACCACACCAGGGACATCAGAACAACCTCATGTTACCCAAGTATCCTGCCTCCTGTTTCCAGTCTGTAATTTGGCCTTCCTGAGCAGGGAGGCAGCTCAGGAGTTGACCTGAGTACCCCTGAGGCTACTCTGAGGAGACTGCACAGGCAACTGGGCCAGCAAGTGCAAGATAAGACGTGAATGGGGGAAATGAAGATGCCATTTTTGATGTGGATCTTTGGGGAATACATCTAAAGGAGCCACTGATGGTGAAGCTGCCAAGCATCTTTACAGGCCTTTGGAAAAGCTTTTGATTAGGGACCCCTCTCTGTAATCTGACTCCAACCTCTCCCAGTCCCACCACTGAGTCTCCCTGTATTCACCTTCATCTATAGCAGTGGTTCTCAACCTTCCTAATACCACGACCCTTTAACACTTGTATATGGGTGTATCTGCATGTGGGCAGACTCGCCTGGAGAGGGATAGAGGAGCCATGTCTCTGTTCCTAAGGCCATGGGAAATAGGTGTTTTCCGATGGTCTTAGGCGACCCCTGTGACTCCTGTGAAAGGGTCGGTCAACCTCCAAAAGGGCTGCAACCCACAGGTTGAGAACCACTGATCAATAGGATTAGAGCCTCATTAGAATCTATAATAGAAGACTTTTCCCTAGTTGTTCAAAGACTTATTCACTCTACAAGCAGGGAAGGTTTTTCATCATTCTCATTAAACATTTTAATCCTTTTAGAGGCTCCTAATGGCTTAGGTGGTGCCCCAACATCTGATTCTGAAGCTGCTGAAGAAGTCTCTGAGCCTGAACAACTTCATATTTCCTGGATTAACAAAAGAGATACCTTGGCATCCACAGAAGAGAGGAACAGAAACAGAAATTCTATGAGTGAGTGGGCAGCAATTGTGCACATTCTATGTGTAGCTTTAGGAGTCAGTCTGAAAGCCACATAATGCCTGTGATCAGGAGAAAGCTTGGGAGGGAAAGGGGCTGCTCTGGTGGAGGGATTGAGAAGCAGCCTCAGATTTTATGCCTGGGCATTGGGAAGCCCATGTCATTATGTTCATTTCTTCCTTTGAAAATATAATGTTTACTCCTTTTACCTTTTAGCAAGGAGTTCTTTATCTTCTTCAGCCTCAACTTGTCAATTCACTGTTGTAAGGCACTCCTGGTGAGGAAGTGCCTTCTACCAGGCCAACTGGCCCCTGCTCTGCAATTTAGACTGCTGCCTCCGACACCAAAAGCTTAACTAACTTGTGCATAGCCATGCAGTCACTACGTGCTAGAGGTAGGGCTCA
Source organism: Pseudochirops cupreus (assembly GCA_028627135.1). Classification (NCBI taxonomy): domain Eukaryota; kingdom Metazoa; phylum Chordata; class Mammalia; order Diprotodontia; family Pseudocheiridae; genus Pseudochirops; species Pseudochirops cupreus. Next base: position 345,723,797 of record CM053581.1, read on the forward strand.
AACCTACTCTAAGCATAACTGCATTAGGGTTAGGGTCATGCCTAGGGCTAGACTTAGAATGACCTATATGTGTCCATGAGAACCTAAGATTCTTGAGAACAGGGACCATTTATTCCTTTGTATTTGTATCACCAGTGCCTGGTACATAAATATTTGCTCATTCAGCATCCTTTTTGTGTGTCTTGGATAACTAAATGTTATAGGGATGTTTATGTGAAAATTTGTTCCTAATGACAGTTTCTCTTTTTATTATAATTGCATTGATTTTGTTCATGCAAGAGATTTTAAATTTTTATTTGAAGTTTATACATTTTGTCTTTTGTGACCTTCTTTATTCCCTGCATTTAAAAAAAAAACTCTCCCTAAAACCACAGTTAGCAACTATGGTTCCTCTTTCATCCCTGTCCATTTTTGTTGTGGTTATTGCAGTTATGGTACGACATTTACATTTGGAGCCTATATATTTCATGAGGTGGAGCTAGGTTGTGCACTGGATGGAGCTCCAGGCCTCATCTTCCTGAGTTTAAATTCAGCCTCAGATGCTGATTAGCTGTGTGACCCTGGGTAAGTCACTTCACCCTGTTTGCCTCAGTTTCCTCATCTGTAAGATGAGCTGGAGAAGGAAATGGCAAGCCGGTCAAGTATCATTGCCAAGAGAACCCCACATGGGGTCACAAAGAGTTGGACGTGACCAAAATGACTGACTGACAGCAACAACATAGTTCATAAACTCCAATAATAAGAACTGTTACCTCCAGGATCAAATATGAAGTCCTTTGTCATTTAAAGCTCTTGATGACTTGGGCCCTTTCAGTCTTTCTAGTCTTCTTACACTTTATACTTTACTTAAAGGGCTTTGCAAACTTTAAAGCACTGTAGAAAACCTAGCTATTGTTATTATTACTTTTTATGACAATATTTACGATGATGAAGATGATGAAAACTCTCCATATGCATAAGGGGAGCTAGAGTCCTAACCCTTTTCTAATCCCTACATCCTAATGTGAATAGAGAAAAGGGTAATATATTTTCCTTGTCCTTTTTAGGTCAACATCTACAATCCCTTGGAAGAGACACCACTTTTTGAACAGAAGTCAGGAAAACTGTCCCTTGGCTAAACACCCTTGTGCTGTGGAGCCTGGCTTCTCTGTGCAGGACTACAAGAACAGCTGGGGTTAGAGGGAAGTGGTGACTGGCATACTGAGTAACGTGTATGGTTATCATACCCTTCCTCGGCTGTGAAATAAAGAGATAATATTGTTTGAGATCCACATGGCCCTGTTCTTCTCCAAGACTCTTTGATGGCTTAGGTCTACTTTATCCCCAGGAGAGCTGAATCTAATCGAGGGCAATTTTTTCTATTTCTGGTTTGTGCCTAGTTCCTTTTTTAACTGCCCAAAATGACAAAGTTTGATTCTATGCTCAAGATCATTTGTAGGGCAGGCAAGATAACCTCCTAGTCTGTGATTGTTGTGCGGCAGGAATTACAATGAAGACATTCAGTGAATCAAGTCATATTCCAGGGAAAACATGGCTTTGGAGGAAGAAAGCAAGATTTTTTTTTCATGGGACAAAAAAGAGTTTTGGAGGAAAGGACAATGAGAAATGCAACAGTGTCCAGACATCTATAAATCAATTCCCCCTCACCCCCCCACCCCTGATTTGGGACCCTGAACGTGCTTGTGACTATCTCTATCACATGTATATTGTTGGACTGATTCTCATTACTTCATGGCACCAATTCTTACATTCATTGATACTAGTCATTTCTAATATTCATCCTTCATTCAATGTTCATTCGTATTTCACATGTTTTGCCATTCCCCAGTCAATGGGCATTCGCTTTTATTTCCAGTTTTCGCTAAACTCAAAAAGCGTTGCTGTCAAGTCAATCAACAAGCATTTCTAATGTATCTACTATGTGCCAGGTACTGCTAAGTGTTGGAGATATAAGAAAAGGCAAAAACAGTCCCTGGCCTCAAGGAGCTCACATTCTAATGGGGGAGACAACATGTAAACAGCTATGTACAAGCAAGTAATATACACAAGACACATTGGGGATGACCTCAGGGAGGAGGCATTAGCATTAAGGGGACTGGGAATGGCTCCTGTCAAAAGGCAGGTGTTCAGGTTAGTAGCCAGGGAATCCAGGATGTAAATATAAGGAGACAGAGAAAGTCCCAGGCATGGAGAATGGTCAGTGAAAATGCACAGTCATGTGAGAGCATCTTGTGCAATGAACAGCAACGGGGTCAGGTCCACATACCGAACTACAGAATGCCTGGAAGGGAGCAAGTGGTGAAAAGAGTGGGAAGGTAGGAAGGGGGCAGGCTTTGAAAGACTTTAAAAGCCAAACAGAGAACCATATATACTTTCTCCTTTTGTTTCCTTCCTGTTTTTGAAATAGGCCCGGAAATAATTAACTCAAAGGATATGAACAATTCCTTCACTTTTCCTGGATAATTTTTTTTTCCCCCAGGAAGGCTGGACCAGCTCTCAACTCCACTGGAGGTGTACTGGTCTGGCTTTCTTCCCGTAAATCCTCCAACATTTACTAGTTCTGTCTGTGCACATTGTCAGAGCTGTTTAACTCGCATTTCTCTTATCATTGATCTTCTGACTTACATCGTTCTTTACCTATTGCTGCGTGTTCCTTTCTGGCCTCAGTTGGATCACATAGCACTTGAAGACAAAGATGCAGACTAATAACTTGGCACCGGAAGCCAAGATAGAGAAAATCTCCACAAGCACCACTGTCTCCCCCTTGGTACCCTAAAAAGGTGGGGAAGGAAGACTCCAGATACTGCAGAACGTTCGCCAGCACACTGATGGCAAAGAGACTGACTGGACGGTTTGCCGTTTGAACTCAGGAAGATGAGTCTTCCTGACTGTAGGTCTGGCACTCTATCCACTATGCCACCTGGCTACCCATTTCCTCTCCTAATTCCCTTCTACCGTGTCTTCCAATTCTTTAGCTTAATTCCATAGAAAACATCGACTGACCTGTAGGTGGGTGAGGTGCTGTGTGGTTTAGTCCTTAATCATTCAGGGCTGTTTTTTCACGATCACATCTGTTTAATTTCTCCTTTTATCATTATCTCCTTGTGTACTTTGAGAACAATCTCAATGATTCCTCTGTTGTCATTCTTATTAGAATAGTCAGTCTCTTTGCCAAAACCAACAAGATACCCAAATGGGGTCACAAAGAGTCAGTCATGACAAGGGTAGAGGATAGAAATGAATCACATAAACATGAACACACACACACACACACACACACACACAAACTTTAGCACATCACAGTTCTTCTATCTTCTCTTATCTCCCACAGGGAACTGATACTTCTAAGAGTGAGCTACCACAGGAAAAAAGGGGGTAGAGTTAAAGATATATCCAGGCATTTTTTCAGTTGTGTCTGAAATACTAGGATTTTCTTGCCAAAGAGACCAAAGTGGTTGGTCATTGCCTTCTCCAGCTCGTTCTATAGATAAGGAAATTGAGGCAAACAGGGGGAAATGACTTGCCCATGGTCACACAGTCAATTAAATGTCTGAGGTCAAATTTGAACTCAGGAAGATGAGTCTTCTTGACTCCAGGTCTGATGCTTCTAGTCATTGCACCATCTAGCTGCCCCCAAAATAGAAACTTTAAAGTTTCAATTCCATGAGGAGCACAAAGAGTAAAGAAGGAGTAAACAAGCATAAGGAATATGAATAAAAGAATAAAATTTTAGAATAGACAGAAATAAAAGCCAATTAACAAAGAGCATAAGGGATTTTTTTGGAAAAGAACAGAAAATTTCTTTTAAAAACCTAGCAAACAAAAGAAGTTGAAGGAGGAAAGGAAGTAAAGTTTTATTTAACTAACTGAAAGAAAAAAAAAAGAGCAGAATTAGATTACTGACAACAAGTCTCCTCCCTGCCTGATTTCTAGCCTCTAGAGGGAAGAGAGGTGATCTCCAGAATAGAAGAGAAGAGAGCCCCACTTCCCATCTTGTTGCTTTTATCTCCTGCCTGATTTCTGACCTCCAAAGAAAAGAGGAAAGAAGGTAAGAAAGGGAAGAGGTGTCCAACTTCAATCTATCCCTGTCTCCTGCCTGATTTCCAGCCTCTCATGGGAGTAGGAAGTGGAGAGGTGGGCTCTTTACCATCATATCTCACATGGCTTCTGCATAGTGAGCCTCCCGTGGGAAGAGGGAAAATATTATTCCCTCATATCAGTCTCCTTCTGCTGGAGTGTTGGAAGAAGGTGCTATTCCATTAAACTCTAAGTTGGTCTGCTGCCACAGGGAAAGAATCACCACTCCTGCTCCAAGCTCTTGCTGCCTTGCAGAACTGCCCAGGATTCTGAAATGACTCAGTCCTTAGATCTTGTGGAATTACAATTTTTATATTAATCAATATGATAAGTGTAATGAATATACTAATAGACTAGATTTTTCAGAATTGCCTTTCAGCTTATGAGTCAGAAGCTTACAATGCAGCTTGAAATGATCAATCAAACTTTAACAACTCTCAAGATCACTGGCATCTTTGTGCCCCTGTATCTAAAGTGAAGCAAATCAAAGATTGTGGAACCTGACCTGGTCACAGAACTCTGGTTCTGTGTCCTAGGGGAGGTGGTCACGACCACCAAAGACTTGACTCAAGAATGGCTTTATTGTAGGATTTGTGAGTTTACTGTGGGAAACCACCAAACAATTGTTTGTAATTCACCTCTCCCCGCTCACTTCCCACTTATGATTTCTGTATATAATCTCTGCCTTCACTTCAGCAAGTTGGAATTCTGATTAGAATTCATGATTTGCAAATCTGTTCCTTGTAATGAAACTAATTAATTAAATGTCTACCTGATTACTGGCACTTTGTCTCCAGCCAGATATTTCATCATCCTCAGATTAGAGAGACTCAGTAAAAATCCTGTTAACAATCAAAATACTAAAGACTTTGAAAATCTCTCTAAATTTTTTTCATTCAATAATGAACAAACTCTCCCCTGGTAATATCCTCCATATATCAGTGATTCTGAATCCCTTGTAAGTCAATACCCAAAAACCCATTCCTCTTCCCCTACTAGTTCCTTATTCCCATTCCCTTCAATACCTCCCCCAATCAAGTGCTGCTCTCCCTTTCCACTATGCCCCCTGGCATGCCTACTCGATAGGCAGCAAACTTACTTTCATCTTAAATCTTTTCCTTTTTCGATGTAATCTTGAAGAAAGTCATGGAAGTCAAGAGAAAGAGGGGAGGGAAAAGAGATTTCCAGGCATGGGGGACAGCCAATGCAAAGGGTCAGAGATAAGAGATAGAAGGTTGTATATGAGGAACAGGAAGTAGGCATTTGTAGCCTTACAATTGAAGCCTCAATCACAGAGTGTGGGAGGGAAGTAAAGTATAAGGAGTCCAAGTTACGAAGAATTTTAAACTCTTTTGATCCTAGAAGCAACAGGAAGCCCTTGGAATTGATATAATAAGTATGGGAATACACTTTCAGAGCTATGGTTTAGGAAAATTACTTTGGAAGCTAGTTGTAGAATGGATTGGAGTGGAAAGAAAATGGAGGCAGAGAGAGCAATTGGAATTTAGAAATTAGAGTTAGAAATTAGCAGGCATCAGTTTCCCTCACTACAGTTTGACAAGCAAAGCCTGGAGAACCACTTGGGAGATATGCTGTGGTGGAGTATATTCTCCAGGCTTCAGCTGGACAAGGTTGCCCCAGGGTCCCCTTCCACTTCAGGCATTCTGTGATTCTGGAAAGTGACTAAACATCTCTCTCCTAGTTCTTACACCTGACAAACTTTTGACCTAAAGATAAACAGGTAAATTTGTAGGACAAGTATAAATTCTTCAGCAAGGTGTGAATTCCTGGTAGAGGTTATGAACTGCTAGGACAGGTGCGAACTCCTAGGGCAGGTCATGAAACTATATACTAGCTACATAATCTTCTGGTCTTGGCCACATGGTCTATCTCTCTTGTTCTTGTGCTTTTCCCACAGACAAATACCTACTTTTTGTCTAGGTGGAAAAAAGACCCTGCATTCACACGTTTACTTGTTGCAAGACCTAGGACATCAAGTGTGAAACCTATGTTGTATAGTGTGAACCAAATCCTTAGACATTTTGTCCCACCCCCTGCAGAGGGTATTATATATATAATCCTCTTGCTTGGTTTCCCTCAATACAACTACTACCCCCACAGTGCATCAGAACAGTTGGAAGTCTCTCAATCCAAGAAAAACAACCACACTCTCCAGAAAGGTAAGTCTGAGTTAGGAATTAAGGGAGATTAAGGAGGTTCAGTTGACATTCTTGGACTGAGGCATCTCAGTAAGAGCTAGATTTTGAGTTTTGGGGAGCCCTTATCAACTTCTTGCAACCCAGAAAATCAGGAAAGTAGGGGATTCTCATAGAAACCACCAAAAGTCTCCCTAGATAATTCCTCTCAAGTTCTCTAAAACAAGAGATATGAAACTTCATATCCCAAAGGGTCTACTTTTTCAAAAGGAATGGTTGCTTTGTTGTCTTAACTAGACAGAGGATACAAAATAGACAAGTTAAGAAATAAAGAAAGGAAGAAACATTTAGCTTCTGCTAAAGTTCCCCCAGCCAAACTCCAAATAGGATGTTACTATATCAGGAATAGAAGCTTACAAGGGATATGGGAGGCATTTCAATATTTCTTCCCATTATTAACACTATAGACAGTGTTACAGGGTCCAGTTCCATAAGTGTGGGTCAGAGTAGAAGATCGACACAGATTTCAGAGTAAGAGTTTTCCATTTAAATATGGAAAGATCAAATGACTTAGCTGTTTGATCTTGGACACCTTTTCCTAGGAAGGACATTAGGAGACAAAGATGTGGACCTGGGATTTGATCCAGAAATTCAAGTAGTGGGACTCACAAAGATTAGTATTGGGCATATTCTTCTGCTGCTGTTTCCCAACTATTTTGTAATAAGAAAGGAGCCAGAAACCTAGGCATGAAAGGATGTTTGGTTTGGGATGGCCTCAGAACCACACCTGACTTTGTTCTTTTCTCCACTTAAGAGATATATCCCAGGTCTTCCTAGGATTTGTTATCCCCTGAGAACAGGGAGCCATCCAAATCTCATTAAGGAGTAAGAAGAGTAATTTTGGGCAGAGAACAGAGATCATGAACCCTACCCAGATTTCACAGTCTTTTGTGGAATCAAGAAAGTATGGTTAGTATTTGCTATTTTTATATCACTTACACCTATTTCCTCTTGCAATATTTCTCTTCAAAATTGTCTAAATTTCTATCCAACCTTTTTTGGATTGACTTCCTTTGCAGATAGCTGCATGCCAGAGCAACAAGAGATTCACCTGACCAAAGACTCCACATGCACCCCTGAGAAGGATGAGAATGAATGTGGTGCAAAGAGAAAGTGGAAATGGTGTGAAGAAGAAAGAGACTTGAAGAGGAGAAGGGTCAGCAAACCCCTCCTAGACAGTCTTTGGGCTCAATTTAAGTTGAATAAATATGTCAGGCAGAGGGACATCAATAGGCTATCATATGAGTTCAACTTAACCAAACCACAGGTATGAAAAACCATTGTTTTATGGACAGAGGCTTTGTCATTACTTCCAAGCCAATGAATTGGTGATGCTATGGGAACAACACCAGCATCACCTCTCTTGGAAAGGGCATCAATCAACTAAATTGCCACATGGCTCCACTCATCATTCCTCTGACTTCCCAGGCCAAAACTAGCTTCTCTAGTCATCACCCACCCCCCATATGTCATCACACTTTGAGACTGTAAGCTGAGAAGAGAGACTGCTACTTTTTATATTTGTATCCCCAGGGCTTAAAATGGTCCCTGGTTTCATAAATGCTTCTCCATTCATTCACTCAGTCAGTTGGTTAGTCTTTTATTCATTATCATACAACTTCCTTTTATTCACTGTCTAGCTCCTTGAATATTTCCTCAAATATCCCATCTACACTGAACTTCCTCTGAACTCCCAGAGAAAATATTATCTACAGGATCTGCCTGGCATTTAGCATGAGCTATGCTTAATTATTATGGTACCCACCTTCTGAACTCCACCAAAAGGCTTGGTGCACCACATGCACTACGTGAATGTGGAGGTGTGGTCTTGGCTGCAGGGAGACAGTTTTCTTTCCAGCAGTCCCTAAGCACCAGGGAGGTTTTGGATATGACCTGGGAGTAGTATCCCCAGATTACCACTGAAATTCTCCTTGTGGAAGGAGTTTGTGAGTAGAAATGTTGGTAAAGCAATTAGGAAAAAAGGAGTTATATTTCATCCTGAGCAAAAGATGGGAGTATGGAGCCATGGAGAATACAGGACAGAAGCCACCACTAATTACAATGAATCTTGATCCAGGGTACTAAGGATGATTCAAATGCAAACTATGTCCTAGGAGAAACCTTCACTGCCTCTTCAGCTCATGCTAGGGAGAAAAACCAATGAAAATTCCCCAAACCCTTCCCTTCCCTTTCTCATTTGAAATTTCATGCTTCCCCCAGCATTGGGGAGTATGAACTTTTGTTCTAAATGTTTACTTTTGTTTCTTAAGCCAGCAAATTAATAAAACAATTGAAGGGAGTAGAGGTGGAAGAGATGGGGGAAGGAAAGGATGAAAGGTAGGATGGGAGGGAGGAGAGAGAAAGAGAGAGAGAGAGAGAGAGAGAGAGAGAGAGAGAATGGAAATGTTTGTGATGAAAAACCTCATTCAAAATTTAAAGACATGGAGATCTCTTAGGATAAGAACAGGAATTTATTCTCTTCCCTGGGAGAAGAGGTCAAGTCTTCCCCATGACTGATCATGAGGAAAAGACCAGGCAATATGGAGGGAGCGGGGTTTTAAACCTTAACACAGTCAAGCCCCCTACCCTGACTGTTCCTTCTCCTGTTGGCTGAGAGCCAGACTCAAGTCTCAGTGTGAAAATCTTCCCCAATAGCAAGTCACAGGGAAGCCTGCCACTATCTCTCAACGGCTGGGAAACAGGCTTACAAAGAACAAGGATGCTGATGGACAGCAAGGGAAAGGGGGAAGAGTCCCAAAGCAAGGGAGGAGGAGTGAGCTTGTGCTGTCCCTGACTCCCACTGGCCAGGAGGAAGGGCTCACAAAGGCGAGAAATCAGAAAGACTCCTGAAAGGGTAGGGGGTTGGTATTAGATTGTGACAAGATTGGCAAAAAATCCAGAACTCTGACACCTAGGCATAAAATTTAAAGTCAGGGCGGGAAAGCAAAAGGCAGAGGTTTTGCACCTGCCTCTGCATTGCAGCTTCCATGCCCACAGCCTGCAGACAGCAGGGAGACTAAGTGATTGTTCAGAGGCCAGTGCTCTTGTTGAGCAGCCTGGATCCGGATCGTGGTCTTGGGCCTCGGTCCTGGAGTCTTCATTATCCAGTGAGCTGGAAGTAAGTAGGAAAGGGACCCAGCACCTTCCTGAGAGCTACAGCAGCTGGGAGGACCCCAGCGATTTGGAACAGAG
>CM053581.1:345733781-345750227 GCA_028627135.1 Pseudochirops cupreus
ACTCCTCAAATGAAAGTAATGTGGAGAGATCCCCAAACAAAGATATGGGAAGAGTCTGACCCTTTACTAATATGGAGGTGAGGCTGTGCTTATGTTTTTCCAGAAGCTTCTGAATGACTAGTGAGGGTGCAAGAACAGAATGTCCAAATGTGTTCCACAACTCAATGCCCAGATGCAGAATTTGAGAATTCGGAGTAAGAGGATCAGGAGATCCCTTGCACAAAGACAGCCCAAGAAGAAGTGGCTTAGCATCCCACCTTTTCACAAGATAATACTACCCTCTAATGGAACATTGCTTGTTTAAATTATACCCATAAACAATGTATTAGTGGTTGTGATGTCATTGTACTGTTTATAGAACAACCCTCTTTTGCTGTTTCTCCCCTAATCTTTCTCATAATTGGTTTCAGACTTTGGGGGAACATGCACTTCAAATAAAATCTGATTCTCTAACTAGAAAAAAATGATTTTTAGACTTCTAATCACAGGACTAATTGCCATAATCTTCCTCTTAATATCAACAGCTGTTTTCTATACCAAGTGAAATACAAACTGCTCAAGACTCCTTCTCTGACGTGAACATGGAAATACCTATATATGTATGACTCCTATGTATGGAATATTACTTGCATTAATTGTACTCTTACTCAAAGTATATCTAGTACAGATTCTGTTGTCATTGTTGAACAACCTTCATTTTCCATTTTGCCAATTAATCTAACTCATGCTTGGTATCAAACATGGGGGATATTGATGATTTCTAAAAAAAAAAGGGGGGGGGATGTTGGTCAGACTTCTTGTTACTAGATTCACTGCCTTAATATTATTGATAATTTCAAGCACTGTGTCTGCAATTCTTCTACAAAGAGAAATTCGAACTGCACAATATGTTAATGTATTATCAAAAAATGTTTCTGTAGCCTTTAAGACTCAACTTGATATAAGGATAAGAATCTTTTGTATAAGATCAAATTATTAGGACAATCAATATTGTATTTAGGTGATGAGTTAAAAGCATTAAAAACTCAACTGTTACATAGATGTGATTATAAATATACATATATTTGTGTAACTCATTTACCATATAATAGCTCTGACTCTAATGTTTCTTGGAACAAAATATGTGCCCAACTTCTTGGTGCTTGGCATGATTCAAATACTACAAAGTATATCAGAAAACATCCAAATATCATCATCACTCTGGAATTGATCCAGGACCATTGCCAACACAATATTATCAACATTATTAGAGTTATCTCCTTTTAATTTGATGTCTATAATTTTACATATTTTACCTGCATTGATTATTGTATTATTTCTTTGTACCTGACTTCCTGTAGTGACCAGACTGATGTTACAGCTTTTGAAACCATTAACTACTCAAATGTATAACCTGAATTTACATAATAAAGAAGAGAGAGATGTAGGAAGCCAAAACATCCGATCCAGGATCCAGGCAGTTCTTCAAGGTCAGCTCTGGGTTTTCCTAGTGATGTGGACTTGTGACAGAACTTGCCTGATTGCCTGAGATACAGGGCTCTGCTATGTTCTGAGATACTAGCCAGAAGGTGTTAGGTCACTACAAGATTACTAATACATTTAGATACTAATACATTTTATATGGGAACTTTAGACTGAGGACATGATAGCCTTCAAGGTCTGCCTGACATCATCTGCCTGACATCATGGAACTAAATAAAGCAGTAATGGAAAACATAGTGACTGATAGTTACCTCTTTTGTCTCTTTATTCTAAAAAAATCTTTTTCAGAGAATCAATAAATGGAGTTCTACCCTGAACTGCCTGCTTGGCCCAGTTCTTCTTTCTCATGCCTCTGCTCATGCCAGATGTTGGCATCAATATAGCTACAGATTAAAAACAAAACAAAACAAACAAACCCTATTACACAGAGATCTTTTTACATCATTCTTATTGAAGGCCTAACCAGTTTCTAAAGGGAGAGACCTGCTCAGCCTAGGGAGAAGTCCTTCCTGAATTAGATGCAGGTCTGGAGAATGGGGGCAGGGAACCTGTGGCTTCAAGGCTGCAGGTTCACCACCTCTGGTTAGGGGAATGATCAGACAAAGAGAAAGAACACACTTGAATATTTCCATAGAAATCGATTTCAAGTTTCTATTTGGCCAGGCTGAAAGGAGAATCCTTGGGGCACGGGCTCTTGTTTCAGGGCATCCCTAAACTTGCGTGGAAAAAAAAAATGTGTATTTATTTTCACTAAGCTCCAACTTAAGCTCAGCATTTCTTCCAGTTAGGATTTTTTATATCAAATCATTCCAAAAAGGGGTCCATAGATTTCACCATATTGCCAAAGGGTTTTATGACACAGAAAAGGCTTAAAAACCTATTATAAAGGTACTGACCAAAGACTAGTTGAATGTTTTTAGGATGATTCTTTAATTTTCACAAAAAGTTAAGTGATTATAATTCTGCTAGCGGCACAGTGGACACACAACTAGGCCTGGAGTCAGGGAGACCAACAGTCAAATGACGGCTCATTCAGTAGCTGTGTGACTCTGGGTAAATCATTTAGTCTTCATATTCACCAACTGTAAAATGAAGCTGAGGAGCGGAATCTGAGGCCTTCAGGTCTGGGCGGGGCAGGACGTGTCCAGTAGGAACAGGAGGATACAGGCAAGGTGACCATGGAGAGTGGGAAGACAGAGGTGAGTGTGACAAGCCCATGGGGTGGGGGCAGTGAGGGACCTTCCCTGACACTCTCCTTTTACCCCAGACTCTGCCTTCCCCCAAGAGAGGAGGGTTTCCAGGGCTCATACCTGTCACTTAGTACAGTACCTGATACATGCTAAGCATTTAATAAATGTTTGCTTCTTCTCTCTGGGCTGAGGGTAGAGTACAGTGTCTGGATAAGCCAGTGGTGGCTATTCTGTAGAAGGGAAAGTGGTTGGGTTTAGCAGTAGGGCACATAAGATGCCCTTGCTGGCAAGTACATTGTGTCCTGTCTAGAAAGCAGTCCTCATTTTACCTATTTTCTAATCTAAAGTGTAGTGGTTGTATTAGATGGGACTCTTTGGTCCCTTCCAGCACTAAATCTTTGTCCCTGATTCCTAGTGTTCCTGTTCTGATGTACTGCAGGGATGGGCTGGGGCTAGGCTTTCCCATTACCTCCATTGGCATTTTCTTGCTAGCATCTTCTCACATTTCAGTAAGTCACACGCTGCTGAGGGAGGCCTTTTTCTACCTATTACACTGATAAGATTTGTGTTATGTTGTCTTATGACTTTTGTGATGCAGCATGAGGGACAAGTGATGTATCACCTAAGGTTTTGGCACACATAATTTCTAGGGTCTTTTTCATCAGTATATACTGTCATTAAAGGCTTATTCATGTACCTTGCATTTTTACAGTTTGTCTCAGATGAATTGTTTTTGAATTATTAAACCTAATTGGAAGTGCTAATACAACTAATTAGATTTGCACAGAAACCTCTTGCATTTAATTTTAAAATAATTTTTATTGATAGTTTGCATTTATAGCACTTACATTTTCCAATGTATCCTTCCCTCAACTGCTCCCAGAGAGCCACCCCTTATAACAAAGAGAAAAGGAAAAAGAAACAGTTCAGCAAAACCAACCAATATATGGAAACCGGCTGGAGTCTATATACACTGTTCCACACTTGCAAAGCGACGGGTGTGTTGAAACAAAGAATCCTTAGTCAAGTCAATCCTGATTATCCTGTTGATTTATTTCAACATAAAAGACTTTGATTCAGATAGTTTTTGGATTAAGAGATACAGTCAGAGATTAAGTTCCTCATTTTGGTAGAGCTGAGCAGTTGAGCTAAGTTACTGCAGAACTGAGCGGGGATGAACTTGCCCATTTCACAGAAGCCCAAGTTTCCTTTTGTAGTTGGCTATGTCAGCCTTCTCAGCTGCACTTACTGCGAGCAACATCACTGTTCAGTTAGCAAAATAATCCCAAAGGATCGAGATTGACTGATGTAACACTAACCAGAGGCAGACTGACAGTTATCACTCTCTGTTATGCTCCCCTAATACTGGCAATAGTGCAGCAGTTCTCAACCTGTGGGTTATGTTCAATTTGTAACAATGAAAATACATCCTGCATATCAGATATTTACATTATGATTCATAACAGTAGCAAAATTACAGTTATGAAGTAGCAACGAAAATAATTTTATGGGTCACCACAATATGAGGAACTGTATTAAAGGGTCACAGCATTAGGAAGGCTGAGAACCACTGCAATAGTGCCTAGCTAACCTCCAATTGTTCCAGGATGTACCTAGCTTACCCTCCAGTCAAGTGTCACGCACCATCCAATCATAATTCAATCAAGTTTCCCAAGAATCTGTAATTTTTCCATTTCTTTATGATTATAAAAATAAGCTCTGTAAACCCCCAGTTTATCTATTGCTAATGAGGAGCCACTGACCTCATTTATTGGCAACTGTTAACTTTGCTAACAAATTGATTGTGCACAGAACTTTTTGTCCCAGTTTCTCTTTATCACGAATTCCCATCATGACAGTGTATGAGAGAGACTGTACGAGTCTCAAATCACTGCTTTGGAGTCAAGCTTAGTCATTATAATTTCACAGTATTTAATTTTTTATCATTTTGCTGTTGCGTTATTTCTATTTCCATTGTAGTTATTGTGAATCTGTTTTGGTTTTTTCCAATTCTGTTTAGTTAACTTTGTATCAGCTCATTTAAGCTTTCACATGCCTCTGTATTCAACATATTTATCACTTCTTACAGAACAGTGATACTACACAGCCACTTACACTGAAAAATCTGAATATGCACAAGTCCAATAACTTTTCAGTTACTCCACAAGTCTCCCTCACATTCTTGTCCTTTCATTCCAATCACTCTTACATGGTAGTAGCTATTGTGACCTTTATTTTGTTTGTCACAAAGACCCTCATTAAATTTCATAATATTCCTCAAAGTCATCTATTTTAATTACATAACGGGATTCCACTGTATGAATACCTTACAATTTGTTTAACAAACACCCTACTGCTAGATACTGCAGGTGCTTGCTTCCAATTCTTTTTATTATCAATGAATAAGAAATATTAAAATCTTTGACCAGATAGCTCCATTTTGCTTTTGATAACACTTTCAGAGTATATAGTTATCAATGCAATGACCCACAAAAGTATATATATTTTTTTTTGGTGAAATTTACTATGCACTGAGAAACCATATTCTAAAAAGTCTGTAACTTTCTACCACCAATATATCTTTTCAATTCCACAAGTAATGTGTCTAATATTTTTTGGAAAATTTGAGGAGTATATCAATGTATATAATTTTGATTGAGACTGAACACTTTCCATGTTATTTGCAATTTGTTCTCTCATTTGAAAATTCTCTCTTCATACCCATTGCCCATGTCTCCATTATGGACTAAGAGCTACCTCTGTAGATTTTTAGTTCTTTTCATATTTATCATATTTAACATCAACATTTTTTTGCAAGTGCTCTTTTACTTTGGTTATATTGCTTTCATACTTTTCCATTTTATTTTATTCCTTAAACATATCTTAACTTGACCCTTCTAATTATTTAATACATTTTCTTAATTATACAATTGAAATGACTGCATAATCCCATTTTCTCCTCCCCTTTTAGTTCATCTTACAAATATATTTGAGGCTACAAATCAGGGGGAATCCTGAGGTATGAGTTATGACAGAGAATTGTATGTCCATTTTCTGCCATATTGCTAACAAATTTTCCCTAGTAAATTTCTTAACTATGTCTTTTACTAGTTTATATTTTCTGTAAGTTTATAAAACACTAATATTTTGACTCTATTTTGTTAGATAGATGGTATCCCTATTCTGCCTCCTTACCCTCTTGCCAGTACCAGAGTATTTTGATTAAAAGAAGTTTATAATGTGTTTTAATGTCTAGGAATACGTCTGCCTTAAATTTCTAGGGTTTATTTCTAGCATGAATTTTCTGATGCTGAATAAGTGTCGTACATCGAGTGAAGGCCTTACCACATGTAGTGCATTCGTAAGGTTTCTCACCACTATGTATTCTCTGATGTTGCGTTAGGTATAATTTCCTGCCAAAAGCTTTTCCACATTCACCACATTGATAAGGTTTTTCCCCACTATGAATTCTCTGATGTAGAGTAAGACAATGGCCATTTCGGAAGGCTTTGCTACATTCATTACATGGATAGCACTTTTCCCCAGTATGAACTGTTTGGTGACGGCTAAGGTACAGATTTCGGCTGAATGCTTTTCCACACTCACTACATTTATAAGGTTTCTCTACAGAATGAATTTTCTGATGTTCACTGAGGCTCCCTGGACGACTAAAGGCTTGTCCACATTCATTACATTTGTAAGGTTTCTCTCCCGTATGTATTCTGTAATGAAGAGTGACCTGTGAGCTGTTGCTGAAGGCTTTACCACAATCTTTACATTTATATGGTTTCTCCCCACTATGTACTCTCTGATGTTCAGTAAGGTGACCCCTCTGGGTGAAAGCTTTTCCACAATCATTACATTTATAGGGTTTCTCTCCATTATGAATTTTCTGATGTCGAGAAAGGTCTCCCCTCTGGCTGAAGGCCTTTTCACATGTGTCACATTTATATGGTTTTTCTCCAGTATGAATTCTCTGATGTAAACTAAGGCCTATACTTTGGAGGAAGGCCTTCCCACATTCCAGACATACATGGGATTTCACACCAGTATGAATTTTCTGATGTACATTGAGTGCTGAGCTATTGCTGAAGGCTTTCTCACATTCACTGCATTTATATGGTTTCTCTCCAGTATGAATTCTCTCATGCCGACTAAGGTATGTAATTTGACTGAAGGCCTTTCCACATTCAGTACATTTGTGAGGTTTATCTCCATTATGAATTCTGTAATGTTCAGTAAGACGTCCTTTCTGGATGAAGGCTTTTTCACACAGGTTACATTTATAGGGCTTCTCTCCAGTATGAATTCTTTCATGCATATTGAGCTGTGAGCTGATACTAAAAGCTTTACCACATTTGTTACATTTATAAGGTTTCTCACCACTATGAATTCTTTGATGTTTAGTGAGGTCTCCCTTCTGGCTGAAAGCCTTTCCACATTCACTGCAATCATAAGGTTTCTCTCCATTATGAATTTTCTGATGTCGAAAAAGGTCTCCCCTCTGGCTAAAGGCTTTCTTGCATATATTGCAATTATAGGGTTTCTCTCTAGTATGAATTCTCTGATGTTCAGAAAGATGACCCTTCTGGCTGAAGGCTTTTTCACATACATTACATTTATAGGGTTTCTCACCAGTATGAATTCTTTGATGTACAATGAGGCCTGCATGGTTACTGAAAGGCTTCCCACATTCATGACACTCATAGGGTTTCTCTCCACTATGAATTCTGTGATGCAGAATAAGGGATGAGCTATTGCTGAATGCTTTTCCACATTCATTACATTTATAGGGTTTTTCTCCATTATGAATTCGCTGGTGTGCAGTAAGATGTCCTTGCTGGCTAAAAGCTTTTTCACATACATTACACTTATAAGGTTTCTCTCCTGTATGAACTTTCTGGTGTCGAGAAAGGTCCCCTTTCTGGCTGAAGGCTTTTTTACATATGTTACATTGAAAGGGCTTCTCTCCAGTATGAATTCTCAGATGCACAAATAGTCCTGTTCGATTGCTGAAGAGCTTCCTACATTCATGACATTCATAGGGTTTCTCTCCACTGTGAATTATGTGATGTAGAATAAGTGATGAACTATTGGTGAAGGCTTTTCCACAGTCACTACATTTATAGGGTCTCTCCCCATCATGAATTCCCTGATGCTCAATAAGGTGTGTGATCTGGCCGAAGGTTTTTCCACAATCTCTACAGATATATGGTTTACCAGAAGAATGACTTCTATGACACTGAGGAAGATGTTGCCTTTGGTGGAAAGCATTGCCAAATTCAGTCCATGTATAGGATTTCTCTTTAGTAGCCATGCTTTGATTTTCATTAAGGTCTGAGGCATCACTGAAGGCTTTACTGCATCCATTGTCTGTACGGGATTTCTTTCCTGGGGAGATTCCATTGTGATCACTTAGGTCTGAAGAAAGTATGAAGTTATTTCTATGTGTATCATGTTTATAAAGATTCTTTTCTAAAGAAACATTGCTTTGTGTATTGAGGATTGACTTCTGATCGAAATTTTTCACAAATTGATTACCTTTGTGGCCTCTGGTCTTATTAAAATTTCTATCCTGAGTTCCCTGTATCAGCTCTCTCGAGTTCTTATTAGCTCTATATCTGTCAGAGTTGTTTTGACTGCCCTTTGTGAACCTTTTCTGGGATGTGTCTTCCAGGGAAATGCACTGTATAGGGATGGGTTTCTTGGTCTCTGACTGAGTCTCCCAATCTGAAATACAGAGAAGAGAATGAGAAAGAAAAAAGGAGGAAAAAGGAAAGAACAGAGAAAAGAAAATAATTTTTTTCCTCTATTTTCTGGGTAGGGAGAAAGGTATCAAGTCCTCATTATTCTTTAAGGATCCATTTCGAAGTGTATGAAAATACTGAAATATACTGAACACCAATATCAAATCTAGAGGTTTCCAGCATAACATTTCTCCTCCAGTCAAAGGAACATTGAGACTGAGGACTGGGTGGCTGTAGTAGGATTAGGGTTAGCAGGAGACAAGCTCCTGTCTCTACTTTGGAAACAGATACTGAGGGAGAATGTCTTCTGAGTAGATTCCTACCCTATTTGCTACCATAAGTGGAATGATTTTTCTTTTTCCTTTGTGAAAAAGGCAATACTGCTTATCTGGATATCATAGCTTTCAGCACAGAAAGCACTATGGAGAGATAGTTCAAAGGAATGTAAAGATTAATTTGTTCCACATGATGAAGTAATAAAAGGAAGAGATGAATGATTAAGGAAGGGTACAAGGAGAGTCACTGGGGCCAAGTGGCTCCATGCAGAGAAGCAGACAAGAGTGGAGACACTGTTATCACCAAACCCAACCTGGTCATCACTGTTAATACAGACTCCTAACTAGTCTGCCTCTCTCAGTTTCTCCCCTTCTTATTTGCTAAGAACACAATCATTGGATTAATGTCTGTGCCACGAATTCAGACCCTATAATTCTACTGCTTTACACTTTAATCATCTGTTTCCTACTTTGAGGTCTCACTTTCCTGAACAGGTCACAAATTCAAGAGGTCAATGGATGGGTATCATGCTGCTAATTCAGAATGATTTGCCTGGTTGGTAGCCAAAAGCCCTCAGTGAACAAAGTACAGAACTCCCCCTTCTAGAGAGCTCTGCTCCAGAACAGGGAAGGAAGGCCAAGATCCAGCCTGTTCCTAGGACAAGGTAAAACCTTCTAGGGGGCCCAGCTCCTGCTACTACAGAGTCCCAACACAGCCCAGACAGCTAAGTAGGCTGCCCAGGCACAAAAACATGAATCAAGGGAGCCCAAGAAGAGATGTCATGTGAGAAATGGGGCATGGGCGTGAGATCCTCCAGGCACCTCTGGTGACTGAAACGTGAACACCAAAGGGCAAAAGCTGTTGCTGCAGACACTGTGGCAATTCAGAGAGCTTCCCAGAGACGGCCTGATGATCAGAGGCAGTGGCTGGATGGGGCTGTGGATGGGCTACCAGCTTCTTCTCAGAAGACAAGTCCAGATCCTGCCTCAGATGTGTCCTAGCCGTGTGACCCAGGAAAGTCACTGAATATCTCCACCTTGTTTTCTTCTTCTGTAATAATTTAATAGCTATCATTGACAGCCTGCTTTAGAGCTAGCAAAATGTTATCTCATTTGATCATGGCCCTGAGGGGGAGGTGCTCTTATTATCCTCATCTTACAGAGGAAGAGACAAAGACAGAAAGAGGTAAAGTGACTACTCAGGTCCTGCGCCCTACCCACTACTTGTTTCTGTAAAATGAAGACAAGCCAAAACTGTGATCCTACAGAGTCCTCTGCTGCCAAGCCAGGCTCATGGTTCACTGAATCAGAGTCTCCCCTGGTTGGAAAGGACATCTATTTAGTGGAGCCAACTCCTGAGCTGGAATCATCCCAACCATGTCCTAGACCAGCTTCCTGATGACAAGGAAGGGCACTAGATTTAGACTGCTCCCAACTCTAGGAAGGTTTTTACAATTCAAACTGAAATCTCCTTCTTCCAACAATAAGGACTAGTTCTGTCCTACCCTATGTAGCCAAACCCAATCAGATGACTCCCTTCCCTTCCAGGACGTGAAGACAGCCTTCCACCTTCTCTTCTCTAAAGTCAACATGCCCAGCTCCTTGAAGCTATCTGCACAGGTGGCAGCTGCCAGTCCTCATGCCAGCCTGAGGCCCCTCCCCTCCAGATGCTCCACTTCCTGAGGTCTTTTATAAAATGGGGCACATCATTACTAAACAGAGTGGAGAATAAAGCAGAACCCAGCAGGGCTATCCTCAGACATCTTCTTTCACCACCTCACCTCCCACCAAGCTGCATTCATTCTGGACTTGATTTTGCTTCTTCACTAAGCTTCCAGCAAACTTATCATTGGGAAATTTCCTCATCTCTCAAGATTCAGTCACCCTCTGTTCCTCTGACTGGAGGCGGGAGCCATAACTCCTCCAGTTCAGGGGAAGTAAAGACTGACAGCTCAGCTTTCTTTCATGCAGGAACTTTCTTATGCTGTATTTTTATCACCAGTACTTAGCACAGTGCCTGGCACTTGGGTGCTTAATGAATGTTCACTGCAGCTCGACTAGCCCTGGTCCTTATTCTGGGCCTTTGAACTAGGGAGCCCCCTCCCTGCCCAAGTCTGGAATCTTCTCCCTGCTCACCCTTCCCTCAGGGAATCAGAGATTCCTTTCAAAGCCCAGCACCAACTGCCACCTTCTTCCTGAGGCCTTTCTCAATACCCCCAGTGGACAATGCTCTCTCCCTCCCTGCCCTCCACTTCCTCCCTTTCTCCCTCTCTCTTAGAACTATCTCAGGTCTCAGTCCGTGTGATATACACAAGGACCTGATTCATTTTTGGTCTTTGTGACTCCATTGCCTAACACTGGGCTTGCATGGAGAATAGACTTTAATCCTGTTTGTTCACTGGTTCCTGCCGGGCAGACCCAGAGTCCACCTGCTGTTCAGGCACACTGGAGCACACTCACACTCTGATCACAAATCAAGGGAGACTTCCCTTGTGTTTGTGATCAAGATTAGGACCAAGTGAGAAGACAGGCAAAGCACTTTGCAAACCCTCAGGCTGCTATGAAGATGCCAGTGCCCACCATCCCCCTCCTCCTCCATCCTCATCATCCCCATGATTACCATCCTCCCCCTCCCTGCCATCAGATTTATCATCACCATTCTCCTCACTGATGACCAAGGTCAGTTGTGCCCCTAGGACTGCTGTCCATAGAGTAATGACCCAACACTAAGAGGAGAAGGGGGAGGCCAGGGCACCAGTGTATCCCAGGCTAGTTCACCTAACCAGGTGCTGGGGACAAAGAGACAAAGCCAGTCTCTGGCCCATAGCCCCTTATGTTCTCCTGGGGTGGGGAGAGGTGGAGGTACCAATGGAGCAGGGACTGATGGGGACAGAGAGCCTAGACCAAGCACCTGGGAATATCTGTGGAAGGAGGAACCAGGGGGGTCAGGAAAGGTTTTGTGGATCCCCATCTCCCAGCAGAACGTGAGGGCAGGGGCTGCTTCCTTTCAGCGCTTCTATTACCAGTGCCCAGGGCAGTGCTTGGTACCCATCTGGCACTTGTGTAGTGGAAGTGAATTAACCTGGATGGAGCCTAACCTCGATGGAGACAAGGTAGGGGAAAGGCCAAGATGGCACCCTGTCACTGGGGAACCACCAGAAGTCCAGGACCAAAGAAAGGCACAGCCTTAGAGGTGGGAGGGTGGGGTCTCAGAGCCTCACTCAGCTGTTGTGGGACCCTGGCCCACATCCTTCACCTCTTAAAGGTGCCTCATGGGGACAAAAACATCTGGGGGACTAGGGTGGTTGTAAGGATCCAATAAGATGAGGCAGGTATCGCCCCCTATGTGGGGGCTGTCATTACATAGACTGGGAGAAGGGAGGGAACGGGGACCAGGCTGAGGAGGCCACTTGGTGCCAGCCTGGGACAGGTCAGGACTCCTGCCTGCCTGTTGGTGACCCTCTCTCACCTGCACGGGGGCTTCTTGGCTCTTCCTCCAACAGCATCCACGGGCCTTCCCCACACTCCAGCTGGGAGATCAGTTTTGGCTTGGAAACTGGAAACCCTGCTCATGGGGAGAGAAGGGGTACCACCCTCTTCAGTCCATCCCAGCTCTCTCCTCTTCAGGGAGAGGCTGGCACTCTGGCAGTGCCCATGGGGTGGGATGAGGCAAGGCCTCTGCTGGGACCTGTCCTGGGACCTAAAGGAGCCAGTCTGGGGCTACACACACACTGTGGGCACTTAATAAAAGCTGCTCATGGGGACTGTGCGGCTGAATTTAGTAAGTCTCTTTTTGTTTGCAAAGCTTCTCCTAGGAAAAGGGGCACAAAGGGTCTCCCTGAAGGTCAGCCAAATCCAGAACGAGGGGAGGAGCCCTTCAAACAGCCCACAACCCTCAGCGGTGAGGACACCCCCTCCCCAGGCAGGTCAGATTGTGAGCCTCTGTCGACGCTCTGGCTTCTTACCCAGGGAGACAAAATTCTCATAATTTTCCAGCATGACCTCCTTGTACAGGCTCTTCTGGGCACGGGTCAGCTGCCTCCATTCCCTCTGGGTAAAGTCTATAGTCACATCCTGGAATGTCACTTCGTCCTGAAACAGCCAATATGTTTCTGCTCACACCTGGATCGTACCCTACTGGGTCTGGAGGCAGGGGGAGGGAGCATAGTGTGTGGAGTGGATGATTCTGAGCCCTGGTATCTGCCCACCCTTTCTCTACCCTAGGCCTCCTCGGCCCCTCTGCTGCTCTGGGTCCTCTAGGCCCACCTTTTTCCAGAGTCTTTCTGTCCCGTGTTAATTTCCTGGCTCTCCTCCTCCCCGCTGGGCCACTCTGCTCCTCAGCCCTAGAACTGTGAGTGTGCCCCAGGGCTCTGTCCTTGGCCCTCTCCTCTGGGTGCCCCCATCCTCTCTGGTGGGCTTCACCATTATCTCAGTCTCATCCTGTATAGAGCTGGTTTGTTCATGGTTGTGTTTTCTCCTTCACTGAATTGTGAGCTCCTGGTTTCTGCCTTTCTGCGTATCCACAGTGTTTAGGAAAGGGCCCAGTACACATCGGGCACTTAACTGATGCACACTGGCTTGACCTGAATATTCTTCTGATATCTGCCAGAGCTGCAGGCCAGTACAGGTCCCATGGTTCCCAAGAGAGGACAAAGAGGCTCATGCAGAGCCGGCCTCAGAGGCAGGTCAAGGACATGGAGTGTCTACCATGCACAGAATGCTGCCGGGACACCAGGAGGCCGCGTCCTCTGCCTCTGCAGAGTTCAGTCCACCAGGCATAATGGTGACAGTCTGCTGGGGGGTGACGTGGCAAGGTGGGGGTCCAGGACACACTCAAGTGGGGGCCTGGAAAGCCTCTGCCCAAGGAGGAAGCCTGGGAGCCAGGCTGATAGGGAGAGGAGGAGGGTGAGGCCAGGAGGCTGGCCATGAACTGGAATGTGTGACTGCGGGTGGCAGATGGTCTGGAAGCCTACCCCCAAGGGCCTTTCCCTAGCCAGGCCGAGGGGCTGCATTTGATGCAGAAAGGCCTCCCCCTCCCCTCTTCTCTTAGCTCCTGATCTGAGTGGCAGGGGATGAGGAGGGGGGGGGGAAAGACTCCGACAACAAAGAGATTCTAGCGGCTGTGATCTAGGAATGTGTGTGCGTGTAAATGGGCGTGACTGCACACATGTGCGCAAATCTCTGTAAGTGCATGTGTGCATGTGCCTGTGCACGCATGGCTATGTACACGAGTGTGTAACCGTGTGACTGTGTCATTGAGCCTACATGTCTGTGTATGTGACTATGTGGCTGTGATTGTGCACACGTACCTGTCCAGGTGTGTGTGACTGCACGCGTGTGCATGAGTCTCTGTAAGTGCATACGTGTGCATGTGCGCCTGTGAGGCAGGTAGACGCCTGCGCACCGGCACAAACCTGGGTCCTGCTCTTGACCCCTCCCAGCCTCCCACTCACTGCGGAGCTCAGGGGGCTTTGAGGGAGGCGAGGAGGGGGGAGGGAAGAGGGTGGAGGAAGTGGGCATCTGACAGCGCCCTAGTTTTGGGTTCCCTCTGCCATCGGCCCCGCCCCCAACTTCAGGCCCCGCCCCCAGCCAAGGCCCCTGCCCCCTCACACTCACCCGGGAGCCGGGGGCCACCGGGAGCCCGAAGCACCGCCGCCCTCTGCTCATGTCCTGGGCGGGCAGAGTCTGGGGGAGAAGCAGGGGGTCAGGGGGCACAGGGCTCACAGGGGAGGGGCAGGACTCCGCCCAGCCGCACATGCCCCGCCCCCTTTACAGAAGAGACTCAGCAGGGCGTCTCCACCCCCTCCTACCCTGGGGGGGGGGCCACAAACCCTAGAAGTACCCCCCAGGGGTGGTGGGGGTGGGGCAGGGGCAGAGTCTCCCCAGAGGCAGAGACAGATGTGGAGGCGCAGA
Source organism: Pseudochirops cupreus (assembly GCA_028627135.1). Classification (NCBI taxonomy): domain Eukaryota; kingdom Metazoa; phylum Chordata; class Mammalia; order Diprotodontia; family Pseudocheiridae; genus Pseudochirops; species Pseudochirops cupreus. The sequence continues at coordinate 345,748,389 of CM053581.1, forward strand.
GACAGAGACGGGCAGAGATGGGGAGACAGAGACAGGGAGATATAGAGACACAGCGACGGGGAGACAGACTCAGCAGTGGAGGGGGGTGGGGGGGGAAGAAAGGGGTACGAGCACACACTTACACACCCACGCTGGCACACGCAGGCAGTGAACAGGGCGCTCTAGATCGCGCGCAAGCGCACTCCTCCGGACACCCGTCTGGCGCCCCTCCCCCAGCTGGGCCGGTACAGATCGAGCCCCGGAACTACCTTTCCCACAATGCAGCGGGCGGCGCGGATACGTGAGATCGCTCGGCTCGAGGAATTCCGGGAATGGAGTGCGTGACGTTCCATTCTGAGGGTCCAGGCCCCGCCCCATCCCCACGTGACCCAAGCCAGCCCGGTCTAGCTCCCTAGGGGGCCCAATGGCTCCTAGACCCCCCACCATAATGGCGCGGGCCTTTTACTGTATTCTCCCTCTGCTCTGGCCCGGCCTCGTTCCCGCTTCGTCGAGGCCCCTTATTCCTCACAATTTGGAAACGTCGGGGTGGGGCTTCCCGAAGCCGACATGGGGGGCCCCTTCCCGGAGCTCGGGGCTGGGGCCTGTGCTCAGGGAGGGAAACGAAGGCACGAGGCGAAGCCCACTGTGTTGGCCTGGTCTAGGCGCCGGGGCTCCAAAGGGAGGCCGAGGCCAGGAGGGCCTGCAGGGGAGTGCGATACAGAGACTGCTCCAGACAGGCTCGCCCTGCGTGCGCCCCGCAGAGCAGGGGTGAAAGCCCACGCCTCCATTCTGGGGGAGTCCCGGCAGTCTCCTCGGCCCTTTGGGCCCCCTGCCCAGGTCCGAAGCATGTCCCGGGGATCCGGGGTACCTTCCCCCCTGCGGCTCCAGGCTCTGGCCCCCTTCCCCACTCCATGCTCTGCCCCCCATTGTGGCTCCAGGCTCTGCCCTCCCCCCCCACTGTGGCTCCATGCTCTGCACCCCGCACTGCGGCCCTCCTGGGGCCTTCCCCCCACTTCCAAGTGGCCCTTTCCATTTGGCTCAGTGCTGGAGACTTGACACCTGGGGGCCCGGGTTTGGGCTTGGTTCTTGCATAGTCAGGTGCCCGCCCCGATGGGGCAGAGCGGCCGGACCCGAGGTGGGTCAGCCCGATTCTGAGTGGCCTGGTGCCCCTCGGGTCATTCCTAGTCTGGACGTCCGCCTCCTGGACCCTGCCATTGGGACCCTTCAAAGCTCACTGATGGTCCCTGATATTCCTTTACCCCAAGTCATGAGAGAACCCATGCAGAGAAGCAAACCACAGCTTCTCCTGCTCCAGGGCCGCACCCCAGCAGCATCTCACTGGGAGAGGGGCAGAACAGCGTGAAAGCTTCCCTTTGTGAGGCCAGAGCCTTCTGAATGCCCTCACCAGCCTTGAAAAGTAGCCCTCTGGGGTCAAGCACGACATTAGCTCAGGCAGTCCTATGAACCCATTTTTTACAGGTGGGAAAACTGAGGTAGTGTACGTCCCCACAGTTCGTCAAGGGAACACTCGGCAGTGACCACAGAAGAGTGAAGACCTACCCCAAAAATGTTGGACACATACATTGAGGGATCGAAGGGCCTGGAATATGATATTCCGGAGATCAAGGGAGCTTGGATTAAAACCAAGAATCACCTACCCAGCAAAACTGAGCATCATATTCCAGGGGAAAATATGGTCATTCAATGAGGTGGAGGACTTTCAAACATTCCTGCTGAAAAAACCAGAACTGAAAAGAAAGTTTGACACTCCAGCACAAGAAGCATGAGAAGACAAACATGGAAAAGAAATCATAAGGTACCCATCAAAGATGAACTATTTACATGACAACATGGAAAAGT
>CM053581.1:345757247-345767321 GCA_028627135.1 Pseudochirops cupreus
TCTCTCTCTCTCTCTCTCTCTCTCTCTCTCTCTCTCTCTCTCTCTCTCTCTCTCTGTCTCTCTCTGTCTCTCTCTCTCCCTCTCTCTCTCTCTCTCCTCTGTGTCTCTGTCTCTGTCTCTCTCTCTCTCCTCTGTTGTGGGGATCCAAGTTCAGGGGAACCCTGCCATCCCATGGCAGAGCTGCTGAGATAGTGTTAGAGGAGCCCTGCCAATCAGCAGCAGGGCTGAGAAGGAAAAGTTAGGTGTAAAAAAAGATACTTGGAAAGAGTTACTTACCTAGATGGTGCAACAATCATGAATGAGATGGGACCCCGAGAATGGTGGAAAACAGAGTCAACTTTATTCAGCTAAGAGTCCAGTGTATATATAGGGAAAAACTGCATAGTCATCATAAGCCACTATCTTTGGGATTATACCATTGCTCTAGTTCCCATTTGCCTCCTATGTGACTGCTGTGTACTTATCCTGGTTATCAGGGTGCGAGGACCAGGCAGGATGTTCCAAACCTCTCTAAACCTCCCTAGAACAGGATGCAGTTATCTCAAGGTTTCTAGTTAGTACTATGTTGCAACATTATGGTATTTTCCCCTGAGAACACTGTGAGCATCCTTCTTCCCAAGCTGGGAGTGCATACTGCACTTCTTATGAGGACAGAATGTTCATGCCTGCCTAGGGAGTGGGGAACCAATCTGGGCCTGGTAGCAGAGTCTTTAGCTGAGAGGGTTTATCCAACCACCAGGATCAGAACCCCACTGGCCTGTGGTCCTCTACATCTCCCCCTTTCTTTTGTTGATGGTGTAAGTAATGCAGATTGGTGGCAACCTCACGTACGAGTCCAGCACCAGCAACATAGAGGAACAAAGTAAACTGCAAGGAGACACAATATAATCAGGGGAAGAAGGGGTGAAAGCAACATATATACCAAATGCAAAGGATTTGACCCTTTAAATGAATCCCAAATTTTTCAGTGACTCTCAGCAATGTCATGAGTAATATTGGACAAGAAAGATAGAACAGTTGAAAAATTACTGTTATGCCAGATACCTTCCAGATGATCTTTTACCTTCTTCTATTCTACTATGCTTGCATTATAAGGTATAGGCATAACACAAATCATAGAAAAACTATAATCACACAACAACAAAACTCAGTTTCTGCAAGCTTGTCTTTCACGAATTCTACTGTTTCCTTTAAAACATCTAATTTTTGCTGAAAGTCTCTACTTTAACTCATTACCTAAATACAATATTAACTGTTCTAATATATTGATCTCATACAAAAGATCCTTATCTATATTCTGTTGCAGAAATTTTTTTGATAACTCATTAACATATTAACATATTGTTGTGCAGTTTAGATTATCTCTTAGTAGAGATATTGCAGACACATCTAGTATCATGACAAACCTCCCCCCCTCTTTTTTTTTTTGGTAGAAATCAGAAATTTCATGTAATGCATATCCCCTTGACATTTGATACGAATCACAAGTGACTGAAAGTTGCTCGATAATTAAGAGAACAAATCCCTACGAGATATGCATTGAGGAAGAGTACAATGAATGCAAATAATATTCCACACAGAGGAGTCATACATTGACAGATGTATCCATAAATACACTAGAGGAGTCAGGTCCAAACTGTACACTGACAAATTGAGCAGCTTGTAATTCACTTAGTGAAGAAATAAAAGACACTGTTGCAATTAGTCCCATGAGTAAAAGTCCAGAAATCGCTTTTGTGCAGGTTCCCCCAAAGTCTGAAACCAAAAGAGGGTAGTTCTACAAACCACATAATGACATCATAACCTCTAATACATCATCTGAGAGTACAGTTTAAGCAGGTTATATTCCAATAAAATGTAGTATGGACTTATATTGTCTGTAAATGATTTACATTAGTAGAAGGAAGGAAGGCTTAAGGGGGTCAAATACATATAGCTAAAGTTATATACGGAACAATTGACATGACAGGGGTAAATGTCTCAAAATTTACCTCATGATGTAACCAGTCCAATTTGTATAGAAATCAGAGTAATCATAGCAAGAAACACAAATCCTGTGGTAATAGGTTCCAGTTCTTTGGGTGGATATAAAAAATGTTCCATCTTCCTCCATGGGAGCACAGCTTTTTTGTGTAGTGGCTGCATTAGGAGACCTCTTCTTCTTTATTCCATGTTCTGTCTCCATGATTTCTACTTCGGCTGCTGGAGCTCTTTCATCTTTCTGGGTGATTTGGAGTACACCCTCACTGGTAGTTCCCCAGTGTCTGGAAAACATATAAGCACAGCCTCACCCCCACAGTAATAAATTCCCACATTGCCTTCATTTTGGGGAGTATGCAACTTTCACATTGTTTTACTGCCAGTATATACTCATTTTTAGCAATGTTTTTATTCAGCTAATGTATTTTGGTTTTGTAAAGCAGTAGCTTATGTAGCTAATTGCTCCCCCCCCTTTTTTTTGCAATAACTAGGTTGTAATATCTTTATTATAAGGGGTATGCCTGTAATTAATATTACTTGAAAAATGATCACAGAAAGATTTAATAAATTGTTAGTTGCAGGAACATTATCAGCATTCAATTGTGTCAGAATGCCCATTGAAGCAAAAAACTGTAACATATGGTTGAGCACATTTACTGTAAGCAGTGGAGGAGTAATAAGGGCAACCCAGGTAGAGGATCTGTGTAGTCTGTGTAGTTTGTTCCTATGGAATTGTTGAGGTGCACAAAATGAAGAATGAGCTTCACTATGAGTTACATATATGTATTTATGTATGTGTGTGTATATATATATATATACACACACATATACATATATACATATATACATACATATATATATATATATATGTATATATATATATATACATATAGGTGTGCAATGTTAGAAAAAAAGGTAAATGGATTTGTATGTTTAAGTTTAGCAGTACCAATAACAACTTTATCAGTATTGGAATTATTGTAGTAGCTTGCATTGCCAGGAAGCTGATAGACAAAAGAAGTTCCTGACAAGAATCTTACAACTGAATAGGAGACCTACATCCTTGGTTTGCAAAGCTTGTTTATCCTCTGATTAAATTCATTCTGGAAGAAAGAGATAGTCCAGAAATTGAATCTTTTACCTATAAGTTCCAATACTACTTAACTCTTGCTTAGGCCATCAAATGATTATACATTGAGATCAAAACAGCAAAATCTGTTGCACTTCACATCAACTTGGCTATAAATTGTTGTGGAAATGAAAGTTTTAGTAGGCCTCCTAAAAATCATTCTAGGGATTGAAAAGAAATTTTAAAAGTATATTCCCTTTAAACAAAAGAGTTCATAGCTGTTACTGATCATTTACTCTGATCATAGAAATTTTTTAGTCTTCAATGCTTTTATTTTAAGCAATGTTTTACCAAATCACAGCTCATAGCCAGATTATGGTTAAATTTATCCTCAGGTAGCTATAATGAACAATAAAGATTTACAAGGTCCCTCATACCTAAGAGATATTATTTAACATTTCATATTTAAACCTGTCCTGGTGTGAAAGCCAATTGTTAGAAATCCTTTTTAATCTTTTGCAACTTCTCAACAAGTTAGGTTCATTTAAAACTACATAACTAAAAGAAGTTCCTATCCCAGGCTGAATAACCTTGCCTATAGAGATAGGTTTCAGGGGTCTTGGCAATTGTATAAAAGAGGAATGACTGAGGATTTTAGGGAGGGGCTGGTGGCAATGCCCCTGCTTTGTCGAATCTCATATATGTAGGAGGAATGGCCTGAATGGGTAGAATTAATCTGAATAAAATTTTCACCTAATCTCCTCCTTTCTACATATGGTAATTAATGAACAACTTTAGGTTTTAGCATTAAAACAGTAAAGTAACTTTGATAATAATTTCCAAAAGTGATAGCCAAATGGTTTTAGCTAACCTCCTTTTTAACTATAGGTAAAGGTGTAAATACCTGGTTTTCTACAGGGCATATATACACATTATAAAATGTAAGTGACCTAACTGTTGGTTAAACAAGTTCTTTATTTTTAGGTTCCAACAAAATTCAGCTTTAAAATTTGCTTATAAAGCACTATTTCTGGCTTATAATGATGCCTCAATTTTTACTACACTTGAATTTCACTATAGTTTAGAAAGACTACAATAACATTAATTTCATTTCCAAATCACTTGCAAAAATTATTGATAAAAAATTTTGGCTTATGGAGTGCAGAGGCTTTTATCCTCTCCTCACAGCTGTAGAGCCTGATTGTGGATTTAGGGATTTGAATTGGAGAAGTTTATCTGCTTGCTTAAAGGTGTGGGCTTCAGGGTGCCTCAGGGCTGTTGCTAGTGGGGTCCTTGATAAATTTAGTATGCTTCTTCCCTTTTGCCAGATTGGGGAGGGTAACTTAAATTCCTTATTAATCTTCAGCACTCTCTTTCAGCCTAATCTGGGATGAGAAGCTTTAATGAATTTTTGTAAAATGTTTTTTGCTGACAAAACTTTTACTCCAGTAAAAATTTTTACAGAAAACAGATGTAGAACTGTTTCTCACGTTGTACACCTTTGAGTTCATCTTAGACTGTCATCCTACAAGTTTGTGTAAAATGAATTATAAAATGTGAAAGGAAGTGGAATTTTGTACTTATCTCAGTTTTTGAAGGGAGATGTTCCACTATAAAAATAGGAGTTATCAGGAACAAATTACATGTTACATGACATGGAAATATAAATATATTTACAAGAAAACTAACCAAAAGAAGAAATATTGGGAAAACAGAAAATAATATATAATAGGTTAACTTGACATATAACTTACATAATAAAGAATTATTTAAAATTTACAGAGGCAACTCCCAGTCCACACTAGAGTAGTGGTCAAGGATATGAACATGATTTTCAGGTGGTTTGGCTCCTTTGTTAATCAAAGAGTAACAAAAATGTCAAGTACTCTTGGCATTAGCAAAAAAAAAAAAATTAAAAGCTGATAGGTCTGGGGAGAAATGAGGATTTTCATTGAGGGCGAAAACTTTCAGCATCTTTAAATCAATTTTAGAGTAAACAATAAACATCAGAAAAATAATTCTATAGGTAAGACTCAAATCCCCAAATTCTGTTGTTGAGAATATACCTTGAAAGTGTTAGTATAAAAAAAAAACAACCTACCAAACTGAGCTGTTTAATCAGAGATTTTCACAACAGCAGTATCTGTAATTGTCAAAACTGGAAGCATTTTTGAGCAAAAAAGATAGGGAAGCTCACAGGAAATAAGTGCACAATTTAGATTATCCTCCTCAAAATAACACAAAGAAAATCAATGCATGTAGAATTAAAAGGCAAATAGTTGACTTGGAAAAATACCTTTGCAGCAAGTTTCTCTGATAACGGTCTAATATACAAGATAGCAGAACGGAATGGATACAGATATACGAGAATAATTCCTTGAATAAATAAAGTGGTACAGACTGTAAGGTTTCAGAAAGACGAGGAAGCTGTCAACTAGACGGAAAGTGTTGCACACACGCAATGGTAAGGGAAACGCAATGCTGATTACTTTGAGGGTGTGCCACGACGCACCGGCCCTCCGACTAGTCCAGATCAGCCGGGAAACATTGATGAGACGACTGCTACATGCCGACCCTTGTGCTATGCGGGGTGTGTGCATTCATGCGTGGGCGCGCGCTTTGGACAGGTGGACACCAGAGGGGGCGAAGCAGCCCTGCCACCGGAGGGGCTCGGGCGTCCTGACCACCCCACATACTCCTATCACTACCCACCGTACAAAAAGTGTCTGGTCTGACCCCCAGAGGAATGTGAGCACAGTTTTGAGCAGACACTGGCGAATGCACCGCAAAGATTCGGTGGGAGTGGGGGTGGGGGTGGGGGGGCTGTCTTCTCCTTCTCTTAGCAGGCGCAGCAGGAGGGAGAGGAGCACCCGCTGGTCCCAACCTCCCTGCAGTCGTCATCTGTGCCCGCTCACTGCAGACTGGGGCGCGCGCAAACAGCCCTGCGGGGCACAGCCCTGGGGGAGCATAGCCCTGGGGGGCACAGCTTTGGGGGGCACAGCCCTGGGGGAACACAGCCCTGGGGGGGCATAACCCTGGGGGGCACAGCCTTGGGGGGCACAGCCCTGGGGGAGCACAACCTTGGGGGGTCACAGCCCTGGGGGAGCACAGCCCTGAGGAGCACAACCCTGAGGGGTCACAGCCCTGGGGGAGCACAGCCCTGGGGGGCACAGCCCTGGGGGAGCACAGCCCTAAGGAGCACAGCCCTGGGGGGCACAGCCTTGGGGGGCACAGCCCTGGGGGGGCACAGCCTGGTGCCCACGGCCCGCTTCACGCATCTGTGTCGCCCGCAGCCAGCCTGGCGTCTGCCTAAGACGCTCGCTTCCAGCCAGGACTTAAACGGCAAACGTCAGGACAAGAGGCCGCTTGGGCCCGGGGCCAGCTCCTGGACAGCTCTCAGACTGAGGCCACAGGCAGGCCCAGGGAGCAGCAGGGCCTCCCGCGAGGGGCATAGGGTATCTCGGGTCTGACCCGCCAGCGCCCCCGACAAGACACGGTCTCAGGGAGGACGGGACCCCCGGGGCCCCCCCTCACCCCCCACCCCGGCACCTCGGCCCTGCTCCGAGGCTTCTGGCCTGGGACCGAGCGGCTGCCGGGGGGCGGGGGGAGGGGAAAGAAGGCGGGATCTACTCACGTCAGTCCCTCTGCAGCTGTCTGTCATCTCCCTCCATCCGCCCGCCCATCCCCCTCCTCCCGCCGCCCGGTCCGTCCGTCTGTCCTCCTGGTAGTCTCAGAAATAACGAAGCTACAGAGCTCAGGAGACCCCAAAGAGAGAAAGGCAGCTTCACGCCTGAGCACGCGGGAGGCGCCGGCCTCCGGGGAGACGGAGGAAGGCCCACGGACACACCCCGTGGCCGCTGGGGGAGGGCTGCGATCTGCCAGTCAGAGAGGGCCGGGGGGCGGGGTTAAGCAGGCGCCCTAGGGAGACCCTGCTACGTTCTGGGGAAGCCTCGCCCCCTCCTCCTTCTCCTCCTCCTCTGCTGTCTTTCGGGCCCCGCCTCTTTTTTTTTTTCCTCTACACGATCACGTGGGCTTCCACTCAGATGGAAGAGAAGCACTGCGCATGCGCTCTCCACAACCGGTTTCCGTCTTCCCACTTGCTGGACTCCATTTCCCAGGAGGCCGTGCGAGCTCAAGTAGTGTGGAGCCTACGGCATTGTGGGAGTGATCTTTGAGTAATTTCAGCGAGCTTGCGCAATTTCCCTTTGGCCCAGGAGTTTCGGGGAACGAGAATGGCCGAGAGGCGCGTGCCTGGCGGCGCCCGCGCGTCCGTGTGCGCGTGCGCGCGCTTCCGGGTCTGGAGGTGCGTCTTTGATTTGGTCTCTTCCTTCGGGAGTCTTAGGTGTCTCTGGGAGGCCTTACTGTGTGCTCAGAGCGATCCTGGGAGGGAGGGGCCATCACCCCCATTCTACAGGTGAGGAAACTGAGGCAGGCAGAAGCAGAGAAGGGACTGACCCAGGGTCACACAGCCAGTGCGAGTCTGAGGCTGGATTTGAGCTCCGGGATTCTGATCCGGCCATCTCTCTACTGTCGCCGTGAGACACTGTCTCTATATCTCTGTCTCTTCTCTGTGTGTCTCTCCTCTGCCTCTCTTTGTCTCTCTCTGTCTCTGTCTCTCTTCAGTGTCTCTCTCTTCTGTGTCTCTCTCTGTCTCTGTCTTTCTCACTCCTCTGTCTCTCTGTCTCTGTCTCCTGTGACTCTCTCCTCTGTTTCCTCTGTGTCTCTCTTTTTCTGTCTCTCTTCTGTGTCTTTCTCTGTCTCTGTCTCTCTGTCTCTCTCTCCTCTGTCTCTCTGTCTCTCTCCTCTCTCTCCTCTATCTCTCTCTGTCTCTATCGCTCCTCTCTCTCCTCTGTCTCTCTCTCCTCTGTGTCTCTCTGTCTCTCACTCCTTTGTGTCTCTCTCTGTCTCTCTCTCTTCTTTGTCTCTCTCTGTCTCTCTCTCCTCTGTCTCTCTGTCTCTCTCTGTCTCTCTCCTCTGTGTCTCTCTCTGTCTCTTTCTCTGTCTCTGTTTCTCTCTCCTCTGTGTCTCTTTCTATCTCTGTCTCTCCTCTGTGTCTCTGTCTCTGTCTCTCTGTCTCTCCTCTGTCTCTCTCTCTGTCTCTGTCTCCCTCCTGTGTCTCTGTCTCTCTCTTCTGCGTCTCTCTCTGTCTCTCTCCTCTGTGTCTCTGTCTCTGTCTCTCTTCTGTATCTCTCTCTATCTCTCCTCTATGTCTCTCTGTCTGTCTCCTCTGTGTCTCTGTGTCTGTCTCTCCTCTGTGTCTCTGTGTCTCTCTGTCTCTGTCTCTCCTCTGTGTCTGTCTCTGTCTTTCTCTCCTCTGTGTCTGTCTCTGTCTCTCTCCTCTGTCTCTCTCTGTCTCTCTGTCTCTGTCTCTGTCTCTCTCTCCTCTGTCTCTCATCTAAGTCTCTCTCTGTCTCTATCGCTCCTCTGTCTCTCTCTCCTCTGTCTCTCCTCTGTGTCTTTCTCTGTCTCTCTCTCCTTTGTCTCTCACTCCTCTGTGTCTCTCTCTGTCTCTGTCTCTCTTCTGTGTCTTTGTCTCTCTCTCCTCTGTGTCTCTCTCTGTCTCTGTGTCTATCTCTGTCTCTGTCTCCTCTGTGTCTCTCTTTCTCTGTCTCCCACTCCTCTGTGTCTCTGTCTCTATCTCTTCTCTGTGTCTCTCTCTCTGTCTCTCTTCTTTGTCTCTCTATCTCTGTCTCTCCTCTGTGTCTCTCTTTCTCTGTCTCTCCTCTGTGTCTCTCTGTCTCTCTCCTCTCTGTCTCTCCTGTCTCTCTCTGTCTCACTTCTGTGTCTCTCTCTGTCTCTGTCTCTCCTCTGTGTCTGTGTCTGTCTCTCCTGTCTTTCTCTCCTGTGTCTCTCTTTCTCTCTTCTTTGTGTCTCTATCCTCCGTGTCTCTCTGTCTCTAGCTCCATCTCTGTCTCTCTCTCTGTCTCTCCTCTGTGTCTCTCTCTGTCTCTGTCTCTCTCTCCTCTGTGTCTCTCACCCTGCTGGGAGCTGAGGTGGGGGCTGGGATGGACTGTGGCCCTTGGGGAGGATCCAACTCTCCTACCCTTCTTAGTGTCTCCCTGGAGGCCGAGCTGGGCAGGGGATGGCAAGCTGACCTGGGGAGAACTTTCCCCAGAGCCCCTGGGCAGCAGCTGCAGCTGAGGAGTGGAATCTGAGACCTTCAGTTCTGGGGGGCAGGACGTACATCCAGTCAGAAGGCCCCGAAAAGAAGGACCCAGGCCAAGTGACCATGGAGAGTGGGGCAGAGGCCCTGGGGACCGTGGACAGAGGTGAGTGTGACAGGCCCACGGAGTGGGGGCAGTGAGGGAAGGGTCTGGGAAGGAGGAACCTAGGGCAGAGCTGGGGCTCCCCCTAAACCCCTCCTTCTCCCCCAGACTCTGCCCTCCCTGGAGAGATGAGCAGAGAGTGGTGCAAGGCAGGAGTGACCTCAGGGCTCCCAGCGGCCCCCGGCTCCTTGGTGAGTGGACAGTCCTCGGTGGAGTGTGGCTCCCCCTGAGATCCTAGAGTCTCTGTGCTCAGCAGCTGGGAGGGTCCTCGGGGGTCAGCTAGCCTTTCCCTCTCCCTGACAGGTGATTGGCCACCATTAGAAGGCAAGGGGACACTCTGGCAGTACTGGACAGCAGGGACCTGTCATTGCCCACCAGCTCCATGAGGGCAGGGACCATGTACGGCTCCGTAGGGCCCATCCACCACTGTGCACACAGTAGGCCCTTCATTCATGCCTTCCAGGGTCTTAGCATTATTCTTGTGAGTTTGGGAATCATCAGCAAGCAAAAACTTTTCACTGTTTAGAGACCAACCAAAAAGAGAATTGTCTAAGAAATTCCAACCTTGTCTGTGCTCTTTTTGAAAAGCATAATCAATTTAATGTCATAGTAACCAAATTGCTCATTTTTGTCCTGAAGGGTTTTTTTGCACGTTTTTTTTTTCGTTTTTTTTTTTTTTAATATGAGATTCTTTATTAAATTTTTTGAGTTACATCTTTCCTCCCCGTCTTTCCCCCGCCCACCACCCCAAAACAGCCA
>CM053581.1:345767821-345797601 GCA_028627135.1 Pseudochirops cupreus
CTGAGAAAAGTTACAATTATTGTTTTTCCATGTAGGAATGTAAATAGTTCAATTTTAATAAGTTCCTTGTGATTTCTTTTCCCTGTTTACCTTCTCATGCTTCTCTTGCTTCTTGTATTTGAATGTCAAATTTTCTATGCAACTCTGATTTTTTCATCAAGAATGCTTGAAAGTCCTCTATTTCATTGAATGACCATATTTTCCCCTGAAACATTATACTCAGTTTTGCTGTGTAGGTAATTCTTGGTTTTAATCCTAGAATATCTGGAATGTTATTTCCAAGCCCTTCAATCCCTTAATGTAGAAGCTGCTAGATCTTGTGTTATCCTGATTGTGTTTCCATAATACTCAAATTGTTTCTTCTTGGCTACTTGTAATATTTTCTCCTTGACCTGGGAACTTTAGAATTTGGCTATAATATTCCTAGGAGTTTTCTCCTTGGGATCTTTTTCCAGAGGTGATCGGTGAATTCTTTCGATTTCTATTTTGCCCTCTAGTTCTAATTTTCCTTGAGAATTTCTTGAAGGATGATTTCTAGGTTATTTTTTTGATCATGGCTTTCAGGTAGCCCAATAATTTTTAAATTATCTCTCCTGGATCTATTTTCCAGGTCAGTGGTTTTTCCAGTGAGATATTTCACATTGCCTTCTATTTTTTCCTTTGTTTGGATCTCTTTAATAGTATCTTGATTTCTCATAAAGTCATTAGCTTCCATTTGCTCCAATCTAATTCTGAAGGAATTGTTCTCTTCAGTGAGCTTCTGGAATTCCTTTTCCATCTGGCAAATTTGGCTTGTTAAGGCATTCTTCTCCTCTTAGGCTTTTTGGGCCTCTTTTGCTATTTGAGTTAGTCTATTTTTTAAGATGTTATTTTCTTCAGTCAGGTTGTTGACTCTCTTTTCATGATTTTCTTGCATCATCCTCATTTCTCTTCCCAATTTTTCCTCCATTTCTCTTACTTGATTTTCAGAATCCTTCTTGAGCTCCTCCATGGCCTGTAACCAGTTTGTATTTTTCTTGGAAGCTTTTGATGCAGGAGTTCTGACTTCATTGTCTTCCTCCTATTCCATGCTTTGATCCTTTTTGTCCCCAAAAAAGGAGTCTAAGGTTTGATTACTTTGCTTGCTTTGCTTCCTCAGCTTGCTCATGTTGCCAGTCAATTACTCAACTTTTGAGCTCTTTGCCACAGTAGAACTCTGCTTCCAGAGAGGAGAACTTTGTCTGAAATTGCTGGGGTTTTCACAACTGCTGGAGCTATTGGTTGAGTGCCCTCTCTGCAGCCCCCACTAGCTCTGGCTCACTGGCCACAAACCCTAGGACCTTCACCCAAGGCAGCGATCCGAATCCAAGCAAGTTAAAGCAAGAGTGATTACCATCTGAATGGTTGCTTGGTCCCCCTACAATCTGAAGGCCAGGAGCTCTGGAAGCAGCCCCATGACCACAGCTGCTGTTTCTCAAGTGGACAGTCTGCTGGTGGCCAGCCCCTCTGTACCCAACTTGACTAGTCCTAAGGAAGCTGTTGTGATTTGTTGCCAGGGCTATACTCAAAGCCTTCCCAACATGATGAACGAAACAGGGCTTGCCCTCTGATCACTTCACTTGAGTAATGGCTTGTAATGAGACTTTATGGAGCAGCTAGGTGGTGCAGTGAATAGAGCACTGGCCCTGGAGTCAGAAGGACTTGAGTTCAAATCCAACTTCAGACACTTGACACTTAACTAGCTGTGTGACCTTGGGCAAGTCACTTAACCCCAATTGCCTTGCCTTCCTCCCAATAGGAAAATAAAAAAAAGAAATATACAAGGCAAGAAAACCTAGGAATTCCATCCCTGCCAAAATTTACCTCCAAAACAGAGACAAAAGCTTCTTTTCCTTCTACCAATAGTCAGAACATTCCTTCCTCCTCCCCACCACTGCCATCCCAATCCCTGTGCCAGCACATTGTAAGAGATACTATATTGGCATCCTTCAGATTGGCTGGAAAAATACAAGATTAAGTAAGGCCTGGGTATTCAGCATGTCTCATGATTCTTGGAAGTCTGTGAAACAGTGAGTATTTTCAGCCATTTCCTTTCTCACAGCATTGGCAATAAGGCAGTGATATTCTTTTTTTTTCTTTCAGACCAAAATCGTAGTCCAAAGACCAAGAAGACTATTCTAAAGCAGGGCACTGTGGTGGAAAAATCATCCCAGGAAAGAATCTCAAAAGATCATCACAAGGATTTTAAGTTTGAGGAAATTGGTAGTTATGGCCAGAGGTTTAGCAGGCATCAGGGCAACCAGAAGAGACACTTAAGGCAAGGAAAGAAAATTTCTAATAAGTCAAGAGAGCATAAATGTGTATTTAGGAAAAACTTCCATCAAAGATCATTCCTTGAAATACAAAGGAATTTTCCTTCAGAAAAGAATCTCCATAAATATGACGCACATGGAAATAGCTTTAAATTGTCTTCAGACATGAATAGTTACAATAGAATCTCCTCAGGAAGGAAACCTCATATGATTAATGCTTGCAACAAGGCCTTCAGTTACCATTCAGATCTTATTCGATATCACAGGGCAAACACTAGAGAAAAGCCCTATGCATTTGATGAATTTGGCAAAGCCTTCCAGCAGAGGCGACACCTTACTCGACATCACAGAATTCGACCTGGAGATAAACCATATACATGTACAGAATGTGGGAAAACCTTCAGTCGGATTCCCTACCTTATGCTACATCAGAGAATTCATACTGGAGAAAAACCCTATAAATGTAATGTATGTGAAAAAGCCTTTTGCCAAAGAGGACATCTCACTGAACATCAGAGAATTCATACTGGAGAGAAGCCTTACAAATGTAACATATGTGAAAAAGCATTCACTCAGAGTGGGCATCTTACTGAACATCAAAAAATTCATAATGGAGAAAAACCCTACAAATGTAGTGAATGTGGGAAAACCTTTAGCAATAAATCATCCCTTATTCTACACCGCAGATTTCATACTGGAGAGAAACCATATAAATGTTATGAATGTGGGAAAGGCTTCACTAACAGCTCAGTTCTTATTGTACACCAGAGAATTCACACTGGAACCAAACCCTATAAATGTCATGATTGCGGGAAGGCCTTCCTTCAGTACATAGGGCTTGTGGTGCATCAGAGAATTCATACTGGAGAGAAACCTTATAAATGTCACATATGTGAAAAAGCCTTCAGCCAAAGTGGGCATCTCAGTGAGCATCATAAAAGTCACAATGGAGAAAAACCCTATGAATGTAATGAGTGTGGGAGAGCCTTCAGCAATACCTCATCTCTTATTCTGCATCACAGAATTCATACAGGAGAGAAACCTTACAAATGTAATGACTGTGGGAAAGCCTTTAGTAACAGCTCAGTTCTTACTGTACATCAAAGAATTCATACAGGCTCAAAACCCTATAAATGTCTTGAATGTGGGAAGGCGTTTCTCCAGTGTATAGGTCTTATTGTACATCGGAGAACTCATACTGGAGAGAAACCTTATAAATGTAATGTTTGTAAAAAAGCCTTCAGTCAAAGGGGACACCTTACTCAACATTTGAAAATTCATAATGGAGAGAAGCCCTACAAATGTAATGAGTGTGGGAAAGCTTTCACCCAGAGGGGTCACCTTACTGAGCATCAGAGAACCCACAGTGGAGAGAAACCATATACATGTAATGAATGTGGTAAAGCTTTTAGCAACCACTCACACCTCACTCTTCATCACAGAATTCATACTGGAGAGAAGCCCTACAAATGTAGTGAATGTGGAAAAGCTTTCAGTCAAAGGGGTCACCTCACTGAACACCAAAGAATTCATACTGGGGAGAAGCCTTACAAATGTAACGAATGCAGTAAAGCCTTCAGCACCCGTTCACGACTTACAGTACATCATAGAATTCATACTACAGAAAAACCCCATAAACGTCGTGAACAGAAAAAAGCCATCCCCCACGGTGTGGACCTTCCTCAGTGTCAGAGAATTAAAGCAGGGGGGAAATGTTATAAATGTACTCAATGTAGCAAAGCCTTCCGAAGCAGCTCTTCCCTAGCTCTTCATCAGAGTATTCATAGTGGAGAAAAACCCTATGAATGTAGTGGATGTGGAAAAGCATTTAGTCGGAGAATATACCTTACTAAACACCAGAGACTTCATACTGGGGTGAAAACTTATAAGTGTAGTGCATGTGGTAAGAGTAATACACAGTGTACATGTCTTATTCAGCATCAGACAATTCATTCTAGAGAGACACCTTCCACATCTAATGATTATTCAGAAGCCTTCAGTAGTAACTCACCTCATATTCCACATCCCAAAAGTCATAGTAGAAAGAAATCCTATGAATGTTACGAATGTGGGAAGCCTTTCAGCAGTCATGCGGGGCTTATTGTACATCTGAGAATTCATACAGGAGAGAAACCCTACAAATGTAGCACATGTGGAAAAGCCTTCAGCCAGAGAGGACATCTTACTGAACATCAAAAAATTCATAATGGAGAAAAACCCTATAAATGTAGTGAATGTGGGAAAGCCTTCAGCAGGAGAATGTACCTTACTCAGCATCAGAGAATTCACACTGGAGTTAGACCTTATAAATGTAACATATGTGGTAAGGCCTTCACCCAATCTTCAGGCCTCACACAACATCAGATAATTCATTCTAGAGAGAAACTCTATAAATGTAATGAATGTGGGAAAGCCTTCAGTAGCAGCTCATCACTTAACCTACATCAGCAAATACATGTGGAAGAGAAACCCTATAAATGTAATGACTGTGGAAAAATTTTCAATGATCAATCATCTCTTAATCTACATCAGAGAACTCATACTGAAGAGAAACCCTATATATGTAATGAATGTGGAAAAATCTTTAGTAACAACTCATCCCTTGATCTACATCAGAGAATTCATACTGCAGACAAGCCCTATAAATGTAATGAATGTGGAAAAGCCTTTAGTCAGCAGGGAGGTCTTGCTCAGCATCAAAAAATTCATAATGGAGAGAAACCATATAAGTGTAATGAATGTGGGAAAGCTTTCATTTATAGTATGCAACTCACTCGACACATGAGAACTCATACTGGGGAGAAGCCCTATAAATGTAATGAATGTTCCAAAGCTTTCAGTGAAAGCTCATCCCTTATTGTACATCAGAGAATTCATTCTGGAGAAAAGCCATATAGATGTAATGGATGTGGGAAAGTCTTCAGTGCACAGGGAAGCCTTACAAATCATCAGAGAATTCACACTGGAGAGAAACCTTATAACTGCAGTGAATGTGGGAAATCTTTCAGCTCCAGCTCATCCCTTGCAAGACATAAGAGAACTCACACTGGGGAGAAGCCCCATAGATGTCTTGAATGTGGAAAAGCCTTCACTCACAGATCATCCTTTACTGTACATCAGAGAATTCATACTGGAGAGAAGCCCTACAAATGTAGTGAGTGTGGAAAGGCTTTCAATGAGGGAAGAGGCCTTCTTCAACATCAGAGAATTCATACTGGAGAGAAACTCTAGAAGTTCAGTGCTCATGGGATGACCTTGCCTTCATGGGAAAACTATTAAGCATCTGAAAATCCTTGCTTAACAGATATATTACAAATAAGATGCATGTGAAAAGGCATGGATTGGTCCAGGCATCAGAGGCTTCACAAAAGAGATGAACTCTTGAGATTAACACCAGGAAACTTATGACTTCTTAACTTGGGCATCTGAGAATCGTGGTAACTAGTTTTTCATTTAGGAGTTGAGAGGAAAAAAATGTTTTCCTAGACATTTGCCTCTTTTTAACAACACACCTGGGTATATTACGCTTATATAAGTCCAAGTAAAAGGTTCACAGGTGTGAGACCTAGCAGTTCTTAGGCTCTGAGCTTTCTAGGACAGCAAAAAGAAATCTTTTCCTTAAAACATTTTAGTGAGGAAACAAGAGGAAATAGAAAGATGCTGATAGCCTGAATTTCCACTGAAATATTTATAAGCAGCTCTATTAATTGTGAGCACCCCTTCACATAGTTTTTATTGATGTGCATCTAACAGTTTTCAATGGCCCATCTTCATGCAACCTGATGGATAGTTTGTTCATTGGGGTCTAAAAGAAGATTGGAGGTGTGTGTGAATGTGGATCTTATAATTCAGGGGTATGTAAAGGGAGGGTGGTGGGAAGTTGTTCCAGAAGAACATAAACTGACTCACTCAAGGGTCAGTGATATTTGTCTGCTTCTTCATGAAAATGTGGGATCTGAGAGTTATTTTAACAGTGATTGTGCAGAGGAAACCAATGAGACAGAAATGAGGCACTCTCTCTATCCTGAAGTTTTTGGTGTCCTTGTGCATAGTTGTCCATAGAATCCTTCCCTACTCTAGGGTTTCAAATTACATCTTGATCTCCCCATCCCATTTATTCATTGCATCTTAGAATGCATTGGCATAGTTAATTTGTATTCCTAATTGGGATAACTATGAAATTGAGACAAAATTGAGATATCTCTCCAGGCATTGCGAGGCAGCTGGGCTGAAGGAATCTGTTGTTGGTGATGTTTTGGGTTCCACCTCAGATTTCAGATTTGCCAGGAGATCTTGTGAGTTAAAGGTCCTTAATTTAAATTGCAGTACCACCTATATAAAAGGATCAAACAGCAGTGTTTTCCTCAGGGCCCTTCAGGTACACTGCCCAAGACAGTTGTAAAGAGGAGAGTTGTTAGGGAAGGGTTGTTAGGGGTGTGGCAGAAATGAGAGTTGAGCAAAGGGCAGTTTGAAAAGATAGGGAACTTTGTGGGGAGGACACTGTAGAAGGGAAGGTCACATATTCTTTCCAGCTCCCACAGTGGGCGGGAAGAGTTGATCACTGCTTCACTGCCCCATCTTTGCTAAAGCCTTAGGCTCAGGCCACTCAATCCCGCAGGTCTAATGGTCTCTCTGGCCCTAGCTGAAGAATCTTTGGGTGACAAGGACAGCCCTTACCTATCCTCTGGAAGTTTCTCAAACTTTGGAATTATGGGCACCAACTAAGATACCAGGGAATGTTTAATGAAGGAGAGCATCTTGAGGAAGGTTATTTTTCTAGCATAAGGTGCTTACCAGAGAGAGCAGGCTTGAGCAGGATGTCTGAATCCATTGAGGATTCCAGGGTGGGAAGAATAACTCCTGCATATCTGACTTTAATTGGTTTTATGAATGAGTTTTCCCACTCCTCAGTCATTTTCAAGCCCCAGTTGAGCCCTTCGTCTAACAAAGAAAAGCACGACATGATAGTTCTGACAGTATGTTGGACATATTTGCATACATACATACGTGTGTATATATATGTCTTTATATACACAAATTGTATACACAGAGACCTTCCATGCCTGTAGGTCCCTGTCTGTCTCCTGAAAGGAGAGAGGTTGGTTGTGATTTTTCAGAGTTTGCTTTTCTTTTAGATTTGTTTGTATTTTTTAAAATTTACATCACAATCATCATATGCTTTATTTCTCCATTTGTGTATCCTCTTAGTCCATTCATAACAGTTATTATGTTTCTACATTCTGTATACTTTGGTTTTCTTAGAGCACAGTACTATTCCCTCATATTCCTATAGCATGGTGTGTTTAGCTCGTCCCCAATCAGGTACTCCCTTTGTTTTCATCTTTTGGCTACTATAAAAAGTGCTGCTGTGCCTATTTTGGTATCTATGGGGCCTTCTGTCTTGGACGTCCTTGGGATCTGTGCCCAGCACTGAAATTGCTGGATCAAAGGGTGTGAACCATTCAGAGACTTTCCTTGGACAGTTCAAATCAACTTTGAGAAAATCAGGCTAGTTCACATCACCACCAATGTCTGAGTGTGCATGTGACTGGCTTCCTATTCCTTTTTCCATACCCTGGCACCTGCCCAATTCTGAATGGAATAAAATGGCATTCACTGCTCCGTGAGGGAAGTACTGCAGATGATATCTCCATTTTACAGGTGAGGAAATGGGCTCCCTCAGAAAGATGGCAGGATCCATCCAAGTGACAGAGCTGATACAGGCCAGAGGCAGGCTCAGGACCTAATCCCAGGTCTAGTGCTGCTGAGTCTCCTCTGGGTGGCCCAGGTGTGACTGCTACATGGAGGAGTTGAATGGGAGTGACAGGTGTCATCCCCTGCCAGAGTACCTGACTGGTGGTTTGCACTGGGTCACAGCTGCCTGGATCTCACCTACCTTAGGCAGCTTTGTCATATACTTCAGGGTAGCCAGGTGGTGCACTGGGTAGAGCACTGCACAGGGAGTCAAGAAGACTTTAAATCCAGCCTCAGACACTTAGGAGATATGTGACCCTGAGCAAGTCACTTGGCATGTTTGCTCAACTATAAAACAGCACATGTGGAAAAGCCTTCAGCCAGAGAGGACATCTTACTGAACATCAAAAAATTCATAATGGAGAAAAACCCTGTAAATGTAGTGAATGTGGGAAAGCCTTCAGCAGGAGAATGTACCTTACTCAGCATCAGAGAATTCACACTGGAGTTAAACCTTATAAATGTAACTTTCCTCCAGGGTTATGAGGACCAAATGCTCTTGGCACAGTGTGCTAACATGCCTGGCATGTATTAGCTGTGGGATAGATACTTAACTCCTTTCTTTTCTCCCCTGCCTTGCAATGGGGAGAGCACATGAAGGTTGATACCTGGAGATCCTTTGTACTGACCCTGTGGAAATGCCAGTATTCAATGCCAGCCCCTTGGCCTGCAAAGAAGAGGAAGGACAATGGCAAAGAATCATATAAAGAACCTCAGAGGTCATGTGTCCCACCCCCCTCCATATGCAGACAAGGAAGACACTCAAGGTCACCAAGTGTCTGACATGAGACCTAGTCCTCTTTCCACAGTACTCATCTGATACCATGTGAGAAGCAGGCAGAGTAACTGAAGGGGCTCAGACACTATACTAGGGTATGGGAGAAGAGTCTAGACAGCTCCTGTTGACAAAAGGAGGTATTTGTACCTTCTTATAGTATGGGGGAAAGGGGAATTTTGGCTTCTCACAGATCCATACAGAAAGAACCTTTTAATCCAGTGGCAACTGGATTAAACAAAGTTGGGTCATGTCCATGTCATTAAGCTGCCCTAGTCACCCCTTCCCTGGCACCCAAGTGGAGGTGTTAGCATGCTGCCTTGGTTGTACTTTTCTGTTGTTGCCCTGCACCTCTGGACGTCTCAAAATCTCCATTGTGAGAATTAAAATGTGCTATAATAAATGGCCTGTTGCTTTAATGATGTACTAGTTTGTCTTGTTCTTGTAGGAAACTTGTAAGTTTTGGAATGGAAATGTCTTCCTTGCTTTCCTGAGAGAAGACACTCTCATATGGACTGGTCTGGAATTCTCAGAGAGTGTGGGGAGGGAGCAGGATTGGACACCAGAGAGATGCCCTCCCCATCCAGTTCTCTTTAGATCTGCAGGAGATTAAGAATCTCACCCTTAAGCAAAAAGTCAGTTCACTTTGCTTATTTCATCAACTGAGTAAACAAAGGTGCCTCAATGGATGATTCTGAGTTAGTTACTGTATAGGCTTCCCCAGTATTGGGGTCCTGAGAGCATCATAGCATCAACAACTTCAGTTCTCCCAGTGGAATCCAGGAACGTCTTCAAGTGGTACTGATCATCAGTGTTTTTGGAGAGATCAGTACCTATACTTAGAGAATTGGGAGTTTAGAAGGAAACTACACCAAAATGATCTTACCAGCCTGCTCTCATTAGAAATGGTTGAGAAGACAGGGGGTTCATGGGAGTTTGGTCTACTTACTGTGACTAGCGGTATAGGTCCTTCCCTATTGTCCCCACTCCATTGGTTCAAAGGCTTAAATACACTGGAATTACCAGTTGGTCAAAAGGCACTTATTATTATGTGCTTACAATGTGCCAGGCATGGTGCCAAGTGCCAGGAGTGCAAAGAAGGACAAAAACTGCCTTCCAGAAGCTCACATTTTAACTCTAAACCTAATTCATATCTGAGAAATGTACAGTGTAACTAAAAGCTAATCTCAGAGAGAAGGCATCAGAAATGACCTGCAGAGGGTGGAGTTTAAGCAGTCTTTTGAAGGAAGCCTGGGGAGCTAAGAATTGGAGAGGAGGTACCAAAGCATTCCAGGCGTGGAGGGTAGCTAGAGTCAGAAGATGGAGTGCTGGGAACAGGGAACTGCCAGTCACCAGTATAGCTGAATGGTAGAGTTTATAGAGACTAGAAATGTAGGGAGGGGTCAGATTGTGAGAATTTAGAAACCAGAGGATTTTATATTCAATCCTAGAGGTAATCAGGAGCCATCAGAGTTTATTGAATAGGAGGAAAATGGTATGATATGGTCAGATCTGAACTTTAGAAAAATCCTGTTGGCACCTGAGTGGCAGTAGATTGGATGGGGGAGAGACAAAGCAGGGAAACTCATTGAGAAGTCTAGGACAGTAAACCAGGTGAGACATGATGAGAGCTGCATCAGTGGAGGGAAAGAACTGGATAGAATAGGAGAGATGTGATGATAGAAGCCACAAGATGACAACAGACTGGACATGTAAGTGAGTCTAGGATAATGGCGTTTCAAGCCTACCCAACTGGTGGATGGATGCTGGTGCCTGCTATCATGATAGGAAAGCTTCAGAAAAGGGAGGGCAAAGGTAACACGTTTAGAGTGGGATGCGTTGAGTGTAAGATGTCCACAAGACAATGGGTTTGGCATGTCTAAAAGGCAAGTGGTGATTGGAGACTAGGTAAGGAGAGAGGTTAGGGCTGGAGAAATGAAACAGAATCATCTGCATAGAGATAATCATTGAACCTATGGGAGCTGATGAGATACCAAGTGAGAGAGAATTGAGTCTAGGACAACCTTGGGGGACACCTATACTTAGGAGATGCCTGGAAATGCACTCCACTCTCTAGAATCCCAGAGAGTTTTTATATTCAGTGTAACAAACATTAAGCACCTACTATGGGCAAAGCACCCAGGACAGAAACTCCAAAACCTGGCAAGACCACAAGAAGTTCCATTTGAATGGCAGGACATAACCAAGGGAAATGGAGGTGTCACAAGGCAGAGGATAAGATGTTCATGGGGATGAAGATGAAGCATAGGCTTCAGCTAATTGAATCATAGTGGGTGGAGTGGGTTTGCTTTCACCCACAGGCCAAACTCCAGTCCAGTCCCTTGGAGGACCAAGAGGTGGCAGAAAGGGGAAGGTGAAAGTGACTTCCCTCCTCTTTTTTCTTTTTTTCTTTTTTTGCTTTTTGGAAAGGGCAGTTGGGGTTAAGTGACTTGCCCAAGGTCACATAGCTAGTTTTTTTGTTAAGTGTCTGAGGCTGGATTTGAGCTCAGGTCCTCCTGACTCCAGTGTCCGTGCTCTATTCACTATACCACCTAGCTGCCCCTTCCCCCTCTCCTCTATGGGGGCTATTTAGTCACTTTCACCTCCCCCTTTCTGCCACCTCTTGGTCCTCCAAACCCAGCCCAAAGAATTATGTAATAATCCCTGTGTCATAGCAGCCCTGCAAGGTCGGTACTATTACCCTCATTTTTCAGATGAGGAAGCTGAAGCAGGCAGAAAGGAAATGACTCTTTCAGGATCACCCAGCTAGGAAGTGTCTGGGGAAGGATTTGAACAGAGGTTTTCCTGACTCCCATTCAGTATCCTGCTGCCTAATGGCAGATAACACCTGAGTGTTATAGTAGTCAGTAGTAGTAGTCAGAATAGTAGTCAGAAAAAACCTGGTTGTCACGAGCCACCTTGCTTGGCATTGCTGGGCTGTGCTAGGACTGGCTTGTGACTGATTGGGCATACTCAGTTCGAAGCAGTGTTGGACTTGAGTGTGGGTTGGCTGGCATTGAGTCCACCTGAGACCATCAGGGAGGCTGGGAACATAGGCCAGTGTCTATAGGATCCGGCTGATTTGGGGCAGGAAATCCTTTGAAGATGCTGACTCAGTTGGAGTTTTTGACTTTTTAAACAACTTTGGGGTTTGGGTCAGGTCCCCAAATTGGGGATTCTTCCTCTCTTCTGTGTTACAGGCCCCTTCGGTGTCTGCTGAGGCCATGGACCCCTTCTGAATTTTAAAATAATTTTTAAAAACTTAAAAGAAACGCTAACTTTGAGTTGGAAGTTATTGAAATAAAGGGTCCTGATAGGTGAAGAACCCCTCGCCTAGCCACCCTGTTGCCCCAGCTCAGGCTGCTTGTCCAGGATACCATGTTACATCGATGACCAGGAGCTCTGCTCTCTGGGCATCTGGGGCAGGGATGCCTTGAACAGGGGCCCTAGACTGAAGGAGCAGGGGAATGGTCCTTTGCCCCAGGAAGACAATGGAGGCTGGCACTGCTGTCTGTGACTCCCCAGAATTCTCCTGAGACTTGGATTTCCATGCCCAAAGAGTCAAAGTCAGGGGACTCCCCACATCCCCCATGAGGCAGCTGCTGCCGCCACTAGATGTAGCATCCCTAGAGAGCTCATTGACATGGGAAGGGGGGGGGAGTGGCCAAATCCCAGCCTGGCCTCCCCCCCAAGCAGTGCTGCCTCTCCTCCCTGGGGGGACACTCTGAAGTTTCCAAACATGTTTTTCCATCAGTTGTTTTCTTTACTAATTACGGCCTGGACGAAGGTGCAGAATCCAAGGGCACTAAATAGAATAATTGGTTATTGGGGGTGGGAGGGCTGAGCAAAAAGTCATCGCAGTGATTCTGTCACTCAAGCCTCCCAGGGGAGACAATAAAGCTTGTCAGGTTTCAGCTGATTGGTCCAGCCTCTGCAGGCCTGGGTGTGAACCTGACCTAGTGTAAGACAAAGGCAGTGACCCTCTGCCTTGCTCCAATCCCAGAGCAGTGTTTCCCCAGATAAGCATCTGTTACTCTCCTCTGTCCTGGCCAAGGGCCTTCCTGCTGCCTTCTGGCTGCCTGGAGACTCACTTGTGGCCTCTACCCAGCCCTGACCCCTCTCCCTATCCCCCAGGACCTCCCCGGCCACTCAGCCCTGCCACATGACCCAGCCCAAGGCCCATCACCAGCCCGGTTGCCAGCTCCTGAATGACTTCCAGCTTATCAATGTGTTTCCTTGATTGAGTGGCCCAGAACCAAGCCTAATACTCTGGCTAGGCCAGAGGGTCTGCTCCAGAACTCGGATCCTTCCTGTCCTGGATCCCATTCCCTGTCACCTCAGTCTTGAGTACTTGATGGCTGACTGCACGGCTGTCCAGTTGAGTGCTGAGGTTTAGTGTCCCAGGAGGCTTCAAGGGTGGACCTCCCAGGAGCAGAGCTCTGCTGGCAGGAGGCCAAGTAGAGCTCTGGCCTCCTGGAACAGGAGACCTTGCAGACCCTTGGGGCCAGCTGAGCCTCCATCCTGTTCAGACCATGTGACTGTGGAGCAGACTTGGAGTCAGAGGCTTGAATGACACGTCTCCGGGTACCACAGATGGTTCATGAGTGGGAGACTGAGCCAGGGGCCCAGCTCCCACCCACCCCACCCCCCCATCACCCACCAAGCTTGTATCAGAGGCCAGGAGGCCCTTGACTTCTTAGCCCTGATTCTCTTGGCTTAGTCGTCTCATCTGTGGAAAAACTGTCCCAGAATTAATCAAATGCACAAATTAAACCAGAGTTTCCTTGAACTTCCAACTAGCTAATGATGTCACCATCACTGCTTTTGACCTTTTATTTACTCACTGACTGGGCAGCAGATAGAGCGCTGGGCCTGGAGTTAGGAAGACCTGAGTTCAAATCTGGCCCCAGACATTTCCTGGCTCAGTTAGTGACCCTGGGTGAGTCACTTCACCGTGTTAGCCTCAGTTTCCTCTTCTGTAAAATGAGCCAGAGAAGGAAATGGCAAACCCCTCCAGTATCTCTACTAGGAAAACCCCAAATGGGTCACAGAGAGTTGGGCACCACTGAAATGAGTGAACAGCAACAACAAAGCCACAGGTTAAAGTTGAAGGACAATATTTACCCTCCACAAACTTTGTTAATCCCAGAATTGATCCCAGTAGGGGGGGGGGAGGTGGCTGGGACCCGGGTCACCTCCTCACCCCACCCCCCCCACTGAACCCAGTCTCACCCGGGTTCAAGGCTGAATGGATAGCCTTCTTCTGGCAGTGATCTCAAAGGGCCCAATCAGTTCCATTGTCCAGAGGGGCTGACCAAGGTAGAACCCCAGAAGTACGAGAGATGCTTTCTCTCCTCCAAGGCACAGTCGGCTTCTCTCCTCTGCTCTGCCCCTCTCTTTGAAGGCTGCTGAACCCTCTGGCGTTCCAGCCCCTCCCGGGCACTGTCCATCTCCAGGTGCTGATCAGAATCAGAGGGGCAGCAAGGCCAGGTGGGGAGCCTCAGCAGGGGCCTGACTTTCTTCCCTTGCCTTTAGTTTAAATGAGGAGCCCTTCCACCAGGCTGGAGCTGCCTGCAGAGGCCTGTTTTCTTCAGTCCCACACAGGCAGCTCACTGCCTCCAGCTTAGCCCTGGCTGGGCTAACTTCTGTTCTTTCCTGAGTAGGTGTGGTCACCTATGCCTCTCCCCATTTGTCCCCTGCCCTTTCTACCCCACCCCCACAGTCCTTCCCACACCCTGCCCCATTCAGGGCACTGATTAAAGAGAGTCCTCTCTCTTGAGAGCATAGGTGAGTATCCAGCCACCCATGTCCTTGGATCAGAGACTAGAAACCAACTAAGGAGAGCTGGAGAGAACAGAGATGGGAGGGGAGACCTGACCACTCCCCTAAGCGGCCCCCAGTGGCCAAACTGTGAAAGAGAAGTGAGTGAGGGGAGGGCCCAGCCATCCGGCAGGAAAGTGTTAAGGATACTGGCAGACGGGCCAGAAGACGTCGCCACCCTCCCTTGGCCGCTGCTCTCCCCCAAGGCCCTCTTGCGTCTCTGACTTCTTTTAGGCTCATTGCCCAAATCGTTTCCCCTAACTGTGGGTGCTGTACTCTCCTCTCTTCTTTCTGGTCATCCCCTCTGTGCCCACTCTAGACAGGTGACTCACTGGTCTGTACAACCAGCCTTAGCTCCTCTCCAAGCTCTAGCCCCCACGTCCCCAGCACCTATTGGATATTTCTAATTCGAGGTCCCATTGACAATTGCTTTCATTGGGATGCTGCCAATGACAGAGGACTTTGTTCCAGACAGTCCCAGGAGGGAGGTGCTCAAGGGGTCCTTGGATCATAGACATGGGGGCAGGAAGCAGCCTGACAAGACACCTATGCTGCATCCCTCGATTTGGGGGTGAGGAGTAGAGGAGCCTCAGCTTCCAAGGGAAAGGGCCTATGCTTGGCCCACAGGCCTTCTGCTTCTGCATCTTTGTTCTCTACAAGCCTGGTTTCAATTTTGATTTTTTTTTTCAGTATCTTGTCTCTTTCTGCAAATGTCAATCAAACAGAGTAAGCCCTCAACCCCTTCCTCAGGACGGCTGCCTAGAAGCTGGATCAGATCACCTGCTAGCAGGGATGCTCCTTTGAGAGGCCATCCCAGTGGGGAATCCCATGCTAAGAGCTTTGCAAATATTATCTCATTTGATTAGATTAGAAGAACTATTGCCTTCCAAAAACAGAGGAAGCAAAAGAAACTCCTGCTGACCCTCGTCCAGTCGCTTACCCAGAATTTAAGAGAAAAAACAAGCACACACCTTTGCTTGTATCACAGGGAAGAGGGAAGGTCAGGGAAAGAGCAGATTTTATCTTGTAACTCTCATCTCTCCGGTCTCCCCTGTTATAGCAAGTAACTGGTGTGCACTCGCACCATGGGATGATAATGACAATAGCTAACATCTTCAGAGCTCCAACCATGTACCAAGCACTGTGCTGAGCATCTTGCAGACACCTCAATCCATCCTCACAAGGTAGGTGCTGTGATTCCCACTGTACAGATGAAGAGACTGAGTCAGAGTTAAGTGACTTGAGCAAGGTCACAGCAGGCCACATGAACACATTCCCACCCTTGTTTTCTGTTATGGTCTGAACGACATAAAACACACACACACACACACACATACTTTCCTAGAATAGTTTCACTCCTGGGGCTTTGTTCCATTTGGTAACCACAGGGGGACAGTGAAGCAATGACAAAGGATTTCTCTGTTTCCGGGCCATTTGCGCTTTCTGGAGAGATTCTCATAGGCTTTGTTTTTGTTTGTTTGTTTTTCTTTAAGAAAAAAGAAAAAGGAAGAAGCCTGAAACAAAGGGCTTCTCCCAAACCAAAAGATTTTGGCCCTTGTCCAATAATTATCAATCAAGTTTGTCATTAAACTTTTATGAAGTGACTTCTATTCGCCTAGCACAGGGTTAAACCCCGGAAAGGCAAAAAGAAAAACCAGTTCCTGCCCTCAAGGAGCTCACAGTCTACAGGAGACAACAAGCAAACATGTGACCAAACAACCATAGACTAGAACACAGAGAAGTGAAGAAGAGAGGGAGGGGTCTGAAGAGGCTCCCAGGAGAAGGTGGGAATTCAGCAGAGATTGGAAGGGAGAGAGGCAGGCAGAGGAGAGGAGAGGGAGGGGGAGCATTCCAGCGGAAGACCCAGCCAGAGAGAAGCTTCGGGAGCCCAGAGATGGAGGACCTTGTTGGGGAAACTGCCGGGAGACCCGCGTCACTGAATCAGAAAGTAGGAGGTGGGGATTTCGGGGTAAGAAGACTGGAATGCGGGCTGGTTAGGAGGGCTTCCAATGCCAAACACAACATTTTGTATCTGGTCCTTAAGGCCAGAGGGAGCCACTGGAGCTTTCTGGCTTGCACACGTCACATGTTTTTATACAATTTATCTTATTTTGAATTTATGGAATAAAACATGTATTTCCATAACATAGTATGATAAAAAAAAAAGGTAATTGCCCATGAAACTACACATCTATTATGTACAACTTGGTATTCCTTTTAACTATATAATAGTCTTATAAATTACTTTTTTTCTTCCTTCTCCCGCCCCTGCCCTACAGATAGCTACCATTAGACACAGATAAACATATATGTCTATGTATACTATGTTATATATGTAAAATTATTTTATTCCTACTTCTATTTCTTTCTCTGGGATTTTTCTTCATATGTCCTTTAATTTGCGTATTATACTCGTCAAAATGACGTTTCCCCTAAAAATTTCGTGTGGGAGACAGTGACAATCATTCCTAAAACAAGAGACTCTTTAATCGACCCCACGCCCAGCTATCCCACCCGAGAAGCAGAATCTAGGAAAACAGATCCCCAGCCAAGAGAGGAATGGGAGAGATCTAGGCAATGGTCTTAATCTGCAAATGTCCGGGAGTCAGATCAAAGTCATACACAGATGGAGGTAGAGTGTGCCCTGCTCTTGGACCCAGGACGCAAAACCTAACACCGTGGAAGGCCCTGCATGGGGTGTGGGACCGGGGAGAGAAGGGACGACAGCCCAGCCTCGGGAGGTCAGTGACTGACCGTGGCAGCCGTGGAGTGCCACCGGGGGAGGCCCTCCTGCACCGGGAGCTCCTCCAACTGGCGAGTCCTCGGCGATCTTGGCTGCCCCCAGGCCCAGAGCTTAGAACGCCGGGCTGGGACCCTAACCCACCCTCTGCAGAGCAGAAGCTCCCTCTGTAGGGGCGGGCCCTCGGCGTCCACGAGCCAATCAGCGTGCTGCCGGGTGATCACTTTCAGCTTGGTCAATTTCCCCTCCCCCACCTCCCCAGGACTCTGCGGCTGGTGAAAGATTCTAGAGCCGCCTGGGCTCGGCAGTCTAGGCCACAGAAGACGGAGGCTTGGATCCCGGGGGGAAGGGGCTGTGACGGGGGGCGGGGCTCCCATTTGACCCTAGGCCCTCCGCCCCATTGGCACCTCCGTTTGGGCCCCCGGACCTTCCACCTGGCCGGCAGTGGGTGCTCCGACCTGCTACAGACGGAGAAGTTGAGGCTCGCCGAGAAGGGATTCAGAGCTGGGCCCCAGAGGCGTCCCAGGCCGACCCCCTCCTTTGACAGCGGAGGAAACTGAGGCTCTCCAAAGTGAAGGGACGCTGCCCGGAGGTCAGAATCGCTATTTGAACCCAGGGCCGCCCTGACGCAGACTCTCCTCGGGACCTCCCTTGAGCCTGCGGAGAAACTGAGGCTCGGACAGGCCTGGGGTCTCTGTGGCCGCAACGATCAAGGAAGGGTGTGTAAGGAAAGTGACCTCAGTTTCCCTTTTCGTTAAAGGGCGTGAGCGCCTGCGCACTGGTTAAGCCCCCCCCCCCTTCCCCCAAGTCTCCGCTACCCAGAATTCCTCGGAACGGGGGAGGGGGAGGAACGAGCCGGGCCTGGAGCCCCGGTGGGTGTGGTCCCGGCCGTCCGGCTTCCATCGGAGTCAGAGACTCCGTCTTCTCTCAGCGCTCCTGGAGGAGGGGGTCGGGGAAGGCAGAGAGGGCCTGGGGGGAGGGGGAGGGGGCCTGGGACTGCTGAATGGACCCACTTGGGGTTTGGGGGCTAGAGGATCCAGACCTGGGCGGGGGGGGACCCCTGGGAGTACTTAGTGGGAGGCTTGGGGGTGGAGGGGCCAAGGACAGAGGGGAGGGCCCTGGGGAGAGGTGCGGTGTGCTGGAAGCAGTCCTGCAGGTGCTGGGGGGGAGGAGGGCAGGGCGGGGTCGTCTTACCTTGGCTCTCTTTCTCCAGTCCCCCTTCACCACCTAGCCCCTCCAAGGAGAGATGGTCAAGCCACCGAGCAGACCTCGGGCATCCTTCCACCAGGTGAGGGGGACCTTCCTCTTTGGCCTCAAGAGTGGAGCAAGAAAAAAAAAAAGAGTGGAGCAGGAGCCCAAGGCTTTGGGGAGGGCCAGGACAAATGCGATTACTAGGCGCCTGTTAAACGCTGGACTCTGTCCGAAGTGATTTACACATATTAATGGTCGTCGTCCTTGCAGCCCTTTGAGATAGCGAGATTGGTGCTGTTATGGCTTGTTTTACAAATAAGGAGACTGAGGTGGAGTGACCTACCCAGGATCACACAGCTTGTATGCGTCTGAGGTTGGATTTGAACTCAGGTCTTTCTGACTCCAGACACAGGAACTGTGCACCAGAAAACTCCCCTGGCTCCTTCTACACCCCTTTGGGGAGGGAACAGCGTGGATTTAATGCTGGTTTCTTAGGTAGAGCCAAGTGAGGCAGCGGCTGATGTCTGGCGGCAGGTGGTATGGACGGGCTTGGGGTTCAGCCCCGCTGCTGCCCAGCTTTTCCCCGATTTCTTTTGTGGATTTTCCCTCTGTGCAAAATTGGTGGGGCTGAGGTGCCAGGGGCACAAGCCATTGTCAGGACTTTGGAGGTGTGGAGAGGCTTGGGGGAAGGGGCATGCAGAGGCGGCCTGGGCCTCATCTCTTCCATATTCTGTACTTACATTAAACCTGAGCATTGTGAGGGAGGGATGGAAGGAGAGAGGAAGGAAGGAAGGGGTGGTAGATAACTCCCATGTGTCCTGCTTGTCTATGGTTCTTTAAAACTGTCTTTTAAAATTCAGTCTTAAATACCTCCAGAAGAGCATTTCCACTGCCCGCTGGAACTTTCAAGGCTGTCCTGTTTGTCTGTGCTCCCTTCAGAACCTGGGTATTTTTTCCTGCGCCTTTTAACATTAGAAGCTTTAAGGGAGGGGATGGCTAGGTGGCGCAGTGAATAGAGCACCGGCCCAGGAGTCAGGAGGACCTGAGTTCAAATCCAGCCTCAGACACTTAACACACATACACAAAACTAGCTATGTTACCTTGGGCAAGTCACTTAACCCCAATTGCCCTCCAAAAAAAAAAGAAGAAGCTTCACAGGACCAGGCCTATCATTGGTGCAAAAATATTATAATTTTACTTTGAAATATAACTTTTCATTCTATGACCTTTTTTTTTCTTTGCCTTATGGATAAGGAGGAGCTGTGTAGTAGGTAGCAGGTAGTAGACACTACTTCTTGCTTTCAGATATTCTTAAATTCTGGTCCTTTGCTCCATAATTAGGTAAGTGTTTTCCGAGTTTTAAAGCTCTCATTCCAGCCTTAAATCCTGGGGAGCCGTACTTGGGTCATGGGGCCCCACCCCCTTATCCAAGGGGATGCCTGGGTGTCCACTGAGTGCCAGACAGTACAGGTGTGTGGACAGCTTGGGGGCGGGGATGTCATGTGGGCCAAAGACCTCTGGCTCCAAGAGAAGAGCTGTGTGGGCTGAGCTCTGGGATGAGTGTTTTAACCAATCTAGGTGGATTTAATATCAGCCAGGAGGCAGTGTGGAGTGGTGGGTACAGACTTGAACTTGGAATCGGGAGCCTTGGGTTCAGGAGCCCACTGGGGCAAGTCACTTCCTCTCCATGAGCCTGTTTCCTCATTTGTAAAATGAGGGGTAGACTTCACAGCTTCTCAATAAGTCCAGAACCACCCTTGGCCAGTCCTCTCACCCTTGGCCAGTCCTCTCACCCAGTAATTTTCTGTAATTGCTATAATGGGTAAAGTTTCCATTTCATGCCTGAGACAGGAATTTTGGTTGCTCTGTGTGTGTTGGGGAGGGGGGGTAGGGAGGATTGGAGAATATCACATGATGTTCTTGGGGCTCACTCTGGGACATCTTGTGAAGGAAAGCAGGAGCAGTGACGGAGTCACAAATGTCCACTCAAGGCATGGAGTGCTAGGGCCTCTAGGGATGGCTCTCCAGCACTCAGGAGTGAGTCCCCAACAGACGAATGCTCCCCGTGACTCCTGCCCAATTGGTGTCTGTTCCTCACCCTTACCCCCATGTATGCCAGGGCTGCTCCCTGCCTGAGCAGGATGTGTTTTGGGGTTCCAGGGAGCTGTGACCTTCAAGGATGTGGCTGTGGTCTTCACCTGGGAGGAGTGGGGGCAGCTGCATCCTGAGCAGCGAGACCTGTACAGGGAGGTGATGCTGGAGACCTATGGGATCCTCGTGTCCCTGGGTAAGGGGTGCTCAGGACAGTTCTGGGGTCTCCTTATGGTCTCACCTGCTGCCAGCTGCTGGGGTGGGGGTGGGAATCTGGGAGGCTCTCCTGGAGTCTTGGCTTGTGGGGAGAATGGTCTTTTTTTGCTTTGTACAATAGGAGGGCGGGCGCCCCATTGGCTCACGGGGGGCTGACCAGGTGACAGAGGACATCCTCTCTGTGTCATCTGCTGGACCTGTTGTTCCTTGGTCTCTGAACAGGACTTTCAGGTTGCAAACCCACTGTGATCTCTCGACTGGAGAGGGGAGAAGCACCTTGGAGGCCAGAAAGAGGAGGCCACCAAAGCCACTGTCCGGGTGAGTGAGAGGTGCTCTTGCCCCTGGCCTGCCACTTCTTCTCTCCTGGTCAGGTTCCTTGCTTTCCCGCCCCCTCCCCCCGCCAGTGGACATCATCTGATTTAGACTTAGAAAGACCTTGAGGCCTCTTGGCTTGACCCCGCTGTTTCCCATACATCTCATTCCAAGGGAAGGCAGGGTGGGCTAATAGTGCTCAACCTGGGCTCAGGCAAGACCTGAATTCAGATTCAGCCCAACCATATGCAGTTAATCTCCCTCTTTATATAACAAGTGAATGAATTATATAAGCTCATTTATATAGAGGATATAAGGCATTTATTAAGTGCTTACTAATACCCAGCACTGTGATACAAATACAAGTGGAACAGACCAGCCTTGCCCTCCAGGAGCTTACATTCTGGTGATGAAAAACACAAGTCAGTAAGTGGGACAGAATCACAAAATGACTGCACCCATCTAACCTATATCAGATTGCTTATTGTCTCAGGGAGAGGGGAGGAGAGGGAGGCAGGGAGAAAATTTGGAACTTAAAAGATTTCTTTAAAAAAGAATGTTAGGAATTGTTCTTATGTGTACTTGGGGAAAAAAGAAAATATTAAAAATGAAAAAAAAATTAAAGCTAGCAGGAAAGGGGAGAGGTAAAGGGTTGCCTGCATGGTTTGGAAATGCCTGGCAAGGGACACGGGCTTGTAGTTCCAGGGAAGTTTCCCTATGGGAAGTGTTTCGAAGCTGTGTTCATTTGGATCCTGCCTGTGTTTTGGAAGGGAGACTCCCAGATGGTTTATACATTCTGTAGTTATTTTGAAAGGAGTTTCTTTTATTTTTTCCTATTTCTTCCTGCTGTGTTTTGTTGACGTAGGATGAGGAATGACTGATGAACATTATAGGGAGGTCTTTTATATCCTGCTACTTTAGTAGAGTTACTCTTTCAGCTAATTTCTTAATTGTTAATTGTTTAATTTTTGAGCTGAGAATTCTTTAAACCAGTGGTGTCAAATTTAAATAGAAATGGGCCACTAAACTAGATAAGGATCCCTGCAGGCTGCAATGTGGACTTAGAAAACTACATATTAACATTTGCTTTGTCATATTGGATTTTTATTTATTTATTTTGTTAAGTGTTTTCCAATTAGAGTTTAATCTGAGTTGGGCTGCACTGGAGAATGTTCTGGTTTACCTCTTTCACTCATTCATAGTTTAGCTATCAGGGTGATGTTAATTTCATGGACATTTGTTCAACTCTTACTTCTCTGTTTTTGCAAACAATTTAGGTAATATTGGAATGCATTGTTCTTTGAATTTTTGATAGAATACTTTTTTTTTATTATATCCATCTGATTCTGGGTTTTTTTTTCTTGCGGAACTTTCATGGCATATTCAAATTCCTATTCTGAGACTGGCTTTATAAATTCTTGATTTCATGTTCTGTTAATCTGTGTATTATCTATTTTAAAAATATTCATTCATTTCATTTATCATTTTTGTTGGTGTATAATTGGGCTACCTACTTTCAGATTTCCTTTATTTGTTCATTGGTTATGAGTTCTTTTTATTTTTGATTGGTAGTTTACTTTTCCTTCTTAAAAAAATCACATTAGAAAATGACTTATTTTATTAGTTTTTTAAAGTCCAGTCACTAGTTTTACTTATCACCTTAGTGGATTTTTTGCTTTCAATTTTACTTATTTCTTTTATTTTCAGAATTTATATTTCTGTATTTAGTTGGAGCTGTTTTGTCTTGTTGCTTTTATTTTGTTGTTGTTGCCCAATTCATTGATCTCTTCTCTCTCTATCCTTTTTTGTTTATTTATTTATTTTACCCAAAGTGACTAAAGAAATAATTTTACCCCTATCCTCCCAAGCACTGCTTTGGCTATCAAAAGTTTTATTATGTTCTCTCATTGGCGGTCATTTTCTTTGATGATATGACCTATTATTTCTGTTATTCATTCTTTGACCTACCAATTCTTTAGAGTCAAATTATTTACTATCATTTGATGATTTTAGTTCTTATTTGTGGTCATCATCAATGAAAGATATTTGTATTTCAAGGTTTCTATTTGGCTTGGTTCTTTTCATGAGAAATGCTTGAGTGTCCATTTTTCTTCCTGCATGATTATGCTCATTTCTGCAAGTTGTTATTCTTGATTGTAAGACTTTCTCTTTTGCCTTTTGGAGTATCACATTCCAAGATTTTCTCTCTTCTGTGAGCTTGTAGCATAATCTTTTGTGAGTCTGTGATTCTTTAGCCCTTGAATGTTTTTCATGGAGTTCTATCTCCTGTTCTAAACTATTTATTTTCTTTCCAACTTTTTTCCTCCAGAGTCTTC
This sequence comes from Pseudochirops cupreus, assembly GCA_028627135.1. Taxonomy (NCBI): domain Eukaryota; kingdom Metazoa; phylum Chordata; class Mammalia; order Diprotodontia; family Pseudocheiridae; genus Pseudochirops; species Pseudochirops cupreus. The sequence continues at coordinate 345,791,348 of CM053581.1, forward strand.
AGTTATCATTTCACTAAAAATAAAAATTCTTGCTTTGTTTCCTTTTGGTTGTTGTTCTAGTCCTTGTGGCTAAGCCGTCTTTCAAAACTCAGTCTTTGATTTGTAGAATCACTCTTTTTGTCTGTGTTTGCCTGTTGGACCATTTTTAATACATAATACTTCTTCATTGTGTTTTGACGTTTTCTTTTGTCTCCTCATACTTTTCCTTTCAAAGCCATTCTCCCTACATTTGCTAGCTTCAGTTCTGTTTACTAGGGTTTGTCCTGATCTCTCTGCTAGGAGCCCTCACCTCTCTTGCTGAGGCTTCTTTCCATTTTCTTGTGCAGTTCTGGACTGGACAGAGGAGCTTGTTTTTGTTTCTGTCCACTTTTCTCTGTTGTTTTTGAGTACTTTTTCAGATATTTGCTGGGTACATGTCTATATATGTGTGAGTGTGTAAGAGCTTCCATCTTTTATAGTACCATCTTCACTGGAAGAATGACATGAATCTTAGTGCTTCTGTGGGATGGTGTTTTGCAGTACTGTTCCTCCACGCTGCATGGGGGCCTGTCCCTTATATTGTCTTTAGATTTCCTCTCACTAGTATTCTGTCATGTATGAATGATAGTCATCTTTCTTTTTTGGGGTGGTTATCAGGCTTAAGTGACTAACTCAAGGTCACACAGCTAGTACGTGTCTGAGGCCAGATTTTAACTCAGGTCCTCCTGACTCCAGGACCAATGCTCTATCCACTGCATTATCTAGCTGCCCTTGATAGTCATGCTTCTTAATGAAGGAGATGGATTCTAACAGCTGGATGTAAAGCATTTACCTTTAGTAAGTAACAAGAGACCAGTCAATGTTGACCTTGTTTCTTTTCCTCCATTCAGATTTCTGTAAACAGAAGGAGACAGAGTTGACTCCAGAAGAAAGCATTTCTGTAAAAGAATTATCCACACAAAGTCTTGCAAAGGATGGCATGTGGGAGTCCAGATTTGGGGAAGCCTGGGAATATCCTGTTAGGCTAAAGAGACAGAATGAGAACAAGAAGAGACAATCCAGGCAGCTAGCCATCCCCAGTGAAAAAACTGGTCATCTTTTCAATGAATATACTCCATTGGGGCAAAGCTTCAATGTGGAATCGCCCTTCAATTCACTGCCGGCGTTTCATACAGGGAGGGGTTTCCAGAAATGTGCTGCATATGGAAAGAATTTGAAACCATTTTCTGACTTGATTCAGTTGAATAGAATCTCCTCAGGGAAGAAGGTTTATAAGGACAATGATTCCTCCAGTTCTTGTCTGGCTCCTATTCAGCATCAAAGAAAGCACACAAGTACAAAGTTATTTCAATGTAATGACTGTGGGAAAGTCCTTGGGAACAGCTCGTCCCTAAGGAAACATCAGCTAATTCATACTGGAAATAAGCCCTTTGAGTGCAATGACTGTGGAAGAGCATTCACTCAGAAGGGAAATCTCACTAAACATCAACGAATTCATACTGGAGAGAAGCCCTTTGAATGTGATGAATGTGGGAAAGCTTTCATCCAGAGGGGAAGCCTTATTGAACATAAGAGAATTCACACTGGTGAGAAGCCCTTCACATGTAGTGAATGTGGGAAAAGCTTCAACCGGAAGACAAACCTTATGGGACATATGAGAATTCATACAGGAGAAAAGCCATATGGATGTAATGATTGTGAGAAAACCTTTAGCAATCGTTCAGCCCTCAGGACACATCAGAAGAGTCACACTTCAAAGAAAACCTTTGAGTGCAGTGAATGTGGAATGTTCTTTAACCAAAGAGGGAACTTTACCATGCATCAAAGAATTCATTCCAAAGAGAAATTCTTCGAATGTGGTGAATGTAAGAAAACCTTCAGCCAGAGGGAAAGACTTATTGAGCACAAAAGAATTCATACTGGAGAGAAACTGTACAAATGTAATGATTGCGGAAAAGTCTTCAGCAAATGCATGTCCCTCAAGAGGCATCAACTAATTCATACTGGAAAAAAACCATTTGAGTGCAGTGAATGTGGAATAGCTTTCAATCAGCGGGGCAACCTCATTAAACATCAGAGAACCCATACTGGAGAAAAAGCTTTTGATTGTAATGAATGTGGGAAAGCCTTTAGCCAAAGGGTAACCCTTATTGAGCACATGAGAATTCATACTGGAGAGAAACCTTTCACTTGTAATGAATGTGGGAAAAGCTTCAACTGGAGGACAGTTCTCACTGAACATAAGAAGATTCATACTGGAGAGAAACCTTACGAATGTAATGAATGTGGAAAAACCTTCAAGAGTACCTCAACCCTTAGGTCCCATCAATTAATTCACACTGGAGAGAAACCCTTTGGGTGTTGTATATGTGGAAAAGCCTTTAGCCAGAAAGGAAACCTCACTGTACACCAGAGAATTCATACTGGCGAGAAGCCCTTTGAATGTAATGAATGTGGAAAAGGCTTTGACCGAGGGGCAGCCCTTATCGATCACAAGAGAAGTCACACTGGAGAGAAGCCATATGGATGTGATGATTGTGGGAAAGCCTTTGCCACAGGCTCATCTCTCAGGTCACACCAGATAATTCATACTGGAAAGAAACTCTTTAATTGCCTTGATTGTGGGCTGACATTTAGGCACTGTGGAAATCTTGCCACACATAAGAGAATTCATGCCAGAGAGAGACCCTCTGAATGCAATGAATATGAGAAATCCTACAACCAAAAGGTAATCCTTACAGAACACCAGAAAATTCACACTGGAGAAAAACAATATAAATGTGGAAAAACCATCACAAACTCCTAATGTAGGAACCATCAGTTAATTCATATAGGAAGAAACCCCTTCAGTGGAATGATTGTGGAAAGGCTTTTAGTAGCAGCTCATCGCTCGTGGGACATCACAAGATTTACTTGGGAAATTAACCTTGAAAATCCTATGGAAAAGTCTTTGACCTGAGGATAATTCTTTTTGCACATCACCAGCTGCATCAATCATGGAGTGAAATCCTTTTGGTTGCAGTGGATGTGGAGAGGCTTGACCACAAACTCTATATCAGAGAACTTAGAGTGAAAAGAAGTCCTGTGATTGTGAGCAATTAAGGGAAAGATTTTCTTCCTGTGTCAGAGGGAAGTGGAAGATGCCAAGTACAGAGAAAAATGTTCTATATGCCATTCATCATAGCTGAATCTCAGGTCATGATCTCAATGAAGCAGCTGGTATTATAGCTTATGACCCCCGGTTTTCCATAACTGTTTATAACTTCACATAGTCAAGGTCACCCTGATTATGTTGTCATACAAGTTTATTTAATAGTGAACTCTGCTCCTTTGGCTATAAATATACTGATTACCATTGACCAATGGATTCCATAATACTTAAAAGTTTAAAATAGGTACTGTAGCAAAAGCAAATTCCAGAAGGAAAAGCCTTATTCAACCCAAGTAACCCTTCCTTAGATTCCTCCCTTTTCTTATCCTGTTTTCCCCTCCCCTCCCCCCTACCTTTTTCATCCATTCCAGTGACAAAGTTATGGTACCACAAGACTGAAACACATGTAGAATCCCTTGTATTGCAACTGATCAATCCCACAGTAGAGACTCATTTGGTTTGGAGCTAGGTAGAGAGGGTCAGACTTAGGGAGTGTCTGCAGAACTCGACTGATCCCTCCCATATCAGCTTATGCTCATGACTGCTGAGCCTGGTTATGCCAGTTGATCCAGAGACGCAATAAAAACCAAGGTAGCAGCAGTACTGCTCTCCAAAGGAAGCTGAAAGCATCAGGCCATTGTTTAATAAACATTTGGTGAATTAAAGAATTGGTCTCTGACTGTTCTGTACTATGCAAATAGGTACCATCCCATCTAGCTCTTTCATATACTGTTTTTTCGTGTTCCTTTAATCCTCTCAATTCCCAATCCTTAGCTACCAAAAAAAAACTGCTATAAATATTTTTGTAGAAATAGATGTTTTTCCCCTTAAAAAATCTTTTTGGAATATAGACCTAACAGTGGTATTGCTGGATCAAAAGGAATGCATAGTTTTATATTCCTTGGGTATAATTCCAAACTGCTCTCCAGAATGGTTGGATCAGTTCACAACTCCACCAATAGTGATTTAATGTCCCATTTTTCCTACGTCCCCTCCAACATTGATCATTTTCCTCTTTTGTAATATTAGCCAATCCAATTGCTATGAGGTGGTACTTCAAAGTCATTTTAATTTGCATTTCTCAACAATAGTGATTTAGAACATTTTTTCATATGACTATAGATAGTTTCTATTTCTTTGAAAACTGATTGTTCATATCCTTTGATCCTTTATCAATTGGAGAATTACTTGTATTCTTATAGATTTGGCTCAGTTATCTACATATTTAAGGAATGAGACATTTATCAGAGGTGCTTCTATAAAAATCATCCCTCACCACCACCACCAATTTTCTACTTCTATTTTTGGTTGCAGTGGTTTTGTTTGTGTGAAACCTTTTTAATTTTATATAACCAAAATGATCCATTTTGCATTTAGTAATGTTCTCTATTTCTTGTTTGGTCCTAAATTCTTCCCTTATCCATAGATTTGACAAGCAAATTATTCCATGCTCTACTAATTTGTCATACTGTTTTCCAGTTTTCCTAGCAATTTTTGTCCCCAAAGCTTGGATCTTTGAGTTTATCAAACACTAGATTACTATGGTCATTTCCTATAACGTATTGTGTACCTAATCTATTCCACTGACCCATCACTTTTTTTCTTAGCCAGTACCAGATTGTTTTGATAATTACCACTTTATAATAAAATCTGGGATCCAGTAGAGGTAGATCACTTTGACATTTTTTCCCCATTGATTCTCTTGATGTTCTTGATCTTTTGTTCTTCCAGATGAATTTTGCTATTTTTTTCCTAGCTCTCTAAATTAATTGTTTTTGGTAGTTTGGTATGGCACTGAATAAGTAGATTAATTCTGGTAGAATTGCCATTTTTATTATGTTGACTAAGCCTTCCCACGAGCAATTAATATTTTTCCAATTGTATAGATCTAACTTTATTTGTGTGAAAGGCGTTTTGTAATTGTGTTCATATAGTCTCTGGATTTGTCTTGGCAGGTAGACTCCCAAGTATTTTATATTGTCTACAGTTATTTTAAATGGAATTTATCTTTTATTTCTTGCTACTGGACTTCATTGGCATTAAAAAGAAATGCTGATGATTTATGTGGGTTTGCTTTGTATCCTGCAACTTTGCTTAAATTATTAATTATTTCAGCTAGTTTTTTAGTTTATTCTCTTAAGTATATACCACCTTATTACCTGCAAAGAATGAGAGTTTTGTTTTCTTATTGTCTATTCTAATTTGTACCATTTCTTTTTCTTCTTTTATTGCTATAGCTAGCTATAGCTAATATTTCTAGAACAATAGTGGTGATGAGGGGCATCCTTGCTTCACTTCTGATTGTATTGGGAAGGCTTCTAGTTTATTCCCATTACACTTAGTGTTTGCTGATAGTTTTAGATATGCATACTTATTATTTTAAGGTAAGCACCATTTATTCCTATGCTCTCTAGCATAGAAAAAGGTATATGGTCAATTATGCTGACAGTTTTTCTAATATTGAACCAGCCCTGCATTCCTGGTATAAATTACATCTGATCATAGTGTATGATCCTTGTGACGTATTGCTGTAATCTCCTTGTTAGTATATTATTTAATTTTTTTGCATCAATACTCATTAGGGGGGCGGAGCCAAGATGGCAGCGTAGCAGCAGCAACATATCGCAGCTCTCACATAGCCACCCCAAAATACCCATAAAATAGGACTCTAAACCAATCCTAGAACTCCAAAACTCACACAAAGATACTTCCCAATAAAGTCAGCTCGGCTACGAGGAACCATATCAGCACTGCGAACCAAAACCAGCCTAGCCTGAAGCCCTGGCTGAGCCCTGGGGGCAGCCATACAAGAGGAGCAGTGAGCAGATTAGCAGCAGCTGCAAGCAGCATTCAGAACTAGGTCAGTGGAGCTTGTGAAATTAGGAGAGAAAAGCAGTCCAGCCAAAAGGCCTCCAGAGCAGAAAAGCGAAAGGCAGAGGTTGCGTTGCAGCTTCCCGCCTGCAGCCAGCAGACAGCAGGGGGACTAAGTGATTGTTCTGAGGCCAGTGCTCTCACATTGAGTGGCCTGGATCTGGATCGCCGTCTTGGGCCTCGGTCTTGGAGTCTTCATTATCCAGTCAGCCAGAAGTAAGTAGGAAGGGTCCCAGCACCTTCCTGAGAGCTA
>CM053581.1:345798101-345824234 GCA_028627135.1 Pseudochirops cupreus
TTCACATGTTCAGCCTGTATTTGATTGCTTATCCTTCCAGTGGGGGTGGGTGACGAGGGAGGAAGAGAAAGAATCTAGAATCTAAAGTTCCATAATCAAATGTTATAAATCTCTCTCTCTCTCTCTCTCTCTCTCTCCATATATATATATGTATATGTATATATGTATATGCAATTATTATTATTATTATTATTGACTACATCCAACTGGAACTTGAGATACACAGGCACTGTGGTTGGGAGATCCATCCTGCCCTACCGAAAAGTGACATAGGAGAGAATAGACTAGGGGAGGGGGGACACACTGGGATGGCTGTTTTGGGATGGTGGGTAGGGGAAAGAAGGGGAGAAAATATGTAGCTCAAAATCTTGTGGAAATGAATGATGCAAACTAAAATAAAATTTTAAAAAATACTCATTAGGAAAACTGTTCTTTAGGGTTTTTTTCCCCTCATTTTACTCCTGATTTAGGTATCAGCATCATATTTTTGTTGTAAAAGGAGTTTGGTAGGACTCCTTTGTCTATTTTTCTAAATATTTCATATAATATTGAGATTAATTGCTCTTTGAATGTTTAGTAGAATTTGTTTGTGAATTCATGGGACCTTAGGGGTTTTTCTTTAGGAGTTCATTGATTTCTTGTTCAATTTCTTTTTCTAAGATTTGAGTGTTTAAGTATTCTATTTCTTCTTCTGTTAATCTGGGCAATTTACACTTTTGCAAATATTCATCCATTTCATTTGATTGTCAGATTTATTGGCATCTAATTGGGCAAAATAGTTCCAAATAATGGCTTTGATATTTGTTTATCAATGATGAATACACCCTTTTAATTTTTGATACTGATAATTTTGTTTTCTTTTTTCCTTTTTTAAATTAACCAATGACTTATCTATTTTATTGGATTTTTTTTATTCCATAGAACCAACTTCTAGTTTTATTTATTAGTTCAATGGCTTTCTTACTTTCAATTTTATTAATCTCCTTTGATTTTTCAGGATTTCCAATTTGGTGTTTAATTGATTATTTTAAATTTATTTTTTTCTAGGTTTTTTTTTAGTTGCATGCCCAGTTCATTTATCTGCTTTTTTCCCCTCTATTTTATTGATGTAAGCACTTAGACATATAAATTTTCCCTTAAGTACTGCTTTGATTGCATCCCATAAATTTTGATATGTTGTCTCATTGTTGTCATTCTTTTTAATGAAATTATTCATTGTTTCTATGATTTGTTCTTTGATCCATTCATTCTTTAGGATTAGATTCTTTAGTTTCCAATTAATTTTGAATCTATCTTTCCACCGCCCTTTATTGAATGTGATTTTTATTCTAGTAAGATCTTAAAAGGATGAATTTAATATTTCTGCTTTTCTGCTTTGATTATGAAGTTTTTATACCCTAACACATGGTCAGTTTTTGTGTAGGTGTCACGTACTGCTGAGAAAAGGTATATTCCCATTCAATTTTCCCCAGAGATCTATCATATCTAACTTTTCTAGAATTCTATTCCCTTCCTTCTTGTTTGTTTGTTTTGTTAGATTTGTCTGATTCTGAGAGGGTTGAGGTCCCTAACTAGTATGGTTTTATTGTCTATTTCTTCCTGTAACTCATATAACTTCTCCTTTAAAAATTTAGAAGCTATACTATTGGTGCACATACGTTTAGTATTGATATTACTTCATCTATGATACCTTTGAGCAAGCTATAGTTTCCTTCCTTATCTCTTTTAATTGGATCTATTTTTTGCTTTTGCTTTGTCTGAGATCATGATTGCTACCCCTGCTTTTTTTTTTTACTTCACTTGAAGCATAATATATTCTGCTCCAGTCACTTACCTATCCTCTGTGTGTGTATCTCTGTGCTTCAGATGTGTTTCTTATAAATGTCATATTGTAGGATTCTGGTTTTTAATCCATTCTACTATCAGTTTCCATTTTATGGATGAGTTCAGAGAGATGGTGTTTTGCCATAGACTCAGAGCATCATGTCAACTAAAGAATCATGGATATAATGTTTGGGATGTGTGAAGAAGAATTAATAAAGCTTATTAGTCTAACTTCACACTCATTGGAGCCATCCTAACTTCCAATGTAACTTTAGTTGTAAAATTCATCATCTTCAAGTTCATATTCAGTCAACCTCTACTCCAACAACTCCAAGATGAGAGCAGTTTTCTTTAGTCATGGAGAGTGCTGCTAAATAGAGTTGGAGGGAAGACTGATGGTCCTGAGACCACCAAGCCCTCAAAGATCCCTGAAAATATAAATGGCACAATTTGTAAATGAGTCACAAACAGGCTAGAGTCAATATACTTGGTTTTGATTCCAATTGTGTAAGTCCAATGGCTTCCCTTGTTCTCATTTCTAATGCCTGCCATGTTAGAGAGAGCCAATTGATGCTTGTGGATTGATTGGTTTGTTGGTTTTCTGACTTTAAACCCATCCCTAACTTGTCTGCATATTCATACTAGACTCATTCTTTTGGCCTTTTATTAATCATTTAGCATTTTAAATGATGAAAGCCTTACTTCTCAGGTTCCCTCCTACCATCCTGTCTTCATAAACACAAACTTGTGACAATCCCATAATATAAATCATATTTTCCCTTGAGAGAATGTAAGCTCCCTGAGGACACTGATGTATCTGTTTTTTAACTTTGCAACTCAAGCACCTCAAACAGTGCCTTGCACAAAGTAAACATTTAATAACCACTTATTGAAAGAAAGAAATATATCTATATGGAAAATCAAAGCCTAAGTCCAAGAATAGGTGAAGGAAGTGAGACAATGAAGTGATCTATGAATGTAAGAAGGGCTGGTGGTGCAAGGTACAACCAAAGTGAGAGAATGCAGGCTTCCAGAGATATCAATCAACTCTTATTAGGCAGCTGAGAATTTGTCTCCATTGTAGCCTTTGATACTCACTTAATTAGCAAGTATTCATTAAGCACCTCCTAACTGTCAGACACTTGGCTGCGTCCTAAGGATACAAGGACAAAAAGAAAACAGTCTCTGTCTTCAAGGCTTTTATATTCTGCTGGCAGGATGTGAAAATTAGGAATAGGTAATGAACAAAGGAGCATTTATTAGGTGCTTACTGTATGCCAAGCACTATACAATGTGATGGGATACAAACAGAAAATCTAGACAGTTCTTGCTTTCCAGACACCTATAGTCTAATTGGGGGAGACAGCACATGGAGGAATTTCTGCTTTTGATACTGACATAGTCTATGGTGACAAGGACTTTGGTGGTCCAAACGTTCTTTTAGGGGTCTTAAGTAGTAGTGGTTCCTGAGAAGGTAGGGGATTTAGCCCCTCTGGCTCTGGAGCCTTCAGGTCTTGCTCCTCCTGAATAATGAATGCAGGGTCTTGGCTGGAGGCTTGTGAAGTGCTCTGGGGCCTTATTTGCCCATCAGTGGTGGTTTGTTGGTGGTTAGTATTGTTGGTAGCCTGGATGGCCACAGAATTTGCTCTATAAAGAAAATAAAATGAGAAGTTAGAATTATTTTTAGGTTAATCCAAGAAAGGAGAGAAATGTTGATAACACTGAGAGGCCTCAGGAAAAGCTATCTTGCCAGAGGTGGTATTTGACATGTCAGGAAGGGATCTAGAGATTCCAAGAGTTTGAAATGAGAAGGAAGGCCTCTCCAGGCCTTACTTATTCCAATGCACAGAGCTTGGAGGTGAGTGACATAGATAGGCAATATATAGAATGCCTGACAGAGTGAAATGTTAAATTAGTCTGGGATATTAGGTTGCAGTCAGATCAGGAGATGCTTTAAAAGCCAAACAGAGCAGCTATATCATTCCAATGAAGGAGCAAAGGGAAGGCTGTATTAGGAGAGCAGGGGGAGGACATAGTGAGCTCACTGGCCAACTTAGATATCAGAAGGCAGAAGTAAATGGGAGAAAGAGAAGAATGAAGATGACAACAGGCAATCACAGAAACCAGGATCAATATACCTGATTATTACAGCGATATTAATGGGGAAAATGACAAAACAAGAGCTGAAATGGAAAGAGGCAAAATAAGAGTGACCAAGAAGCACAGATATGGGAAGGTACCTTGTCCTGCTTCTTTTCAGAGGTGAGGGACTATGGGTATGAAACTTTGGATATAATGACACACTTTTCCCAAATACCAGTTAATTTTCATGAAATTTCTCTTCCCCTCATTTCTTTTTTGCATCCAAGGATAACTCTTTGGGAAGATGTTGAAGAAGATTACATGGTGACTTGCAAGTGATTTTTTTTTTAAAAAGCAACAATATCAATACAATTCTTAAAAATTGAGTCTTGGTGTCTTCAAAAATGATGATAAGTGGGCTAAAGGTATATTAGTGAGGATTGTGATAAGGTCAATGACTTACTTCAAGACTTATTTGTAATTCTACCTTGTTAAAAAGTCCTTTAATTGTGCCCCTCAACCTGCCCTCCCCCATGCTAGAGCCTTGCAATCCAATGCTACATGTGTCTGCTCTGTGTTATTGGACATATACACACATACATACATACATAATGCCACTTGCATTCTCTTCCCTGACAGAAAGTAAGTTACTTGAGGCTAGGGACTGTTTCTCCTTAGTCTTTCCAGCACAGCACCAAGTACTTTAATAGGTGCTGGTTAATTGGTGTAAGCTGAGGGGAAACTAGATGGTAAAAACGCTTAGGGGAAATTAGATGGCAAAAAGGAATGAGGGTGAAAAGGCCAAACTACTAAACTGTTCTTTCTTCTGTGTCTTCTTCTTGGGAGCCTGATCTGTTGTCTCCAAGAGCTGAAATGAAAACAACACCAGAAGTGAGGTGATATTAAGAGAATGGAGGGCAATGTGTAGTTGATGTCCTGGATGAAATTTGATGAGTGATAATTGAAAGACTGTGGTGAAGGGCGAAATGAAAAACAGTAACTAAAGTGGAGTGGAAGGAATATTTTCTAGCTGTGTGATCCAGATCAAGTGATTTCACCTGCCTCAGTTTCTTAAACTGTAAAATGGGAGTCATCATGGCGTGTACCTCCCAAGGTTGTAGTGAGAAACAAATGAGTCATCATATGTGAAGTTCTGCAAACCTTGAAGCATTAAATACATAATAGTTCTCAAATAATAATAACAATTATTTTTATGATAATGATTGTTATTGTTGTTACAAAAGGATCAACATGGACAAAATACGATATTTGGGAAGGCTAACAGAAAATCTGAAGCCATGAGAAGACAATACAGTTGCTATAGCACAAGGACTGAATCCTGTGAGACAAAAGGAAGAGAAGCTTAAGAAGAAAACTGGGAGGTTCTGTAATGGGGTAGGAAGGGGGAAGAGATGGCAGCAAGCCACTTGCCTGATAATGTCCTACAAATTGGAGCTAATCTGGAAGGGGAAGGCACTGGCAGGTGGGGTGATTGGGGGAGGCCTCCTGCTAAAAGAAAGACTTGGGATGAGTCTTGAGGGAATTCAGAGAAGGTAAGAGGAAGAGGTGAGGGGGTAGAGCATTCCAGGCAGGGGAGACAGTCAGTGCAAAGCAGAGATGGGAGGTGGAGTTGTGTGAGAAACATCAAGTAGGCAATGGCAACTGGATCATAAAGTGGAAGGAAGGCAGGGAGGCAGGAGAAGAAGGAAAGAAGGAAGGAAAACAGGAAGGAGGGGAGGAAGGAATGAAGTGAAGAAGAGAAAAAGGAAGGAAGAAAAGAGGGAAGGAAAGAAGGAAGGAAGAAAAGGAAGGCAGGAAGGAAAGGAAAAAAGGAAGGGAGGGGAATAAGAAAAGAGAGGACAAAGAAAGAAAATGGGGTCTTAAATGCCCAGTATTTTCCAGCACTGTGCTAGGCACTATGCAAATATCATTTTATCTACAAATGTTACACAAATATTCTCTAATAGAGTAGAAAGGTGAGAAGGGAACAAGTTATGAAGAGATTCCAGTGCTTTTGATCCTAGAAGCAATAGAGAGCCCTGATATGTACTTAATGGGGGAAGGACATGTTCAGAGCTTGCTTTAGGGAAATAACTTTGGAAGCACCTCAGTGGAGAATGGATGGAAGTGTAAACAGGAAGACCAATTGTACTAGGGGTTCTTCCCCTTCCTACGTTGTCATGGCACCCTTTGGCAATCAGATAAAACCCTTCTCAAAATCATGTTTTGAGATGAACAAAACAATTTTTTAGTATAACAAGTTAATAAGATACAGCTTCAGAGCTGGAAAGACCCTTAGAGGCCATCTGGTCCAAGCCAGTCACTTTGCCCTTGAAGAAACTGAGGTCCATGAGCCAACGTGCTTGAGGCCACTCAATCATCAGAGCCAAGATCTGGTGACAAGCACTGTGACTCTAAAGCCATCCATCTTCCTACTTGACCATGTTAATATTATGTATCAATATAATGAAACTCAGTAAATTTATCAATACAATGAAACAGTAAATGAAAAAAACATCCAAGACAAAGGCCACGTAGACTGGATTCATACTGAAAATCCTCTTTGTGCTAGAAAGCTACCTTAGAATTCTGTTTCCTCTTCCTTGGTTTTGACCGGCCATGATGGTTAGGGTTGATAGATGCCATGTACTGTGGATTCTTTCCAAGAAACTGGAGAATGGAGTTTACAACTTGTTCAAATGTCATTTTGTGGATCTGAGCCTCACTGGGATGAAATGAGCTGCTTCTAGGAGCAATCTGGTCAGTTGTTGTCCTTGGTTCACCTGCATGGGAAGAAATGAGTCAATTAACCAATCAGCCAAGAACCCTCAAGGACTGTGTTGGGGGCACTGTGCCAGGCACAGGGATAGACCCCAGTGTATGAAAGAGTCCCCTTGAGGAGCTTACATTCTACCTAGGGAGATAACACAAACTTCTCAAAATATGAACAAAAAAAGGGATCCTAAGTAACCACAGGAAGTCTGGGGATCCGAGAGGGGAGAAAATCCAGAAACAGGAATAAGGGAAGTCTTCAAGTAGAAGGTGGTAATTTAGCTGAGCTTTGAAGGAAGCCAGAAGCCTCCTTGTGGATGTGAGGAGAGAGAGCATTTCAGGTGTGGAGCTGGTGTTTGTCCTTCATTCAGTAGATAGGCCTCTTTAAGAAGTGAGTCATGGGATGGCCTCTTTAATTAGAAAAAAAAAATCAAACTGGGAGAGAAAAACTCTCAGGATTGCTGGCCAAAACTATTTACATTCACTCTGAGCCAGGAAGGCCCCCAAAATAGCCATTAATCGATGCTTCAGCAGGGACCTATTGTTGTCCAATCTATGAGCTCCAGAGTGAAATGAGTTTAAGATTTGGTCTTTGAGAAAGAAATCCAGCCAGTAAACTAGGTTAACTAGGCAGCTGTTGGCCATCAAAATGTACCTTCCTTTGGAGAGGAGAAAGAGAAGGAGAGGGAGAGAGAAAGGGAAAGTGAGAGGGAGAGGACAGAGCTGAATTACCCAACTGGCTGGGTTCCCATTCAGGCAGCTCAGACTACTCACATGTTGTGTTTGTCCTTTGTTCTCAAAGAGGACCATGACATCAGGAAGATGATGACATGACTTGCAGTTGACTTTGGTTTGAGTGAGGGAGGACTGTGCAAGGTCACCAGCCTCACTTTCTCCTCTGGAGCCATCTGGGTCCAGAAGTCAGATATTGATCAGGACAACTGGAGGTGGCCCAGGATGCAGTGGGAGACCTTGGCCTTTGTAAGCTCCAGGAATGGAGCACAGCCAGTGCAAAGGCAAAGAGTGTTGTACATAGGGAACAGCAAAAAAAAAAAGTCAGTATGGCTGATTAGTTGAGTGTGGGGAGGAGAGTGATGGGTCTTCAGAAAGGAAAGGCAGGTTGTAATCAGGTTGTGAAGAGACTAAAATGCCAATGAGAGGAGTTCATAAGTGATTGAGGGAAGAGTCACTAGATCTATTGAGCAGGGCAATGATGTCATCAGAGCCAAGCATTGACAGGTGTGTGGAAGAGGGATTAGAGAAGGGAGTGAGTGAAAGAGAAGAGACCAGACAGGAGGAGGTGGAAATAGTCTGACTGAGAGGTGATGGCCCCTTGAATTAGTGTCAGTTGCTGATATTTGAGGGAAGGGGTCAGACATGAGGCCATCAATCAATAAGCAGTTACTAAATGCCTACTGCATGGCAAGCTGTGAGCTACGTGCCTGATACACAAATGAAAGCAAAAGGTAATCCCTGCCTTTGAGGAGTTTGTAATCTAAAAAGGGAGAAAAATAATCATGAACAAGTAAGGTATAAACAGGATAAATAGGCAATAAGTGAAAGACTGAAGGCACTAGAAATGAGAGGGATGAAAAAAGGCTTCTTGCAGAAGGTAGGAATTTAGGGAAACTGGAAGGAAGCCAAGAGAGAAAAGAAAGGAGAAAATTCTGGGCATGGAGGACCATCAGCGAAAATGCCCAGAGTCTGGAGATAGAGTCTCTTGTGGAAGAAATAGCAAAAAGGACAGTGAAGGTGTACAGTGTAAAATGATTGGAAAGGTGGAGGGTGGGGGGAAGTTAGGCTATGAAGGGCTTTGAATACCAATCAGAGGGTTTTGTATCTGATGCCGAAGGTAAAATAAAGGCACTGGAGTTTAATGAATATGAGGGTGACATGATCAAATGAGTGCTTGAGGACACGTGGAGATAGAAGCAGTAAGACTTTCAAGTCACTTGGCCATATGGGGTGGGTGAGGAATTGAGGATGAGTCTGAGATTAAAGCTGGGTGACTGTAAAGGTGAGGGTGCCCTTGACAGAAAAAAGGCAAGTTAGGAGGATGAGTGGGTTTCATAGGAAAGATGATGAGGTTTGGTTCAGACATGATAAATTTGAGAAGAAAAAAAGAGCAAGTAGTTACTGATTGCTTCCTAAATTCACATCAATGGCATTGGGTTCAGATATATCTCTGATACATCTCATATATATCTCTGTGTCTCTGGATATAGAACACAGAGGAAGGAACCAAATCCAGAAGACTCTTCCTTCTCTAAATAAAGACAAACCCTTTAGATTTTGTGCACATTCCAACTCCACTCTGTAATAATTATTTCTCTTTATGTCATCTTCTCCCTGCTAATTTCAGGTCCCTATGAGCAGATGAATGAAGCAAGATCTGTAAAATACTCTGGCACATAGTAGACCCTTAAGAAATGCTTTTTCCCTTGCCTTCCCTCACCTCAAGCAAGTTAGACTCATTTACCAAAAATCTTCAGTACCTCGGACAGCACCCTGAATCTACTTAGTGCCCATAGACAAGCGTACATTGACAGTTTGTTTTATACATGTGGACACAGAGAGATGAACTGACTAGGCTGAGGTCACAGAAGTTATAAAGTAGAGTAAGGATTCAAACATATGTAATATACCTAGATTTCAGGTATGCTGTTCAGGGGCAGGGTTGGAGGTTAGTCAAGTAAGAACTGAGCCAGAACCCAGACTATGCAGCCACCACTGGAAGGAAGCCAAGAGAGAAAAGAAAGGAGAAAATTCTGGGTCCAACTCTGCTCTTCTCTTATTCTCTGACTCCAGGCCTGTGGTTCAATATTCTCCTCTCATTGATTGCATTATGAAGCTCAGGAAATGAATGAGAAATCAGAAAAAGTTACTAAAATGTGGGAACCAAATTGAGTATCTTCTAAGATTGGGCTTTGAATTTTACCTTGTGGCTGACCAGCCTTTTGTGCAACTTTGGGGTTACACCTCTTAGTTCTCCCTGAGGAACTGGTTGGAGGCATATTATGTCTCAGAATCGGTGTGCCTTTTTTGTGGCACTGAAAATGGGAATGGGTGGTCTGCTGAAATCTCATGTGTGAGCTTCCTGGGTGATTGGTCTTCATGATCGCCTCTGTGTTTGGAGCCTGGTTTGCTTTTTGCTCTAAGAGCAATGCACCAATTTGTCAAGTTGGCTTCACCTGAATTAGAAAGAAATTAAAAATCAGCATTTCCTACTCAATTTTTTCATACATTTTGTTTTAAGAGAGACCTGAATGTGAAAAGGAAAAAGAAGCTCCATCACACCTCACCAGTCTAAATGGTTGGAAATTTCCTTTCCTTTCAGAGACTGTCTCTAGTGTCATGCAAATCCCACTTGCAATGTCATTTCCTTCTCTGAATTAAAGCTGCTAGCACTCTTGGTGTAGCCTCCTTCATCACCTTTTAGCTTCTTGGAAACAGACTCTGTTTTGGTTTTTTGTTTTATTATTTTGCTACCTGGCAAAGAGCCCTATGTGGCATCATTGATAGCATAAGTGGTTTTGTCAAACTAAATCAAATTGAATGATCATGGGAGACTCTTTAAAGAATTAAAAATGGCTTACATGAGACTGGTTTTGAGCATTTAATCAATCAAATTCTAAGAGATATGGAAAAATACCTCTGAGGTCAAAAGAAATTATAAATTAAGGGAAAATGGAAAATGGCACCAATCAATAACCCAAAGAAGTGATAATAGTAATTGTAGCCAATGCACATTCTGTGCCTGTTGCACGGCAGCCACTCAGGCATTGTAAAAGTATCATCTCATTTCATCCTCACAGAAGCCCTGAGAGCTCATTGGTATTGTTATATTACATTACTAGATTATGAAACCAAGGGAAGCAGAGAGGAAGTTACTTGCCAAAGGTCACACAGTCTAAGGTCGCATTTGAACCCTGATCTTTCTGACTCCATGCCCAGGGCTCTATCTACTGTAATACCTAGTTGCCCACAATTAATGCCCCTGGTTTCCATCCTGTCAGCCTGCTTCTACAGACCTTCAATACCACCCTATGTCCTCCATCAGCAGACACCCACAAATACTCCATCAGGAGCTCTGGCCTCTCGCCCACTTCATATAGCAGATTCCCTCTGAGACTTCACCCTTTCTTGTCTGTTTTCCTATAGTTTCTGAGGGAGAGAAGCAAGATCTTCTGTTCTGGGAAAATGTCTCCACTCCCTGTTTTCTCTGGATGTCTGTATGGTCCAATGATCTAATGAGCTAACGTTCTATCCTCCACCTTTAGTATGGCCCATTCTGGTGAATTACTGAGAAACAAAGTGAATCCTGTCCATAGATCTCAGATACACCACCGACATTGTCCTAGAAGAAATCTGGGTCCCAGTGAAAGTAGACAACTGAGGTATGTAAAATGAGGAACAAGGAGCCTCTTTTCAATCCATTAGCCATCTCTCTGCTCCACCAGCTCTGTCCCTCTATCAGAGAGCAGAGCACTTCATGGAGTCAGGAAGAGCTGAGAGAAATCTGACCACAGATATCCATTTACTAGTTGTGTGACCATTGGGAAACTCACTTACCTTTGGTTGGTCTCAGTTTCCCCATCTATAAAATGAAGATCATAATAGCACCTCCTTTGTAGGATTGTTATGAGGATGAAATGCAACATTTGGAAAGTACTTGGAAGAGTGCCTGAAACATAATTACCTCTTTATAAATATTTATTCCCTTTTATTTTCCTCCCACCCCCACCCCCATAACATCTTTATTACTATGGGCAGAGAAAGTCTTATTTTTGCCGATTTTATAAAGAAGAAAACTAATTCAGTGAGTGAAAGAGGTTTCTCCAAGGTCACACAGCTATTAAGAAGCAAGGCCATGATTAAAACCCATATCTTTCAAGTCCACCTTCAGTACTCTTTACACAAAAAGTAACTTGGATTTTTCCTCAGAACAGGGCCTCCTACTACTGTTGGGTTGTTGCCCCTCTAAATGATCACTGAGGGTTCCCATAAATTTGTCCCATATCTATCTTGCATAACTATGCCAAGATCCATTGGATCAATGAAACACTTACTAGATAAGAAGAACTTTTTCTGAAGATCTTCCCAAAGTGATCTGTGGGATGTTCTTGGGGAAAAGAAAAATCACTTCCCTGGATGTGGATGCAAAAATGCTTCTAGTGATCCTGAATGTGATAGATGCCTGGTCCATTTATACAGAGGCCAGGACTAGAGCAGGAATTCTGGGGTTTCCCCTCTTGACTATGGAGTTTACACTTTGGGAGGGTGGTTCACATTTATCACTTAGGGGAACAAAGGAATGTGTGAACTTAGAGGTTTCCTTGGGCAACTCTGTTAGACACTGAACAAGTATATTTGTCTCGCCACCCCTTTTAACAGTTATTGATTTGTATTTTTCTTTCTAAGTATATAAGGTTTCTCTTTTATTAATCTGCTCCACAGATGGACAAGATTGTTCCTTCATAGCTCTTTGTTCCTTTCAGTCACAGTGGGCTTGTAACTGTCCTTATATAACTGTTCATTTAGGGAGCATTCTAGGGGCTTGTAATGGGAGAAAAGCATGGAGGTGAGCCTGCCTTCAGAATAGGGTGATAAAGATAAGGAAAGACCTTGAGATAGGACCATGTCTCAAGGCCAGTTGGAAGAATAAAGATCTTTCTTCTTGGAGGAGAGAAGATTGAATACGGCTTGTTGATTGTCTTCAAGCATTTGAAGGAGGGGTACCCTGTGTAGAATAGCTGTACTTCACCCAAGAGGAAAGACCAAAAAGCAATGAGTGGAATTTGGACAGAGAAACATGCCAATTCAAAGAATGGGAAACATTCCTATTATTTAGAAGGATTCAAAAAATGCATGAGTTTCTGAAATTCATTGTGGGGCATTGGGTTCCTACTCACTGAAGGAGCTCAATCTGAGCTTGGAAAACTACTTGTGAAATAAGCATTGGGAGGATACTTCTAAAGCAGGTATGGTTGCATGAGATGGGCCCTGGGACTCCTTCCAGATCAAACATTCAAATAGTATTGAAATAAGAGTAAACCCACATGACTAATATGTTTAATATAATTGAACATGTTTAACCAATAACAAATTGCTTACTGTCTCAGGGAGGGGGGAGGTGAGGAAGGAAGAAAGAAAATTTGGAACTCAAAAATCTTGTATAAGACTGTTAAAATTTGTCTTTACATGTAAGTGGGGGAAAATAAAATGTTATTTTTTTTAAAAGGAGTGTAAACAAACACCTTTTTCCCTTAGAGCTCTGAGAACAAGGTGTGGATTCCTAGAGCAGGGTATGAATTCTTTGGCAAGGTGTCAATCTCCAGGACCAGTTCTGGGTTACTCAGCCAAATTGGACTCCTGGGCCAAGCTGTGAACCCTAGGACAAGTGTCTTTGTCCTAGTCACTACTTCTCTTTCTTCTCATTGCTGCACTGGCCTGGCATTTTTGTGGCACTGACTGGAGTGCCAAGTAGCAGTAGCAGGCAAAATCCCAGAGCTGTCACTGCCCAAGTGTAAGGGTTCCCACATCTGCATCTTTACCCATTGACTGGTCATTTCTTCTCATTCAGACAGACAAAGTATTGATGATAAGTAACTCACATTTAAGCTCCTTTCCTTACAACAAGCCCATCTTACAGGTTGTATCAGGGAAGTTATACTTATTCTACAAATAAGAAACTGAGGCAGAGATGACTCATGGCTCTACATCCTCAGACACTGACAGTGAGTAACTGAGCCAGCACTGACAGAAGGTTTTCTGCCCCCAAGTTTGATGCCTGCATCAAAATGGGCATGGGCCGAATCAAAGAGTACGTAATGATGAGACGAGCCAGGCAGGTTCTGTCATAGCAGTTCCAATTTATTGATCAGAGAGCAGGGTTTATATAATGAGTGTAAAGCAATTATTTCTTAGGTTCCCATGAGAGAATGTTTAATGTCCTTATTCATTCACGTACATTTGTATGTTTTAATGTCATTGTTCCCTTCCATGCATCTATGTGTGGGTCACTGCTCGGTTATCATGTCCTAAACTCCTGCAAGTCAGGAAGAGATGGTGAGCCAATCTTCAGACATAATACACCTTCACGGGGAGCTGGCTTGGGAGAAATCCTGGACCAGATTCTTTCCATGTGTGGACCGGGTCAGAAACTGGCCCTCAACACAGGCTGATTTTCTTTGCAACACAATATACATTATCTGCCCTTCCCTACTCCTCTTACATACAAAAACTGATTCTTAGCAGAATGTATATGTCCTGGGGACCTTTGGAAAATTCTTGTCTTTGCATGCCCAGTACATTGGCAGTCCTTAAGCATTGGAGAAATGTGTGGCTCTTCCAAGAGGTTGTCCTCACCATGGGCTTCTCCTACATATGAACCCTTCTACACATGTATCCTGGCCACGTGTGTCACTTCTGTATGTGCTTGACAAACCTGGTCACTGTTTTCTTATGGGTTTGCTTTCTCTAGCCATAGTGACATTGATAAGCATAGTGCATTGAGTGGCTATGGAGAAACACATGGCATACATGTCATGAAACCCTCCAGAGACTTGAGGCTCAGGCAGGACAATTAGCTTAGGGTAGGGTCCAGAATGTGAGCTGGATTGAGGGCTGAGGGGTCAGAATTCAAGGTGAGGTGATTTTAGAGTAGCTGTAACTTCACTGCAGGAGGCTTTCTACCCATTGCATGTAGTTCTGCCCATAGGGCCCACTTGAAACCTCATCACTCTTCCACATGGAAGTTTTTTAGTAGATTTTGATTCATTTCAGTTGAAAATCACTTAGAAAGGACTTTTCATGAAAGGCACTTAAGAGTTATTGGTTTTGTTGTTGTTTATTTTAAAGCACTGAAGGGCTTCAAAAACCAGAGGGCATAGATCAGGTTCCTCTCAGGGCTTATTCCAATTTCTGGTGAATTTATTTGTCTGTCATAAATCCCAGTCTGGGCTATAAGACCTCTTTGGAAGGGGCTCTTTGAAGAGCCAGAACCTTGTGATTGCTTCTATTTGAAAAAGCAAACAATTACTCCTAGTTTGGCCTTTTCCACTAAATGGCTTTTCACATCTTTTCATCTTTCTTTATATACCTCATTTTTTTTATCTTAATTTCATTGTGGTCTTTAATCAGATGTATAGATCACAGGGTTGTGGTTTTTTTTAACTATTCTTGCTAGAAATCTGATTGTTAATCAATCACTCTTAATAAATAAAATTTTATTTAAATAAATAAATTTTATGTAGAAATCAGAGGAATAACAAAGATGTGAGGAGTAGATTTTTCACTCAGTACAACTGGGAATTGGTAAAGAAATGTGGAGGCCCAAGAAGTAAAGATGCAGATAAAAGGAAACAGAAGGTGGGGATTTCTGGGTCATCATGAATTTTTATTAAAAACAATTGAACTGTATCATTAAGGTAATGCAAAAACCAGGGCAGGCTCAGAATCCCATAATTGGTTGCATAGGAGGTTCCAAATGAAGGATTAAAGTTTTTTCTTCATCTTCAGGAAATTCTCTTCATACAGATGGTGAAAATGTCACTGGTGTTCAGAGCTCTGCCTGATTTGAGGAAAGAAAAAGAAAACCAAAGGATATGATATGCTGGATGGCAACAACCTTTATGGTGTAGGTAGAGACGCAGTATTATGGCTATTAGAACTTGGCAGTGGTTTTCAGTTGAGTGGTAATTGGGTTAGGGTTGCTGGGAAGTCGGAAGGAGCTGTGAGAAAATGAACCTGAGCAGGCTTTTGACTGCACACCACAGCAAATCCTTGGTTTGGCTGTTGTGGTCACCAAATAATAATCCTGCTGTCTGACACCCACAATCTTTCTGTCTGACACCCACTTCTTTGACATTTGGCTACTTAACATGTTAAAAAAAAGCTTACCAAAGATATCTGTATTTAGAGCAACGATTTGCCTTCTTACGAAGTTTTTCATATTTCTTCTCCTTTTTTTTAAACCATTTTGAGATCTGCACAGAATTAAAAAGAAACAATGTGAATTGATAAGCAAGGCTTGTGATTTTATTTGAATGTAAGATGAAATGAAAGACGTGACAGGACATCTACTGCTAAGAAAATGCCCATCACTTACCTGTTTGTCGACCATTGAGAACTCAAATGAAAGTCTATAGCAATCCCTGCGGCTGAGAGGCCTCTGGGCTTTGAAATGTGCCCAGAGAGTCTCCATCAGAGGTTTGCTGACTTGCCTCCCCTCCTGCTGTCCTTCCTCATTCTCAGAATATTCCAATTTCCTCTTTCTCACCCCATCACTGACCTCTCTCTCAGTTGCTTGACTTTCATTGAGAGGGTCTGGTTGTCTTTTCTTGGAGAGATCTGTTGGGGGAAAACAAAACAATAAATGAAGACTTTCAATTTTAGGATGTGTGTGATTTCCAAAGAGACCATGCTTCACATAGAGTCATGAGGGAGAGATTGGGGAAAGTTCCCAAGACTTGAGCCAGCAGGAAAAGGAAGCTTTGCTGCAAGGTGTCCGACTCTGCCCTGGGCCTTAGTACTTTGCTCCATTTGCCCCCTAGTGATTGCTTCCCAATGCTTTTAAGTCAAAATTAAGTTCCATTAAATGCTGAGTTTATTCTACTTCTACTGAAACTTTTATTTACTGCCATTTTGAGTTGTTCTTTTTGAAAGCTTCTGTCTCTCTGAGGACAGGTCAGTGGGTCTGAGGTTGAAAGCTGGACAGGACCTTTAAAGTCAAGGAGTATAGCCCTTTCTTTTTGGAGCTGAGGAAAGTGAGGTATATGGAAAGAAAGTATCACATAGGTGGAAGGTAGTAGAGAGAGTATCTGAAGACCAGACTTTTGATTTTCAAAGCTATGTTCCTTCCACTAGATTTTACTGCTGTTTTTTCATAGGCACAGAAATTGAGTATTTAGGGTCAAGGAAGAGACTTCAGTGGTTATCTAATCCAGCCTCTGCTGGAAAGGAATTCCCATTCTAACACAGGATCTGACCTCTGCTGGGGGACCTCTAAGAAGAGAGAAGATACCACCTCTTGAGGCATCCCATTCCACTTAGGGTCAACTCCAACCATTAGGAACTTTATTCTGATGCCCAATGTAAATTTTTCTCTGCAATTTTCACCAGGTGCTCCTAGTTGTGCCACACATATTAGAAGAAGTCTAATCCATTCTGTACAAGGCAGCTTTTTACACACTTGGAGGCATCTGTCATGCTCCACCCAGGTCTCTTCTTTTTTCTAGACTAATCAAACCCAATTCCTTCATCTGATTCTTTCATATGTCACTGGTTCATGGTCTTTCCCAATCCTTATTGGCCGCCTTTCAATACCTTCCAGGTTGCCAAAGTCCTGAAACTGTGGCTTGCAGAACTTAACACAATATTTCAGGTGAGATCTTATGAAGGAAAAGCAATGGAGTACTATTCCTTGAAGCTGTCCTCAGAACTGGTAGAATACTGATTGCTTGAAAGTAGGAAAAATATTTAGGAAAGGAAAATAGAATAGAAAATATTGACATTCCTGTAGGTTTTGCACTGGATTGGACAGTGAATTGAATATAGAGTCAGTAAGCCCTGAGGTCAAATTTGACTTTAGGTACTGTAATGCCATGAATGAGCAGTTTCCCAAGAGAATGCTACTGTGAACAGCTCTTAAGGTTCTGATTACACAGTATAGTGAACACTCCATTTATTCCATAACAAATCAAGGCAAACATTCATAACAAATCTTAATATAATATTCATAACATTACATCTTATCACAGGAAATTACAATATAGTGTTCACAACAGCTTATCATTAAAATGGCCACATAGTTTTCACCAAAGTGGTCACCAAAGTGGTCACCAAATTTGGAACAAAGAACAAAAGAACTATCATCTGGTGTCCCTAAGGGGGTTTGCCTCCTTACTCAGTCATTCAGTCATCTCAAAATACAATAGTCAGTCTTCCGCTCATGGAGCAATCATAGGTTAGCTTAATCAGTCACTTATCTAGCAATCAGTCATTAAGTATCGTTAATCACTAAATACAATCATTAGAAAATTACACAAACCCTCCACCCCTCTGTCTCTAACAAACTTCAATTTCATCACCAAATTCAATATCCAAGGAGAGGCCTTTTCTTCATCTTGACTCAGGTGGTCTCTCAGATTCCCTGGATCCCCTTTGAGTGGGGTACACTCTCTGCACCCTCTGTGAAGACTTCTCAGAATGAGAAGGGAGAGAAACTATCTGGAAACCAGAGATAGACTTTTGTAAGACTGGACAGACCTGAGTCCTGGGTTTACACAACCTAGGACCCTTCCCCCCTTCCCTTGCTGTCATCAGCATTAGGCCCCTTTCAAGAGTTTTAGACCTCCACCCTTACTTGTGACCTTTTCCCCTCCCTTGCTTTGGCCTTTACCAAATAAGGCCATGGATGATACCTTGGCTTCCTGTCCCACCTCCCTGCCAATAGGAGATAGTGATAAGCTTCTTTGTTATCCACCAGTGGGTTAGATTTCATACCAAGACTGAGAGCCCACCTCCTAGACAGGGACAGCCAGGGGGAGGGAGCTTAGATGTCTTAGGGTATAAATTCTTGTTCTATCTTTTGTAACATGCCTCTTCTCCTTGTCCCCCCCATGGAGAGGACTGCCCTCTTCCTGCGGGAGAAGAGAATAAAACTTCCTGTTCCTTCCTCAAGATGCCTCTGACTTTTGATTTTTCTTGGGGAGGAGATTTTTGGGATCCTGTACCCCACACACCTTCTGTGGTCCCAGCTCCTACCCGAATCCACCAGTCACCTGGATTGAGAGACAGACAGCTCCCAGGTCCTTGTCCAGTCCTCTGGGCAGTTCCTGCTACACATTGAAGTTCACAGGGTCCAGCACATCTCAAAACCTTCATAATTTCTGTTGCCGGGAACTCAAGGATCAACAAGCCAGAAACAAAGTCTTATCCCAGTCATGCTTCTTCAGTCCTCCGGCAGTTCGGCTAGCCCTAGGACCCAGAAGAATCTCAGCCTTCCAAGCAGCCTTCTCGGCAGCAACTTGAGCTTTCACCAGATTCTGGTCTCAAGGAAATGCTCTCTCAGTTCTCAGTCATCTTCCAGATGCCCACTGAGAGAAACTTTCTCCTCCACTAGGAGCCCACCAGGAGAAAAAAATTCTAATTCTGACTGTCTCTCTTTGGGGCTCTTCTTATATATGCACAAAGCACTGGCTTCCGTTTCAGCCAAACCCTTCTTGTTATGTCAGCAACAAGAGACAGAGTTCACACCCTCTGCCTCTTAGCCATAAAGATTTGATTAGTTACTTAGGGCTAAGTACCTGCTTACTTTACATAACAAAAAGGGGTCTTCAAAGCACTTTCTAGCTGTCTTACTCAAGTCACTTAAAGTAGCTTGAGTTACTTCATTGGTTAACAAACAAAAAACTGGGGTGGCTAGGTGGTGCAGTGAATAGAGCGCTGCCCTGGAGTCAGAAGGTCCTGAAATCAAATTTGTCCTCAGACATTTAACACGTACTAGCCTTGTGACCTTGGACAAGTCACTTAACCCCAACTGCCCTGACCTCCTCAGTCCAAAAAAAGAAAAACAGTGCCATGACACCAATTGCTTCCCTGAATCATCCTAGGGATGATAAAAGTTAGTATTTGCAAAGCAAACAACCCTATAGAAATGTTATCTATTGTCATTACTATTGGTTTATCATAATAACCTTACCTAAGGGTTATATGTGATCATCTGCACCATAAAGGATGTGCATCGGATATAACCACAAAGACACACCTTGTCTGAAACCTGTATACTGGGCATCCTTTACTGGGAAGTGGGGAACCAAGCTGACAGTTGCCTCAGAATTGGCTTTGGAGATGCCATCCTCAGCAAGATGATTGGTGATGCGTCTAGGCACAATCACAAAATTTGGCAAATAAAATGTACCTGAAATGGGTGGAAAAGGAAACAGACATGAATAATTAATTATTTAATTCATGTGTATGTTCTTAATTTTTTTAATTTAATTTTTAATTTAATCTTTTTTCTCCCTCCTAGTTATCTATGCCCCCACATTTGAAAAATGCAAATAAATCTCTTATAACAATCATCAATAATCAAGCAAAGCAAATTCACACATTGGTCATGTTTAACCAATACATCTCATTGTGCCTCTTGAGTCTTGTGTTGTCCAGTTCTTCCTTCTTGAAGAGGATAGATGACAGCAGGAGGGGGGATGTCTTGACTTTCTTTGGATTGGATTTAACTGAGGCAGAGCTAGGCAGAGACATCAGCCTTGCTCACTTCTCTGGAGTCGTTGGAGTCCAGTGGCAAGAACAACGTCAAGAAGCATGGTGATGGCCCCAGAGAGTATCTAATACAAGCTCCTCATTTGACACAGGAGGAAAGAGAGCCTCAGAGAATGGGAATACCTTACCTGAGGTTTCCAGGTAGTAATGACATGGTAAGCAGCCAGAATCCCCACCCCAGCCTCAGGTAAGCAAGGTCCCATCAGAAGGTGGCTGCTGATTTTACTGGCACAATGGAAGGGGGTAGTTGCTCAAGACTGCTTGGAATAGACAGCTTCTGAGATCTCTCCAACAGCCAGATTCTCTGATTTTGTTTCTGCAGGTGCGCACTTGTCATTCCACCATGTCATTCTTAATATCGGTTGCATTGTATGGCTCAAGAAATAAAATGACCAGAGGAAAGGTAGGATAAAAAAAAGGAGTCCATCTGAAAGCCCCTGAGACATGGGGGATAGAATTTTACCTAAAAACTGAGCATCATCTTTTGTAACTTCCCGCCAGAGACTCCCAGAAACCACTGAAGGCAGAAGTGTTTGCCACACGCCACAGAACAGAATTCTTCATCAGGTCGAATGTATGCTCAAATACTCTCTTTAATTCTAAAAGATTCTGTCCAAGTTTTCAAGTTTGGTACACCTAAGGTGGGGACAGACAGAAGAAGGAATTGGCAATTCATGCCTTAGTCTGGATACGTAAGTCCCTAGGTATAAAGCATGGGGGAAGACAACTGTGCCCAAGCCAACTCTTACCAGTTCCCAGGTTTCCTTCTTTATTAGGCTGTACATAACAGGCTGTAAGTCTCTCTTGCTCTTTCCATTTTGTCTGCTGGATGGCCATTAATTTGCTTCATGTTGTAACCTTCATGCTCCATTTTCCTATTCGTGATAGGTTCCTTGATTTTTTTAATCTTTTTTTACTTTCTTTTGCACTTGCTATAATGCTTTGCAGTGAACTGATGGAAAAATGTATATCTGAGGGTTTTGTACTTGAAGTGGAATTGAAAGATAAGGCTTTACCCTTTGGAGATTTCAAATAAAGTTAAGTGGAGAAGTTATGAACATGTTATCAATTTCATTCTTTGACACCAGAGTTTTAACTGAAGATAGAACCAAAACAGTTATCAAGACATGTGCTTTTTAAGCTCTAGCTCCCTTTTCCTGGGCCCCAGATACATGGGGGAGAATGTACTCCCAGCTGGGAAAGAGGATTCTTTGGACTAAATGTTCTTCCTATATCATCTGAGTAAATACCTGTTTCTAAAGTCTAATAGTACTTTTGCCTAATTAATAATCAATAGAGAAACACCAACTTCCGGACTCATAAGCTTAACGTTCCAGAAAATCACCACCACACCTCAGAGTACCCTCGAATCATGAGGGTAAAGAGCCATCACACACTGGAGCCCCAATCTGGAAATGCTAATGGAATCTGGAAGAGTGAGTCCAGTGACTCCATGTTATACTGGAATGCACCTCAACTGCTTCATGATTTTGTTAAATTAAATGAGGGGGCATCTCCAGTCATCCTGATTTATTATTCTTTCAGTGGACCCAGCTGTCTCCAGAGGAGAAAGTGAGGCTGGTGACTTTGCACAGTCTTCTCTTACTTAAATTCAATTCACTTTCAAGTCATGACATCAATTTCCTGAGGTCATGGTCCTCTTCAATATACAAAGGAGAGACAACAACAACAAATTAAATGAAATATTTTTGAAAAAAATCAAGAAAATGTCAGGAGAATTTGGAACTTAAGGGAGGAAAGATGGTAAATGGGCCAATGAACTGAAAACCCTCTCCATTTTCCAAGAGTTCTATCTGCGTTCCATCGCAGCCACCCAGGATGAACGATCACATCATTTCATACTCCTCCTATGTGATTGCTCACATTCATTTCTCCAGCCATAATCCTTTGCCATGCCACTTCACCCTGCATATCATTCCTGCTAAACAGCATTTGTCTCTCTCACATTCACTAATCCTATGCCATCCTCCTCAACCTCTCCATCATTGCTGTTCTGGCTTCTCTTAACAATCTGGGCCCTAGTGTAACCCAATTCATCTACACATGATTCTGTGCCCTTATTCCTTGCCCTCTTCCTTCTGTCATTCGCATGGAGGATCTCAATCACCCTTGGTTCCTACTGCTTAGCCTCAGAATGTTCCTGGATGAAATCATGCCTTCTCCCCACCTGCATAGACCAGGAATCAGCAACTTTCATCCACACCAGGCCCTTACTATTGCGTTATTCTCCCTTGATTCAAATTCTTTTCTGCTCCTTTCGATGGTCTAGAGGAATGTTTTTTTAAACCACCTATGCCTCATCTTCTGTTTTCCAGAAAAAATAGAGATTATCCATGCAGGATTCTGTCATAGCCCTCTCTCCAGACAGCTAATCACATCAGAAATTTTACTGATTTCTACT
Organism: Pseudochirops cupreus; assembly: GCA_028627135.1. NCBI lineage: Eukaryota > Metazoa > Chordata > Mammalia > Diprotodontia > Pseudocheiridae > Pseudochirops > Pseudochirops cupreus. The sequence continues at coordinate 345,820,486 of CM053581.1, forward strand.
TGCTTTTTTCCAGTGTCTAAAGAATACATGCTCTATGTGTCATCCCAGGAAAATCCTTCTACTTGTGCCTGTATACACCTCCTTTTCTCCTCTGGAATTACAACTACTACTAGCTTAGTCTACATCCTCCTTAAACTTTATCTGAGTGTGTCACAGAGAAGGAACCTGAACATAGTCTGTAGACCCCAGGCATGACCTTGACATTCGCCCAGGAGAAATCTATGTCCTGATGAAATAGCTGAGCTGAAATCAGAAACCAGAAGATACCTTTGGGCAGATCAGTCCCCTCTATTTTCGCAGCTCAGTCCCTCTGTCAACACAGCAGGTTACACACACTCCTCAGTTGGGGCATCTATTCTTCCCTCTCTGGATCTTCAGTGTTTACAAAATGCTTGACCTACATGATACCACTTCAGTCTCAAAACAATCTCTCAAGTCATAGTAAACATTGTATTATTACCAGTTTACAGGGGAGAAAAATGTGACCCTGAGAGGGGAGGCAGGTTCTTCATGGTGAGAAAGCTCATGTGAGGCAGGTGCAGTCTTCTTTCCAGCAAGAGCAGTTTGGACGGCATTTGGTGTATTCCCTGGGCTCTCCAAATGATCAATGATTTCTCCCTCCCAAGTGGATCCATGTCTATCCAAAACAAATTACTCTGACCTCAATAAATAAGTGAAACATTTACCTAAGAAGGAGCAAAAGCTTTTTTCTGAAGAACTTCTGAAGGTGTTCCTGGGATATTCTTGTGCAGAAGGAAATATCTCTTCCCTGGATGTAAATGCCCAGAGATGAATATGAGTGGGATCCAAGCTTGAGTTCCATTTATATAAACACCTGGGTTATAGGCCTGTGGAGTTCACACCTTGGGAACTGGATTCTCACTCTGGGGAAGAGTAGAATGTGTGAACTTCTGGGATTTATCTAGAGCTCCATCGTTTTAAGAAGAGCACCTGTCCTTTCCCCCAACACAAATTAAATTACTTTATGTTACTTTAATATGTGTATTATTCAGCACACCTCAAGGGAGGCCAAAACACGATGCATTTACAAATGCCTTTTGCATTTACCGAAGCATCTATGAGATGGTCTGGTTCCCTTTTCACTGAGAGAACTATTGGGGGAAAATGAAATAGCAAATGAAGATTCTTTTCATTTCAGGATGTGTGTGATTTCCAAAGAGGTCATGCTTCAAATGGAGCCTTCAGGGAGAGATTGGGGAAAGTACTCAAGACTTGAGCCAGCAGGAAAAGGAGGCTTTGCTGCAAGGTGTCCAACCCTGCCTTTGTCCCACTTGCCCCCTGGTGATTGCCTCCCAATGCTTCTAAATCAAAATTAAGTTCCATCAAATGCTGGGTGCACTCTACTTCTACTGAAAATTTATTTGCTCCCATTTTGAGTTATTTCTTTTCAAAACCTTTACCTTTCTGAGTACAGGTCAGTGGATCTGAGGTTGAAAGCTGGACAGGACCTTTAAAGTCAAGAACTACAACCCTTTCCTTTCAGAAATGAGGAAAGTAAGACTTAGAGAGAAAAAGTATTATACAGGCAGAAGGGAGTAGGGAGAGTATTTGAAATGTTCCTTCCACTAGACTTTATTGCTGTTTTTTTTCAGTCACAGAAATTGAGTACTTAGAGTCAGGGAAGAGACCTCAGTGGTCATCTAATCTAACCCCTACTGGAAAGGTATCCCCATTCTAACACACCAGTTCTCATACCAATCCCCATTGTAGCCTGCAAGAAGGGAGAATCTACCACTTCTTAAGGCATTGATTCTGCTCAGGGACAACTCCAACCATTAGAGACTTTATTCTGATGCCAAGTGTAGATTTGCTTCTGCAACCAGGTGCTCCTGGTTGTGCCATCTAGGTCAAAATAGAACAAGTCTAATCCATCCCATACAAGCCAGTTCTTCACACACTCGGAGGCATCTGTCATGCTCCACCCAGGTCTCTTCTTCTTTGGACTAATCAGACCCAATTCCTTCAGCTGATTCTGATATGTCACTGATTCAAGGCCTTTTCTCATTCTTCTTGGTCTCCTCTCAACACTCTCTAGCGTACTAAACTCCTGACTCTATGGCTTGCAGAACTTAACACAATATTTCAGGTGGGCTCTTATGAGGGAACAGCAATAGGGTACTATTCCTTGAAGCTGTCCCCAGAATTGGTAGAATCCTGATTGCTTGTAAATGGGAAAAACATTTGGTAAAGGTAAATAGTGCAGAAAATATTGACATTCCTGTAGGTTTTGTCCTAGAATCAACAGTTGGTGAAACAGTGCGAAGAATGCTGGTCCTCAAGTTCAGAAGTCCTGAGTTCAGATGAGACTTTAAACACTAGCTGTTTGACCCCAGCTTCAGTTACTTCATCAGTAAAAAGATGGTGAGATTTTTTTTAAAGAGTATAATAAGAGCAATTATTTCTTGTTTGAATAAGTGAACATTTGTAATGCAATTTGCAAGCTGTGAAGCAGTGTATTACTATTTGGTACTATTATTACTGTTGATATTAATAATAACTTTAGGAGTAGCATGTTTTCATCTTCATCATGGAAGATGTGCTTCCGTTGTAACTATGAAGATAGAAATTGCCAGAAATTGTCCATATACTACACATACTTTCATGGGTATTGGGGAATTGAGCTGTCAGCTACTTTCAATTCAGTTGTGGAGATGATTGGTTCTTCTTCCTGGTTCAGTGATCCAATTTGTCAAGCAAGGTAAACCTGAATGAAGGGGGAAAAGGAATCAGCAATTAATACAAATTCTTGAATTCATTTATATGCTTTTAAATTTTCTAAAAATGTAGTTATATTTTCCATTATTAATGTATTTCTCCCTTCTGTGTCCCTCACTTTTGAAAAATAAAAATAAATCCCTTATAACAAATATCAACCACCAAGCAAAAAAAAAAAGCAAGCAAAAAAAAAAAAGCAAGTTTACACATCAACCTTATTTTAAAAATAGATTTCAGTGTACTCCTGGAGTCTGTTGCCTTTTTGTTTTGGAGAAGGTCACATGTTTCCTCATGATTTCTCTGGAATTCTTGTTGGTCATTGTTTTGATCAGGATGTCCAAGGTTATTCAAGTAACCTTTGCACTGTTACTGTATGAATTGTTCTGGGTCTGTTCACCTGCATCAGTTCGAAGTCTTTCTAGGTTTCCCTGACACTGCCTCTTTCATCATATCTCCTAGCCCACTAGTATTCCATCATATTCATAGCACATAATTTTGTTCAGGAAATCCCTGCCAGGTGGGAAACCTCTTATTTTCCAGTTCTTAGATACCACAGAACAGAGCTCTTTTGGAAATTTCTCACATGTGTCCTTTTCCTTTTCCTTGGCTCTCTTTGATTAAAAGCTTCATCAAATTGTACACTCAGTTTAGTGAACTTTGAGGCACAGGTCCAAAGTGATTTCCAGAATGTCTGTAACAATTCACAGCTCCACCAACAGTATTCACATGACCATTTTCTTGCTACCTCTCCATTGGTTATTTTCCTTTTTTAAAAACAGCTTTGCCAGGGCACAGTCAAGATGGCAATGTAGAAGCAGGAAAATTCTGTGGCTCCCCCCATAACCATCTGAAATACCTATAAAACATGACTCTAAACAAATTTTAGAGCCACAGAACCCACAAAGTAACAGAGAAAAACAAATCTCTCACTGAAGGCAGCCTGGCAGGCAGACAGGAAGAGTCCATCACAGCATGCTGGGAGCCGAGCCTAGCCCTGTGTGAACCCAGGGTTT
>CM053581.1:345824734-345891422 GCA_028627135.1 Pseudochirops cupreus
CGCAATATTCAAATTGTTTCGTCTTGGCAGCTTGTAATATTTTCTCCTTGATCTGGGGACTCCAGAACCTGGCTATAATATTTCTAGGAGTTTTCTTTTGGGGATCTTTTTCAAGAGGTAATTGGTGAATTCTTTCAAGTTCTATTTTGCCCTCTGGTTCTAAAATATCAGGGCAATTTTCCTTGAGAATTTCTTGAAGGATGCTTTCTAAGTTCTTTTTTTGATCATGGCTTTCAGGTAGTCCGATTATTTTTAAGTCGTCTCTCCTGGATCTATTTTCCAGGTCAGTGGTCTTTTCAAGGACATATTTCACATTGCCTTCTCTTTTTTCATTTCTTTGGATCTGTTTAATAGTATCTTGATTTTTCATAAAGTCATTTGCTTCCATTTGCTCCACTGTAATTCTGAAGAAATGATTCTCTTCAGAAAGCTTTTGAGATTCTTTTTCCATCTGGCAAATTTGATTTTTTAAGGCATTCTTCTCCTCATTGGCTTTTTTGGGCCTCTTTTGCCATTTGAGTTAATCTATTTTTTAAGGTGTTATTTTCTTCAGTCAGGTTGTTGACTCTCTTTTCATGATTTTCTTGCATCATTCTTATTTCTCTTCCCAATTTTTCCTCCACTTCTCTCATTTGGTTTTCAAAATCCTTTTTAAGCTGATCTATGGCTTTTAGGAAGTCTTCATGCTCCTTGGAAGCTTTTGGTGCAGGAGTTCTGACTGTGTTGTCTTCCTCCCATTCCATGTTTTGATGCTTTCTGTCCCCAAAGAAGAAATCTAGAGTTTGGTTGCTGTTCTTACTTTGCTTCCTTTGCATGCTCATGGTTGGCCAGTCAATGATTTTTTAGCTCTGTGGAACTCTCCTTCCAGGAGGGAAAGCTCTGTCCCAAATTGCTGGGGTTTTCCCAGCTGCCAGAGCTATTAGGGGGCTGTTGTTTTTTTTCAGTCCCCACTAGCTTTGGCTCACTGAAAACGCACCCCAGGACCACCACCCAAGACCACAATCCCGATCCAGGCCACTCAACGAAGAGCACTTGGCCTCTGAATGATCACTTGGCCCCCCTGCAGTCTGCAGGCCGGGAGCTCTGAAGCAGCTATGTGGAGGTGGCTGCAGGGCCTCTGCTTCTGCCTCTTCATTGCCCTGGAGGCACTTTGGTCGGACCCACTTTTCTCCCCCAATTTTAGCCGAGATCCACTGACCTTTCACTTAGTCCTTTTTTCTTATGGCTTGATAATTCTGGAAACTGCCACAGCTGCTGCTGATCCACTCTCCTGAAGCTCCAGCTGTGGTTCATCCTGGCCGCACCCCCACCCCCTCCACACCTTCCCTGGCCAAGCCATGGTTTCAGGCTGGGCTGCTTTCAGCTCCCAGAGGTACGGCAATCTCTTCCTGCTGAGCTGCCTTCAGCGAGAAGTGTATTTGTGTGAGTTTTAGAGCCCTAAAATTTGTTTCAAGTCATATTTTATGGGTATTTGAGGTGTCTATGTGGGAGCTGCAGTACCTTGCTGCTCCTATGCCACCATCTTGGCTCCACTCCCCTTCGAGAATTTTTTAATTGAGGGAAATAGAGATAGTGAAATTGATAAATGAATCAATAACCATCTCCAGTTTCTAAGATTTCTGTCTTCACTCCATGTCAGCCTCCCAGGATGGAGGATCAACACATTTCTTCTATCCCACTCCATGAATGCAGACACTCCCAGCATAATCTCTTATCTTTCCCTTACTCCCTGCCCCTTATTTATGCTAAATCACCTATTTGTCATCACACCCTTCAATCTATCCATATCTCCTTACTACTTCATCTTGCTCATTCTGGTCTCCCTTGTCTCTCTTCAAAATCCAAACCCTAGAATAATCCAATTCAGTTAGACATTATTCCATATCATTATTTCCCTTGCCTCTCATCATTCCAGTATTCTCTCCCTGCTGATTCCTCCAAATACATCACCCTCAATATTGATTTCCTTCAGTCATACTCCTTAGCCTGAGAGCCTTCCTGGACAAAACCACACATCTTACCCACCTGAACAAACCAGGAATCAATACTCCCTCCCCACTGGGGTCTCACTGCTGCATTATTCTACCTCGATCAATTCTCTTGACTAACACTTTCAGTCATCTAGAGGACTTGGTTATTTTAAATTCCCAGTTGAATCAGGACTCCGCTATCCCAGTATAAATTACAGCTTCCTGGGGGGGAAGATAAAAGGGATCCATTAGGAACTCTGTCATTTCCCCTTTTCTGGACTGCAGATGCTCCTAGACATTTCAGTAATTAATGTTTGCTTTCCTAAAGGGTTTAAGGAAGAGCTTCTCCAGCTACTGCCCCAAGAAAACCCCTGTAGGTGACACCTCACCTCCCTTCCTTTTCTCCTCTGGGAGCATTCATAGTCTTAGGACTCAGTGAACTAATTCTGTATGTTCGTTCTTAAATTGCAAATGTGGGCTCTAGACAGGCCTCTACTCTGCTGCCATAGACTTCTCTTGCAGACCTCTTAAGTTTTCCTAGGCTAGGAAAAAACACTTTACACTGACCTTTTCTTGACTCTGCCATCCCAAATTTGATTTGAGGCACTATTTTTAAATAGTGTGGAGGGGAATGTTGGAAGGGTTCAGCTGGATGCTCCTAATCCACCATGAGGCTCTACCTCATGGATTTTCTTTTTCTTGCTTTCTCAGTTTGGGGGTGGGGGTGGGTTTAGGTGGTAGAGTCAGAAGGAAAATTTCGACTGATTAAAACAAAATAGATCTTGTAGAGAAAAGAAAACATGAAACTGATCCACAAAATAGCCAACCAAAATTCCGAAAGATTCACGATAAACATAATGCCCACCTCCAAAGTGAGGCATAGTGAGACTTTTTCATACATGACTACTGAGAAATGTTGTTTTGTTTGACTATACGTATTTATAATAGGGGATTTGTGTTTCTTTCTTTCTTTTGGTTTTTTTTTTTTTGAGGGGGGAAGGCAAGGTAATTGGGTGACTTGCCCAAGGTCACATAGCTAGTGTGTCAAGTGTCTGAGGCCAAATTTGAACTCAGGTCCTCCTGACTCCAGGGCCGGTACTCTATTCACTGCACCACTTAGCTGCCTCTGTTTCTTGTTTTCTTAATGGTGGGGATGGTGGATGAGGAAAGTGAGAGGGAGAAAAGGCTGACGTTTGTTTGAAAATAAAGTAAAAGATTCCCCACCAAAAACTCTCCCACACTCTCTTCCTCGTTCCACCTTTCCATGTGGGCATCCAGAGATGGTCTCAAAGAGGCCCTGAGGAAGGCTGATCACCGCAGCCCCACATACCGATGAAGTCATAGTGAGTGGTGGCAAACCTTAGAAAGGGCTCCAAGGCCCGCTTTGGTAGATTCTAGACTGCCTGCAGGAGGAAAGGTAAGATGGCAGCCGCTCAATGGACCTGCTAGGATAGCAAATGTGGTAGAAGAGCTTTCTTGTCCCTTTAACTTGACTGCTCTGAGGAGTACATCTGATTAGGGATCAGTTCTCAGAATCAAGGAGTTAGAAGTGAGAGCTCAGATAAGTGAGTACTGATCCAGTACTGCTTTTTTTCTTTTTTCTTGTTTGTCGTTATTCATTTGTTTGTTTACTTTTAGTTTACAAGATTAAGTTCCACAATCCCTTGAGTTTCAAGTTTTCCTCTCCTCCCCCACCCCCACCCCCATGGCAGCACACAATAAGTACAGGATCTGCAAATACTTCCATGTTAGACATTAGTCAGGTTATAAAGAAGGGTTGTAACCGATGGAATGAGCTATGGGAAAGAGGGAACAAAACCAAACAAGAAAAAGAAAGAGAGCAGCTAGTTTGCTTCAGTCTGCACTCAAACTCTGTTCTTTGTAGTTCTTTTGAGATCTTTCTCTGAATGTAGACATCTCTCTCCATCATGAGTCTTTTGGAGTTGTCTTATACCCCTGCGTTGCTGAGAAGGGTCCAGTCTATCAAAGTTGGTCGTCACACATATGATGTGTCTGTGATTGTGTACAAATTTCTCCTGGTTCTGCTCCTCTCACTCAGCATCAGTTTATATAAGTCTCTCCACGTTATTATGAAGTCCATCTGCTCCTCATTTCTTATAACACAATAGTATTCCATTACATTCATATACCACAACTTGTTTAGCCATTCCCCAGTTGATGGGCATCCCCTTAATTTCCAATCCTTTGCCACCACAAAAAGAGCTGCTATAAATATTTTTGTATATATGGGTCTTCCTCCCACTTCTATGATCTCTTTGGGATACAACCCCAGAAGTGGTCAAAGGGTATGCCATTATTTATAGCCCTTTGGGCATAGTTCCAGATTGCTCTCCAGAATGGTTGTATCAGTTCACAGCTCCACCAACAATGCACATTGGTAGGTGACCTTGAGTGATAGTTTTAGAAATCAATGACCCTGGGATAATCCCTAGAATCCAGAGAGAAATCATAGCTATTTCTCCTCTTGGGACTCAACTCACCAGTTTGAGTGGAATTCAAGAACATGGTCCCGGAGAGGGGGCCACACCAACAGTGTTAACTTTGGTGTGAAGGACGTGCAGGTTTGCCCGTTGTTATCTCAGGCGGCTCTCACTGGGGAGATCAGGGGGCTTGAGAAATAGCGACACAGAGTCACGTGTCTTTAGTGTGCCCTCCTCCTGCATGCCAGCGGGTCTTGCCATAGTTTTTATTTCCTCCAGTATTTACTGTAGGGTTGTGTAAGAGTGGGCACTGAAGAGATGCTGATTAAAAGTAAGCACGCCCAACACACTTATACACACGTGCACATATATTGGTCATTACTCATTCCCATTCTTACCACCCCAAACCTTCCAAATCCAGTGGAGAGTGAAATGAACAGAGACAAGAGACCAATTTATTCTGAAACAATATCGTGAAGACAAAAACGTCTGATCATTGTCTTAACAGCATTGCAATGATCAACCACAAATCCAGAAAACTCAGGAAAAAACATGCCGTTCACCTCTAAATGGAGACTACGGACTCATCATGCATGCGTGTATGCTTTGGTGGATGGGTCAATGCAGGAATTTGTTTTGGTAGGCTATACATGTTTATAAGAGGTATTTTTTTTCTTTCTCTGGAGGACTGAGGGGAGTTGGGGAGAAATATGGAAGGTAAAAATAGTGAATTTCTCTTGACTAAAAATATTTAATTGAAGAAAATCCAGTGCACACACTCTGCTTTTCCATTCTGCCTTCTCAACCGATTCCAGTCAAGAACTCTCCTCCACAGGTCTGGGTTCCTCTGGTGGGGAAGGGGCAAACCCCGCATGACCTTGACCCTATCCCCAAGCATGTTTCCAGCCGCACACTGATGTCTCTCTTGATCCTGGCACATTTCTTCCAAAACCAGTTCACTAAAACCCAAGTTTCTCAAGTAGTCCAGGCACAGGTGGGGCCCCCTGTATACCTTCAGAAATAGGGGGGGATTGGCAGAAGATTCTAGAGTGCCCTTGAAACATTGCCTTTGCTGATTAAGAATGAAGTGACTTCATCAGGTCACACACAAAGACACGCCCATAAATTCACAAGAGAAGGCAGGTTGCTGGGTGAGAGTCTGGTGTGCTGGGCAGAGGAAAGGGAGGGGATGAATTGGCATCTGTGTAGGCAAACCTGTGGGGTTTGGCTGGGAAAGAGGTAATGAGGGGAAATGAAACAAAGGCTTGCCCTGACTGCCACTTGGTTCTCTCATCCCTCATAAGCCATTTCTAGGTCTCAGGAGCCCTGCGGCCTTACAGTCCCACCTTCAGGAAAGGCAAAGGTATATTTCAGTTGGATTTCAGAACCTGCTCACGGATGGTCATTGTCATGCCCAGCTCTCTTCCCCTTCTGCAGAGGATAGGGATGGAGGCAGGCCCAGCATTTCAGAGATGGAGGGGACAGCCAGAGGAGAAAGCTTTCTCTACCAATGCAAGTTGGAAGCTTCTCTGCAGCTTGGAATCTTAGAGCTGGTCAGAGGACTGGGAGGTAAAGAGAATGAATGGGGTGACACTGTGGGTATGAGAGGGAGACAGTGAATGATCCAAGTCAGGCCTCCCTGCCCCAAGGACACTCATGCAACCAAGCTATCCATGCTGACTCTCAGCAGAGAGGAGAGAAAAAAGTCTTAGTCCTTGAGATACATAGAGAGAGAGAGAGAGACAGACAGACAGACAGACAGACAGGTAGATAGATAGATAGATAGATAGATAGATAGATAGAGAGACAGGGAAAGAGAGGGAGACAGAGAGAGACAGAGAGACAGAGAGAGACAGAGACTGAGAGACAGACAGAGGCAAAGAGAGACACACAGACAGACAGAGGCAGACAGAGAGACACAGAGAGACAGAGACACAAAGAGAGACAGAGAAAGACAGGCAGAGGCAGAGACAGAGAACACTTGTATGTATATAATTGCTAGCACTATAGACTGAATTCTCATTTCGATTCCCATATCCCTCCAAAGGATTCACTTTTAAATAACGACTCTAAACAAATTCTAGAGCAGTGGAACCCACAAAAAGAAGGAGTGAAACAATTTTCCATCCCAAGACAACATATAAGGTCAGCAGGAAAGGTCTGCTGCACCAGGATGAGAGAAGAGCACGGCTCAGTACAGGCTGGGCCAGTGTGGACCAGGCTCTGCAAACCAGGAGCAAGCCTTGGGGCAACTGGATTACTAGCAGCAGGGGCAGTTTCCAGACCTCTCAGCCGACAGATGGCAAAGACAGATTAGAAGGTAGGTCTGTCACACCTGGGTGACAAAGACGCAAAGTCCAGCACAGCATGGCCCCAGCAAACCAGGGGCACGCCTTGGGGTGACTGAATCAGCAGCAGCAGCTGCTGCTTCTAGAGTTCTCAGTCCACAGATGGCAAGGGCATTGAACAACTGGTCAGAAGGAGATTGCAGAGGTCTCTTTGCTAGCACTGGGGCAGGACTCTGTTGCTTTACTCATACTCAGGTTTGGGTTGCAGTCCTGGGTGGCATTTGCAGGGCCAGGAGGAGCACCAGCACACCAGAGCTTGGGGCCGCGGTAGAGCAGGGACCCTGCTCACAGTTCCAGGGCAGGAAAGAGTGCTAGTGGTCACTCACAGTCCAGCAGAGTAGCAAATACACCTCTTCTTAGATCATACCACCTTGGAAGAATTGAAAACTTACAGGTCCCTAGAAGTATCTCTAAAGACAACTGCACAAAAGCTCGGAAGCTTTGGACTGTTCCCTCCACCCTGGAAGCAGATCCCTACTTTAATAAAGCATCAAAAGTCAGGTAATAGACTGGGAAAATTAGCAAACAACAGAAAAATTTCTGGCTTTGAAAGTTACTGTGATGGCAAGGAAGATAAAACTACAAACTCAGAAGAAAGTTAACTGTAATGTTAAGATCTTCCTTGCCCATTAATGGGCCTTACCTGGAGCCCATTAAGGGCAGCTTGCTCAGGGGAGGCTTGCTTGTAGGAAGGCTTTCACACCTTTTTCTCATTAGAGTGTGTACTTTTAACTTTTAGTCAGTTTGAAAAATGTGTTTTCATGGTCTCCCTTTGACTTCAATGGGAGGAAATATAAGCATTCAGAAAAATCAAAAACAAAACTGAGGAAACAAGATGTAATGTATGAGTTGAAGAGAAATGGGGAAGGTAAAGCTGTCTGCCAAGTGTCTTCAATATGCTCAGTGTTCCTGCTGAGTTACATTGAAGTACACTTTCTTTATTTTTAACGGCCTAGTAGAAAAAGATGAAAATGTGAATTTCTCAGTACTTGTTTGGATTGCTTGATTTCTATGCATTATTGTAGATAGAGATCCTGTAGGACTCCATATTTCTCATTGGAGTTTAGACTTTTCCCTTTTAGTCAGTTCGGAAATGTGATTTCATGATCTCCCAATGACGTCATTGGGACAAAACCAAAGCATTCAGATAAATAAAAAAAGCTGAGGAAACAAGATTTAAAATAATAGTTGAAGAGAAATTGACAAGATAAAGCTGTATCCCAAAGACCTTTGTTGTGCTCAGTGTTTCTGGGGAGTTATGTTGAAGTATAATGTCCTTATTCTTCAATGGCCCAGTGAAAAAAGATAAAAAGTTGAATTTCTCAGGGATTGTTTGGATTCCTTGAATTCGGTGCATTGTTGTAGATAGAGATCCTGCAGTACTCCATATTTCTCATTGGAGTATAGACTTTTACTTTTAGTCAGTTTGCAAAATGTGTTTTCATGGTCTCCCATTGACTTCAATGCAACAAAATCCAAGCATTCGGAAAAATCCAAAACAAAGGTAAGGAAACAAGACCTAATGTATGAGTTGAAGAGAAATTGGCAAGGTAAAGGTGTGAGCCAAAGATCTTCCATGTGCCCAATGTTTCTGCTGAGTTACATTGAAGTAAACTTTCTACGTATTTCATGGCTCAGTAGAAAAAGATGAAATGCTAATTTCTCAGGCCTTGCTTGGATTCCTTGAATTCTATGCATTGTTGTAGATGGAGATATCGCAGCACTCCACTTTTCTTATTGGAGTCCAGACTTTTTCCTTTTAGTTAGTTTTCAGAATGCATTTTCATAGTCTCCCATTGTCTTCAATGAAACAAAATCTAAGCATTCAGATAAATACAAAACAAAGCTAAGGAAACAAGATGTGAAATAAAAATTGAAGAGAAATAGGCAACATAAAGCAGTATGCCAAATATCTTCAATGTGCTCAGTGTTTCTGGGGAGTTATATTGACGTATAATTTCCCTATTCTTCAATGGCCCAGTGGAAAAAGATAAAAAGTCGAATTTCTCAGGAATTGTTTGGATTCCTTGAATTCTCTGCATTGTTGTAGGTAGAGGTCCTGGACCATTACACATTTCTCATTGATGTGTAGACTTTTCACTTTTTTTCAGTTTGCAAAATGTGTTTTGATTGTCCCACATTGACTTCAAAGGGCCAAAACATAAATAATCAGATAAATTCAAAACAAAGCTAAGGAAACAAGACATAATGGATGGTTTTAAGAAAAATCTGCAAGATAAAGCTGCATCACAAAGATATTCAATGTGCTCAATGTTTCTGCTGAGTTACATTGAAATATACTTTCCTTATACTTCAATGGCCCAGTAGAAAAAGATGAAAACAAGAATCTCTGGAATAAGGAGGACTTGAGTACAAATCCAGTCTCAGACCCTTGACATTTACTGGCTATGTGACCCTGAGCAAGCCACTTAACCCTGATTGACTCACACACACACAAAAATGTCTAATAATCGTGGAGAAAACATTTGGAATTTTGTAAGAAACATCATCAAAATTACCATGGCTTTAAATCATTGATCCCACTCCTAGCATCTATATTCCAAGGACTTCAAAAATATAGAGAAAGGTTCCATACATGCAGCCACATTTTCCTGGCTGGAAACAATATGGATACTTATTCCTCAGACATTTAGCTGATCAAATCATAAGATGTCAATATAAGGTGATATTATATTCAGAAAGCCTAAAAGAATGTTGAAGTATTTATCATGTGTCAGTCACTGTACTAAACTCTGGGGAAACAAACAAAGGCAGAAACACAGACCTCAGGGAGTTCCCATACAGTTGGAAACTACATCAAAATGTATACATAGTCAATTCATGGAGCACAAATGAAACAGAATCTCTCAGAAAAAAGGCATTAGTCAATAGTGGGGGTATAAATGGAGAGGGTCACTACCAAAGAGTTCTTTCAGAAGGAAGAATTTGAATCTTATAGAATGTGAAAGCCAGAGGGTGGAAGGGAAGAGAGAGAGAGCATTTCAGACAGAGGGAACAGAGATTGAGAAAATATGGAGATGGGACATGGAGGGACGTGTCTGAGGGAGAACAAGAAACCCCGGTGTTTCTGGATCTTAGAGAACTTAGAGGAGAGTAAAGCATAAGAAGACTGGACAGCTTGGAAAAAGGCCAGTTGGTGAAGGACAATAAAAGCCAAAGACAAGAATGGATACTTGATCCAGAAGACTCTGGATTTTATTGAATAGGAACAAAATTTTTTTCAGAAGATCACTATGGTAGTTGAGGGTAGAATAGATTAAAGTAGAGTGAGACTTGAGGAAGGGAGAGGCTCTTACAATCATCTTGGGATGAGGTGAAGTGGGCCTTTGTCAGTGTGATGACTGAGTGGGTAGAGAAAAAGGGATATATAAGAAAATATTGTTTAGGTAGAAATGACATGGCTTGGCAAGAGATTGTTTACATGGAGTGATGATTCATTGAAATTATGGGAGCTGATATGATTGCAAAGCAAGATATTAGAGAGGGAGAAGCTAAGAGGGAAAAGGACAACATCTTGGGTGACACACCCGTGATAGGTGACATGGCCTGGAGGTAGATCCGACAAAAGGAGACTCAGATCTACTGATTGAACATGTAGGAGATGCCCCATGGGGGAGCAATGTCACTAAAACCTAGAGAGCAAAGTCAATCCAAGAGAACAGGTTGGTATCAGTGGCTTATGTCACAGATCACTATCTTCCAAAACTTGAAGAGCTTGAAATTGCCCCCATTTAGTGAAAATGAACAATGGTGGGAGGATTCTAGGCTCATGGCCAACTTTGACCTTTTTGCTGCACAGCTGAACAAATTGAAATACCCTGGGGAAATTGCTTTATGTGGCATTTATTGTTTATTTACATGGTCTTTGTCTTTCAGGTCAGGTGGAGTATGCTTAGAGGTCATCAGTGCTCCATGGTGAACCTTCAACTGTCTGTCTTCCTGCTCTCTAACAAAGACCTAACCCACCTGACCCAGAGTAACTATAGCACCCATCTTATAAAGCTAGATCTTGCAGGAAACAGCATAACAGTCCTACTAGACTTCTTCCTGAAACTTCTAAAGACAATCCCAAACTCACCAATGTGGCTGAATATGACAATGTGTAGGCTCAAGAACATTGATTTTTGTGAAACCTTGCCAGGCTCTCCTACCTCGGTCTCTACAACAACCCCCTCTCTACCCCGAATATTTTTGTTTTCCTGAGGCAACGTCAGCAAAAACGGCCCAACCTGAAGGCTATATCAGTTCCAATCTCCCCACACTGTTGCAAAAACCTGCACCAGCATGCTCCTCTCCCTGGGTATTGGAGCACTGTCGACAGTGAGAAGTTTTCCTCTGTCCTGAAGGAAATGTACCAGTTGCCAGTCTTAAGAGGAGATTCTGCCATTGAATATAATTTTAGTCGTACTCTTGACGTGGGTGACTATTTTGACCTACAGTCGTGGGTTGACTACTAGGAGTGGGGAGAATCTCATAATCCCATCATGATAATGATTATGGTTTAATTTCTCATTTTTAAGAAAACATTTTAATGTAATTTTCATCATGAAAGATACTCAAATATACAAAATAAGCAATAAATCTCATCTAAAATCCATAGCGTTTTACAAAGGAGAACAACAAAGATTTGTACACATCTAAAAAAAATATGTAATTACTATTTTTGTCTCAAGCTGGAGACAATGTATATCTAGTCATTATTCTCATGATCTCTCTGTGTAAAAACTTCTCGTGTCTTTCAATGTATTTATGTATCATTTTAAATAAATGTAAATGTAAAACATTGTTTACATGAAAAAAAGAATAACCCACAGCAAAAATTATTCCTTCTTCTCTCTTTGGAAACTCCTGTTTGCTTAAGTATAGTGAGGTTTGGATTCGCTCCCACAAAATGACACATTCACACACAATGTATATACTATATCTACTATTTATACGATAATAATAAAAAAAAGAATAAATGGGTGAGAAGTAATAATCAATCAAACGCCTTGACAATGCACTACAGCAGCAGAAAAGGAAAAGGACCCTTCTTACATACACAGCATATGCAATAGATCAGTGCCAATAAACTTACCAACACTAATGTTGCTACAATAAGGATAGAGAAAGAGGGGAGAGAGAGAGAGAAAGAAAACATCACCCATTCGGGGGAGCACCAGCTCTGGTCCAGTGGCTGGGGAATCCCGGGGTTCAGCCTTTGAATCCCGAATGGGAGGGTCCCAGGCAGAGCGTCCTCTCCATGGGCGAGATTCCAAATTGCCCCATTCTCTAAGTTACTTTTAAGCAGTTTAAACAAAGAAGGCCCTCTGCCAGTGTCTAGGGATCCATGTCAGGGACCTCGGCTATAAGTCAAGGGAATGTTTCTTCTTTAACTACATTTTTCTCACTCTTTAGCCTTCAGTTACGATTGATGTGAAGCTCGTATGTGCTTATCATGACTCCCAATGTCTGTGACTAAAATAAAGTTATTAATCAGTTCACCCTGGGCGGATAGCCAGTCCTCCCAGGATCAACATCCAAGGAATGGCTAATTCCTGGACTCTAAGCTCACAAACACAGTTGGGATCATGGCAAGTTCACACCTTAACACTAATCAATATCACTAATATCCGTATTAACCCTTCAACTCTCCTGAAGGTTGCCATCATTGCCAGCAACCAGAGAAAGGCAAACAGGATGCTGAAGGTCCTTGAATCTAAGTCAGGTCGTTGTTGTTCATCCTTTGTTTGTGAAGAGGACCAATGACATCACTGGGTGATGTCTTTACTTGAGTTTGAATGGGATTTAAATGAGACAGAGTAATGCAAAGTCCTCAGCTTCACTGCCCCTTCCAGTGTCACTGAAGTGCAGTGGCAAGATAAAAGTCTGGACTATTGGAGATGGTTCAGAGTGCAGTGGATGACCTTGGCATCTGCAATGATTGACTAAGCTCTAGGCACTTCACAGTGTCTGCTTAATCTGCCTTCATGGCTGTTGGAACAAATTGTTCTGTTCTGCCAGCTGATGTCTTTCCATGTTTGTGGTAGACACTCCCCTCACTCACCAATGGGTTTGAGGTCTATTGGTTGCCCTCAACCTGGTTTAGCCTGTGTGCCGAGACAGTTTTACTGGAGGGGGGCTGCTGTGGGCTACAGCTTGTTGGAGCCGCAGGTGAGAACTGAGTGACAGGTGGGTGAGCAACCCTGAAAAGGGCTTGGCATCCCTCACACCAGAGATGCTCCTCCTCCCTGAACACCCTATAGATCCCCCAAGTCATAAGAGGATTGGTTAAAGGAACTGGTCAGAGGAAACAGAAGACCAGGGTCAAGGGAAGAACAAGTAACATAGGTTCAAAGATTTGAAATGCTATAACAGGGAAAAGGAATCATATTTGCTTTGTCTGGCCCTGAGGACAGAAAAAGGAGCAATGGGTAGAGGTTGCAAAGATGCTATTTCAGGCCTGGTTGTCAGGGAAAACTTGGTCTTCCTTGAGAGGTGCATGTTTGCCCTTCCCTGGTGATCTTCCAGCAGAGAAGAGATGATCAGTTGTCATAGCATATTAAAGATGGGATTCCTTTCAGCTCTGAGTTGGATTAGATGGATCTGGAGGTCCCTTGCAATTCTCTAATTCTATGATTCTGACTTCAAAAGCCTGCTTTAGCATTGCCTACCCTACTGACTCTAGAGGGCTCGGAGGCAAGGCAAGATAAAGTCCAGCCTCAGTTTGAAAGTTAGCTTAGTACACAGCACAGAGTTTGGAGTCACTTACAGCCTATGTTTCTACACTCACCAGCTGTTTGGTCATAAAGAAGTCACTTAAGCCTTTTGTATCTCGGTTTCATCTGTCCAAGAGAGTTAATAATGGTGACCTTACCTATCTCCTCAGGGTGGGAAGGTTAAGTTAAGTAAAGGATAAGCAAACTCTTATTGGGAAAGACAGAGCCAGAGGTCCATACAACAGCCCACACCCAAGGTACCTTCTTCTCCTCAAGTATTAGCTTCTGAACATCTTTTAATTTCCTTGTACAAGTTTCAGATTCTCTTGGAGCTTTTTTTGGAAGAGAAACATGAATAGAGTTCGAGCAAAGGCTGGGGCTGAGAAATTCAGGCAGCCTGGGAGGCTGACACCATTTGGTTAGAAGGAGTCTGTAGTCCTCAACTATGATAGGTCAGTCCCTTAAAAGGATGGCTCAGAGACAGACTAACATGAGAGTGGGTAAAATGGAGGGAGGGAGGTGGAAAGAGGCATTATCAGGTCTCGAACTCCTCTGGGGATCTGCCAGTACCCAATGGTTACTCATACTCATAGTACTGTGAATGCCTGGGCCCCACAGCGGCTCACCCAATAGACCTCAGCAGCCTCTTCTGGGGGTTGTAGAAGGAGCCTTGTGTTCCTGATATTGTGAACAGGACACACAGAGCAGGGTCTGATCATCCATAGAGAACAACTTATGATGCTCCTGCTGTCTGTCATTCTTGCTGGGTCCCTCAGGGATGTGGAGATATTTGATGGTGACAGCCAGTTTCTTTTCTAAGCATTTTTTTTTCCTTTTCCTCAACGTTCATTTAAAAGTCCTTAACTGGGAGACATCCCTGTACTCAGGGTAGGAGAAAAGCATGGTAACTTCCATGAAGTTACTGAGACAAGATCGACAAACGTTGTTTCTACAATTTCTGGTCAGTGGAGCTGACAAATGCTGCAAGCAAGCACATCCTGGAGGCCTTGAATCATCTCTCTCAAAACCATGAACTTGAGTTGTAAAATGAGACAGTATAAGGATGATAAGTACAGGCAGCTAGGCATCACAGTGGAGAGAGCACCATGAGTGGAGTCAGAAAGACCTGACTTCAAATCCAGCCTCAGACACTTCTAGCTGAGTGACCCTGGGGAAGTCACTTAACCTTGGTTGCCTCAGTTTCTTCATCTGTAAAATGAGCTAAAGAAGGAAATACAAAACAATTCCAGTATCTTTGCCAAGAAAACCCCAAAGGGGGTCACAAAGAGTCAGAAACGACTGAAAACATAAACACAAGGATAGCTGAGCCTCAGCAGCTATCACTGCCCCCATATAGCTCAGGAAAAACCAAGGCAATTCTTCATCCTACTCTCACAGCTGAGGAAGAAGCACATCAGGGGCAATCAGCATGATAAACTGTGAGGAGTAAACACATCAACATGACAGGCCCAGGAGTATTTCATCTTAAGAAGATGGGAGAACCCAAAGCAGGCAGAGTTATAGAGATTGGGAGGCCTGACCCAAGCACAGCATATCAAAATACAGTCCACTTCAACACAGACACATAGGCCTGAATGACCTTCAATCTCACCTCTCTTATTTCAGCACAACTACCTTTTGGACAATGTATAGCTTTATAATTGGAGGAAGGAAACCAACTGTTTTATTCATTAGATGGGTGTCTGCTAGAAGTCCCACAATTAGATCAAACTTTATACCTGCCAAATGAATCTCACATCTTTAAGTCTGGAACCAACTTTCATCCCAACTTCTTTTTCTGTGGAGGCCAACAGCAACTTTCCCATCACTCAGTCAGCGGGCACTTATTAATCACCTGTCACTTGAAAGGCACTCTATTCTGAGCTGGAAAACTCCTGGAGGGAGTTTACAATCCACAGGGGAATTAATGTATAAATCATCCAGAGAAATTACAAAAGAATTGCAAGTAGAGTTTCCCAGGATCTGGGAGGGATCTGCCAAAGATTCATGTAGGAGGCAGCCCTTGAAGGAGGGTGAGCATTCTTTATGAGAGGCAGAAGTAAGGAGGCAGTGTATTTCAGGCATGAGGTGAGAAGAGTGTCATGAGGAAGGGGACCTTTGTAAAGATAGATTTTTACATGTGAGGGGAGCAAGAAAGTCTGTTTGGATGGACTCTAGAATGCAGGTGGCAGAGTGAAGTTTAATATTGCTAAAAAAGGAATCACGGCCTCATCATCAAACTCCTCATCCTTCAGAATATCCAATCAGTTACCAGATCTCCCTGAATCCATCTCTAAATCTCTTCAACCTGCCTGGAGGATTGCAGTCACCTCTCCCTTGGTCTGTCTGACTCTACTCTCTCCCATTTTCTTACACTATTTGGTTCACTAAAGTCTCTCAAGAATTCTCTTTTCTTTTCATGTTAAGTTCAGTTGCTCAAGAAATGTTATGCTCGTCCTTTTTCCTTCTCTTCTTTTTAGCCATTTGCTTTATAATTTTTCTTTACAAGAGCTGAGAACAACTCCAAACAAAGCAATTCTTTTTTCTTCATCATCTTTATCTTCTCCATAGATTCCTCTTTGATCCTGTAATAGGATTAGTATTGTTAGGGTTCCTTCCCCATCTCCCCTTCCATTCCCATGAGTTAAGCTCTAGACAGCTGCCTGGTAGTCTCTGGCCATACAGATATGGCTTCCAGGTCACCTGATGCACACTAAAGACACACACAGACTTTGTGGGTGTCTGAAGACCATCCAAGTCACCACACCCTGCCTGATGACCAGACATAATCCCCTGTGGAAACCAGGGAATACCACAGATAAGTGCTACTTGTTGACTGTCCTTTTGTTGAATGACCTAATGACTTACTAGTAGCACCTTTTATTCCAACACTAAGCCTGAATTAAGAGGATGCCAGCCTTTAAGAGGGTAGTCTGGTTTTATATGATAAATTTGATCACAGTCATTAGATTATGAGCTCTTCAAGGGCAGGGGTTGTCTTTTGACTTTCTTTGTGTTCACAGAGCTTAGCATAGTTCCTGGCATATAATAGGCACTTAATAAATGCTTGTTGACTGACAATAAATATATATTCACACACACACATATATCACATTATCCGAGGAAGCTGGGCCAAGTTCGGTGGCAGGTACTTCTGCCTTGAGGAAAGCTTTCTGAACTCTGTGCAACTGCATTATTAGTTCCTTACATATGGGACACATCTAGACAGCCTCCTTTCCCTGCCACATGTGGGTACTAGTAGATAGATGGCTTCCCCTAACTCTGTTTTTCATAGGGTTGTGATAGTAGCCTCTGTGGTCCATTCCAACTCAAACTTTGTGTGAATATGCAGGTTCCTCTACTGCTAGTTTCCTGCTACTCCCAGGAGGTGTCAACAAGCATTTGCTCTCTGTTCTTGGCCCCTTCCATCATTTTAGCGCCCTAGCTGAGTTCTATAGTTCTTTCAACTTCCTGCTCGTCTTTTGCCTAAACAAAGCAAAAACCTTTTGCTGAGCCCAGGCTTTCGCTGTCATTGAGTGTCTGATGTCACAGTGGGAAATGTCTCTATCATTGTCCCTGACAAAAGTCACAATTCTCCCTGTGTCAAAACGCCTGTAATGTCATGTCAGACCAGGGATATCTTTTTAAAGAGACTACTCCCCTTTGTAACCACCCCAGATCCTTCTGGTCTCACAAAAACTTGCCCAAGGACCTGACCAGGTCACTCTCCAAATCCAAAGTCAGATACAATGACTACAAATTTTGATCTCCTTTCTCAATTTAATGTCCTCTCCTTGGATGTCCAACTCCAAGCCTAGATACATAGACTACAAATCTTGACGTTCCTCGGACTCTTGGGAGGCGTGTCTCCACTAGAGGGCACTCTCCCTATTCACTGAGGAACCAGCAAAGCACTTAAACATTAAAGTATCTTTCCTGCACTGAATGGGGCTATTGTAATTATCCATGAACCACCTTAGATAGTTATTAGTCCGGTTTGAGAGTGTAATCAGAGAAAGCCCTTTGCTTTTCCAAATGGGAGAAGTATTCCTTAAAGGAACATTGTTCATCCTGGGAATGCTGAAGGTCTCAGTACTAGGTTGGCATATCTAAGTACAAATAGGCTGAGATTTTATAGGTGCTCAATTCTGGAGCCTCTTTTTGGTGACTGAGAAAAGATATTAGGGGGTTGAGATTAGCAAAAGTTATAAAGAAAGAAATGGGACACACTGGAGCGTCTATGGGAAGATTAGTACAGTGATTCTGTATTGATGGAGCTGTAAATTATTATAGCTGTTGTGGGAAGGAGTTTGGAATTGCATCCAAAACAATCACTAGCAATTAGTCAATAATCATTTTTAAAGGTATACTAGTTAGTCAGTAAGCTTTAAAAAAAAAGATTCTGTGCCCTCAAAGAATTTATAGTCTGGCAGTAAAAATTTATAGTCTGGTAATAAAGTGCATTAACTTGAAAAGGTAAGTTGGGGACAGGTTGTAAAAGGCTTTAAATCCCAAACAGAAGTCTATATTTGATGCTCCATCTAATGAGCTACTGGCATTTACTGAATGTGCGAGTAACATGATCATATCTGCAAATTTAGGAAAAACCACTTCAGCAGCTGAACTGCTTATTACTTTATGAAACTGTGAAATGGGGCCAGCATGGTCAGTTCTTTGGATACTCTCTGTGACAGACCACAATGGGAGAGGGAAGTGAGGCTGTAATCACACTTTAATAAGGCCCCTGACGGTATAGGGGCTGCTGAGCACAGAAAATATAGAAATAAGAGATGAAAAGGGTATAAAGGTAGATGGTGTGGGAACAGGCAGTGTGGGGAAAAGGATGCAGAGGGAGAGAGGCACAGAGAACAACTCATGGAACCACAGATTAGAGTTGGGAGCACTCAGCATCATGAACCTGGTAGAGAAGGAATATTGGGGTGGGGTAGGAGTTTGAGGTCTCATTTTTATATGATTTTTAGGGGGAAACAGACCAGCTCTTATCTTTGCCACCTTGGGGTCAGTTCATTAACATCTCCAAATGATCTCAAATTTGTCAGTAAAACTTTAAAGTTGACATGTCCATATTATCAAAAATTATTAGCACCAATTTAGTGTTCTGCTGGTCTCACTGCAGATATGTGGAACTTATCTGTGATTTATATATGATAGGACCAAAAGGCCTTGACAGCAAGGTTCAGATGGCTCCCCTGATTCAGCACATTTTGTTGATGTGACTTTTGGTTAATGAGTGATACACTTTGTAAATTATGCTCCTTTGATCTCTGGGATGGTTTATATGGGACCTGTAGATTCCCCTTTACAATCTTACTTCCTTCTACCACTACTTTATACTGGCTACTTATAAACTTATTATACTGGCTAGAATGCGGAGGGGCGGGGGAACCCAATAAGACATAATTTTAACACAACAGCTGTATGAAAGATGGATTGGAGTAGGGAAAGTTCCAGACAAGAAGTAATAAGAATCAGAACCACAGGGATGGCTGTGTGTGTGGAGAGAAGAGGATGGATGCAAGGAATCTCGGAAAACGTTATATACCTTTTCATTCACTGGCACCACTATTAGGCATTTTGTTGTTCAGTCCTTTCAGTCATGTCTGAATCTTCATGACCTCTCCTCGAGGAAAGTCCTAGAGAGCTCTATGATACCCATTCCATAGAGAGGGGGAGAAAAGAGAATGAGAGAGGAAGTTGTCTTTCCCCTTAAAGACCACCAAGTGGATAAATCTTTCTGGCTCAATGGCCAGTTCTCTTTGACATGGGTATCCCTTGATGCCAAAAAGGTAATAATAGACTGTCATGTCATCCCAAAGTAATAAGCCCTTCAACACCAAGTCCCACATTTGATGCACCAGAAGTGACCCAAAGTCTTACAGATGAAGGTGGGGGCCTTCATTGATTGTTCCCAAAACAAATGTAATTTTAAAAGTTGCTTATTTATACCTGGTGGAATCACCATTATTCTTGCCAAGCATCTACACATTCACCAAGTATATACTAGGCAGAGACAACTTTAATGTCTATTTTTTCCCTCTGAGGCAGCAATTCCTAAACAAATCAGAGAAACAAGCCTTTGGGAACCGCTGTATAGTTTAAAGATGGCACATTATAATATGATTAATGTTTCACTTAAGTAAGACCCCACATTGCTGTCTCAAATGTCTGAGAAACAAGAACAGCTGTGGGAAGCAGTTCCTACTCTGATACTAGAGACTGTTGCAATAAACACAATGTCGCATTACTTTCAACTACTACAGTTTAAAAATAATAACTTAGGGGCTGCTAGGTGGTGCAGTGGGTAGAGCACCAGCCCTGGAGTCAGGAGGACCCGAGTGCAAATCCAGCCTCAGACACTAAACACACACCCCCAAAAAAACCACCCTAGCCATGTGACCTTGGGCAAGTCGCTTAACCCCAATTGCCCTCCAAAAAGCAAATAATAATAATAACTTAGAAAAAGGACATTGAATGTCAGTTTTGGTATTCAGACCTAATAAAGATAAATTAGTATTTTGTTGTTTTGACCCTGTGGGTGATTTCTGTCTAATAAAAGTGTCTTTTTGGAAATATTTGCCATGTGTCTCAAGATTTAGAAGAGAAAAGAACTAAAGGGAGGAATGAAGACATTCCTGCTATTGAACTGTGAATTACCGAGAGAGAGATACTTGCTTCCAACTGTCCCAAAATCTGAACCAGTTTCATTTGACTCTTGAGAGGCTATAGGCAAAGAGGCAAACTTTAACTACGCTGAACAGTAATCTTGTGGCTTATCTTCCATCAACATGTTTTTTCCTATCAAGTATGTTTTCCCTTACAAGGAATTACTGTGCTTCACCTCAAAGTAAACTCCTATTTGAATTATTTTCATTTTCCAGTATTCTGATCTAACCCATTTGATCTCTAATAAAACTGACACTGTGATACAGAGAAATTGACCTGCAGATATCATTTGGTTTGCCCCTGTGAATTAGTGATGAGACCTTTCGTGATTGTGTGAACATCAGGGGAAGGTTTGAAGCTCTCTGATCCCATCTCTAAATGTCCAAGTTATCTTATACTGAAAAAATGAAAGACTTCAAGGAAAGGGAAAAAAAAGATTTCTTATTAAATGACTAGAAGAGTAAGATTTGGGGTTGTTGTGGTGGTTGTGGTTATTGTGGTTGTTGTTGTGTTAGGTGGCTCTTGGCAAAACTGGGTAGTAAGCAAAGTCAGTCCGGGTTCCTTATTCTGTGCCCTTTTCCCTCCTTGCTCACAGCTTCTTCCTGTGGCATGTGAGGACAGTGAGAACTGTCAATCGAGCAGTAGGAGATAAGATAAGAAGACAATTGTAGAGGGATCCCAGGCTAGGCAGAAAGATACCCTTGTCATCATTGCCAATGGGGAGCCATTGGTACCTGATATTTAGGCATTCGAACAAGGATACATAGATATTTGATCAAGGAATGATATAATAAAAGCAGTATCTTAGGAAGATTAATATGGCAAGGAAGCCTGAGCCTGGGAAATCAGCTTCAAAAGCTGTCTGGGGTAACAAGGATTCAAACTAATCAACATAAGTTACATTCATGTATGTCTACAATTTCCAAAGCATTTCCCCTCAAATATCCGTGTAATTTTTGTAGTACAACTATCATTATCACTATCTTACAAATAGGGAAACTGAGGTTAATTGAATGACTTGTCTACATAGCTAGAGGAGGAGCCAGGGCTTGATTTCAAGACCATTGGGTCTTTCACTATATAACATTGCTCTCTTAGTTTATCAGAATTGGAGGCCCCCCCCCCCCGTAGGAGAGGGTAAGGGGGCTCGGAGGAAGAGGGAGGTCAGCCTCCAGGGTCCCCATGGGTCGTTCCAGGAGAAGATTTATCTGGATAGTACAGGTGTCCCCAGGGGAGCGCCTGATGAATTCAAGGCCAGAAATCAGGTGGCATCAGAGTTTGAATGCTCTCTTTTCTGGTGGGTGACAATGAACAAAAATGTAGACCGGATTAATCATATCTACTATAACCAGCAGATTCATCAATTATACCGAGATGCGGTGACAGGGATTGCCGGCTGCTAGATGCATCCAGCGGGATGGCCTGGGAGGATCGCATGGCCCGAGATGGGGCAGTGGCTGAGAAGGGAGGAGTCTGTAAAATCGGAGGAGCCAGTCGCTGGGCACATATACCAAATACACGGCTTCAGACGGTCCCGTCCCGGGGCCTTACGGAGACTGGCAGCACTCTCCGGTTGTCGGCCCAAACCTCAGGCACCGATAACCCGATGGGGCGGTTTCTGCCCGCATCCCGGCTCCCCCTTTATAGCAGCTGCGGAGCCTCGCTGTGGTGGGATGGATGCTCCAGGGATAGACCAGCACAAGTGCCACGCAGCTCGGAGGTGCAGGGACACGGCAGACAGACCCAGAGCCACACACGGGGTCTCCGAGGGAGGCGCGAGGGGGCTTCAAAGGTGGGGAGTCAAAGGAGGGGTTTGAGGGGGAGGGGCATGGAGCCCCTCAGGGACGGAGCGGCTGCTCTCCTGCGCTCACACAGCCTGTGACGTCACACGTTTCCGGGCCCCTCAACACATCTGTTCAAGCTGTCTACAAACAGCAGGGGGTCCCCCCCCAGACCCCCCCCCTCCCCCGCCTCCTTTTTTCTTTGCTGCTGGGGACAAGTGGCAGTCTCCGTGAACAGATCGCGCTTCCGACGCGCTCAGCCGATGGGCTTGGGGAGGCGGGTCTATGAGTTCTGCTCCGATCCCCCCCATACCTCCCCCCACCTCCCCAGGGTTCCCTCTTGGCCGGGCGCTCTGCGCCCTTTTTACTGCTGGGACCCAGACCCCATTATTTCTTTGAGTAAGAATTCTCGCCGTACCTCACAGATACTACCGAACCCACTGAACAAAGAGCAAAATAAATTTTATTTTAAAAAAACCATCATTTCCCCATTTCTCGGATGGGCCAAGTCTGGTCCAGGAAAATAGCAGTGAGCCCGGGCGCCCTCCTAGCCGCGGCTCCACAGTGCGCCTGCACACTGGACTCTGGCCGTGGCTCCACCCCGCGGTGGACTGGCTGAAGGGGCGCCCCTGAGCCGGAGATTTCCCCGGAAGTAGTCCTGAGGAGCCTGGAAGACGTCTGCCTGGCGCTTCCGCTTTCCAAAACCCACCCGGAAGCAGAAGGCGGGGCGTAGCTTGGCCGCTAGACGCCAGGGGACGGACGGACTGACGACTCTGCGGACCCGGAGGCAAGTGAGGACGGCCCCGCCCTGGTCCACCACCCCTCCCCGCTCCTCCCCCTCCAGGGCCAGGGAGCTGAGAGCCTTGAATGCCAGACAAAGAGGATGACTTTTATCCGGTTCAGAACCGGAAGCCCCCGAGGCTTTCCTAAGGGGATGCTCCGGGTCTCGGGGGCCTCCCCTCCCTCCTCACTCTAACTCCGGAGCCCAGCGCGGGGTTGGGGGTGCCACGGTCATCCCCATTGTATAGATAAGGATCCTGAGGCCAGGTTCAAGTTCAGGTCTCCCCGACTCCCGGGGATGAGGCTCGTGGGCTCCGCCCCCTGGGGGTGGTTTCTCCTCCCCTCCCCCCGCGCCCAGCCCACGGGTGACGCCCCCCGGGTGTGTGTGGGGGGGGGGGGTTCGACGCTGGGTCCTAGGCTCCAGCTCTGCCTGAGCTGGTCACCCACGCTGCTCCTGCGGAGGCAGAGCGGCCGCACCCGGGGACGCACAGAGGGTCGCTGTCCTTCCTTGTCTGTGGCGCCCACGGGACAGCGGGAGGGACGCCTCTGGCCGTCCCCCTAAGGCTGCCCGGCGGGCACCGTGGTGAGGGTGCGGATGATGGTGATGATGCACCCCGGCTCCGGTCAGGTCGGTCTTTCCCTTGAGCGCTGTCCCAGGTAGCTGGAGGGGACCCCACCCTGCACAGCCCGGGGCTCCGGCCCCCCCAGGCGCTGCCCATGGGCAGTCGCCGCATCACTCCCCCTCCCCCCCTGCACCAGTCTCTCCTCCTTGTTATTGTTGCAGCCTTGCAGTTTCATCAGTTACACTGTAACCACTGAGCGCCCGGCTCAAGAAGCCTCTGGGGCTGGCGGGCCCAGCTGCTAGCTGAGCCGCCCCTGACTAGAGCCACCCATGTGGGTGTCTGTGGCCCAGCCCCCAGCATTCCGAGAGGCACACCGGGCTGCTGAGAAGGGGGAGGCGGGATCGGGAGGCGCTGCTTTGGCCCGGCTGCCGCCCTCGGGGACGGATAGAGCCCTTGGCCAACCTCGGAGCTCCATGCCGGTGCCGGGCCAGGAGGCCCTGGTGCTGCAGTAGTATGGCTTGTGTGGCCCACTCAGAGTCCTAGGACCAGCTGAGGCTATAATCTGCCTGCAGATCTACCCCATGACGCCTTTCTCAGGGATCCCTGACCTGGGGCCAGTCATTTCCTCTCCTTCCCTGGGCCTCGGTGTCCTGTCATTACAGATTGTGCCTGACTCCTTTTTGGGGACCTGACATTTCTTTAGTGCTGGGAGCAGGAGTCCGGTGTGTGCAGCAAAGTAGAGAGTGCCCAGCGGGCCTGGGGGTCTGCCCTCCCCCAGGCTGTCTTTTAGCTCCCAGGGTGTCTTGTTTTGGTCTTTGGGTGGTTAAAAGATTAAGTTCTTTGTATTCAAATTAACTCTGAACCCTACCCTGCTTTTTTTCTGCATTCTTTTTCAGGTGGGGTCATTACACAAGAGAGCCACCTGAAAACAACCAGCAGTTTGTTAAGTAGCAGCTTAAATGGTATGTTTGGAGTCCCTTAGAGAGTCTGTCTGTCACCCAGAGCCCACCTGTCCAGTGAGAGGCCTCGCCCTCAGGGGGCTTGCAGTCTGGGGAGGGAGAGGGCAGACTTGTACACTCACTAATCAGAGAAAGGTCACAGGGCAGGATGGCATTGATTGCTGTATGAGTGATTCAGAGCTCCGTTACTGTGGGGAGGGAGCCCCTTGGACTATGGAAGAACAGGGATAGAGAGTTTGGGGGGGGGGCGGTGCAGGGAAGAGGCCCAGCAAGTGAGAGAGCCAAAGGAGCTGAAAGACCTTGCCTGGGTCCCAGTGGGCACAGATTAGGACTGGGCACTTCAAAGCTGCTGTTTTCTCCAGGGCCTTTGCAGGGGCAAAGAAAGGGAGACCAGGAAAATAGGTCATCTCATTGTTGGTGACCCGGACTGTATACAGTGGTCAGTGGTGGGAGGGGTTGGGAGCCCAGTGTCCAGGAGTCGGCAGTTGTTCAGAAGAAGGGGAAGGTGGTCAGGAGGCCTGTACCAAAAGCTTTTAGTGACCAAGAGAGGGGATGCCACCAGTGCCACAGTGTCGAGGGAGGGGAGATCAGTGCATGTGGATGAGGACAGACAGACATCTTGAAAACAGGTCTCCTCAAAGAGTCATTGTGAAAATCATATGAGATAGCACAGTCCTTATTGTGTGGGACACAGGGTCCCCAAAAATCCCCTACCCAGAAAAATTAAACTCAGAGGTAGCTTGAGGAAGGAACAGGAAGTTTTTTATTCTCTCCCCCCCATGAAGAAGACGGTTCTCTCCATGGCAGATCAGGGAGAGGAGGCCTGTTACAAAAGACAGAACGAGAATTTATACCCTAACTCCCTTCCCCATCACTTCTCCCATTGTCTGGGAGTCGGGCTCTCAGTCTACCTTCTCCAATGCTGAATAACAAAGAAGCCTGCCACTGTCCCCCATTGGCTGGGAGGTGGGACAGGAAACCAGGGTACTGTTCATGTCCTTATTTGGCAAAGGCCAAGGTGAAGGAGGGGCTGAGAGATTCCCAAAATTCCTGATGGCCTTAAGGCTGATTGACAACAAGGGAAGGGGGAAAGGGTCCTAAGTTGTGTAATTTCTTAGGAAACCCAGGACTCAGGTCTGTCCAGTCTTACAAAAGTCTGTCTCTGGTTTCAGATAGTTTCTCTCCCTTCTTATTCTGAGGGGTCTTCACAGAGGGTGCAGAGAGAAAATGTACCCCACTCATTGCCTTCCTGGGGTTTTCAGAATTTGTCCAGACCTTGGCCCAGCCTGACATCTCTTCCCTCTTTCAGGAAACAAGTCCCTTGCACAGCCTAGGCCTCAGTTTCCTACCCTCCCTAACCAGGGATAATTGGGATTCCAGCTACTAGGAAGTCAGAAAAGAAGGGATACACCCAGGTTCTTAGCAGCTCCCTTTGGAGTAGAAGACCACCAGAAGCCAGGAGACTGGGGCCTCCAAAGTCCTCTCACCGTGAACCAGGAGGGAGTCAGAGAAAGCTGGGAAGGCTCCTCTGAGCTCTGGGCAGATGCACAGGGCCCTTCCCGCTAGGCCGAAAGCTCACTGAGGGGCAGCAGGTGGTGAGCAGTCAGGCAGCGCCTCAGACAGCACACAGTAGGGTTGCTTCCTTGCTTCAGCACTTGAGAGGTTGAGGACAGAAAAGTGTGCATGTGTGCACACACACACACAGAGTTGTTGTTCAGCTGTTTTTAGCCATGTCCAACTTTTTGACCCCATTTGGGGTTTTCTTGGCAAAAATACCAGAGTCCTTTGTCATTTCGTTTTCCAGCTCCTTTATAGATGAGTATGTGTTTTCATTTGGCCATCTGTCTGTCTTTCTATTCGTTTATAGCAAATACAACGCCTTATCCATGTCCTTCCCAGTCTGTCTCCTGGAATGGAAGAAAGAAGCAGGTCTCATTTTGTGTGTATATAACGTATGTGTGCACGTGTACCATCTGTATACAAACACATGCACGTTTATATATATAGATGCACACGGATACACACATGTAGATATAAGATATGCATATTCTCTGTATAAATCATGTTTTCCCTTTATCACCAGGAGTTTGAGGGGATCCATCTAGGGGTGTGAGTGTGTGTGTGTGTGTGTGTATAAGCGTGTGTACGTGCTAATATGTGCACAATGACTGATGTAAATAAAAAAAGAAATTGGAGTGATCTCTAGAAAGACAAAGGTCGTCTGTAAAATTCTTTTCAGTTCTCAGTACTCAGTGACTGGACTAAATCAGCATTAAGGCCCCTCTTGCTTTCCTCCACCTCACCCCTCAAGGGCGGATGGGAGAGCTCCAAGGGGGCCTGGGAACCAGTGCCTTGATGAGCTGAGGTTGTCCAAATAGTTCCAGAGTCCACATTTTGTCATTCAGTGACCGGGCGACTTGAGACAAATCTTAACTGTTTCTCACGTCTAGGTTCCCACATCTGTCACCTGGCTGATTTATCCCACAGAGTTCATGTAAGGATGATTTCAGGTCAGAGATTTGAAAATGTTGTGAAAAAAAGCTTCCTTGAATAACAGGGTTTTAAGAGCTAATCAGAGCTCAAGTAATGCTTATTTAAAGACAATTAGTTCTGTCCTTTTACCTTGCATTTGTTTTTTTCCTGGAATGTAAGTTAAAATTTCCCTTTATGGTTTTTTTTTAAATTAAGCTTAGACATAGTGATTTTTGTTTGGAAAGAAAATCCCAAAAGTAGCGACTCGTGGTGCTGGAGGAGGAGATGGCAGATTTTAAGACTGGCATTTGCTGTGAAGGAAGCACAAACCATGTCCAGCACAGTGACAGCTCAGTGTCAGGCTGGTCGTCAGAATGAGTGGTACTCATCCAATCCTCTGAATTGGAAGGAAAGTGGAAGCTATGACCACTTACTTCTGTTTGTAGTTCTTAAAAACAAAAACGTGTTGCTCGCTATTTCCTTCCATGAGCATTAACTTTGACTCATCCTGGGAATTCTTTTGATGTGAATAGTTGGCCAAATGTTCCTTCTCCCCTGGTGTGGACAAGTGAATGCTGGAAACCTTAAACCTCCCGGTGGACACTAGGTGGTAGAATCTGGGCAAGATGTGTCCCTAAGTGAGGATCTTCGGACTTAAGTAACTGGACCGTCAAGTCCTTTAGCCCAGACTCACCAGATCAGGAGAGCTGGAAGGAACT
This sequence comes from Pseudochirops cupreus, assembly GCA_028627135.1. Taxonomy (NCBI): domain Eukaryota; kingdom Metazoa; phylum Chordata; class Mammalia; order Diprotodontia; family Pseudocheiridae; genus Pseudochirops; species Pseudochirops cupreus. The sequence goes on from CM053581.1 coordinate 345,852,171, forward strand.
TTTTGATAGCACTCCCTGGTTTTACATCTGAGGAAATGAAACCCCAGAGAGTCAGCCAGTCAGGAGACATTGATTAAGTGCTTACTGCGTGCTAGGCCCTGTGGTACAAACTAGGGCTCCAGAGAGAGGCAGAAGACAGTCCCTACCTAGTCTAGTGGGGGAGATCCCTAGTGACCAGACATACTGGGGGTCACCTCACAGGGAGGGTACTATCTTTAAGGAAGATCCTTTTAGCAGAAGAAGGGCTTTTGGCTGGGACACGGAAACCAGAAGATGGAGATGAGGAAGCAAAGAATTCCGAGCCTGGGGAATAGCTGGGGAAAATACTCAGTGACTCAGCATGGATTATCTTGTGTCAGGAACCGCAAGGAGACCAGTGCCCCTGAATCTCTGAGTGCCTTGGTGGGTGGGAGGGAAGGAGGCTTTGACTATCAGATAAAGGACTTTTTATTTGATCCTGAAGGTGATAGGGTACCACTGGAGTATATTGAATTGAGGTTTGGGGTGACATGGGCCCCAGTTTCCCCTGTAAAAATAAGTGGGCAGGGTAGTGCAGTGGATAAAACGCCAGGCCTGGAGTTAGGAAAACCTGAATTCAGATCTGGCCTCAGATACTTGATAGCTATGTGGCCCTGGGCAAGTCACTTAACCCTGTTTGCCTCAGTTTCCTCATCTGTAAAATGAGCTGGAGAAGTACATGGCAAACCACTCCGGTATCTCTACCAAGAAAACCCCAAATGGGGTCACAAAGAGTCGGACACGACTGAACAAGAACAGAAATGAGAGGGTGGGACAATCCCCCAGGTCTCACTTCTCTGTGATTTTGTAAAATAATCCCCTAGTGCCAGTCTCTTCAGGCCCTCCTTCTCTCCCAGTGCTCCTGCTGGGCTCTCTTGCTGTGGATGGCCACTTCTCCAAACTCACGCTCCAGAAACAGATGGTGTTTACCCTTGCTCTGCAGGGAATGGGCTTTCATCTTCTTAAAGAACCACAGATCTTCCCTGAGTCCATCTCGCCCAACCTTTTCATTCTGCAGATGGGTGAACTGAGGCCCAGAGGAGTGGGTGGCACGCAGCCAGTTACTGACAGAGGTAGGACTGGAGTATGCACAACAGCTTGTGTTCCCGTGGTATGGTCTCTGAGGGAGGCCAGATGAGGGTCATTCCCATTTTGTGGGAGAGGAAACTGAGGCCCCCAGTGGGGGATTGCCCAGCTGGTGTTGGAGACAGGGCTTTTGACTCCGCTTTGGCATCATTGCCTCTGCCAGGCTGACTCCCACACTGAGGGGCTTCAGCAGGAAGCCAGGCGGCCACCCTCCTCTGGGGTCATGCGCTGTCTCTCTTTCTCTCTCTAGGGTAATGGCAGGCAAAGTAAAATGGGTAACGGACATTGAGAAGTCAGTACTCATCAATAACTTTGAGAAGAGAGGCTGGGTGCAAGTGACAGAGAATGAAGACTGGAATTTTTACTGGTGAGTGGACACGTCCTCCCTGCTTTTCCACCTGGCACATTCCCTGGGGGCAGGAGACTGCAAGGAGGGTCGTGCCCTGCCCTTCACAAATGTGTACCCCTCTAGGCCTCAGTGCCCGCATCTGTAAAATGGGCTCATCAGACCCCTTGGCCTCATGGGACGGAAATGGTGGCATGCTGCCTCCACCTGCCTTCCACCCAGCTGCGTTTCTTTGCAAAGAATCCCAGGCACTCAGACATAGCCATTCATTAGTGCCTTCATCGTTATTAGCAGCGGTGCTTTGTCGGGCCGCCGGGAACTCTCAGAGTGCTCCTGGTCACAGATAGCTCTGGGGTCAGAGGAGGGGCAGGGCTTTGCGGGATGGGATGGGAGCAAGTGCAGTTTTAACTGTGAGTTTGTCTTTATATTTATGCTTGGCACAGCTCACTCTGTGCCTTTCACTTTTAAATTTTCAAGGTGATTTCACCAGCATCATCTCATCGTATTCACAACTGTCCTGATGTGAATAGAATTAGGGAATGCTGGAGTCAGACCCCACAAGAGTGCCCAGTGCAAACCCCTCCCTCATTTGATAGTGGGAGAGACTGAGGCACAGAGAGGGGCAGTGACAAGTCTGACCTAATGCCCTTCTTCTCCTGCCCCGTCTCTGTCCTGTGCCATGTCCTGGGCTCAGGCTGCCTGCTGCTGCCTCCATTCTGTGGATGTACAGGCATGCAATTAGCAGATGGGTGAGGTAACTTTGTCTTGAGATTCCATCTTCCCCCAAAGCACACGCTTTGGGTTCTCACTCTCTCCCATCCTATGAGGGGGAGGTTCCTTGTGCCTGGGCTGCTGCACCCTGTCCTGGTCCTCCCACAGCTAACAGGCCTTCTCTAGGAACCACTAGTGACACACACAAAGTGTCATTGTACAGAGGAATGGACAGACCATGGTATAGGGTTGAGAGAGGTTGGATTGGAGGTTGCTGGGGGACAGGAGCTGTGCTCCTGGGAGTGTGAGCATTTCTGGTTTGGACTTTGATCCCCCCACCTCCATGCCAGCTTGGGTTTATAGACTGGTTTGCTGAATCAAGAGCTCTCCGAGGGGGAGGAATCCTCCCTGATTCTCCTTTATACATCTCTTGTCAACTGCCACCTGCTTCACTCTTAGTAGGGCCTTAATGGCTGTGGAGCTCAGGCAGCTTAGTCCTTCCCAGACCACACCTGTCCCCCAGTCACATCAGCATTTTGGGGATTCTGGGTTGCCCTCAGCGTCTGCTGTCCCCACCATCTTGTCCTCTGCCACACATGTCCAGATCCTCTTGTCTTTTTCCTCTCTGCCTCCATACAACTCTCTGAGGGCCAGGGCAGTGCCCAGGGTACCCATAGGGCATCATGCCAGTCACGCATGCTGGCCATTGTACAGCCTCATGAGGTCCCTAGGGAACTCTTATTGTGAGAAAAGTGCCCATTCTAAGCACGTACACAGCTATTAGAAATGAGCTGGGATGGGACGGGCCCTAAGCTTTCATTACTCTAAGGAGCTCCCAGGCACTCAAGCAGACAACCTCTTTGTATCTTGTTAGCAGCTCATGTTGGTATCCAAGGCAGGGGCAGCTGAATCTGGCCTGCCATGAGCCTAGTCTGACCCTGGGGCCTGCTCTGGAGCACTGAGGTGGTCAGTGATTTGCCCAGGGTCACTGGTCAGTGTTGGCCATAAATGGGGCTCCCCCCAGGTCAACTCTTCATTTACTCCCCTGCCTCTCAGAATATTAAATGTTGTGTTATTTTTGATGGGGAGGGAAGGGAGGCCCTCACAGCCAAAGGTTTCAGGAAGGGCTTCCTGTAGGAGATAGCCCAGGAGCTGAGCTATGAAAGAGTGGAGGATTCTGAGAGATAGAGGGGAAGAGGGAAGGGCATCCCAGACAGGGGAGACAGCCTGAGTAAAAGTGAGGAGGTGGGAGACGATAAGCTGAAGGGCCCTTAGAGGCCATCAGGTTCACCCTTCTCATTTTTTAGGGGAGGAAACTGAGGCCCAGAGAGGTCAGTAGTGCCATCTGCTGGCAGATCCAGGATTAGAAGCTCCCTGGCTCTTTGCAGTGACCGCACTGACCAGAAGCAGTGAGGGCTCCCTCACAGCTTCAAGGCTGGCCAGGCATTCATCAGCCTGCCTGTGCTTGCGTTTCAGGATGAGCGTGCAGACAATCCGCAATGTGTTCAGTCTCGAGGCCGGTTACCGCCTCTCGGATGATCAGATAGTCAACCATTTCCCCAACCACTATGAGCTGACCAGGAAGGACTTGATGGTAAAGAACATTAAGAGATACCGGAAAGAGCTGGAGAAAGAGGGAAGTCCCCTGGCAGAGAAGGACGAGAATGGGAAATACATCTACTTGGGTTTGTATCTGCTGGCCGCGTCTATACCTCACTCTGTGCAACGCCCCTTAGATCTGTGGGGTCTAAGAAGGCCAGGCCTGACAGGCCTTACCAAGGCTTGAGATGCAGCCCTAGACATGTTGCAGCCCTGTCCTCCCAGATGGGCCTAACCTAGCAAAGGCCAGAGAGGAGGCCACAGAATGGCAATGTCAGAGGCAGGAGGGCCAGAGAACAGGGGATATCAGACCTGGGAGGGACCTCAGAACAGAGGTGGGAGATACCAGAGAGATTTAGTCCAACCCCTTCATCTTGTGGATGAGGAAGCCCAGTCTTAATGTGGGGGAACTAAGTGAGGTCACAGGGTCACTTAGTGGCACAGCCGGCTTCCAGGTTCTTGCCTCAGTTTCCCTTCTTGCCACTTCCTTCCTGACCACACCAGCCCTTACCCTCCCCTGTCCCCCATCATCTCCTTTCTAATTTCTAGATCCCAGCTAAAACAGGTCCTTTGGTCTCTCCATATCCTACCCATCAGCATGTCAGTCCGTGGTGGTCACAGCCCTTCTGGGGCTACTGCCCCCCAAAGCTGGGGGGAGGAGCCATCTGGCTGGGAGTGGCCCCGAGTATCCCCCCTCCCTAGTCAGACACAGACTTTGGTGCTATGGGGAAGTGAGCTGCAGATCTGTCTGCCAAAGGGCTGAGTTTTCTATGCTTGAGGCCCCATTGAGTTGGTGGGTGGTAAGTGGGTGGCTCTCAGGGTCTTCAGGTCTGGGCTCTGCTCTGACCTCTGCCCTCTGCCATGACCTTTAGACTTTGTGCCAGTCACCTTCATGCTCCCAGCTGACTACAACCTGTTTGTGGAGGAATTCCGGAAAAGCCCCTCTAGCACCTGGATTATGAAGCCTTGTGGAAAGGCCCAGGGAAAGGGGATATTTCTCATCAATAAGCTCTCACAGATTAAAAAGTGGTCTCGGGACAGCAAAACGTCATCGTAAGTGGAGAAAAATACACCCCCCTCATGCCTCTGTGGCCAGTACCCTGGTCCTCCCTTTCCTGGGGGGCTACCCCAGTTTGAGCCACGGGGCCCTGCCTGCCACAGAGCCCCAGGCTGCAGAGGCAGCTGGGCCATGGGGAAACTGTTGCCCAGTGAGCTGCGCAGCCATGTCCCCAAGCCAGTCACTTGTGATTCCCCATTCAGCACCCCTAACATTCAGCAAATCTGAGCTCAGTTCTAGGTGAGATGTAGGGAGCAATCGGCCCCCACTCCTGCCCCATCCCAAGACAGAGCCCAGACTGGGCCAGGGTCAGGGCCTGGTGGGCACACCCTTCCCCTCTCTCTAGGTTCGTGTCTCAGTCATCCAAAGAAGCCTACGTCATCTCTCTGTATATCAGCAACCCGTTGCTCATCGGCGGGAGGAAGTTTGACCTGCGCTTATACGTCTTAGTGTCGACGTATCGGCCCCTGAGGTGCTACATGTAAGTGGACGGTGCTCCCTCCCTCCTTTCTTCTCTCTCTTCTCCCCATTCTCTCTCCTCTCTGTGTCTGTCTCTTTGTGTCTCTCTCTCCCTGACTCTGTCTCCTCTCTCTCTCTGTCTCCTGTCTCTCCCTGTCTCTCTCCTTTCTCTCTCACCTCTGTTTCTCTCTTCTCTTTTGCTCTCCTCCCCTCTCCTCCTTCTCTAGGTTGTTCAGGCATCATTCCCAGAGTCCTCGCCACACAGGGTTCCTGATATTTTGGACCCTGGAGGGTTGGTGTCCCAGGCCTGCCCTCTCATGTCCTGTGTCATGACTCCAGCTGTTTTTGCAGGTATAAGCTGGGCTTCTGCCGATTCTGCACCGTGAAGTACACGCCGAGCACGAGTGAATTGGACAACATGTTTGTCCACCTCACCAACGTCGCCATCCAGAAGCATGGGGTGAGTGCCCAAGGCCCGGGGCCCCTGTGCACCCTGAGCCACCTTTGCCTGCCCCAGTCCCCCCACCTCCTTTGCCCTTTGGCTCCTCTTCTCACTTCCTGGGCACAGCCGTGCCTGGGATGCCCAGCTTGGTCTCTGTTGGTGCCAGTGAGCTCTGGGGTTGTGTTGGGCAGCCCTGGTATAGGTTTGACCAAAAGTCCTTGAGGCCCTTCCTGCAAGAAGTTTATGTCTAGAGTCACATAATCTCACAAGGGAAGCCAGAAGTCACTAGGTGCAACCCTCCCTGGAGTAATAGTGCCTTCAGTATGGGGAGCACATGGTCAAGTGGCCTCTTCTGATGGAGAACTTACTGCTTCTCCCCAAGGTTACTTACTCTGCTTTTGGATGGCTTGTCTCGTTTAGAACAGTGGTCTTTACAACATCAAGCCAAAATGTGTGTGTCTTCACCTTCTGGTGCTCCTGTTCCCTTCTTCAGACACTTGAAAGCATCTGTGCCATCCCACCCCCATCCTCTCCTTCAGACTGGATGGGCCCAGTTCCTTGTCTTGGTCATCTAATAGTGTAGTTTTGAGGCCCCGGTCCACCCTGCTCCCTTCCCCACCCCCCACATAATCTTTCCAATGCGTGTGTGCTACCCACGTGATGGGCAGGCCAGAGGCCAGTCCCCTTGTTTCACGTCCCCTCTCTTCTGGTCTCAGCAGCTCATCAGGCCACCGTGCCTGACTTGTGACTCACGTTTGTCAAGCTTGCAAGGTCCACTAGGATCTCCCAGTCATCTTCATGCAAACCACTTACTAGTCATGTCTCCTTCATCCTGCCCTGGTGCTACTGATTTTTTATTCCTGAGCACCTGAGCAGGAAGTTCATCTTTTCCCCCCACAGTACAAGTTTTGAAAAGGTGAGATGAGTCTGCCCATGATGGCTGGCCTGGTGAAAGATCCCAGAATTGGAAGGGCCCTTGAGATGCTTGACACCAATCCCTCATGGAGTAGCTGCTGGAGTGGTCTCTCTGGCATCCCTGAGGAGTGGTCATCCAGCCTCTGCTGGCACCCCTGCTTCCAAAGCCCCCTTTCCTCCTGGGGAGATCCCTGAGGGTTTTCCTCTCTTGGTTCAAACCTGACTTCTGAGCACTTCTCCCATGGGCTTGGTCCCAGCCTCTGAATCTCTGTAGAACAACTCTAATGCTCACGTGCAACATTCTTTCAAATATCTGAACACAGTGACTCGGTTGGGGCCGTGCCTCCCCACTCACTTCTTCTTACTGCAAATGTCCCAGGTGTATTAGGGTCAGTACAGAAGAGAATTAGCAAGCTGATTAATGCGGGTGTTAATAGCCCATAGCAGAGCTCAGACCCAGGATCTGGTGTTCTTGGAGCCATACACATTTAGCAGTTACACTCTGGGTCATAGAGATATTAGCAGCTGTCTCACCCCATTTTGCAGATGTGAGGAAGCTCATGCCTAGAAAGGCCAGGGCTCTTGCCCAAGACTGCTCACAGAGCTGGTACTAAAGGCAGGCCAGAGCCCTGGGCCTTCTGACTCCCAGACCTTTGCCTTCTCTGATGGAGATGGGGCATCTGTATCTGGGAGCGTTGGGCCAGGGTGCACTCTGAGGTCACTTCTCACTTAAGCTTTGCTGAAGCACAGATGGCAGTTTTTACTGCTGGGGCTGCTGATCAGCTGGGCCCTACTGCCCAGTGGTCTAGCCTGGGCTCTGGGCACAGAGATGCTGTTGTTATCAGTCCTCTTGGAGCTCCCCAGACTCCGTCTGCCATTTGAGCCCCAGGTCAAGCATCGCAGTGCCCTGGTTTGACAGCCCCTTCTCCTCCCTCTCTACCCATGAGGCCTGACGCTCATGAGGTTGAAAGCTGGTACGTGATGAGTACAGTCTCTAAATTGTGTGCCAGGTGCCCACACCTCTGCGGGAAGGAGGTCACTGGAGGCAGGTCATGTCGATAGTGCGCGAAAGTGCCTGGATTTGTTCAGCATCCATGAAAAATTGAAGTGGGGAGAGATGTCTTTGCAGCCATCTTCCCTGGCTTCTCTTGGCCGAAGGCAGATTGGCTGACACCTTTGCTTCCTGCTGGTGCTGCCTCCATGGCCATCTCCCCTGTATGCTGTAGCCCGTGGCCGGGGGCTCCAGGATGGACCCATCCACTGAGCTGCCTCTGCTTCTCTCCACCTTTTTGTGCTTCACATACCGGGCCCCTGAGTGCTCTTGCTGGCCATCTGCCATCTCTGGGTCTCACTGCACAACAGGCTTGCTTCCTCTCCTGGTCATCCATGTCCCTGGTCATAGCCTTTTTTTCCTGGGCCCTGGGCTTGCCTGCAATTTCAGCTTTTTCCTTCTGTCGTGATTTTCAACTGTGGGCCGAGTCAGAGTTAAGAGGGCTTAAAAAACAGAACCCTTAATGACTCCTTTCCAAGACTTAGACCTTTCAGATAAAAAGGCAGCTCTTGTTATTTTCATTAGAAAGAGAGGAAGAAGAATGAATGGCCTAGGTGGATGGCCCTGGAGCTCGTGTCCTCAGCAGCCACATTAACAGTGAGATACCCAGCCCCAGGCACCGCTTGCTGGATCCTGTTAGCTCTGACGGGCCTGCCTTCGGGGGCATTGCTCAGCTTGGCTTAGTCACTGAGGGTCTTTGGGGAGTTAGGCCAGGTGTCGTCTCTCTTGGCACCTGAGGACTTTTCATATCAGGCTGGCAGGTGATGGTGGGTCTAGCTCATGTTTCCCCCAGTCCTGTCCACATTCATTTCCCTTTGGTGGAGGTTCCTCCCTGCCTTGTGGTAGTGAGCTCAGGAACACATTTTTCACTTGCTTTTTATAAAGGAATGATTTGGAGACCAGACAGGGGAGGTGCCTGGGGTGGCACACACCCCACTGGCTGGGCTCTCTGCTGCAGCCCTTGGGATCCTGTGCACAACACTAGGTTAAGAACTGGTGTCTGAGGATCTGAGGAATGGTCCTCTGAGCCATCCATTCTTGTTTTCCAGGGCTGAGCCACAATTGGTCATTCATGTAGAAATAAGAACAAGATTTAAAATGGAGACAAAGGAGAAATGCCAGCCCCTGACCCCACATTCACTTGGCACCACTGTAGGAGTTGCTGAGGAGCCTCGTGAAGGCCCTGGCTCCAGCATTGCCAGCCACTCCAGAGATGTAAAGGCCTGGGGGGGGGATGTGTGTGTGTGTTCCAGCTCTGGTTTAGTGTCAAGAGAGAAGAGAAATACTTGGATTGAAACCAAACATGTTCAAGGGCCCTGCTATTTGCCTCTTGGTCTTCCTATGCCCACACAAGGCCTCCACCTTCCACATTCCTGCTGAATCGACTCATGAGCTCTTCAGCTTGACCTGGACACTGGCTGTGAAATCAGTGCTTCCCTGTGCCTCATAATTGAAGCAGAACTACTGAGAGTCCCCACCTACATCCCCAGAAAGGGCGAATCATCTGGTCTCTCCCTAAAGAACTTCAGAGAGAGGAGGTGCCAGCCCTCCTTGTGAGGATGCTCCTAGCTCTTGGAGCTTGAGCTCATAGGATTCAGAGGTGGTGGGGACCTCAGTTACCCCCTCAGAGGAGGAAGCGGGCACTTGGAGAGGTCAGAGGATGGTGGACTTGTGTCAAGCAGGCAAGAAGCATTTATTAAATGCCTGCTACATGCCAGGTGCTGTGCCAAGTGCTGGAGGTAAAAAGAAAGGCAAAAACCCAACAGTGCTGCCCACAGGGAGCTCACAGCCTAATGAGGTTAGAGATACAGGGGCTTGGGGGCCATCAGGGGACATGAGGACATGCAGCTGTAGACAGCCCTCCAGTCATACGTCCTAAGGCAGCAGCAGAACCTGCCTCGCCAGGGCCCAGAAGAGCAAGGCTCTCCCCTCGTTGACAGTGATGGCCCCTCGGAGGCTTGCAGACTGGGTCTCCTTAAAATCCTTCAGTGAGGAACTAGAAGGGATGTTGCAGAACCTCTTGATATTACCATGTCATTTTACAGAAGAAGAAACTGAGGCCCAGAAAGGTAGAGAGACATGACCAAGGTCACAGTCAGTATCAGACTCTGCCTTCATTGATGTTTTTGCCCCATCAGAAAATGTTTATTTTAGACTGCTGGAGTTGTGTGTGTGTGTGTGTGTGTGTGTAACAGATAGAGAAGGGAGAGGGAGGGTGGAAGGGAAGAGAAAGAGTGAGAAGGGGGGGGCATATAGAGAAGAGGAAGCTTCCAGATATCGTTGGTCCAGCCACGTGAAGAGAAGAGGGTTTTCTCTGACTTGCCAGTTATCTGATTCCTGCCAACCCCAAGTCACACTTCTCTCTTTGACAAGGTAGAACAAAATCAGTTCCCAGACACACACAGAACACACTTGCGTTTTCTTTCCCCTCCCTGGTCTGCCATCTTGGGCTCTTTGTTCATTTTCCTTCCTTGTTTAGAAAAAAAATCTAATCCAATAAATAGTAATCACAGGCTGTGTGCAGAAGGCTGTAAAGACACAGATGGAGCAGCAGTCCTGCTCCTGGCGCAGAGTAGCTGGTCTTCCCTCTGTTACGATACGCATGTAGAACTGGGTGGCAGGCGATGCCCATTCCTTGGGATCGAGTGAACTGGGACAGAAACGTCTTCTCCCCTTCTTCCCATCCTTGTCATGTTACCAGGATGACTACAACCACATCCACGGGGGCAAGTGGACGGTGAACAATCTGCGGCTCTATCTGGAAAGCACGCGTGGGAAGGAGGTCACAGGCAAACTGTTTGATGAGATCCACTGGATCATCGTGCAGTCCCTGAAAGCTGTGGCCGTGAGTAGTGCTGTGTGCACGTGAAGCCTGGTCACAGCTGGGCGTTTTTAGCAGCTATGGAGATGAAGGGGAAAAGCATCTGACTAAAAAGCATGTGTTCTTGTAGGAAGTGTTTTGAAGTGTGTGTGTTTTGAAGTGTTCCTTCTGTTCCAATGTCTGTTTTAAAAGTCTTACCTCCTACGTGTCTACCAAGGACAAGAGGCAGCCTTCAGAGGAGGGAGCTAACGTGTAAACATGCCGTGTGCTGCCAAGTTGCTTTCAGGCCAGAAGTATGTCTAGTGGCAAAACCTGACCCCTAAGGTCCTTCCCAGAGCTGAGATTCCATGACAACTGTGGGCCTTGGAAAAATCGGCCCAAGCCATCATTTAATATCAACAATAGGGGTGGCTAGGTGGCATGGTGAATAATAGAGCACTGGCCCTGGAGTCAGGAAGACCTGAGTTCAAATCTGGCCTCAGACACTTAACACGTACTAGCCGTGTGACCTTGGACAAGTCACTTAACCCCAATTGCCCTACCTTCCCCCCTCCAAAAAAGCAAAAAAAAAATCCATCAACAGTAAAAAACTTTGCTTATCCTTGATGGGAATGACCAGTCCAACTCCCTGATTTTCCACATAGAGAAACTGAGGCTCAGAAAACAGAAATGAACCCATGATCACTCATTGGCCACATTGGGCTGAAACCTCGGGGTCCTGACTCCCGGTCCCTTGCTCGTTCTGTTGTGTGAATTCTCCATGTGGATTCTCTTCCTTGGTTGTCCCATTACCAGCCTCAAACTTCTGGGGAGGGACTAAGATTAGCTATCAGAAGAATTTCCCAGCAAAGGAAAGGATCAGGAGGGAATTGTGGCTGTAAATCCAGGACCACAGATCCCCCTGGGCTTGGAGAGGGGCTTGCACCTATGGAGTAGGGGGAGGGGGAGCTCTCCACTGCCTCAGATTCTCTAAGAAGATACAGGAGGGTTCTTCAGCCTCCTGCCTAAGTCCTGGGAGGCTGGACCATAGCTAATGGCAGAAATGGGGAATTGGCTGAAATAAAGCTGACGGTTCCTTGTTGCATTTCACACTTTGACAATAAGGAAATAGAGATGGTCAGGCAGTTTACTCGGTTAAAAGCGTATTGATAACTTTTGTTCTAGCATTTACCCTGGAGGCCAGTGACCACCACAGCATCATCACCTTGGACAATCCCTGAGAGTGTCAGAGTCAAATAGGACCAAAAAGTGACTCTTGGCCTGTCCTGGGCCCAAAAGGAGAACCAGGGTCCCTCGGACCAGGGTTTGTGTCTGGATCCCATTCTGAAGTTGCCGTCACGTCTCTGGTTACAGTCCCATGTATACATTCCACAGAGCTATATGGCTCTCCTGGGCCTGCTGTCTTCACTTTGCATCACTTCATACAGGTCTGATGCTTCTCAGAATTCTTATCGGTTCTCTGGGCAGCTCCATTCCACAGTTTCTGCAGGTACTCATCACCTGATGAGCACTCCCTTTGTTTCCAGTTATGACATAGAGTTCTGGACCCTAAGATTCAAGCCAAAGTGTCTACTCTGAATATTTTCATGCAGATGATCTCTTCTTACTGTCCCTACCTGCCTGTAGGTAGGAGCCAGATACCAGACTCACAGGGCCAATGGGACTGAATGACGGGCTCTTTTCTGATAATTCCGAATTGTTTTCCAGAATAGTTGGACCAATCCACAGCTCCCCCCCACTGAAGTAGTTGCTTGTTTTCCTGCACTCTGACCAACACTCAGTTTTTCCATCTTTTACCTATATTTGTAAAATTTATGAGTCAGAAGTGACATCTGAGAGTTGGTTTAATTTGAATCTGCCCTCAGGTATTCATAATTCCACGGGGAGATAAGCCTGAGACAGCAAAAGGTTAAGTAGCCAGCGCACAGAGCATTGGAAAGTAAATGTGTTTGGGAGTGAGAAAACTATGGGGGGTGGCCTTGGTCTGGTCACAACCAGCAGAGGGGGTTGGACTTGGGGCCCTCCATCGTCCATCTCTGGATGAATCTGAAGGGAGGCCGCTGTGCCCAAAGTGAGTGAGATGCTTAGTGACGTATCAACAGAGAGGAGGGAAGAATCCTCACGGTCAGGACTGTCTGACACAGGCTTCAGGGAAGAGCCAGACCTGGCCCTTGTTCTTGAGGGGTGGCAGCATTGAGCACAACCAGGACATCACTCTTATTTCCATGGTATTTCTAGAACTTTCCTCACAGCAGTGCTGGGAGGGAAGGAGGGGGAATGAGCATCGCCTCCATTTTACAGAGATGGGGAAACAGGTTCAGAAGGGACTTTTCCAGGACACTCAGCTCATAAATATTGGAACTGGAATTCAGAAGCAGGCCTCAGCCATGAAAACAATGTGCTTTCTACCACATCAACATTACTCTAAAGAACATTGATGGCAGGCCCGTAGACCTACCAGCATCATCTTTCGCTACATTTTCCAGTCTTTTGCTAATCATGCCATAAAAAAATTTGAAAGCATTTTAAAATAGTGCCCTGTGTAATCTGCGCCATCACTTGTCATTAAGGTTCTCTGTTAAAAGTGTTGTGGGACATAAGCAAGGTTGGTAGCCAGGCCATCCCCACATCATGCTGTCCTAAACTAGTACCATTTTACCATCATGTCAATTAGACATTACAGCTCAATCATGCTGTAACCTCATGGCATTTGGCCACTTGGCTGGGGCACTATTTCACCCAATGGCCAAACAGGATCAGCTCATTGGGTTGGACGGGCAGGGAGGGGCATCCTCTGCTCCTCCTCCCTGGCAATTCAGAATGTCCTCACCCTGGGCCAGTCCTCAAAAGCACCCAACAGTTCTCCGAGATGTTGAGGCCAAGTCAGAAAATCTCAGTCACTTGATTTTTATGCTAAGAGTCTTGATTTTTACCGACTCTTGGATGGATAGAAGCAGAAAAATGATATCCTTCAGTTCTCCAAGGATTGGTGATTTACGTGTTGTGAGTCCTTCTGTCTGCTCAAATCATAGCCCTAGTTCCAAGCTGGAGCAGACCCTCCTCATGAGTGGCTCTGGCCAACCTTGGGGCAGTGAGCCTCTGAATCTGATCCTTCCTCGGATGCCTTCCCAGCCTGGCCAGACTGACGGGAGAGCATAGGGCTCTCTGGGACCCCAGGAGGCCTTCAGGGAGGGAGACATCCCAGGCTTACAGGACTCCTGGGGGGGAACCACCCTTCCCCTCCCTTTCCTTGGGTGACCCAGGTTTCAAATGTCTATGCCCAGTCTGTGTTAGCCTGACAGCCTTCTCATCTGCAAGGACAGTTAGTGCTGGAGTTTAACTTAGTAACCTGTTGGTAGTCACGTGTCCCCAGAGCTTCGGTTTCTCCATCTGTAAATGAACCATAATAACAATTACTCAGCTTTTCTCAATAACTCCTGTGATTGTTGTAGGGAAAGTGCTTTGTAAACCTTAAAGTGTTAGGTAGTTATTCTTAATACTAATATTCTTAATTAGGTAATTATTCTTAATAATTTCTTAATTCTAAATTCTTAATAACAGATGAATTCAGTTAATCTTTTAAAACATGCTTTATAAACTTCTGTAACAACTATTTTAAAAGAATGTCCTTCAGAACCTGTACATTTATAAAGCTATCATTCTTTAGTAGATAAGTGGTCAAAATATATGAAGGCATTGCAAACATCTGGAAAGAAGTGGATACAGCTGGGGAGTGGTTGAGCATGTGTGTGGTCATGCAATGGAATGGAGGGTTAGTGCATCATTCAGAATGACAGACCCCACATGCAGTAATTGTAACAGGGTCAGTGAAGACAACACCGTCACCATAGAATTCGAGCCAAAGTGATAAACCACGAGATGGTAGCCAAGTCACTTCCCCAGCTCTGGTGGAGGGGTGCCAATATCACGGGCTCTGCAGGAGCTGGCACATTTAAGTAGAGTTTGGGCTTCTTCCCCTCCTGAGAGGCCCCATTGCCTCCCTCGCCAGGAGACGGAACATGATGGCGAGCGCTACCCCGACGGAACATGATGGCGAGCGCTACCCCGAGCAGGTCCCGTGCTCCATGTTGTTTGGGTCTGGCTAGGGATGATGGCACACCTGGGACAGGGGCCTGTGACCACCCCTCAGTTCTCTGTGACTCATCTCCCTCTCTGCCTCTTTTCAGCCCGTGATGAACAATGACAAACACTGCTTTGAATGCTACGGCTACGACATCATTATCGATGATAAGCTGAAGCCCTGGCTGATCGAGGTAACTGCCCCTCAGCCTGGATGGGCCTTCTTCCCCCTCCTCCTTCTTCTCCTCCTCCTCCTCCTGCTGCTGCTGCTTTTCACAGAGCTTCCACTGTGGGCACCTTGCGGGGAGGCCCCCCAGACCACAGCATCCTCTACATGGGGCCAGCTGTGGAGAGAACTCGGCCTGAGCTGGGAGGGGTCGCACATTTCCCAGGCTGGACGGGCAAAGGACCAAAGTTGAGTTTTTTAAAGGCAGAAACAAGCCATGTGGACAGCCTGCTGTGTGGCTTAGAGAGCACTGGGCCTGGGTTTGAATCCCACCTCCAGAACACTGAACAGCCGTGTGACTGTGGGTAAATCCCTTGATTAAGATAAGGATAATCCCTACAGCATCTTTATCATAGGGTGTCATAGGGATCACTCTCCCAGTCAGCACCTGTGTACAGGCCTGTGCTCAGGGCTGGAGAAAGACCCTCTGTCTTTAAGGGTCTTGAGTTCTAAAGGGGGAAACCACACACATGCTGACCATCGTGCATCTCTGAACGGCTGTGTATGGCCATCCCTATGTAGCTGGACAGGGTGAGGATCAAATGAGATTCATTGATGCATCTGCTCTGGGGAGCAGCTTTTGCTCTTCCTCTCCAGGACAATGGCTTTGTTGGGTCTTCAAACCCAGGACGAGCTCAGTGCTCACAGTGTAGATGATGTGGAGAGTGAATGCTGACCGTGGGCCAGGCAGGCAGCAGCAGCGGGCAGTGGCCACCAGCCTGGGGCAGTTTCCATCTTGTTCTTACTGCTGCCATCAGCAAACACGATGATTCTACTCTACATACACAGGCGAACCAAAAAGTGGATTGTCTTTGTAACCGGGAATTTGTTACATGGTTTGTTTTTAAAACTTGTGTAGTAAATTGGATGATGTGGTAACAATTTCCCCGTGCGTTTGGGTCCCTGCCTCGTAGTTCTCCCCATCCGCTCTCTCCCAGCGGTTCCCTACTCAGATCTTCACCGGGCACGTGTTGTGGTGGGAGGCAGGGAACAGCCATGAGTTGTCTAGTGAATTCATGCTCTGGTTTGAGAAGCATAGAAAGGTCCCTTTAGCAGCTGTGATGAGTGACAAGGATTCCCTCTGATAGCCAGGAAGGAGTGACTGAGAGAACACCAGGTAGTTGACATGGTGCCCAGTGAATGGCATCCTCCTTGGAGGACGCTTAGTAACGCGCTGGTCGGTCACCCTGCAGCTGGGGGGATACGCACGCACGGCCTCAGCGGGCTCTGCTCCACCATCGTGTCCTCTCGAGGTTTGTGTGTGTCTGGGTCCCTGGTCAAAGTCAACGTTGTGTCGTCTCTTTAGGTTAATGCATCCCCATCTCTTACCTCCAGCACGGCCAACGACCGAATCCTCAAGTATAACCTGATCAACGACACCCTTAACATTGCTGTGCCCAATGGTGAGATTCCAGACTGCAAGTGGAATAAGTCGCCACCCAAGGAAGTGCTTGGCAATTATGAGATTTTGTAAGTTGGAAGAGTGACTGGGGTGGGGGGGATGACATGGGGCTAGCCCCTCCTCAAAGCGACTGAGAGAGATTGAAGAGGGGGTGTCATGGGAAGCCAGTGGCCAAGGCCAGCCTGGGGCCCTGGGCCTTGCCACTAACCCTCCCCAGGGCTGCCAGGAGGATAAGTCCCAGCCCTCCCTCCTCTTGGGCAAGTGCCAAGCCATCTCGAAGCATGCCCTCACGGTTAATCCTGAATTTGACAGGGCAAGTACAGTCTTCATTTACTGTGTGAAAGGCACACAGAGAGGGGGATTGTGTCGTCCACCAACACACGGCTTCTCAGAGGCAGGCCAAAGCATCCTTTGCCCTCCCTCCTACAGAGAGCCTCTCCTGATGATCCATTCTCTTCTCACATCACCTGGGCTTGATTTCTTTGGGCCCCTGAAGCATCAGCTCCCCCCGGTATAGCGTCAGCTCTTCCAGGGGACAAGAGGGAGGGGAAAAGGGATGAGCACTTACTAAGCTCCCACTAGATGGACACGCTGTGCCAAGGACTCTGCAGATCTCTCGTCCTCTCATAGCAGCCCTGGGAGGAGGAGCTGAGGATTGAGATGGCCTCCTTTTTGCCTCAGTACACTCTGGGCCTTGCCCATAGTTGGTGCTTAATAAATGCTTATTGAACAAACAAACACATGAAGAGCCAACCCTCAGCAGTTTGCATTTGGGGGGGGGTCTTCTCTCTGGGACACCTCATAAGCTCCTCAGGGTGTTTAACAGTGTGTGGTTCTCATCTGGGAACAACAGCCCTGAAAGTTTCCTGTCCTGAGCCAGCCTCCCTCTAGTGCCCCCCCAGTCAAGAAACAAAGACAGCCTGTTTTCAGAACACAGTATGTGGAGCATACTGTGAGGGGGAGGGAAGCTGAGAAGGCTGAGGTGGCCTGAGAGCTGCCTTGGTGGCTGACCCCACTCTGGAGACCACTAGAACCCACGTTCTTTTTCTTAGGTACGATGAAGAATTAGCTCAGAGCGATGGGGCAGAGCGAGATCTGAGAAATCGTTCTGGGCCATCCATTGGCCTTAAAGGCAGTCGAACCAGAGACACAGGAAAGACTACCCTGACCACGTGGAAATAACCGTCCCACCAAAGCAAGAACACAGGGTCAGAGCACAGTGACCTGGGAGGCCAGGCTTCTTCCAGAGATTGCCTCAGACCTCCTGTTTCTCTCTGACTCCTTTCCTCCCTCCCTTCCTTCCTTCTTTCTTCCTTCCCTCCCTTCCTTCCTTCTTTCCTCCCTCCCTCCCTCCCTCCCTTCCTTCCTTTCTTCCTCCCCCTCCCTCCTGTGTTGACAGAGGTATCTAGGAGAAGTGCTTTCCATTGGAAGGTATGAATTGAATCCTTTTCACTGTGTTTCCATTGCTGCTGTATATAGTTTTTCCAACAGAAATCTATCATCCTTTGCATGTCAGTGAACCTAATAAATGTCATTGCTGTTTTTTAAAGTTTAATTAGATTAAATTAAAAAACAACAACATGGTTTTATAGTTATGTTGAAGGAAATCTTTTGGGTCTAAGGATCACTTCAGTTCTGTCTTCCTTTTCTTGGACCTTCCCTTTGGGGCACAGAAACACAATAATAATCTTGCAGTTCTCCAGAAGTACCTTAGAGCCCCAGCAAGGACCTCAGAGGACACCTGTCCCCACCCAGAATGGTTTGGGGGGGCCTGCTGCCCCGCCCCCCTCCAGCAGACATCCCTGACAGACAATCCAGCCTTTTGTGGGACAACCCTCTGCATTGCCCACATCTCACAGCTGTGCCCAGCTCACCCCGAGCCAGTCCACTTGGTTTCTGAATGACTCCGTCAGAAAGCTTTTCTTTGTCGGAACACCAGGCTCTCCAAGCTGGAAGGGCCCTCAGCCCCATCCTGAGCTGGAGGACACCCCCAGCAAACGAGGTTCGGAGGTCTCGGCCTGTGACCTCCCGTGCCAGGGGGCCGTGATCGGCCCTTTACCGGCGTCATTGTTGTCTCTGTCCCTTCATCTTGTGGCATGAGGTTCAGCGTGGAAGAGAGGCCCCAGCAAGAGTCAGCTGGGTCTTAGCAGCTGGGCCCTCATAGCCCCCGGAATACCGGTGAATTTGAGTGTGGGAAGAGTCACTGGCTGGGGAAAAGCCCAGGGGCCGGCAGGCTGAGGCGGTCGAGCAGTCCCAACAGGCCTGGTCCTGCTTGGGCCGCACCAATAGCGTTTGTGTTGACAGGCATTTTTACTTCATCATTTTTGCCCTTAAGACCCCCTCCTTATTGGCCTTCCTGTTTTCTTTAATCTCCCTCTCTCCATCTGCCTCTCTCTGTGTGTCTCTCTCCCTCTCTTTCTGTCTCTTTTCTCTTTCTCTCTCCCCCTTCCTCCTTCCCTCCCTTTTCTTCTTCTTCTCTCTCTCTCTCTCTCTCTCTCTCTCTCTCTCTCTCTCTCTCTCTCTCTCTCTTTCTGTCTTCCCCCCCTCCTTCTTCCCCCTTCCTATGTGGTAAACTGGGCTTGAAGTCTGAAGACCTGGGTTTGAATCCTGGCTCTGCTCATGTGGTCTTAGGCGTGGTGCTTCTGTTCCCTGGGCCTTAGTTTCCTCTTCTGTAGAATAAGGGGGTTAAATTATGTTATTTAAGTCCTGTCTTTACTACTTACTGCCCATGGTCATGTGTGTTTGTAAGTTTACACGTATCAGTGACCCTGGCCTGTGCCACATGTGAAATGTCTTATGTGATGCCAGACATGGCTCCTTAGAATATTTCTAGCGCTGCCTCCAGCTTAGGGTGTTGGAACACAAGCCTAATTTACATTTTACCAGGAAAATCAGCATGAAAATCAACTTCAGGCCTGTGGCCTTCTCCATTTCCTCTGAGCTTCTAACAACAAAGAACTTAAGTCTGACCATTGGACAGGGACTTGCCTGTGTGTGTGCTCCTTAATCATTAGCTTTCATATTTGGAGACAAACATGCTCAAGTGTCTTAAAACTCTGTGTCACCAGTCAGACTGAGCCTGACCAAACTGACAGACTCAAAGAGCAGATTTGTGGCGTTTGTGTAAGGTGAGCCTGGATTATGTTGGAGGCCCATTGGTATCCTGAGAAGACTTCAGGACCAGGCTCAGCCCCAGCTCAGAGCCCCTGGCAATCATGGTAGCTTAGAGGCGATGTGGCTGAACTGATGGTGGGCCATCCTTGGAGTCAGGAAGACCCTCATGGGCTCGGGTCTCATCAGTGACATCGTCTAGCCATGTTCTGGGCCATCCATTGGCCTTAAAGGCAGTTGAACCAGAGACGTAGGAAGGACTGCCCTGACCTTGGACCTTGCACCTCCCTTCCTCCCTCCCTTCCTTCCTTTCTCCTTCCCTCCCTCCCTCCTTCCCTCCTTCCCTTCTTTCCTTCCTCCCTCCCTTCCTTCCTTCCTTCCTTCTTTCCTTCCTTCCTTCCTTCCTCCCTTCCTCCCTCCCTCCCTCCCTCCTTTCCTTCCTCCTTTTCTTCCTTCCTGCCCTGACCTTGGACAAGGCCCTTGACCACTCAGTACCCTGGGCAATTTTATTTGAGAATATATGTTACCCATAAGTTTCATCACTGGAGGGAGTGTCTCCACTGATCAGATCACAAGCCAGAGACTTCAAGAGAGTATATTTAGTCCAGGCAAGCCCGGGCAACAGTCCCCTCAATGGCAGCCCTGACAAGGGACATCCAGACTCCTTTAGAAGATCTCCAGGGATGGCGAGCTCACTAAATCCGGAGGCAGGCCGTTCCACTGGGGGATGGCTCTCATTATTGGGAAGTCTTTCTGACATCAAGGGAAAAACCTACCTCTCCCCAACTTCCCCATTGGGCCTCCTGCCCCCTGAGGCAGGACAAAGGGAGCCCTCCAGTTCACAGGACAATTCTCTCTTCCCAGAGTCCCCATCCCCTGTCTCTTGGGCTGTCCCTAAGATGGCCCCTCACTGTCCTGCAGCCACCCTCCCCTCAATGCCCTGGCCTGAGGGCGTCCCTCCTTCAGGACTGAGAGCTGAACTTGTGTGGTCTGACCAGCTCTGGACAATGTGAATATTGTCACCACCCTCATTCTAGACACTGTGAAACTGGATGGAAATATAAGGGTTTGGTCACCAGGTGCCAAGAGCTTCTGGGTGGGGAACATAACCACTTCTGGAGAAGAAAGAGGCCCCAGCCCCTCCAGGTTGGGTTTTGTCAAATATTGACCATTCTATTAATGAAGTCATGTACAAAGGCAGATGTTTCCTCTAGCTCTTCCAAAGCCTACATGGGTAAGAAACGTGTGCAGCGTTGTGAGTAGGCGTTGGAAAAAATGGTCAAGGGTCAACAGTATGTTTTGTAGAATGACCCAGAGCTGCCAGGCTGCCCCCTCCCAGAATCGTCCTTGATGGGGTAAGTCCTTTCCTCTGGACATTCCCCAGCCCTTCTCCTCTGTTGAAGGGTTCCCACCCCCTCTCATGCTTCCATTGTTTGGCTTCTTTGCTACTCAGAAGGGCCTACTTCAGAGTGGATCAAGTTTGATTAACTAAGATTGTCCTGCCTCAATCCCTTGTGGCACAAAAGGGAACGCAGAGCTCCCTGAGAGAAATGAATTTCCCACAGTCAGACAGCCTGGGATTGGCCAAGAGCCAGCACTTGGACTTTGGTCCTTGGCCTCCAAGGGCCCAAGTTCCAGGCCTCAGTCACTCCCAGGAATCCTAGCTGTCCCTCAGCCATGAAAAGCTCATTTTTGTCTCTCACTTTCAGATTTACAAAGCAATGTCTTTGAAACTCTTGGTGTCCAATCCCAACTCTGTTGCTCTGTACTTCTGTGACTGGGGAAGTCACATAACCTCTCTGGGGGCCAGGTTCCTTATTTGGAAACCAAAAGAGTTAGGGTCAGAGTTTAAACTGGAGTAAGGCTTCTTCAAGCTCTTTTCTGTGCCTTGGCCCCTTGGACAGTCAGTCTGGGAAATCAAGGGACTCCTCCTAGCCATGTTGTTCAATGCACAGGGAAACAAATCCTATTTACAGAGAGTTATCAAAAGATTTGCCAAATGAGCTTGTGGACCCTGAGTGGAGGAGCTCCGGGTTGGATGATCTCTACCGTCCCTTCTAGGTCTAAGTCCCATGGTCTAGGGACCATCCCTTCCGGGGAGTCACTCAAGCCTTACCCCTCTCCTGGGTGAGGAAAAGGGGTTTCAGGTCAGTGATTTGCACCTGGGAGGAAGTCCTGACTCAGAGTCTCCTGACTCCCAAGTCCAAGGCGCCTTCCATTATACCGTCCTGTTCTGCATGCCTTAATCTGAACCTTACCATATTTATCCATACTTTTCAGTTGTAAACATAATCTTCCCTGCTTTCGTCAACAGTCCAAGCGTTCTGGCCAGCTCCAGGATTGCCAGCAGGGCTCTTCTGGGGGCCAGGTTTGATCCACCGCTCTCGGAGAATGTACTTCCCCCGTTTCCCCACTATCTGCAGCTAGGCAGGCCTGCCTTGCCCTTACATACCATAATAGACGGCTAACCCAGGGGAAAAAACATCTTCAGCCTGACTTGGGGTAGGAGGCATTTCAAAGTTCTCCCTCCCCACCACAGGCTGCTTGTGGTCTGGCCAAAGAAGACCTCCAGTCATTCTCTCATATCGGTTCTCATGCAAAATGAGATACTTTTGATAAGATACTGGGCTTTAGACTTTTCTGCAGAAAGATCATTCGATATGGATGAGATGCTGTTTCAGCTGAGGGCATTTCCAGCCTAGGCATGATGTTTTATCTGATTCTTCTTAGCTGGAAGAGTTCTCCCAGCCCTTTGCCTAGTCCTTGCCTTCTCCCCTGCCTGTCTCTCCCACTTTCTGCCTTACATTGTGCGCAAAGCTTGCTGGGGGCTGGGTTGCTCTTGACTTTTTATCTCGTAGGCATTACAAAGCACATGGGTAGGCATTAAGAACTGTAGGTTGAATGCACAAGGTACTCTAGGCAGTGAGATGGTGACTCCTGAGCAGGCATCCTTTCCTTGTCCCCAGAGCACCCATACAAACCAGGGGCCATCCAGCCTCTGCTGAAAGCCCCCACCACTCCACACCCTTGGAGCAGCCTTTTCCATATTTGACCATTTCTAGAAACTTTCAGGTTCTTCCTATGTGCTGAGTGGAAATGTGGCCTGGGGCACAGCCTTTCCTTTTTCCACCCTCTCTCCCCACCTTCACCTCCCCAGTGGTCTTTTCTCCGAGGTAAGCTCCTTCATTACATATCTGTGGTATATGATAGTCATGATATAGATACTAGAATATATTGTTGTCCTATGAAGTACCCCCTAGTGGGGGCTTGTCCCAGGAGGCAGCTTCTCTTAGAGAAGGCAGTGTTGGGAGGGAACACCATTTTTGCCAAGATTTCCAAATCAAGAGTTACATGGCTTAAAGATTTGAAAAACCTTCCTGCATGTCTTGAGTGGGAGTGTTAATTCTGGGATCATGGCCACATTCCAGGTGAGGAAACAACATTTCAATGACTAAATTTCTCCCCCAGAATTTCTGGTTGCACAGAATAAATGTTCTTTCCCTCACCCAGGCTGGAAACCCCCATCCCTACCCCTCACACCCAACCAGTCCCCAAGACCTTTTGGTCCTCATTGGCTGCTATTTATCCACACCCATCAACCTGCCTTGCCATTACCATGACTACCAGCCTTGTTTCGACCCTAATCACCAACATTCTGAACTCTTGTAGGAGCCTTCTCTTACCTCCACCTTCTTCCCCTTCCCTTCCATTACTCATTGCCCGATTTCTATCAGCCCCCTGGTCAGAAATCTGTCATGACTCTGCCTTGGCAGAAGGTAGAGTTCCAGCTCCTTAGGCTGGCATTTGGGCCTTTGATGCTGCTCTCCTTTCCATATGCCCCGGCCAAGCTGAGATGCTCTCCTCTCCCAGAGGGTAAAGGTCCTAGGGATGCTTGGCCTCCCCCAGGCTTCTGCACATAGTGGGCCCTCTCTAAGTGTCTTTTTGAGTCTGTTCCATGAATCCCAGAAGAAAGGGACCCCATAGTCGATTGTAAGCCCACTAAGGGCAAGGCCTGAGTCATTCTTCATCTTTTCATTCCAGTGCCAAGCCCTTTCCCTTGGACCTAAAATATCAGAGTTGGAAGGAACCTTAGATGACAGACAAGGCGATTTTAGGAAGCAGACCTCAATCCAAACTGTCAGCAGCATGAAGTGGCCACCAATGGAGTCAGTGGAACCTTGGGAGGCATTGAGAGACCCCAGTCCAAGGCCACGGAGGGGGCAGCTCCTCTGTGCTCCTCCCTCTGCCCTTGCAGCCTCAGGATTGTGTTCTGGGCAGGGCAAAAACCTTGAAGGAAGCTTGGGGACAAGCTGAAATATGTCTAAGGGAAGGCAACCAGAGCAGTGACGGGCTAGAAACCCAATGAGGGTCAATTTAAGAAACCAGAGATGTTTCACTTTTGGAATCAACAACTAATGAGGGGACAGAATTGGTTCCTAAAGGGACTGGCTGTCATCTGGAAGAGGGATTAAACTTTTTCCTCCTGCCCCAGGGGAGCTTGATGTGGGTAGGGCAGGGCAAGCTATTGACCTGGGTGTGTTGGGGGGAGATCATGTAGAGAATTACAAAGAACCAGATCTTGGCTGGATGGAAGGAAAACCTTCCTAACAATTAGAACTGTCCACAAATAACCACTTTAAGAGGTCTGGAGGTCCTTATCACTGAAGGCCCTTAAGAGAAGGCTGAATGAGCACTTGCTGTGGATTTTGGCTCTTGACTCCATCTGAGGCCCCTTGACCAAGCTGAAATTCTTTGATTCTGGGGGAGGAAGCCTAGACACTACAAAGAGACAGCCAAGCTTCTTCCTTTCTTTTGTACACATTGTCTCACGCTGAGCACTGTGCCAAGCTCTCAGGATTTGTAGCCATTGATTATCTCTGGGAAGACAGTGGTGCTTTTATAAAGCAGCTTAGAATAATTGAAAGTGCTGCCCAAATCTCAAATACAGTTTAGACCAATCTCCTCTTCCTCCTTCTGGGTTCAGCTTATTGTCCAATTACAGTGAAAACTTCTCTGTTCTCCTGATGGATTCACTCATCATTCAGCTGTCTGCCCTTGTGGCTGTGAGCCATTGGCTGGCCAAAGTCATATTTTGATAACTGTATTTCAGTAGAATTGATTTCCTTCATAATCCTGTGTTGTATTTTATGTGTTCAAAAACATCATTCTGAGAAGGGACCCACAGAGCTTCTCGATGCTCGGCCCTTTATGAACTGGGAGTCTGGATTCTGGGCAGCATGTTTTCCAAGATACTGGTAACCTTTCTGACATTTTCTTTATGCCTGTTGTGAGGTATTTGTATTACACTGCTTAATATCGAGGCTATGCCTTGTCTCCCATGTTAGATCTTTGCGGCAGGAACCTTGTCCTCTACAGAGGAGCCATCAGGAAGCAGCCCCCAAATCTAAGCAGCCTGCCTATGCCATGAACTCAGTTGAAGCTCTGGGGTCCAGTTTCAGCATCAGGGACCATGGTGTGAGTCTTCTTTGTGAAACACACCATTATCCTGCAAGGTCCCACAATAGAGTGTGGTTTGCACTAAGTTCTTAGCAGGGCGTGCACGCATGCACGCACGCACACACGCACACACACTATGAGTGAATGAATATTGGTTTTCCACTTCTCTGAAGGTCTTCACAAATATAAACACTTTCTCTCCTGCTGTCTGAGGGTCTTGTGCCTGTTGGGCTATAGGCTGCACTGATCCCACCCTGGCCTCCAGCTGTGGCTGGTATAAAACTTAAATTAGCCTGGCACCCGGCTCTTGCCCCATCTCTGGCAGCTGGAGGCTCAAGTGCTCACCCACTCTCGGTCCTGCCCTGAGAGAGGAAAATCTCACAGCAAAGCCATCCATCCTCTCCTGCCCCATAAGGAGAGGCCTGTTGGGGATCCCTGAAGGTCCCCTCCCCCAAATGGTCTGTACTTGACCCTTGTTGATAAATAGTCATGATCGGCTCTGCCCTGGTGAGGTTCCACGGGGAACATTGTGTTCAGTTCTGAGCACCCTAGTGAGGAAGGAAGCAGATAAAGCTGGCAGACATCCAGAAGAGGGCAGCCAGGCTGGTGACAGCCACCAGGCCATGGTATCTGAGGCCTGTGTGAAGGCCTTGGGGATATGGAGTGGGGAGAAGAGAAGATTCTGGGAAACAAGGTCACTGCCTTCAAATCTATGTAAAGGTATATTATGGAGGAAGGGGTTAGACAGGTTCTATTGGGCAGAATCCGGAGCGATATTGGGGATGTCATTGAGGCACCATGGTAGATCCACTTCTTAGGACTTAGAGCTACCCTGTAGTCAGGGGAGGGGGCTTCCTCCCCTCAGAGATTTCAAGGCAGGGGGGTTGGCTGACTTCTTGTCAGGTTTGTTAGAAGAGAGATTCCTGTTCTGATTCTGTTTGGACTAGATGCCCCCAACCCCAGGTCTCTTCCAACTTGGATGTTCTGGGCACATCTGTAGTGATGGTTCTGTAGACCTTGCCAGCATGTCACAGAAGGAAGGAAGGAAGTGGGGGGCACTGAGCAAGGGGCTGGGGGCACCAGGCTAGCCTCTGGTTTTGTAGGGGAAACTGCCCTATTGAGAGATCTGTGTCTGAAATAAAACTATGACTTTAAAATATAACTTCCTTTCACAAAGTTCTGGGGGGAAGAGTCCAGACATTCCCGGAGTTTGCATGTCTGCAGGGGTTATGAGGGTATAATTATATCAGCCTATTTCAGTGAAGTGCTTCATTTCACTTATGTCCACATTCAAAGGAAACTCGAATTCATTTCCTTTGCATTGAGTGGGAGGTATGGGGAGATTTACTACAAGCCAAGGGGACCAAAAAAGGGTGAGGATCCCTGGTTCTCATCACAGGGTAGGGAACAGAGGACCTGACCTGTCCGTTACTGCATTGCCAGTATCTCGAGGGCTGTGCCAGGTTTGCTCCTTCTTTTGTACTGCCCATAATTCCAAAGGGGTGAGGGCTCTCTTTGGCCTGTAGATAGAGATCCCAGCCTGGAATCAGGAAGAACTTAGTTCAAATCCAGCTGGGTGACCCTGGGCAAGTCCCTTGACCTCTGCCTCAGTTTCCTCAACTGTGAAATGGAAATAATAACAGCACCTCCCTCTCAAGATTGTTGTAAGGATCAAATGAGATAATAATTGTGAAGTGCTTAGCACAGAGCCTGGCCCAAGGTAAGCGCCATGTGAATGTTAGCCACCATTATCATCAGCCCCCAGCTACATTGCCTTCTCCACATTTGGGTGGCTACCTCCCAGCTCCTGGCTTATTCTCCCTTGGTGGTGAAGGAGTTCAGTACCAAGTCCACGGTCTTCCTCCCCTCCCTAGATTCATTATTCTCTGGGGACCTGAGTCACTCCACAGGTGGCAAACAGCTGTTTCCCAGACCTTGCTCCCACGGTCTGTAGCTTCACCCGACTGCAGCCACACTCTGCAGCCACAAGTGCCGTACATTCCCTGCAGACACTGATGTTCCCCTCTCCAGTCCTTCCATCACCTTGCATGCTTCTCCCTTTCCTTCCGCACCTCATCGGTTCACCCTTCCCCGTTTTCCTGCACTGTCCCTCTTGCTCTGGCCTTGCTTTCCATCCTTTGTTGGCCTGTTCAGCTTGACCCCTTGATCAGGTCTTCTGTTCCTTGTCCCATCTCCTTCTTTTTTTCCAGATTGTCCCTCACTTCTGTGTATTTGCAAGCCCTTTTTTCTTTCTTTGGAAAAACTTAGCACTGTGAATTCTAGCCAGTTATTTCTACTGGGCAGGCCAAGATTCTGTGTCCTCAGTGCCCCCATGTCTTTTAAAGCCTGCAGGAACATCCCGTTGTGGTGAGTTTTCTTCCTATGATCTTCAGACCTTTCCCCCTAGTAATTCACTTATTCACTTTCTGACTTCTTCCTCTCTAACGGCAGTTTCTCTGGCCGTTGGACTTCAGAGGCATCTTGTTCTTCCTCCATGTTGGACGGGTCTGTCTCTGCCACCAGTGATTTCTGGGTGCCCAGCTCTTCCAGGCTTAATGGAGAACATACAGTCACGTGCCTGTAATTTACACACACAAGGTAACTTTGGGGCAGAGGAGGATAGTCATCCTTGAACCCCAGTTCTTTCTCTTCCTTCTGTTCTGCCTTTTCCTGCATTTTGGTTGAAAAGGATATCGTGTTGAGTTCTATTGTAACAAATACTTATGAACTATGAGACCTTGGGCAGATCATTGTTAGCCTCAGTTTCCTTGTCTGTCACGTGGGGAGGACAGAGCATCTGCCACACAAGGTTGTTCAATCAATCAATCAATCAATGAACATTAAGCACCTTCTGTGTGCCTAACACCACACCAAGCGTCTGCCCCTGCCCTCCAGGGTCTGTACATGTCATCATCATCATCATCATCATCATCATCCTCTCTTTGACATTCTAGCAGCATCCAGACCCTGCATCCCAGGCAGCTGAGGGGAGGGGGAGCCTGAGCCAGACGGCAGGAAGTGGCTGCTAGGGCAGGCATGGCGCCGGAGCTGGGGCTGCCCCAGGCTCGGAGAAAACCTGATTCAGGGCTGGAGAAAGAGCCACATTCAGGCCGATCTGAAACTGTTTTCAGGCTTTGAGGCTGTTTCCTGGCATGGCCCAACCAGCTTCCCCAGAACAGAGCGCATCTGTCTGTCCATGTTCCCAGGCAGAACAGAAAGTCTCTAAGGAAGGGGATGGGAGAAGGGATGGAAAGTTCAGGAAAAGCCTTCATGATGCACACATGCATGCACATACACACACATACTCACACAGACACAAACCCCTCTCCCCAAACACTCACAGACATACATATACTTTCACAATTCACACATAGACACAGACACTCACAGACTCAGAGCCACATACAAACTTATACACACTTATACTCACAGACATACACATGCACAAACACACTCAGATACACAGACACACATTCACCCCACGTACACACTCACAGACACACATGCTTTCACAATTCACAAATAAATGCAGACACACATGCAGACACACACACGCTCACAATCACACATACTTTCACAATTCACACACAGACTCAGAGCCACATACAAACTTATATACACTTATACTTACAGACATACACATGTACTCACACATGCAGATACAGACACATACTCCTCCCACGTACACATTCACAGACACACATGCTTTCACAATTCACACGTAGATGCAGATACAGACACACCCATTCACACGCTCATAGACACCCTCAGACACATACACCTATAGACATATGCACACACTCACTCACAGACACATACACACTCACACACACAACCTCATATACCACACACACACACACACACACACACACACACACACACACACACACACACACATACCTTTCAGGCTAACTGGCTGTTTTTTCATTGTTCAGATCCTAGGAGCTTAGAATGAGGAGGACCCTGGATGGAGGCCACCCCATCCCCCCCAGCCTCTGAAGGAGGATCCCTCCTCTCAATGCTAGACAAGCAGCCGTGTGTCTGTGCTAGAAGGTGGGAAGTAATTCTGCTTACTTCAGTTAATGAGGATTTCTGAAGCATCTCTGTCCCAGCCCCTGGGCTCAGGCACTGAGATACAGTCATTCCTGCCTTTATGGAGCTTGCATTCTACTAAGGGGAAGCATTTTTGTACAGACAAGTAAATAATAATAATTTGGGGGAGGTAAGGTTGGGATGGAGGAAGGGCACCATGCTTGAAGGGAGGGCCCTCTGTGTGCAGACCAATGTGGCTAGACCAGAGTTCAGAGGATGGGCAGGGCTGGGTTATGGGTGATGGAGGTGGGGGACAAACCAAATGCAAAGGCTCTTCAGTGACAAAGAGTGGATTGTATTTTGTGCTAGAGGCAAGAGGGAGCCATCAAGCTTTCTTGAGCAGAAGGGGGAAGTGGTCAGATGTGCATTTCAGGAATATCCTGGTGGGTGAAGGATGGACCCGTTTTGCTGAGGGCAAGGAAAGGACCAGCACAGTGCTGGTGAGAGGTTCAAAGGGCTTGGCCTAGGACAGGTGGGCAGTGGCCATGAGAATGAACAGAAGGGACCACATCAAGAAATACAGTGTGGGGTGAGGTGTAGTCACTCTGGAAAGTGGCCTGCAATGCATCCCCTCCTCCTCCCTTCTAGTGTACTTTAAGGCTCAGCTCAGGGGCCGCCTCCTACAGGAAGCCTCTCCTGACCTCCGGTAATGAGAATGGGAATTTAAACATCTTCCCTGCCCCTTAATAGACCTAGGGGGGAATTTGAAGACCTCCCCTGCTTTGAAAGTAACCTCTGCCCCCTAAGAGGCTGAATATAGTCACATGGAGCCTGTGATGGGGTCAGTTTGCTGAAGAGAAGCAGAGCACACAGGAAGCTGGTAGTCAGAAGTAGCCAGATGGTGGGGGAGAGAGGATGCTCAGGCAAGGAGATAGAGAGGTTTGTGAGTACATGTTGATCTTGTATTGGTTTGTGGGAAGGCTGAAGGATGCTGTGGCTCTCAGTGTTATTATGGCTTCTGAATATCGTTGGTACTATGATGGAATAGACTTACTGGTTTTCAAATTAGGTTTTCTGGTTGTCTAAATACATGCTTGAAGTTCTATCCTCTGTCTGGAGAGTTTGGCATATTTTGTGATCAAACGTCACACAATATTTACATCACAGTCTTGATCATGATCATGGGTGCTGTAAATGTTGCATTGGCGAGACACCACCCTCCCCCTCCTCCACCTGGCTATTAGAGGCAACTGGGGGCCCACAGTACACAGAGTGCTGGCCCAGGAGTCAGCACCATCTGAGTTCAAATTCATCCTCAGATACTTCCTAACTGTGTGACCCTGGGCAAGTCACTTAATGTCTGCCGGACTCGGTTTCCTCAACTGGGTTGTTGAGGATCCAGTGAGATATTTGTAAAAAGTGCTTAGCACTGTGCCTGGCATTCAAGAGGTGCTATATGTATAAATACTTGTTCCCTTCCCTTCCCTTTCCTGAACTTAGCATGTCTTTAGCCATCTCTTTGCAGCCATCTCATTAGAAGTATGGTCTCTCAGTGCAAGAGAGAGAATAGTTTCCACTTGTTCTTCGTGTCCCCAGTGCCTAACAGTGTTTTACACAGAGAAGGGGCTTAATAAGTGATTGCTGGCAGGGACTCTGTTGTATTTCAAAGATATTTACTTGCTGTTTCAATGTAGGCCCTCCCTTTGTTCATCCTTCTGTTCCTTATGACCCTTGGCCACATTTTCCATAAAAGCCCCTTGAAGGGGGCCCACCCAGGGTGCTGGGGGCCCGTCTGTAACCTTCTTGGGGGCATGGGGAAGCCCGTGGACCAAGCCTTCTCAGAATCGTGTTGGGTAAATGCCTGAAATGAAATACCATGACTGAGAAAACCAATTATATTGTGATAGAATGAGCAGAATGGCAAAAGAAAAAGCAAATTCTGACTCCGGGGGAGAGCCTCTCCTAGATCCTGTCTTTAGAGCCTCTGGGAGAAGCAGGGCACTGGACTGTGAGGAGGGAGAAAAGAAGGGAGGAAGAGAGGGAGGAGGGAAGGGAGGAAGGAAGAAGAGAAGGGAGAAAAGAATGAGGAAGGGAGAGAGGAAGGAAGAGGGGGAAGGAGGAAGGGAGGAAGGAAGAAAGAAGGGAAGGAGAGAGGGAGGAGGGAAGGGAGGAAGAAAGAAGAGAGGGAAGAAAAAATGAGGAAGGGGGAGGAAGGAAGAAAGAACTTTGAATTCTCTCCAGTTTCCTTATCAGTGCACTCATGTCCCTATAGAATGGAAGTGCCTTGAGGGCAGGGAACCTTTAATTTTTTATCTCTGCATTCCCACCACTAACCCAAGGTTTTGCAAAGCAGAGGTGCCTAACACCACCTGCTTGTCAGATGGAATTAAATTCATGGTGGATGGTGCTTATGCAACCACTAAATCACAACCTGAGTAAAAGAAACCTCTGAAGTCACCTGGGATTCTGAGGCTGCTAGGGAGGGCCACAGCACCTAGAGAGCCTGTCCTGGAGGCAGGAAGACCTGAGTTCAAATCCAGCCTCTTTGTGACCCTGGGCAAGTCATTCCCCCTCTGCCTGCCTTGGTTTCCCCAGCTGTAAGATGGGATAATAACAGCACCTACCTCCCAAGGATTGTTGTGAGAATATTTGTGAAGCCCTTCCTTAGCACAGAGCCTGGTCCAAAGCTTCCAGAAGACCTTCAGAGATGGGGATCTCACTACCTCAAGAATTTACACTTGGCACATCTGCTCTGTGGGTGTTATCTTTTAGTGGTCTAGGTCTCGTGCCTGTGGCCATGAGGCTCCCCTCTAATTAGCCCAGGCCTCCCTGGACAGGGGCTGTCCTCTCTCTGCCCAGAGGATGTTTTCATTATGCTTAATGACAGACACGTGCTTTAGGCTGAAACCTGAGCCGTCAGCCTCAAACCAGTTGTACAAAAACCCATAACAGGAAGGGGTGGCTCTGGGAGCTGCTGGCATCGCCAAGGTGGCCACCCACACCCAGGCTGAGCCTATGGCATGCTGTGCCAGAATTGTGCACCTGAGGAAAGATGAAAGGAGACAGATTTGGCCCCATGGGAGTCCGTGCCTTTTTGCTTCTTCCCACTGAAGCCAACGCAGGATTGGGGTCAGCGCTGGGCCCCATGTTTTAGGAAGGATATCCATGAACTGAAGAGTTTCCCGAAGTGGGCAAAGGGCCTTACAATCATGCCTTGGGAGGATCCGTTGTTTGTCTCCAGTGGCCTGGAGTGGGGGTGGGGTGGACGGTTGATGCCACCCTCTAGCACCATCAGGAGGTTCCTGCAGAACCAGGAGAAGCAGCTCGATTCCAATCCACCCACCAAGTACTTATTAAGTGATGACTAAAGGCCAGGCCCTGTGTTAGGTCCCTGTACCGCAAAGACAACACTGTTGTCACCCCTGACCTCCAGACATTCTATTCATTCTGCTGGGGGGGAAGGATCCAACAGGTATCCAGACCAGTGGATCTCAAGGTGGCTGGAGGAAAGAGAGAGAGAAGCAGCTGCTGGGTGGGTGGGGGTCAGGGAAGCCTTCAGGAAGGAAAGTGGCCTAGGAACTAAGCCTTGAATGCAGATAAGGGTGGGGAGAGCCTGAGACAGGGGGAGGCAGTGCATTCCAGCCTCCAGGGAAGGAGGTGGCATGCTGCTTTGGGTGACTGGGCTGGAGCCTTTAGGACCCTCAAGGGAGAAAGGCCTAGGAGATAAAGACAGGATAAAAGGGAGATTGGGAGGAAATGGGGAACAAAGCAGGGCTGAATTTCATCCTTGAGGTCATAGGGAGCCCCAGAGGGTTTTTGATTAGGGGTGTACACTGTTCAGATCTGTACCTCAGACAGATTTTTGGTGGTTGTAAGGAAGACAGTTTCTCCAGTCCACCTGAAATCAAGGTTCCCGTTTCCCACACAAGGAAACCACAGACATGCAGGCTTAGGTCTGATGGGCTGCCCAGGGAGAGAGGAGATGGGTCTCTCTATCCTTCTTCAAGGAAGGCTGGGACTGCTTTGCTGCAGAGGTTCTAGAGGGGATTCCCCTACACTGGTAGGGCTCAATGTTGGACTAAGTGACCGTCAAATCTCTGCCAGCTCTGAGATTTCAGGAGTCTAATTCACAATGACCAGATTCCCACTCCATACCTAGACTGGGTTCTGTTCTGGAAAAACCAAGATGGAAAACAAACCCACTGCCCTTGGCCCAAAGCAGGACAGTCTGAACTGAGACAGAGTCTCATAGGATTGTGAATTTCAGGCCAGAGGGGACCTTAGACCCTAAGGGGTCAGCCTGTTTTCTCATCAGTGAAATGGGGATAATGATAGCCAGCAACCTCAGAGAGCTGTTGGAAGGAACTAGTGAGATAAAGCATTTTGCAGACCTGAAGGTCTGTGCAAATACTAGCAAATGTTATTATGGCTCCAGGAATGCCTAGTTATTGTACATGATGCATAAAAAAACAGTAAAAAGGGAAGCCCATTGGGGGGAAGGACCCTTCTCAATGGAGGGGTTAGAGGAGGTGACTCTGAGCTGGTCACTGAAGGAAGAGAAAGATGCCAGTGGATAGAAAGGGCAGCACTGGTGCCAGATGCAGGAGATGGGTAAAGGCCTGGAGGTGGGAGAGGGCAAGTGGGAAGCAGCATCTACTTTATTTGGGAAGGGAGTGAGAGATGTGGCTGCAGCCTCAGGAACTTCTCACCTCTGAACTCCAAGCCAGGCCGCCTCACTCCCTTCAGAGAGGAGAGGAAGGGGTCGAAGTGAGTTCTGCACAAAATAGATCATTTCCTCTGAAGTTGCGGGGAGGTACCAGGATAGGATGGCCTTTCTTGCTCCCTGCTAAAGTGCCTCGGGGTGTCCAAGCCAGACTCCACTGGGTATTGAGGGTGTTAGAATTAGATTAAAAATAGACGAAGGAGTGAAAATGAGGCCACCATATGGAGGGAGGGGAAAGGAGGGACCGAGAAGAGCCAGACTGGGGAAGGAAATTGGAGCAGCCGGGAGAGTTTGGTGAGCAGAAAGGACCTTTATAAAGCACCTCCTGTATACCAGGACCTATACTGGCTGCTGCCCTTCAGGGGTGTACATTCTACTGCGGGGGGGGGGCACCAATATGGCCTGAGATAAGCATTTAGCACATGTATTGTCTGTATAACGTACCTATGGAGTAATTTGTATGGGGTGGGGAAAGGTGCTAAGACTCCATGGGGGGAGACGGGGAAAGCCAGGGGAGGGGGAGCCCATACCTTTGGAAAGGGCAGTGACATGAGCTCAGGGGCACACGGAGAGAGGCCTGCCCAGCTTGAGGGGCCAGTCCATGCCCATTCACTCATTCACTGACCAGCCTGTAAGGAAGCTCTGACCGCAGATGTTCCAGGAACCCTCTGGGCCCATCACCACTCATGGATAGCAGGGGTACGGGGGGGGGGGGGCATGGGAAAACAGGCACTGGCTGCTTCACTAAGGTTAGTGACTTAGCAGTGAACTGAGGGTTTAAAAGGCCATTGCTTTTCTTGGGGAAGGGGAGAACGAGAGAGAGAGAGAGAGAGAGAGAGAGAGAGAGAGAGAGAGAGAGAGAGAGAAGGAGAAAGAGAAGGAGAGAGAGAGGGATGGAGGAGAGAGAGAGAGAGAGAGAGAGAGAGAGAGAGAGAGAGATGGACAGAGAGAGAGATAGAAAGAGACAGAGAGGAGAGACAGAGAGAGACAGAGAGGAGAGACAGAGAGAGAAAGATGGAGATGGTTTGGGAAGACAGATGTATCCTAAGGCTGCCTTCTCCTCTTGGGACAGCTCTCACTGTCAGGAAGTTTCCCAATCTCAAGCTAAAACCTGCCTCCTTAGAATTGGCCGCTGACCCCAAGCAGATCTGTCCACTACCATCAAGCAGAAAGAGAGACTAACAATCCTTCTGCCATGGGAAAAGCCCTTCACAGACTTGGAAACAGTCATCCTGCCCACTCCCACCCTCCTTTTAACCACCACTGATGGTGGGGAAAGACTTCTTGGAAAAGAACTACACCAGGACCTCATCATTTCCAGGGGCCACCTGAGAAGTTGGAGGGTGCTGGCCTGGTGCCTATCATAGCAGAGGAAGAAATGGAGACAGGAAGAGCAGGGGGAGGTAAAGTCAGTGTAGGGGAGGCGGGCTTGGATGGGGCTGGGGGCTGGGGAGGGGGAGAGGAGGAAGGAACCAGAACCTTGGTTGGGAGAGCAGCAGGTGCAGAGTCACCAAGACGAGGAAGAGGAGAGAGAATTGAACGTGTGGGATGGGAAGAGAAATCAAGAGAACATTGGAAAGAGAGGATGAATCAGAGAGATCAGGAGTTGGGCAGTGGCCTTATGAAAGGCCTCAGAGCCAGGAAAGCAGGGAGCAGGTGGAAATGACAGTGCCATTCAGCCAATGCTTATTAAATGCCTACTATACACTTGGGGTACAGACAGAAGGACTATTGTCATCACCAGTAAATCAAATTTTAACTAAAAATTATAATTTTATTTTAAAATAAATTGTAATTTTTATTTAAAATTAAATTAAAATTTTAACTTAAGGTAAAAATTAAAATTTTAATTGAAAATAAAATAATAGCCATTCACCTTTCTATAATGTTTTACAGATCCTAAAGATCTTTTTAAAAAATAGATTCTTGGGGGTGGCTGGGTGGTGCAGTGAATAGAGCACTGGCCCTGGAGTCAGGAGGACCTGAGTTCAAATCAGCCTCAGACACTGAACACTGATTAGCTGTGTGACCTTGGGAAAGTTACTTAACCCCAGATGCCCTCCAAAAAGCAAAAATAAAAGAATTTTTTAAAAATAGATTCTTATTGATATCCTTTGTCCCTGTATCCCAATGATTTTTAGGTAAAAAGCCCCTTTTCCCTCTCTCTCCATTTCTCTTCCCACCCCACGCCATTCAGCTCTCCCTATGTAAAGCAAAGCAAGCCTGCCACGTCAGGGGATCACATCTGCGAAGTATAAGATTGACCTTCCAGCCTAATAGCCTCCCAGCTTTCTGCCCTGAGGTCCATCCCCTTGGGACTCATAAAGTGCAGGCGTCCACTTGGCCATCAGTGCCTTTGGCAGGCTGGTGCCCCAGGCCTGAGAGGCAGAAACCCTCAGCAGGAATGGCAAGGTGGTCACCACCACCTTTGGAAACCTCCCTTTCCTCATCTATCAAATGAGGAGGGTAGTCCTTAGATGAGATAGCAGCTTGGCAAATGTGAAATGTTGGCTCTGACTGTGCCTTATACTCCTTTGCTCCTGGAGTTGTTGTGAGGGAGCTGATTTTTACCTTTAAAGTACACTGTGAGAGAGGGGATTATTGTTGTTACAGATGCAGATAGACTCAACAAGCATTTATTAAGCACCCATGGTATACCAGGTGCTGGGCCAATGCTAGGGTTGCAAAGTCAAAAATCAAATGCAGGTAGTGGTGAGACCACAGACCCACACAAGTATGCCCAAAAAAGAAACAGATGAAAGATGTAGGTGGTGGGGAAGCTGGGGAGGGTGGCCCTTGAGCTGAGCCTTGAAGGAACCAAGGGTTCTCAGGAAAAGGGGAGGAGGAAGGGCATTCCAGGCAAGGGGCCCAGTCAGTACAAGGGCAAGAGAAGGCGCCGACTGTGTGAGACAGAACAAACAGGTCTGCTTGTCTGGACTGACGTGCTGGCAGAGGGAGAGTGACTGGCCGCTGGGCCTGGTTGGGAAGGTTTCTAAAGGCATCGAAGGAGAGTTTTATGTCTGATGCTGGGGGTAATAGAGAGCCACTGAAGGTCACCCTAAGTGGGGAGTGACATGGTCAGAATCAGGGGAGGCTGCATGAATGTATCACACAATTTCAGTTTGCTTTAATAAGTATTTATTAAATGCCTACTGTGTCAGCAATATGAGCAGGATTCAGATATGCAGAGAGTGGGCATCCCTGAGGCAGGAGGGTGGGATTTCAGAGCTGGAAGGGACTTTATGGATCACCAGTCCAGCTTCTTTATCTTACAGAAGGAAAAACTGAGGGCCAGGAGAAGGGACTTGACCAAGGTGACGCTGAATTGGGCCAGGTGGAGGGGTGGGAATCTAGCAGCCAGTAATCCAAGTGCTTAAAGCCCTGAATTTTTCCACCTGGTTTAGAGAGTTGAACAGAAAACTCCAAAGGAGACAAAACAAAGCCACCCCAGCCCCTTGCCCAAAGGCCCCAGAGCCATGAAGTGTCCTGACAAGTAGCTCACCAGAGCAGAGCGAGGGGATGGCATGGGGCCGAGGGCCCTGCTGGCCTGTGTAGTCCCTGGGGAGCCCTGAGCTGAGCCCTTGGGCCTCTCCAGTTTCTCTCTGTTTTTTACACCAGGAAATGATTGTTACTCAACATCTGAATTAGCAGGGCCTTGTTTAACTTGTGGGTGTGAGCTGGGGAGGGCACTGCCAGTGCCTGGGACAGTCGCCTGGGCCTGGGCACAGACGATGGTTTGGCCCCTGTAATGAGCAGTGTGGCTTTCTTAGATAGCTTACAGATCCAAGGCCTACCTTGAACAAATGCCACAATCCCTCCAGCTTGAAGTGACCACCTCATCGTTTGACCTCTGTCAATTAGCAGTCAGTAAACATCTCAATTAGCAGTCAGTAAACATCTGTCAAGCCCCTGCTGTGGACCACCTATAGCACTCTGTCCTTTCTGGGCATAAAGGACAAAAATGAAACAGTCCCTTGTGCTCACGATGCTGTACAGGGGAGAGGTCCTGCACACGTGTATGGAGATATACCAGGCTGTTTGGGGAAGGTAGAACATGAACCCCTGGGGATGGTGTGGGCCAGGACCCAGAGGGTGTGATACCCAGGAAAAGGCCTGTGGGGTGTAGAAGGTGGTGTCTCAGCCGAGCCCTCAAGGAAACCTGGGAAACTCAGGTGAGGAGAGCATTTGAGCCATGAGGGGACAGGCAATGCAAAGGTATGGAGGTCGGAGATCAAGGGCAGTGTGTGATGATGTGGGTAGGGCAGCAGGGAGACGGATATGCTAGTGTGTGGCCCAAAAGCGAGGAGGGGGTCCAGTTGTGAAGGGCTCTGAATGCCCAGCTGAGGACTTCATTTTTGATCCTGTAAGTAAGAGGGAGCCGCTGGAGTTGATAGTGGGAGAGCAGGGCAGGAATGACATGGTCAGACCTACATCTCCGGAAAATCTCTTTGGGGGGGTATGTGGATGATAGAGCTGAGTGGGGAGAGGCCATAGGCAGGGAGACTATTGCCAGATGCACACACTGGTCTCCAAAAGTCTTAGGGTAGTTTTAATATTATTGATAGCTTTAAGCTTAAAATGCCACTGAGACTTTTGGGGCATCCTGTATAAAACAGGAAGCAGGCAGAGCTTTGAGGACTTTGACCAATCCACAAAGTAGCTGTGGGGACACTTTACAAAAGAGAATGAGAATTAACAGCTGGTATTTTTACTGAGGGCTTTATGTGGCTTTGCACTCAGGGTCTCAGTTCTGTAACGCTTGGTCCTTTACAAAGCAAGCTCCTTCCTACTCACAGCCTTTGAGGTGAGTACTATGGGGATCACTGTCGCCGTCTTATGGATGGGGAAACTGAGTGGTGACCTGACTTGACCATTGCCATAAGTGGCTGAGGTGGAATTTGTATCCAGGTCCCTGGCTGCAGATCCGGTATTGTGTCTGGACACTAATATTTGGGGTGGTTGTCCTGCAGATCGGCATCTCAGAAAGGAGGAAAATCTTAACTTGACTTTCCAGCTTGGTATAATTAATTCTATTTGACACTCCCCCCCTCATCCCCCATGCCTGCATTAGACAAAGCCTTGAAGTGGAGAGAACTCTGGACTCCAGATTCCCAGCCCTGGCAATGACTGCTGGGTTCCCTGACGTTTCCCCATCTATAAAGTGAGTAGGCTGGACTAGGTCCTTTCCAGCTCCAGATCTTAGGAATTTGAAGAGTGATAGCTGACCTTTTAATAGAGATTGAATATTTCAAAGCACATATGACCTCATTCAAGCCTCATGATCACCCCATGACCAGAGTAAATCCTAACTTGATGAATGAGGAAACTGAAGTCCAGAGGGATTGTCACTGACCCAAGGTCACAGATCTTGAATCTGCCTGTGCTTGAAGGAGAAATTGAAGGCCAAGGTCACCTGGTAAGAAGTGGAGGCAGAACTGGGACTGGGATGAAATCTGAGCCTCTGGGCTTTTAGGTTGGGGTTCTTCCCCTCTGATAACCCTGGGACCTAGGTGCCTTAGTATCCCTACTTTACAGTTGAGGAGCCTGAGGCAGAAAAGGTGAAGTGACTCAAGCAGGGTGTAATGCCAAGCAAAGGCAACTTCCAAGGTTCAGAATACCAGCATAGCAAACTCCATTTATTCAGCAAACATTCATAGAACAGAGAAAGTCAAAATACAATGTAACTTGTTCATTTAGGAAGTAAGTTCTCAATTCA